>JALGBA010004276.1:1200000-1800000 GCA_023970755.1 Azemiops feae
AATTCCATGTCTGTGAAGTCTGCTGAGGGTAAATTGCAAAGATTATGCAATGAGCAAGACTTGCTTGAATTGCTTCCTTGGTGTTCCTGCAGAAGATCAGCCAGTGATAGACTTTCAGACATTGAAAATGCTGAGCTGTTAACCCTTGAGGAACTGCTACTCTTGTTTTTGCTTTCAAAAGATTCAGTCATTTTATTAGATGCATTACTTATATTGTCTAGTTTTAAATTATCAAAATAGCTATCCAAGCAGCTTTTGGGTCCACGATCAATTTTTTTCTGTGGCAAGATTAATGAACCAGCTTGTGCATCTGATAAATCACCTGTTTCATTAAGTATGTCTTTTAAGTCCTTAAGGTCTTTAAACTCAGACCAATTCCAAGAAGCTTTTTCTGATAGGTTTTCTTTAAGCAATTCAGCCCCTGAATTAAAGCAAGTGTCATATTCAAAGCAAGATTCCCTAGTTGTAGTGCTATTGCTCCCAGCTTGTGGGAGAGTGTCACACTTGATGGCTTGTTCACTGCCATCACTTAATGATAAAGGAAAAATTTCCAAGGTTTTGCATGAAGATGTGAAAGTTTTCTTGTTAGCAGGAGTTTTCAAACATTTGGATCTGAAGAAAATTTTATCACTTGGAACTGAAGTATTATAAGTGGATTCAGCATTGACAACTGGACCATTAAAACTAAAGGAGGAACCAGTGGAATCAGAAATGTTTTCAACCAAATTAGTCAAGTGATTAATATTAGAAAATATTTCTGAACAAAATAAGCCTTACCTTACAACAGCCAACAATTCCAAGACAGATGCAAGGCCACAGTAAAGATTGTTTCAATTTGCAAGCAGGAAAGGCAACAGCAAAATCAAGAAAAAAAAACAGGAAAGGCATTTAATTAACAAACATTATTGAAACTGTATTTAGAGTAATACATTATATGTTCATGAATTCAGCCTCACATATATGTTCAATTTAACTAAAATTGCTATTTGAGTTAAAGTAATTAATACAGCACATCGTTTTGTCTCCAAATAATATTTACAGGATGAACCTATTTATCTTTGTAAGAGGAAGATTTAATTGTATCCCAAGTAACACTTTTGTGTTACATTTATATGTATTATTTAGCTACTCAATTTACAGAAAGAAAAGTGCTTTTTCTTAAGACAATCAGTTTGGGGTACTCGCTAAAGAAACTAGGAGACAGTGAGTTCAAGCCCTGCTTTAGGCACAAAGCCAATTAGTTGACCTTGAGCAAGCCACTCTCTCTTAGTGCTAGGAAGAAGGTAGTAGCAAAGTGCTTCTGAAAATGTTGCCAAGACAACTGCATGAACTTGCCCATGTAATGACCAGGGGTCTAGACTGAGTCAAAGGCGCACACACACATAGAAAGTGCCCTTTTAAAAACTTTGCCTGTAATTCTGCAAATATAAATATAAACATACCTTTAGTTGGCCTTCCTACAATTACATTATCCTCATTCTTGGTCTTCACATTTTGCTTATTGTCTTGTGCAAGGATAGAATCCAAAGCCTGCTGTATATCAAAGTTACTGCTGAGTACTGCTTCCACCAGTATTTTTTCTGGCACTGAATCTCCAAGTACTTCTTTCATATGACCAAGGCATGAATTTAGCTGACCTAAATAATGGGATGAAATAATGAATTATTAGGGGGGAAATCTTGCAGAAAAAATCATGCAAACAGCTGAAAATAGATATTCTAATTTCTTTTAAATAGTCACCATTTTCACCCAGGACAAAAAAAATACACATTTCATGCCCTTTTAAGATATAGTACATTTCAGATTGTAAGCATTTCAGATTGGAAGGCAATAGGATATTTTGGAGCAAGCGTGGGCATACATGTAGCTCCAACACTGAACTTATTATTCAATATCTTTTTAATACACTTATTATAAAAGTGCATTATAGAAATAGATTAAAATGAATGCAGATTTGAAGATCAATGTATTTAGTCAACGTATTTGAAAGAGACACACAAAGCAGAGTAATCAAATTTCATGCTACAGTCAAATTTGGTATCATAGTTACCGTAGGATATTTCGCTTACTCCCAGTTTGGTGTAGTGGTTAAAGTGCTGCCCTAGAAACCAGGAGACTAAGTTTTAGATACTTCTTAGGCCTGAAAGCTGGCTGGATAACTTTGGGCCAGTCACTCTTGCTAATGTGATATGATGGGGAAATTAGGAGGCAGGAGTATTAAGTACGCTCACCACCTTGAGATAATAAAGATACAGTGAGGGGGAAAAATATTTGATCCCCCCTGATTTGCCCACTGACAAAGAAATGATCAGTCTATAATTTTAATGGTAGGTTTATTTTAACAGTGAGAGACAGAACAACAAAAAAATCCAGGAAAACGCCTTTCAAAAAACTTATAAATTGATTTGCATTTTAATGAGTGAAATAAGTATTTGATCCCCTATCAATCAGCAAGATTTCTGGCTCTCAGGTGTCTTTTATAATGTAACAAGCTGACATTAGGAGCACTCTCTTAAAGGGAGTGCTCCTAATCTCAGCTTGTTACCTGTATAAAAGACACCTGTCGACAGAAGCAATCAATCAATCAGACTGCAAACTCTCCACCATGGCCAAGATCAAAGAGCTTTCCAAGGATGTCAGGGACAAGATTGTAGACCTACACAAGGCTGGAATGGGCTACAAGACTATCGCCAAGCAGCTTGGTGAGAAGGCGACAACAGTTGGTGTGATTATTCGCAATTGGAAGAAACACAAAGTAACTGTCAATTTCTCTCGGTCTGGGGCTTCATGCAAGATCTCACCTCATGGAGTTTCAATGATCATGAGAACGGTGAAGAATCAGCCAAGAAATACACAGGAGGATTTTGTCAATGATCCTAAGGCAGCTGGGACCATAGTCACCAAGAAAACAATTGGTAACACACTATGCCATGGAAGACTGAAATCCTGCAGCGCCCGCAAGGTCCCCCTGCTCAAGAAAGCACATGTACAGGCCTGTCTGAAGTTTGCCAATGAACATCTGAATGATTCAGAGGAAACCTGGGTGAAAGTGTTGTGGCATCAACTCAACTCGCCATGTTTGGAGGAATGCTGCCTATGACCCCAAGAACACCACCCCCACCGTCAAACATAGAGGTGGAAACATTATGCTTTGGGGGTGTTTATGCTAAGGGGACAGGACAACTTCACTGCATCAAAGGGACGATGGACGGGGCCATGTACCATCAAATCTTGGGTGAGAACCTCCTTCCCTCAGCCAGGGCATTGAAAATGGGTCATGGATGGGTATTCCAGCATGTCAATGACCCAAAGCACACGGCCAAGGCAACAAAGGAGTGGCTCAAGAAGAAGCACATTAAGGTCCTGGAGTGGCCTAGCCACCTTAATTCCATAGAAAATCTGTGGAGGAAGCTGAAGGTTCAAGCTGCCAAACGTCAGCCTCGAAACCTTAATGACTTGGAGGGGATCTGCAAAGAGGAGTGGGACAAAATCCCTCCTGAGATGTGTGCAAACCTGGTGGCCAACTACAAGAAACGTCTGACCTCTGTGATTGCCAACAAGGGTTTTGCTACCAAGTAATAAGTCATGTTTTGCGAAGGGGTCAAATACTTATTTCACTCATTAAAATGCAAATCAATTTATAACTTTTTTGAAATGCATTTTTCTGGATTTTTTTGTTATTGTTATTCTGTCTCTCACTGTTAAAATAAACCCACCATTAAAATGATCATTTGTCAAAGGGGAAATGTACAAAATCAGCAGGGGATCAAATAATTTTTTCCCTCACTATACATATACAGTATATTAAAAAGATGGGCTAAAACTATAATGATCAACTTCCTAGTAGCTCTGGGTTTTGGGACTTCCTAGTTCTGGGGACCTTCCATCACTTGTTCTGCTCCAATATAAGATATAATGTAACATAGCACAATATAACATAATTAATTAACATAATACAGCATAATAATATAATGACTATTATTTCTGCACCAGAGACAAATTCCTTGTGTGCCTAATCGCACTTGACCAAATAAAGTACTCCAATTCTTATTCTATTCTACTCTATTCATATATTAAATATTATATTAAAAATGAATAAATGATAAGCAAGAAAAAGAGTATTGGAAAAAGGGAATGTCAGGAGAAAAGCAAGATAAAAGTGCAAAAAGAAAAAGAAAATAAAATAAAAAAAGAATGACTTCCGTATTTCTTTGATACAGATATAGATTTAAAAATACATTAAACACCAAAATCCCAGGATCAAAATTTCATTTCTTTCAGTTTCTCACAAATACTCCCAAGTGTTTTTCAAGTAAATATAGACTGTTTTTCAGACAAAAACACGCCTGTGCCATAGGTTCACATGTGTCCCCATTGTGGCCAATATCTACATAGAAGAGGTAGAAACCAAAGCCCGAATTTCCACCCACTCACTGGTTTAGGTATGTGGATGATATGTGGGTCAAGATTAAAACACAGGAAGTGGACACCTTCACCAAACACATCAACTCTGTGGACAAATACATTAAGTTCACACAGGAAGACGTAAAAGAAAACAGTCTGGCTTTCCTGGACTGTGCTGTGTACATTAAGAAACACAAAAGTCTTAACACTGAAGTTTACAGAAAACCCACACAGAGATCAGTATTTGCATTTTGATGCTCACCATTCACTGGAACACAAAATGGGAGCGATCAGAACCCTGGGCTGAAACTTTACCTACCAGTAAAGAGGGAAAAGAAAAAGAACAAAAACATATCAAGGAATCCCTCAGAACTTGTGGTTATCCTAACTGGGCCTTCATCGAATCCAAAAAAAAAGACCTAGCAAGAGCTCCTCCATTACAAAGAAGAGAACAATAAACATAGCAACATTGTCATTCCACACATGGCAGGAATATCTGAAAAGCTCAGGAGGATTTTCAACCAACACAATGTACATGTACACTTAACCCAAGAATACACTAAGGCAGAACCTTGTTCACACCAAGAATAAAACACCCAGGCACAAACTAAGCAATATAATATATGCATACAATGCAATGAAACATATGCAGACCTGTACATTGGCGAAACATAACAACCACTTCACAAACGCATAGCACAACACAGAAGGTCAAACCCATCAGGACAAGATTCAGTGGTCCATCGGCATTTGAAAGACAAAGGTCACTCTTTTGAAGAGAGCAAGTCCAAATTCTGGATAGAGTATCACTGGTTTGAAAGAGGGGTAAAAGAATCCATCTATGTTGGAACTGAACACCCATCCCTCAACCACCTATCTTCGGTTTACAACTCAGCCCTTGCAGCAGTTCGAAGATTCCACAATCAACTGCATCCTGATTCAGGTGACCATGAGAGCACAGATAAACCCCCAAGTGGCCTCAACAGCTCTCAGAGAGTGCTAACAACCAGATGACTGCAAAGAAATACAATCCTTCCATCCCCCCCACCCCCCCACCCTCCTATCAGAACCTGTCTTTCCCTTCCACCATCCAGTCTCAACTGTCGGTACCCATCATTCCATCACCGACATCAGAACTGATGAAGTTTCTCGGATATAAAGCGAAATATTTTCTTCTTCCTCAAGGAAAAAACAGTCCAGTTGCCTTTTGAAGAAAAAAAGCATCTTTGAGACAACCATGACCTGGATGATTGTGAATCTCCACAGACACTCTGCTCCATAAACTCGGTTGCCTGCCAATGCGCTTCTGATTTTAATTCAAAGTGCTGGTAGTCAACTTTGAGGATGGGTTACTTATGGGACTGTCTCTCCGCAATTGTATGTACCGATCCTGTAAGATCCACCAGGAGAGGCATGCTCCATATTCCATCCATCAGAAGTGTCTTCCAGCTGATCCATGAAAAAAATTTTTCTGTCACCGTATGCACCCTGTGGAATATCAGTCACCTGGAGATCAAACTTATCCCAACCCACTGACCTTTAGCAAGACCCGGTTTGAAGACCTGGTTTTGACATCAAGCTTGAGGTCACAGAGGTATGGGATAGCCATCAGATGGCTATATTAATTCTTGTGATGGGTTGGTTTCCGGCTGGTATTTTGTTATTTATAATTTTGTAATGTTGCTTTTATTCTGTTTTTAAGTATTGTTAGTTGTCCAGAGTTTTTATGTTTTTTAAGATGACAACATAAACTTAATAAATAAATCCTTGTTATATTTAAGTTCATAGTGTTCTGCAAATTTATAGAGAAATATTTAGCATGTCCAGTGGCGTAAGAAGCATGCTAATGCAATACAAATTAGTGGCAGTGGAACAACTAGCCCCTTTATAGAAACTGTCAAATTCTTGAAATCATACATTTACTAGAGTAAATCAGACTAGCTTCTGAGTAATTTCTGAGTACTTCTCACTGGGAATTATTGAAATGATGTGATCTAACAAGGTAGATTAAACAGAGTGATACCAAGTCTCCTTGCCCCATCCATCTGTCTTTCCACCTTCTACCATCATTTGCTTAGTTAGTTTTACATAAATTTTAACTTGTTGCATCAGTTCTTTCAAATGCAGATGTCAGCCAAGTACATCAGTTTATTGAAAATCAAGTATTTCTGTAAATCAATAAACAGAGCACACAATGTACACATTAAATGAATGAAAGTTATTATTTGTATAATACCTTTTTCAAGTCCAGTCAGCTGGTGACTGGAGATAAAATTGCTATGTTCAGAGTCTTCATAATCATACTCCTCTACAGGTTTGCCCGAGACTGAAGTATTTTCTCGTTTTGAATAAATAAACTGAGCAGCTAGAATAAAATAAGAACAGAACAAGGGTTATCTGGGTGAAATGTCCATAATTAATTTGCTTTTCTATTCTTAAAACTTTTGATATCTTTTCAAGAACTACAAATATTTATTACCAATTCACAATAGATATTTCTGCAAAGCTGATTCTCATTTCTATAGTTTTATTCCTGGCCATTTGTTTAATTACGAGGCACAATTAGTTTGCCTTTTAAATGTTTCATATGAATTAAAATGTTTCATTACAGATGATGAAAGTATTTGTTTAGCATAATCATATGGTATTAATAATCCCAAAAGTCCTTTTAAATACATCATCTAATTATATTATATTATATTATATTATATTATATTATATTATATTATATTATATTATATTATATTATATTATATTATATATGAAGTTTCATTATTTCTATTCTTTTTGCTTTGGCTGAGTGTGTTTGAGAAGAGATATACATGATAGTAAAGTTTAGAAGATTACTAAGATATAGATAGGAAATTCAGACTTGAGCACTAGTATTCTTCAAATAAGCTGATTTTACCAGATATCAACTCCAATCCAATTTCTAAAGTGCTCATAAGCAAATAAGCTGTACTAGGAATTTTTGTCTCCATTCATTATTCCCTTCGTTCTTATCAGAGTATTATGCCAAGTTATTTTATATACATCTATCCATCTATATATTACTAAAACTTTCACTCTAAAATGTCTGTACCTTTAACTGGGCAAAATAGTATACCATTGGGCAGGGGTAGGCAACCTTGGCTCTTTTATGACTCGTGGACTTCAACTCCCAGAATTCCTGAGCCAGCCATGCTGAGGGGAAAGGGAGAGTTTCCAAGTTGAGCCATGCTGGCTCAGGAATTCTGGGAGTTGAAGTCCACGAGTCATAAAAGAGCCAAGGTTGCCTACCCCTGCCATTGGGAAACCTTTTTCAATCAAGGTACTTCAAATGAATTAACTTACAGAAAGAGTTGAAAATCCAGGACTTGTGACTCCTATGGAATTGTAATTTGGAAAATTTTATAAAGCATTTTATGTCATAAATATTACCATAAAGCATTTTATGATGTAATGGAAAATGTAACATTTCCTGTGAAACTTCTAATGTTTGACTGTGCTATACATTTCAACATGGACTACTTTCAAGGCAAATACATCTCTAAATATCTCCCTGAATTTTTAAGAACTTCTCAAATATATTAGAAGTTCTGCCATGTGAAGATATTGAGCAATCTGGTAAGGAATTATCTCTGAAACAATGACCCAACAGGCCACAGGTTCTCTAGTCCACATACTATACAGAGGTAGCAGCCTAAGGCTACACATCAAATGGCATAAACCTACACCATAAAACAATAATGGCAAAATGTAATGCAAACCTGTTGATGGTGAGATGCAGTAATCATCTTCTACAGATTGCCCATAAAGGTCATCATCTTCAAAATCTGAAGGGCAAAAACAAAACCAACCTTCTCATAGCTGTAATTTTGAATAAGTGTCTTATTTTATTCTAGCAAGCATCAGAATACATTGTAATTAAATAATATTTCCATTTGAGTTCTTTTAAATATATTCATTAAAGACAATTTAATTCCTGAAACTTTTTTTATTTACGTCTTCTTCCTGAAAATACATCAGGTCTTTTCAAATATTTCTTATCCCAATACATTTAGAACATATAACTTGCCCATAGAAAGCAATAAAAAATAAATACCAAATTCTGCATGTTCTAAATGTATTGGGATACATTTTTCATTTTTCCAATATAGTGTTTCACTTTGTTTACAACATAATATATTCTGTTTAAGGAAATAAGCTTGAACCAGTGTTAATATTAAATATTAATATAATATAAATTTAATTTTTAATCGTAGAATTTTAAAAGTTCAAACTTAATATTTAGATATTGACAATAAGTCAATCTCAAAATAAAATTGAAGTGCTTTATTTCACAAGCAAAATGCCTTTCTCTGCCTTATAGTTGCAACCAGGAAGCAGCCATAGTGGTTTATTGACAGAGAACACCTGTTTCATCTAGACATGCATGTTGCATGCACAGAAAATATTCCTTCTGGTGTATCTGGTATCCTAAAAGTTCTCCTTAATTTCAGAGGACATGTAGGGAGAAATTAAATGCAAGTAGGTAATTGCTTGATAGTAATCTTTAAAGTCAATGTAACATCACTTGTAATAATCTAATAGGAGCATAATACTTCAGTTTAAAAATTATTACTTATTTTCACAGTCTAAGTATGGAACTATTACATTCCTGAACTTGGGATCAAGATTTAAAATATTTTTCTCCTATGCATATGTTGAAATAAAATACTGTAGATTAAAATAGCCACAATGTAAAAGAATAATAAGGGATGAAATAATAATTATGTTAAAAATAAGATATGTGGGTGGGTGGACTAAAGGATCCGTTTGGTCACATGATTTAACCCAGTATTAAATACATATTTAATAATCTGAAAAGGTGCAATTGCAATCATTGGACAAGATTTAGAAATAAAGTTTAACATTTGGATTTAAATCTCTAATTTAATATACACTTGCCTATGAATCCAAAATCTGTTTTAGATTCATGCATCCTTTTCTTAATGTATCATAATGTGTGCCCAATTTGAACCAGCTTAATGTTTAAATAAGAAGCTATCATTAACTCTACAATGCAGAATGCGTCTCCCAATGTCTTAAACAGGGAACACTCAAACAGAAGCAAGACTTATGAAGACATCTGGTTTGTTCACTCTAGTGTTGCGTCTTCTATATGGACAAGATGTTATTTCCGCTTGCTTTCCACACAGGCCACCAAAGTCCTCCTCCTACTCTCAGCTGTGAGATAACACTGTCATATCCACGCACGACCCTCCGCCCCCACCCCACTTTCTTCTTTCTTCTTCTTGTATTCATTCATCAAAGGCATCCCACGTGGAAGCTCGAGTTATTTTCAAACACCGTACTTTGTTGACGACCATTATCAAACCGAAAGGAAGTAGTCTGCCAGATTGAGCATGGAGACCACTCTGTCCAGCTTCAAATCATCTAGCCTCTCGGTCTTTCGGTGTACACGGGAACAAATAAAAACGGGCTGAAAGCCACCTTTTCCCGAAATAGCACTTATCCACGTAAGCCGGCCTAGTTGATAACAAACAGCCTCCCTTCGGGTGCAGGAGCCGGACCTCCTTGGGCTCCTTGCCGCTTCCCGCTCGTTTCCCTCCCCCCCCCCATCTCCTCCCGCAAAAGCCAGGCTGACCATTAGTGATGTCACTAACGCTCCTCGCACCGGCCTCGGAAGGCAGCTCGGACCCTCTCGAGAGCAAAAAGGGCGCTTTGAAGGGAGGACAATAACAAGCTCTCACAGAGATAGCAACTCGCTCTACCTTCGTCGTAGTTGTAGCCACGGACATTTCTGTGCCGGGCCATGGCGGGCGAGCCGAGGAAGATCTGAGGTAGAAGAGAGAGGCGAGGCCTCTGAAACCCCTCAAAGTTGGGTAGTGTAGCAACCCCAGGCCGCCATATTGTTGACTTGGGCCTGCTACTACCGCCCCGCCTTCAGCTCCCTCGGGTTTTCTGCGCCTGCGCTGACCTCCCTTGTCTTCCCCGACTGCGCATGTGTGACCTCGGTGCTTCCCCCCCCCCCCCGTCCTCAACGATTGTCGACTCATGGACTAGGCTAGGGGAAGCTAGGTGGTGTAGTGCCCCCTTTCGGCCGGGCGTCGTTCTGTAAATTGCATCGGGGTCGGGGGGGTTGGGGCTCTCTTGCGGCCGAGGTTCACTATCGCTGCCTTTCGAGCAGTGCTAATCAATTGACTTGTTCGTCGGACTGCTAGGTCGAGGGTTTTGGCATGTTTGTTTTCGAAGAAAATCATTCGGCTTTCAACTATAGAGCTGAGAATTCTGCCTTAATGCATCTGAGAGTCCAGACTAAAGATTGCTGTGATTCAGTTTGTAAAAAGTGTGATGTAAGCTAGGGGATCAGGAGTACCTTACCTAGTAGCTCTCTCCAATTTTTCTTTCTAGTAGCAGTTGCTTGTGAGTATATCTTCAATACAGGTAATCCTCGACTTACAACAGTTCATTCAGCGACCATTCAAGGGTACAAGGGCACTGAAAAAATGACTTATGAGCGTTTTTCACACTTATGACCATTGCAGCATCCCCATGGTCACATAATCAAAATTCAGATGTTTGACAACTGGTTCATATTTATGACAGCTGCAGTGTCCTGGGGTGTGTGTCATGTGATCACCTTTTGCAACCTTCTGACAAGTGAAGGGGAAAGCGAGATTCACTTAACAAGTGTGTTATTAATTTTAACAACTGCAGCAATTCACTTAACTGTGAAGGTCGTAAAATGGGGCAAAATTCATCCTGTCTCATTTAGCAACAGAAATGTTGGGTTCAATTACCGTAAGTCAAGGACTACCTATATCTAATTTCACAAGGTTTTCCATTCCTGCCAGATATTTCTGATCTCAGTTTAACAATTGTCATATTGCACAGCACTGGGTATGTTGCTATTATCTATCATAGTATTTCTGGCCATAGGATGGGATAATATATTATCTGATATAGTTCTTGGAAAGAAAAAGAAGATGGTAAGATATCATGACAGACATGCTAGAGACAATGTTAAGAACACAGTATTTTAATAAATTATTTCAGAGTTATAATTTAGGCTTTCATTCACCACATCAACTTACAAAGGACAACAGAACAAATCATTTGTTATATTATTTAAATTTATCTGTAATAAAAGTTGAATTGCTCATTATAAAACAAATACCATTTAAAGACTAATCTGCTATGTCAGATATGTCTTCATTTTATAAATCAACTTGAAACCCTATCTGATCAAAGTTCATGCCTGCAGTATGATGATTCTTTTATATCAACATCTTTGTCATTCTGACCTTTTCAGAATTATAATAATACCACAGAGTTGGGTGGATATTGAAAATATGCAAGCTCTTGATAATGAGGCACATTATCACAAACTTCAAGAAGAACTGTTTACCCCTCATTCTTCAAAAAACTTTTCAGGCATTTGTGAATATATTACACACTCCTTTAAGAATCATTATACTTAATGTTTTTAGTGCATGTGACAAAATAAATGCTCATGCTGTTATACATTATAAATGATAGCATATATTCATGATGCTATTTCACTACATTTTTTGTAAAAAAAAGTATAAGATGTGAAATAGTTTCACCTGGACAGCTTGCATAAGTCATTACATCTTATCCTTCTTCCTTGTCTCAGAGGAAAAGAATAATAGCCATTTGATATAATAGCAGTTTTTATATTCCACATGAAGTTTCTTCAGTGTTAGTTATGTTCAGGGCTTTTTTTGTCATAGAACGCCCAGAACGGAGTTCCGGCACCTTTTTTGGATGGAACCTTGTAGGGTAAGCAAGGCGGGTTGTATGACGTGTGTGAGTTCCGGCACCTTTTCTTTTTACAAAAAAAGCACTGGTTATGTTGCACCACTCCAGTTTTAAGCTGTTTCTAAAGTCTTGGAAATGAACAAGGATTGAGAAACAAAAAGTGAGGAAAGGAAAATACTATGAGTTCTTTTTTGTTTAAAATCTTGGTGCAGTATTTCTGTGCTGACTTTCTGGGCAGAATATTCTTTCTCGGGTTAATTTCACTATGAAACCAAAATAACTGAAAGTTTTGATGTCATAGCAAAATAAAAATAGTTGCTGCTGCATTTTTATTCATTTAAAATAGTTAGGAAAGCTTGTTTTCATGGACAGTTATGTATTTGTGATCTTTTTATGTCATTAGTTTATATTGATATGCAAGTAGTCCTCAATTTACATCAGTTGTTCAGTGATAGAAGTTACACAGGTGCTGAACGAAGATACTTATGACCTGTGTCCAAAGTTATGGCCATTGCAGTGCCCTGCTATCGTTTGATCAAAGAGTGAATATTTGGCAGCCCCCACACTTTTAACTGCAGGAGCACTGCAACTGACCAACTTATCTAGATTCCCCCATTGGTGCCCTTTGGCCTTGGGATGAGTCTTCAGCTAATAATTGGTAAAAATTGCTTATTGACAGCAACGGAGATAGCCAGGATTGTAGTTGTAGTCATGCGACATCTTGCTTTACGACCATCACTTAGCGACTGAAATTCCGGGCCCAATTTTGGTTGTAAGTTGAGGACTACCTATGGGCATCTGTACTGAAAATTTTCCTGTGAATTTGGACACAAGAATTCTAGTTTTGCAGACGGGATGCCACCTAATGTAACCATGTTCACATTCTACTTGTCTCTGTCCATTTGTGGTTCTTGAAAAATCTTGACTGAGTCACATCGTACTATGTACCTTGAAAATAGTGCACAAAACAGGTTTTCTGTCTATACCAATTGAAAGCAAAATCTAGCAACTAGGTACTCTAAAGCTCTACTATTGAAGGGCTTCTATTCATAATGCAAAGAAATTGTGTTCAAAATTACATACTCTTTTTTAACAATGTAATATACACAGAGACCGTTTGCTCATTTCTAGACTGGTGCTTCACTTTTTCCAGCTGTCACAGTAGAAGAAAGTAAGCTATATATGTATATCTTAGTTTAAATCAATCTTCACTTCCATAAGTTCCACTATATACACTTAGAGTACAGTAGATAGAGAGATTTGGATGAACCTTAAATTCCTGCTGAGATGTGCTTTACTCATAGATCAGATTGGAAATATGCTAGTTTGCACAGTAAAATAACTACAAGAAAACAAACAATAATAAATGTTAACTAATGATGCCTAAGTTTACTTTCCCATTTCTCTCCTAATCCCTTTTCTTTTTATGTTGTATCTTTTAGATTGTAAGTCTGTAGGCATGAACTGACTTCTTATAAGCTACTTTAGGAAGCTTTTTGGCTACAGGCCAGGGTAAATTACTTCAGACAGTAATATAACAAAAAATAAATTATTCACTATTAAGTAATGAAGAGACCAGATACATTTTTTTAATTTGCACAAAAAGGTTATTTCAAACAGATTAATATTAAAGCACTATTTTGCTTTATACTAAAGGCATAATGCATTTAAACATGTATTTCAGGATATTTGAGGACATTAAGATGAAATAGATTTTCATTCTGCAAATGATTTTTAGCCAAGTTTTTTGTTGAAAGTGTTTTAAATCTTCTATTTACTGAAGTCAAAGTATGAAGGATTGTATCTCATCAGTCACACATAACCCACCATGTCTTACGTTGGCAGTGAAGAATAAAGAGACAATAGAGCTGTCTTTGTTTAAATATTTAATTGAGACACCTGGATGTAACCTAAAAAAAGGGGAACTATATAGCTTTAAGTTGTCAGATATAGATGGAAGGAGTAAAAGAACCATAAATAGGAAGCAATTTCAGTACTTTTTTTCATCAAAAACGCATGTATGGACAGAATACCCCTTAGCTGGGCAGCTACTATTAGATAACACACTAATAAATGCTTTTATTTAGCCTATATTGTAATGCCATTGTGACCAAAGAGGTAAGAACTCCCCTTGTCCCCAGTATATTACG
The DNA here is from genome assembly GCA_023970755.1 of Azemiops feae. NCBI lineage: Eukaryota > Metazoa > Chordata > Lepidosauria > Squamata > Viperidae > Azemiops > Azemiops feae. The sequence continues at coordinate 1,214,322 of JALGBA010004276.1, forward strand.
TACCTAAATAATGAATGTGGCAATTAGGCAAGCTTATCCTTCAATGTTTTTAAAATGAAAATGAGAAGCGATAATCACATACATTGCACATAAGAGCTCAAGAAAATCATACATTATTCTCAGCGTTAACCAAATGACTAACTCAATTCATTGTGACATTTACTTCTGAATAAATGTTGTGAGCGTAGCCAAGCTCCACTAAGGGTCCAATGCATCGAAGCTTTAGAATGTATTTTTTTACATTAAGCCTGTGGCTTGAGTTGCATTTTTGCCACAATTCCTCTAACAAATTCCTTGGATCTTGCTGGGTGGAAATGCACTTTATTGAATCCTGTCTTCGCTATCTCTCTTTTCTGGCATCAGTGGAGCCAGGTGACAGTAGAGCTTTGGAAAAGGTTGTATTTAAAACATCTCTGGAAACAAATACTCTGTAGGTCATCATGATAACACAGTGGTTGAAAACAGAATTTCTCCCTGGTGGTAAAGTACGGTCTAGATTCTAGAATGACCATTGCCATTGGTATCTATTTGTGGCTCATGCTTGTCTTGATGAAAGTAGTACTGTAGATGAAAGCATGTAGTTAACAAATAATATATACCTGAAGACTAAGTTTATTGAATACAGGTAGTCCTCAACTTACAACAGTTCACTTAGTGAATGTTCAAAGTTACAATGGCACTGAAATGTGACTTATGACCATTTTTCTCACTTATGACCGTTGCAGCATCCCCATGGTCATGTGATTTACATTCGGATGCTTGATAACTGACTCACATTTATGATGGTTGCAGTGCCCCGGGGTCATGTGATCCCCTTTTGCAACCTTCTGACAAGCAAAGTCAATGGGGAAACCACTTTCACTTAACAACCGTGTTATTGTTTTAAGAACTGCAGTGATTCACTTAACAAATGTGGCAAGAAAAGTCGTAAAATGGGGCAAAATTCGCTTAACAAATTTCTCACTTAGCAACATAAAATTTGGGCTCAATTGTGGTTGAGGACTACCTGTAGCTTGTCACTACAGGCATGATGAGGTTTACAATGTTTACATAATGCTTCATGATGTAAGACAAGGAGATGAAATCAAAAATTTCCTTACTAAAGTCTGTGATCTGGATATAAAGTTTTCAATGGAGCCCTGTTATGAAACTAATTCTCCCATTTGATCCACTATACTTGATAGAAAGATTTTGTGTCTTGGGAGGGAGCATTTTTTATGTTAATTATCCTGTCTATAAATAAACAGCTTGTTGAATGAAATAGTGAAGACAAAACAGTTTAACAATGTATAAGAAGCAAGAAAACTTTTTAAAATCCCAACAATTTCTCCATGAAAGCTGATCACTAATTTAATTTAAAATTGTATTAAATATTAAAAACCTTCAAAAACAAACAGAACCGCAATCTGATACATTAAATAATTACAAAGAACACCTTCTTAGGATTCCCAAAGAAGTAGGCAACATTAAGAATTGCTAACACTCAAATACCATGTTGGCATCTAAAATACTGACTGCGTGAACCTGTCTAGTCGCTAGATCTTGCTGAAAAGCCTTTCTACAGTCACTTCAGAAATGGTGGGGAGTGTTCAGAAATAGACCCTGTTACATAGTGTCTGTTTCAATACTGGAATATTCTTATTTTTGTGCACTAGTTTCTTTGTCTTTATAAGGCAAATTACACCCATTTTCTTAAGTGTAACAAATCATTACTGATAATTCTGAGGTGGTCTATCTCTCGTGATATTATCCTCGACTTATGACCACAATTGAGCCCAAAATTTATATTGCTAAGTGAGACAATTGTTAAGTGAATTTGCCTCATTTTGTGACCTTTCTTGCTATAGTTGTTAAGTGAATCACTGCAGTTGTTAAATTATTAACAACGGTTGTTAAGTGAATCTGGCTTCTCCATTGACTTTGCTTGTCAGAAGATTGCAAAAGGGAATCACATGACCCCAGGACACTGCAACCGTCATAAATGTGAGTTAGTTGCCAAGTGTCTGAATTTTGATCACATGGCCCCAGGCATGCTGCAATGGTTATAGGCCGTTACAACTTCAGAGTGTCACTAAATGAACGGTCGTAAGTTGAGGACTACCTGTACATTGTGATTCAGTGTTTATGCATATGGTGTTTTAATTTTCCCACAAATAAAATGCCTTTCTTAAAAATCAAAGAAGAAATAGACGTCAGACATTAAAGAAATAATTATTCTGCCACCAGTGAGCTATTTTCAAAGCTGAAATCCTAAGTTGGGACTCCCACTGAGCACAGCAAGACAAGATTCTGTATTCACATGTTCAGCATTGAGTCAATTATTCTGTTTAACTGCTGAAACCTTTTGATGTGAGAGTTTTTGTTGTTGTTGTTAAAAGATACGTTAAATGTCAGCGGTGAACAGGTTGACAAGACTCGACATTTTTAAACACTATTTACACACAGTCACCTTAAATCAGCAACACTGAAGGGAAAGTTACCTAATTTGGGGTAATGAATGGATAGAAGAGTAACACATTTGTCAAGCCTGTTCAAGAGATATGTCCATACTGTATGTTTAGTTATAATCTTTCTGACTCACCTCTCACACACTTAATTCTAGGAATAAGTAGTTTCTTCATGTTATAAAAATATATGTTTGTAAGCATCACCACCTGGCAAATAATACCCATAAGTAGGTATCAGGAACAACAACTTGTGCCCTACTAGGAATGCTGAGCTATGTTCATTTTTATTTTTTCTCACAACAAAATCCTGATTCTTTTATGACAGAAAATTTGTATATTTTATGGCACAGCGTGCAAAACAGGTGAACGTTCATGTTGTGTCCTCAGCTGAAAGTGTTAATCCAATTCTCAACAGGGGAATTGCCAAGGAGTTACTGGCAGTTGCTTTAGGTTCAAGTAAACACTGTTCTGTTCCAGATTATGATTTTGGAAACAGCCTCATTGATAAAAACTCACCCAAAGCAATTTTGTATTGCCATACACCACTGGGAAAATGTGTGCAAGCCAGTAGATGAGTCAATTTCATTTTTATTTATTGTTTAAAACAGAGCTCTGGCCAGGATTGAGTTTTGCTGAGGGATTTCCTGTTGCCTTTGTTAGATAAATTAAATGCTTTTTTTCTTGAGACTGGAAACACATTGTGACTTCCAGGGAACAAATGAGAAACTGAAGATAAATCTGCTAAACATATAGCTGAGACCATGGCAGAATGAGGAGTCAAGTGAGTGAATTGGCTCTTGAAGGTTCCTCACCTGAGAAGGAGAGGACTTGAGATCACTCATTTAGCTACAGTAGCTACAGATAGTTGCTACTTGTGAGAAGACGGCAAACCAGTGGTCTCCAGTGAGTTTAGAGCTCTGGCATATAAGGGAGCGCCATTTTGTGTTCAAATCACAGTGGGTGCCTTTCCAAAGGGCACTGGGTTTACATACTTGATTTTCTAATCACTTTCTGAATTTACTTGTTAATTGCTTTTTAGCTATTAGGAACCTTCGGAATGACAAGTCTTTATAGAACTGGACAAGTCTTCTTTAATCCTTAAAGAAAAATGTTTTAAATACAAGTTTAAAGGCTTAAAAAAAATCTTTTGTTTTTGGAATAAACAGCAAAAGGGTGATTACAAGGTTGACTTTGAAAAGTTGCAAACAGACTAAAGGTCCAGATCAATTTGAAATAAAATTTTGAAATTAATTATAAGAATCCTTCCCACAAGAAAATGCTGTTGTTTTGAATTCTAAAAAAAAACAAACATAATAGGATGGGACTAGGTTGGACACTAGAGGGAACTAGAAGGGACTAAACTAAAGCTTAAAAGTAAAGACAAAGAACACTTACATTTGACTTACAAGTAGTCCACAACTTAACAATCACAATTGAGCCCAAAATTTATGTTGCTAAGTGAAACGTTTGTTGTTTGTTTTACCCCATTTTATGACTTTTCTTGCCACTGTTGTTAAGTGAATCATTGCAATTGTTAGTAACACGGTTGTTAAGTGAATCTGGTTTTCCTATTGACTTTGCTTGTCGAAAGGTTGCAAAAACTGATCACGTGACCTCAGGACACTGCAACTGTCATAAATATGAATCAGTTGTCAAGTGTCTGAATTTTGATCATGTGACCACAGGGATGCTGCAACGGTCATAAGTTGAAAAATGGTCATAAATCACTTTTTCAGTGATGTTGTAACTTTGAAAGGTCACTGAATGAACTGTTGTAAGTAAAATACTACCTGTACTAACACATGGAAGCAAAATACTTTAACATTGGGTGTACTGAAGGATAGTTATCAACCATGGACCCAGAAGTTAATTTTAAGAGTGTCTGCCATTAAAGATAAAGTGCGTTAAAAGATATTATGGAAGAGGAATAGGTTTTACCAGACAGGACTAGGAGTGATCTGCAAATGGATTTTAAAATGACAGGCTACAAGAAAGAAAAAGATTTTATACTGAATATATAAATTAATCCAGTTGATGTCTCTGTAAAAAAAACAAAAACCAATGAGTAATTTGGATAATTTTCTTATATTGGATTTACAAAAGAGATTTGGTAAAGCTTTGAACAAGTTTGTGAGAAAGACAAAGAAAAAATAAAAAGAAAAGATCTAAGACATTAACTGACGGGACTAAAAATCAAAACTTTTACTTTTAACAAAGCAAGGAATATAAAGTTGGTTTATTTGATCAAAGTTAAAATAGATATCTTGCTATTTCTGTAACCTTTAGTAGACTTTTGCTGGTAGGGCTGAATGATGAGATTTTAGGGATTCGTTTATAGATAAGAGATGAAATATGCGAAGAAGAGATCAGTATTTTAGGAGAAGGTGGTATTGTAAGTTACTTTGTGTATATTTGTTCTGATGAAGGGAAAATCATATTTTTATATATTTTCTTTTTCTTTACTATATTTTTATTTTCTATTGCATTTTTTCTCTTCTGCACTTTCTATTTTGCTTTTTATTCATTTTTTAGTTTTTATCTTTTTAATTCTAATGTTTAATAAAATTATTATAAAAAGAGAGAGAGACTGGAACACATTGTGTTCATTCTGTTACCATGAAATGTACATGTATTAAGATAGTGCTTAAATAAATATCTGCTACCTCTTTGTCGTTTCTCCTAGTGGAAAGACTGAATGCATAATACATTTCATAAGAGCACTACCCTTAATTTACAAATAGTTATTAAAATTCATGTTTTTTAATTATAAAAAAAATCAAATAACTTTATTGTGGTCATTAACCAGCAGAAAGAAAAAAGAGAAAAAAGTAGTTTCCAAATATCCAGAACATCCAAAATAAACAAGGAGGAATGACACATAGAAAAATATGCTAAAAAGCTTCATTCTTATTAATTAAAACTAACCTAAAATCTAGAATTATAGAGCCCTTGACAAATCTGAGGAAAGTACAGTATGGTAGCTAACATAAAAAAAAATACCAGTGTGTAATGCTGAGGCAAAACCATTCCCTACTCAAATAAGTTTAATTGCTTTTAATTATTCTTTTTCTAAAGAGGTGTGATGGCTCAGTGGCTTTAAAGACACTTGAGAAAGATCAAGTCCTAGCACCATGAGACAGGCTGAGCTCCTGTCCCTTGCCTCGGCTTCTGCCAACCTAGCAGTTCGGAAGCATGGTATATGCAAGTAGATAAATAAGTGCCACTTGGGTGGGAAAAACAACAGTGCTTTGTAAGGAAGTATGAACCCAATGGGTGCCTGACTGTGACACCCAAATGCAAGGCAACATTAGTGGAGGGGGAAAGTCCCGGATAATACTGAAAAATGGTACTAGCCATTCTGATGCGGAGCTGGTTCGCCCTCTGTGATGCACTTCTGCATAGGGAGTGAGTGTGAACCGAATGGACTATCAGTCAGGCAGCCAAACAACTACTCTGTATTAACACTGTAGTCTCCTGGCTAATGTACCATCGCCATATGCTACACAAATAAATAATTCTTTTTCTTATTTTATATGCCACCACACAGAACTTGGCAATCTTATGTGTTATTGCAGGGTTAATAAAAGAAAGTAAGAATTGCTTGTCCTGTTGGGTCATTATATCCTGTTTTACTAGTCAGGAGTGGGGCAATTAGGGCATTTTGGGATGCTCTGTAAAACAGTACAAAAGAATATGTTCCTTCTCTGGGAATATTAAGATGTGTGAGATACGTGGCTGGCCCCAAGATGCATCTCTGATTGTCCATCATGGGAAGCTGAGTCATATTTCCCGCATCCATTTGCCAGTCTATGTCATATAAATATTGCTTGAGTGTGGTTCTTGCCTGCTCATAGATCAGAGATAATAGATAAGTGGGAGAGAGTCCCAGGGGGAGGGGGGTTTGGTTCCACCCATTTTGAAACTTATCTTCTAATACCAGTAAGGAGAAATATCAACTTCACCCAGCAGAATAGCATAGCTTGCCTAATTCTGATCTACACTCTGACCATTCTAGCTTCCATGCGTACTGAAGCATTAGAGATGCAGTGTGGATATTGAAAAATTGCCTTTAAAATTTAGACTGGACAAGTTCTAATGGTTTAATTATAACAACAAAAGAGTCAGCACTTACCAAATTAATCTTTATTTCCATATTACAACTGCTCAAAATGAAAATGTAAAAGTAATAGAGCATTGGCATTTGAAACATTTGCAGAAGTATTGTATCTATGTAATTTGTACAGCATCCTTCTTTCATCATTATTGCCTATGTTAATTGTGAAACCTCCCTATTGAATATCTGACTGTACACTGCAAGTAGCTCTCAAGAAGAACCTTTTTTTGTAAGATCAGAGTCTTCCTTTGTGGTTGGAATAATAAAAGCAAAAATACTTCAGAAATTAAGTGTGTTACAGGTGGTACAGCCTTCCAAATCAGAGACGATAAAGCAGTCCTAGGTATGTTTTTAGAAGAATGAAATTGAAACGGAAATTTTTGCCCGAAGCTTATTACAGAATGCATATTCATTTGGATTTGCATCAGCAGTTAGCTACCTTTAATTTAAAGAACAAAGACTCATGGTAGGAAAGAAAATGAAAACATTATAATTAATATTTGTATGAGGCAAAAATAAGTAAGAATGGGAAACACGATGATCCGAATTGTTTGGATATAGATCATTGAGGGTCAAATTCTATATCTGCTGTATGAGGGGACAGATGCCTATCATAACACTAAAATGCAAAATGCATCACTGCTCCTGACAAAATGCACTGATGGAACTTGTTATTTATTCAAAAACAACCATATATTGAGTAATATATAACTTTATATATTATAAATTATATATATATACAGTATATAATTACAATGTCATATAATAACAAGACAAATACAAAAGGTTATAAACAAGCCTTCTTTCTCGGAAAAGATCATCTTAGACATGTCCAGATCTAAAATCATGTCAAGGTTTTAAAGGTGATAGCCATTGTCTTGAATTACACCTGAAAGCTAACTGGTAGCCAATGAAGTTTCCACAGTAACATTTACATGAATTAATATGGGCACCCGTAACTTCCTTGGCCACCTCATGCTGAACCAGCAGACACTTCCAAATGGTCTTCAAGAGTAGCCCCCAGATAGGCTGAATTGCAGTATTCAGACATAAAGTGATTTCTGCAGTTTCCCATTTCAGAAATAGCTTTAACTAACCTACAAAAAGTTTCTACCATTTTTCCCACAAGTGCAGGGTCCACTGAGTGTTGATCCATTTGGTTGCAACAGGAATTGACCAACCAACTTGTCACCAAAGTTGACGTCATAGGCTGAGACAAAGTGACTAGCCCAAAGTCACCCAGCCAGCTTTCATGTCTAAAGCAGAAATAGAATTTGCAGTCTTCTGGTTTCTAGCATGCTGCCTTAACCACTAGACCAGATTGGCTCTCAATTCATATACCAAACGTAGTTGTGCAACTGCATTTTTGGCCACACCCTTTATCTACTATTCTAGAAGGAACCTTAAGTTCAAAAGGACTGGATTGTAAACTAGTGTCATCCAAGGTATCACAGAGGGATGATGCTTTGACTGCCTATTCTGCCTGACCCGAGGCTGCAGATATATAACTGGGTATCATCCATACATTCATGATACTGTTTCCACTAGCTTCATGTGGATGTTAAGCAGCGGGGGGGGGGGGTAAGGGCCATGATGTGAGCATACCACAACAGACTTCTCTCCATCACCAACTGGAATCATCCAGACACTCCAGACACAACATCCACAACTAGCCCTGAAGGATATCACAATTGATGAAATTGGCAGAGATGTAGCAGGACCAGGAGAATCACCATGTCCTTATCCTGATCCCATCAAAGGCCATCTACAAAAGCAATCAATCTTCATATAAATCATAAAACTGTTCCAGCAACAAAAAAAAGTCTGTTTCAGCTGCTTTTCTATACACAATCAGGGAGGGTACCATTTAGATCTCTCAGGGTAGGAAATGACGAAAATCTTTGTGGAGAGAAGACTGCAACAGACTTTCAACCCAAGACACTTTCATTGTACTTATAGTCCGTACACCTTGTACGTAAGCTCACTCTGCATCATCTTCCTAGTCTTTGTCAACACTTTTCTTATGAGTCAGCAAGGAATTGAAAGTCAGTTTTAAAAAAGAGGATATGTTTTTTTTTATTATTTTAACCACACAAAAGATAGGCACTAAGGTTATTTTCTCCAGCCCTGCAAATCTCCAATCAAACCTGATCCCAGCTTGAGTGATCTTTCCAGGGATCTCATCATTGGCAGTGACAGGGAGTAGGTTTGGGTAGGTGAACCCTTAATGTCAACTGCATTATAACAGTGTCTAAAGGTTTTTCAGACTTAAACAGAAACTATTAAAACACAGCTTACAGATATCTAAGTAGTAAAAACATATTTGCTACAAGAACATAAAGCCGTTACCCCCCCAAAAGTTCCAGTCTAACTTCAGAATCATTTGAATCATGGTTACCAAAGAAGGAGTTAAGGATGGGAAGGTTGAAATCACCATTGACTAGCTTGGAAGAAAAGACTCTTGGTTAAACTAATGGGGGGGAAATCCCAGTATATTTGGCCTTAAACTGTACACTTGGAAGTTTTTCTATGGCTGTAACCTAAGGAGCAGGATCTGGTGGTCCACTAGTTGAACTACAGATCTCATTCTTCCTCTCTGTAAGGACCTCAATTCCAGATGAGTTGAGTCATCAGCAAGAATAAGATGTTAGGTGTTTCCATTTTTAAAACAGCATTACTCTGTTACAGAAAAGTATACCAGTAGTAGTACTGTTCAACGTTTGCTTGAATGCCCAAAGACTGAGGGTCTAGGCCAGGGGTAGGCAACCTTGGCTCTTTTATGATTCGTGGACTTCAACTCCCAGAATTCCTGAGCCAGCATGGCTCAGCTTGGAAACTCTCCCTTTCCCCTCAGCATGGCTGGCTCAGGAATTCTGGGAGTTGAAGTCCACGAGTCATAAAAGAGCCAAGGTTGCCTACCCCTGGTCTAGGCTGAAGATACACCTGCAAGCCTTCCTTTGAGAGTGTTCTGAGTTTAAAGGGTTCTCTGCACATCCATCTGAATGTGCTTTGAAGCCTTTACACATTCAGAAGCCTTTTTGTCAGCCCTACAAAATAGAGCAGATTAAGAAGACAATGCCATATTGGATTATGTTTATTATACAGTAACATCCACAAACAGTCCTCAATTTAGGACCACAATGGGAATTGGAAAGATTGTCATTAAGTGATGTGGTCATTAAGTGAGTCATCATATGACTGCACCCGATTTTACAACCGGTTTTGCCAAGGTTGTTAAACAAATTACATGTCATCATTGAGCAAAACATCACATGACCACAACCTGCGGCCTCCTGCCAACGTCTCCCTTGACTTTGCTCATCAGGAGCAACTGGGAAGGTACAAAGAGCGATCATATGACTGCAGGACACTCCAACTGTTGTAAGTGCAAGCCAGTTGCCAATGCCATATTGGATTACAAATAGTCCTCGACCTACGACCACAATAGGATTGTAAAGTTTGTTGTTAAGCGGCACTGTCATTAGGTGGAGCATCATGTTGCCGCACCCAATTTTACAAGATTTTTGGCATGCTCATTAAGCAAATCACCTGGGGTCGTTAAGCGAGCTATCATGTGACTGTAATTTGCATCCTCCCGCCAGCTTCTCCGTTGACTTTCCTTGTCAGAAGCCAGCGGGGTGTGTGGTCGCAAATGGCAATTGCATGACTTCAGGACACTCCCAACAGTCACCAGCGTGAGCCACTTGCCAAACTCCTGGATCACAATCAAGAGACTGTGGAAAGTCTGCAAGGGTCGTTTAAGTGCAAGGACCAATTATAAGTCACTTTCTTCAGTGCCATCAAACAGTCGCTAAACGAACGGTTGTTAAGCAAGAACTATCTGCATAATCGTAGAAATCTAAATGTGCTATCCCCTCTCTCACTTTATCTTTGCATGAACTGGAGGGAGAACTTTTGTGAGACGTTTGGCTGAGGGTCAAGCCCCTGACCATTGTCTTGGTAATGGTTCTCTCTCCTGTCTTTCAAGACCATTCCCTGTTCCCCCTACACTTATTTTATTAGGCTTTTGTGTCAAGAGTAAGTTCTGAGTTCATTTACCCAAACCCGCCTGGAAACTCTGGGCTAGACTCAGTGCACTACAGTCCACTTGCAAGGAGACAATGGGGGCTGTGCTTGCATACTCACTCTTCCCTCCACCCACATTCTTGCCATGTTTTTTCAAGTTCAAAACAGCTACTGCTTCTATGGCAGCTCTTGTTCCGTGTAGTATTAAAAAGCTAAACATTGAGAGCCTTGTTTATATTTCATTGCATGTGCTGTAGGCACTGCAACTTTTGCTCTTCAGGGATCCAGCACAGCTCTGGGTTTGGTGGCTTACTGAGTTTTTGCAAAGCCACAAAGCGTGTGTATATGAAAAGAGAGAGTATCTTAGGACAGCCGTTCCTTCCAAATGTGTTGGGATTGCAAATCCCAGAATTTCAAGTCAGTACCAGAGCATGCTCTACAATCCACAACAACATAATCTGGTTTCCCAGTAAGGAAAACTTTTGGGAGTTGTCCATATGCTCAATGTTGGTCAAAGAAATTAGGCTATCCTATGGGATAGTTGTTTAGTCTAATTCTAATATATATAAGGGCATCAGTCAATTGACAATTGTACTACATTTTGGATTCTCTAGGCATCTCTCTTTCATTCACTAACACAGAGGGTGGTCAGTATTGTTTTAGGTGAAGATCAACTAGTTCCTCTGTTCCAAAAGTTAAGAATAGAGTGTCTTATAAATTGTAGGAAATGCCTCTTGGAATTTAGCCAGTATACGTTTTGATCCTCTCTTGATCTTTATTTTCACTAATCCTTTTCTTTTTGTGTTCTTTCCTTTTGTAGATCTGCCAGAATTCTGTCATTCATATTCCTCCCTCTTTGTCATGCTTTCTCCCTTCCCACCCCCAGATATTTTTTGTTAAATTTAATTACACATTTTACCCACTTTACTAAGTATAAATTAACTGCCCACAGTATAGTAAAAGAAAGGTAAGATAAAATCTCTGAGTCAGGTTCATTTGCTGTTGATTTCATGGACATGTCCATATTGTTTTCATAGTAACAATATTGAACTGATATGTGTTGCCCTCTCCTGACTTTTTTTCCCCAATTGCCTAGTCTATAGACTTGGGGTTTCCTGGTTGTCTTCCATCCAAGTACTAACCAAGTTTTTCCTTGCTTACCTTTTTGACATTAGCTAAGGTTCACTAGAAATTGCCAACCAGTTTGGCCCAACAGACCAGAACATAGTATTAAGGCAGCATTGATTCCATTCTCAGCAACCTATGGTGGACTCAGAAGTGGGGTATAACAACCTTCTTAACCTTTTTGATCTTTCGATGGTTTTTAATACTCTTGACCATGGTATTCTTCTGGACCTGCTCAGAGGGTCGGGCTTAGGGTCCACGGTGTTGGGATGATTCCTTTCTTTCCTTCAGTGGTGAAAGAAAGTTCTAGCCCTCAACCTCTGTTTTAATGGGGTGCCTCAGAGCTCTACACTCTCTCCACAACATCTAAATGAAGTCACTGGGCGAAATTGTTTGTCATCAGTATGTTGATAATAATCAGTTGTACATTTCTGCCCTGGGCCAAATAGATAGCACAGTCAAGGTTCTGTCCCAGTATCTAGAGACTATGGAGACCTGGATGGGGAAGAACAGGTTTTAACTCAGTCCTACCAAGACTAAATGGCTGTGAGATTTGGTCCTCTGAATCCAGAAACTAGACATTTATTACCATTATTCCTGGAGGGAGTGAATAAGTATGGACTTCAATAATCTTCCTGGATTAACAGCTCTTCCTCTAGGAGTAGCTAGCAGTTGTACCTAAGAAGGATTTTGCACGATTTCATCTGGTGCACCAATTGTGTCCATTCCTGGATTGGGAAGCCCTGCTTGCAGTCATCCATGCCTTAGTCCCCTCCCAATGGGACTACTGTGATGTGTTGTATATAAGACTGGCATTGAAGACCATCCAAACTGCAGTGGGATGGGTAGATATGAGGATACCATGATATGTCCATGTAACACTACTTTTAGGAAGCTACACTGGCTCCCAACATCCTTCCACATGAATTCAAGGTGCTGGTTATCACTTACAAACCCTACATGGTACAGGACCAAGTTATCTTCAAGACTGTCTATCTTTGGTTATTTCTGACCAATCACATGGTTGTTCATGCTTGGGTCTCCTTTTGGAGGCAATTTCTTCTGATGGGACCTAAGAGAAATGCCTTTTCTGTTGCAGCACGTTTAGAATAAGTCCCCATTTCCAAACTTACTAACCTTCCAGAAAGCTTTGAAAACTTGGGTTTTTTCCTAGTCTTTGCAGCCAAGGAAATAGACTAGCCCATCTTCTGGGAGATGGGGGATGTGATTGGTGAGCTTAGCTTGATGTTGTTGATATATTAGCTTATGAATTCCCTTTTGTTGATATAGCATGGTTTTTATTGTAATATTGTCTGTTGTTGGTGTTATTATTGTTAATGGCATAGTCAATCAGATGCTTAGCCTGGATTTGGCATTTTTATCCACTTACTGAGTCCTTCCCAAGGAACTGAGATAGGCAGATGTCATTGTGTGATGGTGTTAAGTGTATCGTTGTAGGATGTAAGTTGTTCCAAGTACAGCTGCCTTTTGTAATTGACTTATGGAGAGTCAATGCCAGTGATGTTCAAGTAGTGCTCGAGATCTTTTGGGATTGTCTATTATTATTATTATTATTTACATTGCCTGGAGTCACAATTATGCAAATTAGACAACTATATAAATCTTCCAAACAAATAAATAATGAAATAAAGTTTCCAAAAATACCCAGGAGATTTAAAAAGTCTATCATTTCATTTCATTATATATTTTCATTTCATTATATACTTTCTAGATTCGTTTTTTGTATAAATAGACACTTTCTATAGATTCCAGAGATATTTCACTATGACCACATGATTGATCCTTAGTTGATCATTTCCATTCAGAAAAAAAATCCTTGTGATTGTTTTCATGATCATGTTAATTGATGCTAATAAATGTGCTTTAGATTTTTACTCTCAAAGCAATATAGCTATCTACATTTTTTTTGCGGGTATAAAACCTAGTCATTTCTTTAATTTTGAAATGTCTGAAATACAAACATTACAATTAGAATCATAATTATGTTTGCCTTATAGGAAATATTTTGCAAAGCTAGTTGTTCCAGTAGCTTCCTTGTTACAGCAACTTCTGGGCTGGGATGACAATTGAGAGCAAAACAAAGTATATCACGGAAAGATTTCATCAAAAGGTCTGGAGGCCAAACTCCTGATCTTTCAGAAAAGATAAAAACTGGCTTCTTCTAATCTTCTAATGTACTGACTTTCCGGTGAAACTAGTGGGAAAAGGAAACCAAAAAGGAAGACATAAAGGGGGGGGAAAATCTCACCCTATTTTATTCTTTTGAAATGGGGGTCTTTCAGCCATGGATTCTCCATTACTTTTCCAATGGATTTTTATGCCAGCCATCACATGTTTAGAAGATTGCTAATATAGTTGCTGATGTTTTTAAATAAAAGGGCAAGTACCCGGAGTTAAATCAGAAACTCTTCATGAAGTGATGTATCTACATATCTACAACTGTTTGGGAATACTAACAAAGGTAAGGATTTGGATTTGGATTTTGCTCCATTATTAGTAATCTTTCCCTTCAGGGTCAGGATAGAAAGCTGATTTTAGGAAAGAAAATTTCAATTTAAAAAAAAAAATCATTCTTTACAAGTGGATAAAAGAAACCCTGGATGGCATCCAAGCATCAATAAGATTATAATCAGCTAATTTGTTCAAAAGGAATTTGACAGTTTGAACAGAGAGCCTCCATTTCTCCCCTTCCGTCTTCCACTTTCTAGCCATTTATTTTGGCAAAATTAGACTGTTTCTCTCCCATCACAGCATAGCTTCTCTAGGTCTAGCAGTCTCGTACCTGCAACACCTTTGGGCAAAAAGACATGTATTCTCCTTTGTCAAGCAGTATAAAAAAAAAAGTATTATTGACTAGTTAAAATGAAAGATTTCCTAATGAAGCTATAATTGATAGTCACACATGATACCTGTAATTACATGAAATATTCTTTTGTTTTGCTTTGAGAAAAAAGAAAGCAAACCTTCAGGCTTTCAGGGTGTGTGTGTGAGAGAGAGAGAGAGTTCAAACACAAACTCTTGTACACTCGGTTATCCCTCCAGCTACAAATAAATTTTAGCATTCATCAAATCTCTTGCCTGTTGGATTCACATACAATCACGACACACCTGCAGATTTCAGAAGCCCGTCCTGCTGGCTGGCTTCTTCTCCATCCCATCTCCTGAGTGATTCATGCCAAAACACATGTTAAACCATCAAAACAGAGAATAATACGGATATAGTCTTTTCAAGTAAATGCTTCAGAAAACATTGGGCTCCAGTAAAACCAGTTGTGATGCGATATGTCGCATTCCAGTTTTTTAACCCCATAGCAAGAAAGAAGAACTACAGGTAGTCCTTGAGTTGTGACCACAATTGAGCCCCAAATTTACGCTCCTAAGTGAAACGTTTGTTAAGTGAGTTTGCCTCATTTTACGACTTTTCTCGCCACAGTTGTTAAGTGAACCATTGCATTTGTTAAGTTAGCAACACGGTTGTTAAGTGAATCTGGATTTCCCATTGACTTTGCTTGTCAGAAGGTCACAAAAGCTGATCCCATGATCCCAGGACACTGCAACTGTCATAAATATGAACCTGTTGCCAAGCATCTGAATTTTGATTATATGACCATAGGGATGCTGCAAAGGTCTTAAGTGTGAAAAGCAGTCATAAGTCACTTTTTTTCAGTGCTGTTGTAACTTTGATCAGTCATTAAATGAACTTTGTAAGTTGAGGACTACCTGTGCATTCTTTCCATCCTGTAGATTTGGCTTCCAAATGCAAAACAAATGGCAGATTTGGGACCTTCCTTCTCCTGATAGTTTAGTTGGAAACTTTTTTAAGATTTCTCTTTTTTAAGATTGGGATGCAGTTTCTTCCTCACCACTAGGATACAATAATATCCCTACTTCTCTTTGCTGCTATCGGTATTATGCTAAATTGTTATCCAAACCAAGAATCATGTGATATAAATTAAATATTGATGGACAGCAAGACTTATAGAGACACCTTTGTATTTATTTATACAAGGATTAGCCCCCATATTTAGGGTTTAAAATAGTCCAAAGCAGAATAGGTTTTATTGCATTTAGCTCTTTTCAGGAAATCAATGTCAGAACAAATTTTATGCTCTATGAATAAAAAGAAGAAGCATTATGATAGTATGGTTTAACATATCATGCTATCCTTTCCTTAATCATGTGTTGTTGAGTAAGTCACAAGGGCTGGATTCAGACAACATGCTAAGCCATACACTACTTTTTGCAATCATACTGTTTTGGCTCTGTTTTGTACAAGACAAAAACTAAAAACAAACAAATAAATTATATTATGGCTAAGCGCAGTATGATGGCCAGTATCATCTATCCCAGATGGGGTCAGGATAAATTTCAAATAAACTATAATGTAGGAATTTCATCTATTGGTGATCTAAAACTTTCTGTTCTTTAAGGTATTTTGAGCTATTAATCATGACCATTCAGAGGGAATCCAGCTTTGTGTAGCTTGTGGGGACCATTTGTTTCCTCAATTCTTTAAGCACTATGTTAAGCACCATTGATAAATACATAAAGATAAATCATACTCTGTCTGCATGTGGCAAAATGTACTTTGTCAACTTTAGGAGATTGTATTGCCCTGCAACTGGATTTAATCCAGATTGTTACCTGGACTTCCCTATTGCTGTTGTTTTTATTTTTTTAGAGCAATTCTACATTCACGTTCTACCAGATGAACTACCTTACACTCTGTTATATCAGCAGAACCTGAGAGACATTGCCAATATAAGAAATATGTGGAAGAATCATCTAGATACACCAGCAGAACAACTAAGACAACGAATGTTGTGGGCAGCATGGAAAAGCTCATATTATCTCAGGCTGTTTTAGTCCATGATTATGCTTCAACTCATGGAGCACTTTTTTAACCAAGCCAAGAACCAATGCAAGGATCTTTTTCACCCATCAACTTCCATGGCATTTGAACTCATCCATTGGCAGGCACTCATGAGAGAAGTAAGGTTGGTCCTTAAGCACCATGGAAAGCTCCAAATGAGAAATTTGTTCACTTCCCAATTTCCACTCTTTCTTTTCCTAACTCTAGCTCTCTGCTGGAGAATATATTTTTATTTATTTATTTGTTTGTTTGTTTGTTTGTTTATTTAGATGATAGATAGATAGATAGATAGATAGATAGATAGATAGATAGATAGATAGATAGATAGATAGATAGATAGATAGATAGATAGATAGATAGATAGATAGATAGATAGATAGATAGATAGATAGATAGATAGATAGATATGCATATATGTATATATATTTGTTTGCTGCCCATCTCACCACAAGAATATGGTTCTTTAAAGACCTACAAGCTATTCTTGTAATAGCTTCCTGCTTTAATATGTGTGTCCTCCTAAGCAGTGAAACTTGATAAGCCAAAGTCAGAGATTCCAAGGAGAGTTAGATCAGTCCAGGCCAATCTGGTTCAATCAAGCTCTCAGGACCCAAAAGAAATACTAATATTTCTGAAGCATAAAAAATATTTTAAATGAAGACTAAAGATCAGGAATCCAAGTGATCTGTTAGAGCAAGGATCAGGAAAGCTGCAACAGATGTTGCTTCCAATTCTCATATCCCATGTCACATCTATATTCCATATGTGCTTATTAAGTAGCCAATTTGAAGAAATTTCTGAGAAAACATTTACTTCCAAGGAACCCAGCTTACATTGTGCTCTCTGCAATGCTCCACTGCTTAGCAATAGTACTATTCCCATGGCTTTGGAGGTTCTAAGATATTTTGAGTCAGAATTCAAAGAGGTGATGGGGCCTTACAAGGTATAAACTTTCCACCTGGCCTGTGATATTCTCATCAGATTTTCCCCTCCTTTCCCTGTGGAGTCACCCAGAAGGCCACAAAAGGGTATCTTGTGTTTTCGACCAGTATGGTCGAGTAAAAGATATTTGATTCTTCAAGCAAACTAGATTCAAAAGAAAGTACTCTGGCAATGTTAGCCATATTTTCAAAACGATAGTGCATTCCATTATTTTAAATGATAAATAAGGTTTTCCTATAAGTATAGTAAGGATTACTGTCTAGTATGGTATTGACTATAATGTTTGTTGGATTTCATCAGAGTTCTTTTCTTACATCAAATAATGTTCCCAAGTATGGCATTTACACTATAGTTATTCTTAAAAACCCTGCGCAAAGAGGTGAGCTCCTGTTACTTGCTCCAGCTCCTGCCCACCTAGCAGTTTGAAAGCATGCAAATGTGAGTAGATTAATAGGTACCACTTCCGTGGGAAGGTAACAGCATTCCATGCACCTCTGGCATATAGCCATGCTGACCACATGACCATGGAAAATATCTTTGAACAATGCTGGCTCCCTTAGCCAAGAAATAGAGATGAGCACCATGTCCTAGAGTCGGACATGACGGAACAGGGAAACCACTGCCTTTACCTTTTTATTCTTAAAATAATTTAAAATGGGTAAGAGGCCGGTGTCCTTTGCAGCAGAGTCCTATACATGTCTATTCAAAAATAAGTTCCAATAAGTTTAATACTTTTCGATAAATGGTTATAGAAGTCCAGCTTTTTATCAAGAACCCTAATTTCATATCTCAGCTCACTTGTGGATTGCATTAGGTTGTTGGGAAAATGTTTGGTTCAGGCTCCTGCAGTGTGACTAGGCCAATGGCCCTCACATGAAACAGGAGCCAAGGACATGAGAAACTCTGCACAAAGCTGTTTAGCAATAAATTGTACATAGAAACTGTGAACAATGGTGAATTGTCCATCGGAAGAGTACATACACACACAAGGACAACGTGCAGATATCACGAACATTCACACACACAAACTGCCTTCGAATGGAATGCTTATCTGAAAGAATGTAACAGCTTTTGCCTGCCTCATGAAAACTGCTATTGCCTGCCTTTTGTAACTGTTTTTACTTGCTTCATGAAATCACCTATAGTTTGCTGAGCTAGAATGTAACCCCCCTTGCTTGCCCCATGTAACTACCCATATTTTGCTGAACTAATAAAAGAGATTGCCTGAGATTTGTTCAGGGCATTCTCACCCCGAGGAAAACCCTGCGTGGAGTATTCCTTCACTGTTTCGGCATTATTTCATGAGAAGCCTTCTGGATGCGGAAAAACCGCAACTGGTGACCCCGACGTGATCACTAAGAAAGTGATACGTTCCTTCGACCTCCTACTACTCATCGCCCGGACGGGGCTTAGTGCACTTCAGATATCGTTGGTAAAGACGGCTATCTTTCCGTGAGTATGGGAGGAAAATTTTCTAAGAGGCAGGCCGAGCATCTGCAAGAACTTAGAGAATTAACGAAGTCTACAATTTGTATTCTCAAAAACAGCGGTAAATTATTGCCTGTTTTGAGCAAAGCTGATTTGATTAATTTATTGTGTTATATTTGGGAAAACTGCCCGGCATATCCGGAAAAGGGCTCACTTAAAGTGGCTACATGGAAACGTTTAGGTATGTATTTCCATGAGAATCCAAGAGCTCCTGCAAAAATACTATCGTCATGGCGAATTGTTTTAGAATGCCTCAAAGTTCATGAACGAGGGCTCACAGAGACATCAGACTCCGTGACCCCCCCACCGCCTTACGATAAACAAATTCCAAAAAGCAATGAGGCTTTTCCCCTTACATCCCTCCCCCCCTCTGCTCCCAAATCCCCCCTCCCCTCTGTTCCTCTCCCTGTTTCTCCCATGAGTGCAGTAGCTGCTACCATAGGCAGAAGCTCGAAGTCAGGGTTTGCTTGATGTTGATGAATTGTCTGAGTGTTCTGCATTTCCTGTTGCTTTTGTTCAGAATACTGCGGGTGCCATGATTCCTCACTTTGAACCTTTTCCTTTAAAAACAATCAGAGACCTGAAAACAGCGGTCTCGATATACGGCATCCAAGCCCCTTATGTCAAAGGTCTTCTATTCTTTCATTTTCACTCCCCCCCTGCCTGGTTACGATCAGATAAAATTGTCACCCCTAAATCATCTCCAGTTGGACCTTCAGCTCCTCCTGGAGAGGCTAATTCTTTTGCTTTTTCACAGCCATTGTACACCCCCATAAGGCAAATGTTAGAGGAACAATTGGGATGCCTTTGAAACTTCAAGTGGCTGTTAAGTTTAACCCTGTCAGACAAGGTCTGACGGTGCTAAGTGTGTTAATATGTATTGTATTTTGTTCATATATATGTGTCTGTGTATGTGTGGCCACTCGGAATATTATGTTTAACCTTGGAATGGTGAGAAAAATGGGAGTTGGTAAAGGGCCCTATACAAGAACCACATGTTTGGTTGACATCAGCTCTTGCTTTTTCTCGCTATTTGCAGGACAAGTTATATGTCTAAATAAATGTTGTTTTAATGGTATTTGTGTATATATGTCTGTGTTGTTCTGTGTTATTTCCAAGACTTGGAAAAGGGTCCAAACCCTCTTTGATAACACCAAACAAAAAGGCCTTGAATAAAGATGGAAAAGCATGTTGAAATATTTGTGTGTGAAATGGTGTAAGCAAGCAGAGTGGAAGTGAATGAGTTGATTTGCTGGTGTGAAGGAACAGTAAAACTGTAGTTTTTATTGTTGTAACATGGGAACGCAATGGCATGAGTTTTGCATATGAAAAGTTTTATGGAGGAGGTATAAAAGAATTTATGGTAAACGATATGAATTTTTTTGGTGGTGAGATTTTTGTACAGTTTCTTTTTCTTTTTCCCCCTTCCTGACTCTTTCGTTTTTCGCTGGCTGTATTGCTTTAAGAGCGAAGGACAGACAAAGGAGAGGGGGGGCAGCTGCTCGTTTTAACTATTTTTTTTTTCTCTCTTCTTCCTCTGCCTACAAGTCTGGGTTGAGGAAGGGGGGTGGATGTGAAATTTAATGCCCACTCTTGCAGTTTCAGCTTGCAATTTTTTTTACTCGAAAGAGGAGGCAGTAATTGTTGGGCAATTCTTTTGCAAATTTTTGAGTTTTAAATTGTTTAGTTAGACATATATATCCATCAATCAACAGAAATGACTTAGAATTGTTTTGCTTAGGTTTGTAAATGTTTTCCCTATTTAATGGAAATTTGTTTCATCTGAATGGAATTTGATTATATTGGAACCCCAAAAATACAACCTAATTGGCTTTTTGAAATACAAAATGATTTAAGTAAGAAAATGTTGCAATCTTATTCTGTTCCAGTTTTTGTTATCAAAAAGAAACCACAGACCTTTTTGCAATTACTAAAACAATGCAACATAGTCGCCCTGCTATGGAATTCCATATTAAGGGTCGCCCTTTTTCTGGCATTCTAGATACCGGCGCAGATGTGTCTGTGATCCGCACTGCTGAGTGGCCTTCTGATTGGCCCACAGAATCCTCACCAGCAGTCCGTGGTGTGGGCGGTACTCAACTTGCAAAAATTAGTAAGGACTGGTTGCTGGCTACATCGCCTCAGACTTCCACAATTGCTCACATTAAGCCAGTTGTTTTACCCCTTCATATAAATTTGTGGGGCCGTGACCTGCTCCACCAATTTGGCGCAAAACTAAGCTTGGAATAATTATGTCACCTCCGTCACCTCTTCGCCTTTCTCTGAAATCTGACATTCCTGTCTGGATTGACCAATGGCCTTTGACTTCTGAAAAGGCCACTGCTTTACGCACTTTAGTGTCTGAACAACTCGCTTTAAAGCACATTGAACCCTCATTAAGCCCATATAACACCCCAGTTTTTGTTATAAAAAAGAAATCAGGCAAATGGCGTTTCCTCCACGATTTACGTGCAGTGAATGCTGTTTTACAACCTATGGGAGCACTGCAATGCGGCCTCCCAAACCCAAATTTAATTCCAAAAGACTTTGACCTTATGATTATTGATTTAAAGGATTGTTTTTTTTCTATTCCTCTTCACCCAAATGATATGCAACTTTTTGCCTTCTCTGTTCCTGAACTTAATATGTGTAGGCCAACTTCTCGCTATCAATGGCGTGTCCTTCCTCAAGGCATGCTAAACAGCCCTACCATGTGTCAGTTTTATGTAAATGCTATGTTAGAACCATACCGTGCTATGTTCCCTCACTTTCTTGTTTATCACTACATGGACGATATTCTTGTCGCTGCACCTGGCCCTGTGGGAACAGTCAACCAAACGCTACCTGTTCTCACTACCATGCTAGCAAAAGGGGGACTTAACATTGCACCAGATAAGATACAACAGAGGGAACCTTTTTCATATCTAGGTCACAAACTCCTTTCTTCTCACTCAACACCCATTTTTCCTCACATTTCTTTACAAAAGGATACCACATTGGTGCAGCTCCAACAATATCTAGGTACCATAAATTGGATAAGACCTTACCTTGGCATTTCCACCAGCCAATTAGCACCTCTCTTTTCTGCTCTTACAAAGGGAAAACAACCCTCAGACATCATACACCTTAATGTGCAACAGTTAGGTGTCTTGACACAAGTAGAACAAGCACTCCACACACAATGGGTGGACCGCTGCATCCCTGATGAGCAACTACTCATCATCATTATAAATACGCCACAAATACCAACTGCACTTCTGGCACAAAACCCAAAGCCACTTCTTATTCTAGAATGGCTTCACCTCCCTCACACTCCTAGAAACACAATTAGTCAAAAACCTTTTCAATTTGCCTCTCTCATCTCTAAAGCTCGCCTTCGAGCGAAAGCCCTTGCAGGGATAGAACCTTCTGTCCTATATGTACCATGTTCTCTCACTACATGGGAAACCATGTATTCTAACTCTGAAGCCTTGCAGCTTGCTCTCACTGAGTGGCCTGGAAAGATATCCTGCCACCCACCGGCAGATCCTCGCATTCAGCTCCTAAAAAATATCCCTGTTTCATGGGACACCCAATTACAACGCTTTCCAATTCCACATGCTGTCACACTTTTTGCAGACGGCAGTAAAATATTTGGTGCTTGTGCCTGGTACCTTCATGACCAGTGGCACACAAAAATTACCCCACCCCAACAGTCTGCTCAACGTGCGGAACTAGCCGCAGCCATTTTGGCCTTTCAAACGTTTGCTACTCAACCTCTAAATCTCATTCTTGACAGTCTCTATGTCACTCAAATTGTTTCCACTATTTTTCAATCATACCTCTCTCCCTCCCTAGACCCTGATCTAACTTCTTTATTTTCCACCCTACAAACTGTAATATCCAACAGAAAACATCCTTACTTTGTCACACACATAAGAAGCCACCAGCCTTTTCCTGGCTTCTTGCAAAAGGGAAATGACATTGCAGACGCTGCGGCCTCTGCTACCTGCCTCATGTCTCTTTCTCCTGTCTCCCCTTGGGACAGTCATGCTTATTTCCATCAAAATAAAAAAGCACTTGTGAAACAATTTGGAATAACCACTGCAGAAGCTACTGCTATTCTCCAGCAGTGTGCCACTTGCAGCAAACAGGCCCATTCTATTCCTATGGGGGTAAACCCCAGAGGAACCGAATGTTGCCAAATCTGGCAAATGGATGTTACACAATATGCCCCATTTGCCCCATGGAAATATCTTCATGTTTCCATTGACACCTTTTCTGGCTTCATCATTGCTACCCCTCAACGGGGTGAAGCCACTAAGCATGTCATTAATCACTGTATTCGCTCATTTGCAACGTTGGGATGCCCAAAAGAACTAAAAACAGACAATGGTCCTGCCTACACAGGAGCAGCCTTTGCTGCCTTTTGTAATCAGTGGTCAATTGTTCACAAATTCGGAATTCCTTACAACTCCCAAGGCCAAGCCTTGGTTGAGCGCGCCCACCAGACGCTAAAACATGCGCTGGAAAGATATAATCAGACACAAGGGAAAATTACCCCTAGCCTCCCAGCCCTGCAAAACAGACTTAATCTGTGTTTATATACATTGAATTTTTTGAATCTCACTGGCACCCCCAATACCTCTGCTGCAACTCGCCATTTTTCTGCCTCTCCATCCGCAGCAATTGTCAGACCACAGGTGTACTACAGACAACTCCCTGATCCTGCCTGGCGAGGCCCTGCTGATCTTATTACTTGGGGAAGAGGCTACGCTGCAGTTCAGTATAAAGATCAAACCATTTGGGTTCCGGGTCGTCACGTACGCCCTTATCATCAAATATCATCATGATCCTTTTGTATTTGTTTGTTTTGCAAATTTTCTTTTGGCCGATGACACAAATCATTGTTCTCATTGCCTAGAACGACCAAGGCAGGGAACAAAATAACACAAAATTTAATATATAGTACCTCTCTTGACTGCAAGACAAAATACCAACATAGATGTACTTTCAATGGCACCTCCTTTTTCATTTGTCAGGACAATAATGAAAAACAATGTTTTGACCCTACAGGACCAACCCATCGATACAATATTATGCTTATTGCTGGAGAACGCAAATTGATACAGTCACTCGATTTTTATCATATACATTTATCTCAGTCTATTGTGTTTGATGCCTGCGCTGCCATGGATGAAGGATCCAATGAATGAATGGACCCCTGAAGTTATCATTGCTTACTATGGACCTGTTACCTGGGCCGAGGATGGTACCTATGGCTATCGAACTCCCATTTATCTGATAAATCGCATTATTCGCTTACAAGCTGTTTTAGAAATAATAACAAATGAAACTGTGCTTGCTATGAAACATTTGGCAACAGAAAGTGTTAAATCCTGTACTTATATATGCAAAATCGCTTAGCTCTTGATTATTTGCTTGCTAAAAAAAAGGTGGAGTATGTGGAAAACTTGATTTGTCTAATTGTTGCATTGAAATAGATGACTCTGGACATGTTATTCAAGCTATCAGTGACATAATGGTGAAATTGGCTCATGTCCCTGTTCAAACTTGGAAAGGATTTAATTGGGACGATGTTTTTGGCTCATGGTTTCCAAAATTACCTGGGCTACAAGCAATCGTGGCATTGGTAGGTATGATTATGTGTAATATTACCATGTGTGTTACCCATTTTTGTTCGCACCATTTCCAATAGCCTGTCTTTGCTGGCTGAAAAAAGAGCCACCGCAAAGATCATGGCTCTGACAGCTGCCTTAGATGATGACGAATCACCTGTTCAACAATATATTCACCTCTCTTCGGATGACGAGGTAACCTCGTACTTTTAAAACAAAAACAGAGGAGATGTTGGGAAAATGTTTGGTTCAGGCTCCTGCAGTGTGACTAGGCCAATGGCTCTCACATGAAACAGGAGCCAAGGACATGAGAAACTCTGCACAAAGCTGTTTAGCAATAAATTGTACATAGAAACTGTGAACAATGGTGAATTGTCCATCGGAAGAGTACATACACACACAAGGACAACGTGCAGATATCACGAACATTCACACACACAAACTGCCTTCGAATGGAATGCTTATCTGAAAGAATGTAACAGCTTTTGCCTGCCTCATGAAAACTGCTATTGCCTGCCTTTTGTAACTGTTTTTACTTGCTTCATGAAATCACCTATAGTTTGCTGAGCTAGAATGTAACCCCCCTTGCTTGCCCCATGTAACTACCCATATTTTGCTGAACTAATAAAAGAGATTGCCTGAGATTTGTTCAGGGCATTCTCACCCCGAGGAAAACCCTGCGTGGAGTATTCCTTCACTGTTTCGGCATTATTTCATGAGAAGCCTTCTGGATGCGGAAAAACCGCATTAGGTGGCTTTGTACATATCGTTACATAATTGCTATGCTGCATTGAAAAGAGTAACCATGTGTAGATCACGAGCTCTTTGAAGAAAGGTTAGAATAACAGTGTGATAAATAAACTTGTGAAAGCAACCCCGGATGTCAATTCTTCTAACAAGATGCATCATAGAGTTTACATCCATTTGGGTGAGGGTGTCCTCTCCTCTAGTAGACTGGAATATGAAATGTTCTATGAAAGAACCATGTGCAACAGTTCCTTGGACTATGCCAGTGGTGGCGAACCTATGGCACGGGTGCCAGAGGCGGCACTCAGAGCCCTCTCTGTGGGCACTCGCGCTATGCCCCGGAGATGGCAACCATCCCTCTTCAAGCAGCCGCCCGCTAACTCGCCGAGGTCCCACATGGCCAAATGCATCCCAGCACAGCTGGTTTCCCTCCCTCCCATCCCATCCCTCCTGGCCTCACATGCTCTCCTTTTCCAGGGCACGACCCACTGCATCGCCTCCTCAGCTGTTGGCTGGCCGTCGAGCTCAAAGGTGGCTTCTTTGAAATGCTGGTAGCGGGCTGCGGAGCCCTAGAGTGTGCTGGTTCAGGGGGCCAGCAGGCTGTGGCTGCTGACAGACACCATTGGCCCCCATGCACTCGCTGTCCTCTGTGTGTGGGGGCCGATGGTGTCAGGCAGCATCTGCCCTGGCCCCTGCATCGCCTTGCCCTGCAACAATGGCACCCCTGCCCTGCCTCACCTTGCCTGGCCTCACCCTGCAGGACGAGCCTCCTGCCCACTGCCCCATCTGCCAGAGACCCCCTGGATCTCCAACCCTGGAGGAACATCGAGGTGACCACGCCCACCTTGGCCACACCCACCCATTCTGCCATGACCACCACAGCCACGCCCACCCAGTGGGCCACGCCCACCTGGCACCCGGCAATAAATAAGTGGGTTTTGGGTTGCAGTTTGGGCACTCGGTCTCTAAAAGGTTCGCCATCACTGGACTATGCCAATATCAAGAGATTGCGTGGTATTGCTGTTACGCCCTTTTTACCAATAGATAAGGATACATAGGCATTTGGCTTCAGGGATCATGCGTGCTCTATCAATGTATCAATGTATCCATTCCTAAAGGCAGCTTCATGCAATCCTTCCCAAATAAGAGTGAGTGAAGATAGTGATGCATATTCTATAACTCTATCACTTTGCTTGCCGTGTAATCACAGACAATATACAACTATGAGGAAAGAAAAGCACAGAACAAACCTATTTGTAGAACTAACCCAGAGCATGATGGAAAGAACAGATATCACTGAAAACATATTTTCATAGGTTCTTGGATAACATTGACTGATTGCAGTCCAAATATATGTCAGTAAAATTTATTGTGACTATAATCTGAATAACACATAAAACGCAAGCTAATTAACTGCAGACCTTTCAGAAAACAGACATTTTTATGTAAACCCAAAGAGGAATGTTTCTGTTTTTGTAAACAATTGTTACAAAACCTGCCAGGAGGTATTGTAATGTTATAATAGTATCTGGTAAGGAATGGGAAGAAGGGCACATTGCTTAACTCTGAAATAGATAAATTAGATACAGGGTAGGTGGGTGGGTGGGTGGGTGGATGGATGGATGGATGGATGGATGGATGGATGGATGGGATGGATGGTGGATGGTGGTGGGTGGGTGGGTGGGTGGGTGGGTGGGTGGATGGGCGGGCGGGCGCGACGGACGGACGGACGGACGGACGGACGGACGGACGGACGGACGGACGGGGGTTTTGTATGCCATGTAGCCCAGTGCTTCCCATTCGAACAGATAGCATCTCTCCAATTCACTTAACATCTGGTCCACAGCTGGGATCTCTTGCATTGTGTCAGTTCCAGGGATTCAACCTAGATCTAGGACTTCCTAATGAAAACTTACCACCACTGAATGATGAATAGTGCTCAGATAAACACGAGTTCGTTCAAGTGTACTGAATTTTTTAACTAAAGCATATACTAGGCAACAGGAAACAAGAAGGCTTAAATATAGTTTATCTACAGTGGAATCCACTTGCAGAGATAGTTTCAAAAGCTGTGGGAGTTGGTGAAGGGCAATGAGATTATGACACTTGTTCCATCAGAAGTAAGGAGATGAAAGGCAAGAAAAGGAAAGTAACCTTTTCATGAAATAACTATAAGGTTGTAGCTTGTAAACGAAAGAGGCACAATGTAATTAAAATAAAGCATTTTGAAGTCCCAGAAAGTGGCTCAACACAAAGTTTACTTTGAAACAGTACTTTTTAATACAAGGCATGTTAATTAACTTTTAAAATACCAAACATCACTAGCATAAATATATATGTGTATATTTGATTTGGGCCTCATTTTTAGAGCCCATTTGCTTGTACTGTGAAGTTTTTGATGCATCCCATGTCATTAAGTCGGTCTCTTACCTCATAAGATGAGGACAGATCCTGATTCAGATTCCAATGCTTCGAAGTTTTCCATGGACTGGATGAATGTAATTATACCAAGAGAGAATTCAAAGAAACAATTGACATAGGTGGACATAATGAGCCCAGAGAACCCCCAAAATAACTGACCATAGAGCAGAAGATAAATGTGAAGCCAATCATATGAAAATCATATGAAAATAGGTTTGCAAAAATCTAGAAGTAAAGAACTGGGTTTAAAGATGAATATCAAGAAAAGTCAATCTGCTATGACTTGCCAATATTTTTTAAGCTAAGCTTACACTACTGAGGAAAGTGCAGTGCTTGCTGTTTGAGTATGTGAAGAAAAGGATTGTTTGTTAGGCATTTATTTGTTTCTTTATTACATTTCTATGCTTACTGCTGGTTGAGGACCCAAGTGTTGTTCATCAATGTCCATGAAAAGTAGAGAATGATGGCACCACACCTTTGTCACCCGGGCCATCAATCCAAGAATGTAGAAATGTAGAGAATGTGGAGTACTTAAAATTACTACTTAAAATTACTACTAAAAGATAGAAAAACATAACACATCCATTTTTAAGTTTTCTAACAGCATATATCCTATGAGTGCATTTTAGCACAAATTCATATAGTGACGTTAATAACATAGCATTTTATCTTCAGTCACCCTAAAAGGAAATCAACTGCCATCTGTTTCCTCAAAACAAATGATAACAACTTGGTGATAGACAAGGAAACAATCTATAGATAGATGTGAAAGGTCTAACAGATGAAAGAGGACATTCTTGGAGGATGAGGGTTTCAATCTGAACTTACTACTGAAAGTTTCGGAATTTGATCCATACAATCTGAATGTGGCTTTGCCAGCTAGAAAACCTGAGGTAGAGTGCCTTCAATGTACCAAAGAACAAAATCCTCCAAATATTCAAAGCAAACTGTGCCATAAATGGACTGTTTGAAAATCGAAAGGTAGAGGTTCAGAAAGATCACTCCGTTAATATACAAAGTCTTGAAATCACTTGCACTTTGAGAACAAAAAAAGGGGCTATCCTAGAGAAAACACGACAGACTCTGAATCACCTCAGGTTTACTTTTTGATTAGCATTAGCCAGACTACTGGATCTGCAACTCAAATCAGTTTGACTCAGTTAATATCGGGGTATTTTGTGGAATCAGATAGCTTTAGAAGTCAATAAGCAAAAGAATAGGCTTGTCTTCATAATTCCATGTTTTATTTGAAAGGTGAAAGGGGGGGGGAGAGCAATTTTCCATCTCTGAGGCAAAGGAAGGAAAGCCAGATGTAAAAGGTAAATATTAGTCCTAAATTGGCATAGTATTTGCTTCCTGTTCCAAGACTTGCTTTAACTTTTTGGAACATTTTCATTTAAAAAAACCCCACTCTCTTTTCTGTTACTCTAACAATGGCATATGTGTGTGTATGTGTGTATTTGTGTATGTGTGTGTGTCTGAAAGAATACTCACACTCATATGATGGCACAAAACTGTAATTTCCCACTAGTTCAGGTCCTAACATGATTGGACTATTTGGGTGTTTAGACAAACATTGAAAATTACTTCCATCACTTTCTGATTTTTACCTCCTGGCTTCAGTCTTTGATTTATTGTCTACCTCTCAAATGTGACATTTTTGTGATATACTTTAATAGTTACCACACCCAACACCCTTATATTATTATTATTGCAACAGGAGTTCCCTTCCCCTGCACACATTTTCACTCAGCAGCGTCCTTTTTGGAATGTAGTAGATAAAAAACTGGAGCACAAAAGTTTTGTGAAGGGATCGTTTATATACATAAAGAACCTGAATCATAACCCCCCCCCCCAAAAAAAAAATTAAGAAACTGGAGCATTTTCTTCCTAATGAAAGGTTACAGTATTTTTGAATTTTGTTCAGGAAAAGAAAAGTATCTAAGGGGGGATATTAGAATGATTGTTAAGAATTGAGAAAGTAAATTCAAACACATGTACTAGATCCATATTTGATACAAATTGCCCGTCACATATTATGCAGGGCGTGTTTTAACCATGATTTGTGAATACGATGCAATCGGATTCACGAATTTCCTAAGTCAAAATCAAACTACATTACAGCTTAGTATGATGTGAGAATCCAATCAACTAAGGCGTAACAAAAGAGAAACACTTTTCAGTACAAGGCACACTTAATTTATGTAATTTATTGACATACCAGCATGATGACTGGTGAGTAATACCTGTAAAAGAAGGTGGGCAGGTTGCTGGGAGGGGTGAACAAAGAACCCCTGAGTGCATGTCCCAAAGATGCTTTTCAAAAGGCAGAGTTCCATGTTAAGAATAGATACTCCCACAGGTCACCCAGGTATGAAGGTCGTCCCAACTACCTAGCTAAAGCAAGAAAGGACCTGTATCAAGGGGCAGCAATATAGGAAAATCCTGAAGGCAGATAATCACTTCAGTGATGAAGACAAAGGTATCATTTCATCTTGCATGGGAGAAGGAATCTGTAAATCATTGTTGTATTTTTACCAAGAAACCACATGGATAGACAATAGGAAATTATTGACAATATAGTGCCAGAGGACAGGCCCCACAGATCAAATAGCACTTAATGAGCTACTGAGGAAGAACATTGTGAATGACTAACTTCAATGTCTTCATTTGATGAGGACTGAATATCATACAAGATTCAATTTCTACCTAATAGTACAGTTTAGTTAATTTAAAAGTAGACTTGACATAACCAAGTGTTTATCGATCCCAGCAGGCCTTATTTAGTACCAAAGCATTGTTTACCAAAATTTACTGTGCCTGGCCCTAACCTTCAGGAGAAGTAAGAGAATATTAATCTAAAAATTGTAGACTCCGCGGCACTTCATCTGGTTATAAGATGCTGAAAACAATTGTCACCACAGCCATATAGTGCTATTCTCTTTCTAAGTTCTTTTAAACTTAAAAAAAACAAAACCCACTTTTAAGTAACCCACGGAGATGCAGACTGGGAATAGAATTCTGTTTGGTATGTTTGCTTTCAGCTGGAAAGCAATGTCTCTTCTGCAGCAAAGCCACAGAAACCTGTGGCATTTTGAAAGCTAATGCATAAAAGTTCATAGATCACAGTCCACTTGATTGCATAGGTTGCATGAAGTAGATTGTGATCTATATAAAACTATCCTTTAATAAATATGTTATTAAGTGGCAACAGAGCTCTTTGTTGCTGTTGTTTTTATGAAGATCAGCATTCGCTAATAGTTGTCCCTTAAATAGTTGTCCCTTAAAATTTTATGTGTGTGTGCCTTTCCTGAATTTCAAAAAAACAAAAAGAATAAAAGATAAATGAGCTAGAAAAAAAAATAGAAAAATGAAAAATCAGGAAGAAAGCAAGATAAAAGTGACAAAAGAAAAAAAGAAAGAAAAAGTAAAGAAAATAGAAAAAGAATGACTTCCAACTTCCTTTGGTATAGATTTTTTTTTTAAAGCACATTAAATTCTAACTCTAAAGTAAACAAAAGTGTATATTATTTCTATAATTCCATATAACTCTAATTATCAAATCACCCATTTAAAAAATTGAGAAAAGGAGGGTCCTATGTTTGATAGGAAACAACTCAAGCAAATTAATAAGGGGTGAACAGAAGAGATTCCCCATCCTGGAAAACTGATTATTTTTGCTACTGGGATGAAAAACGTGGGGCTGGTTTTTACTCTGATCCAGCCAAAATATCATTTCAACCCCTCTTCCAAATCAAAATTTATTGGGAAATGGTTAGGTTTACTAAAGTGATCTTGACATGTATAAGAATTAGAATGATTAAAAAAACATTTGAATAAAAACAGAGATCGAACTAATTTCGACCTTCATCTGTCATAAGGTGCGGACTGGAAGACTAATAGGCATTTTACTCCACTCTAAGTATAGAGCTGGCACCTTCCTTAATCTATGCCCCTGACTAATTACCAGTAGTCTTCAACTTACAACAGTTCATTTAGTGACCGTTCAGAGTTACAACGGCACTGAAAAAAGTGACTTATGACCGTTTTTCACACTTACGACCATTGCAGCATCCCCATGGTCACATGATCAAAGTTCAGACACTTGGCAACTGACTCATATTTATGATAGTGTCCCGGGGGTCATGTGATCACCTTTTGTGACCTTCTGACAAGCAAACTCAATGGGGAAGCCCGGTTCCCTTAACAACCATGTTATTAACTTAACAACTACAGCAATTCGCTTAACAACTGTGGCAAGAAAGGTTGTAAAAGGGCAAAATTGACTTAATAACTGTCTTGCTTAGCAACATAAATTTTGGGCTCAATTGTGGTCATAAGTCAAGGACTATCTGTAGTTCATCTCATCTGTCACGCAACGCAAGAAGGTAGAGGGGAATCCAAGATTTACTATCCCTGTTATAAATATAGAAAAAGAAATTCAGAGCAGAATTAAGGACCAGCTATTAATCTACAAATCTATGTGAAATTGTGGTCACAGAATTGTTCTTATTACCATCTCTTTTTTCTCAAATTTTAATAAACCTTTTTAAAAGTTTTATTGTAAGGGTGGATTATTAAACTCAAATAAAGCATTCCTCCATTGTGATCCATCACCTCCTTCCTTGCATGGATTAAAGAGTGCCTTACAGGTTTTACTTTTTTCAGTATCAGAAGTATAAGATATCACTTTCTCCTGTTGGTGCTCCTTGACATAGCTACTGTGTTGACTGTGTGATGTTTAACAAAAATAACCTCTAACATTATGCAGCCACATACTAGCATGACATCTGTTGTTGAGAGAAGGTGTTGAACAATGCACAATCAGTTCAAAAAGTTCCTTTCCTTTCCTTTGACAAAAATAATGGCTTGGAATATTTTCTGATGGTCCATATTCTCTTACCCTGATCCTTAGAAAATGTATACATTACATTCCTGGTTCTGAAACTGGCAGAAATTCCAGTACCACTAGGAGTAAATATTCTAAATCATGGATATACATGGAAAATATAAATATGCCAATTTAAAGTTATCTTTCTTCAGTCAGTAGTTTATGGAAACATATTCCAAATAGAATTTATTTTTTAAAATGTTTAACCAAATAAGTGGATACATATTTCAAATAGAATAATCAGGTTAGAGTTCTGTCTACACCTATTTATTTCTCCTAAATATTATTTTAGGTTATAATTTCTTTGAACATAGTCCTAATTTTCTTGTCGTTATATTGCTTCAGCTCCTCCAAACGCTTTCTTCAATCTTTCAGAACTTTGTTTATTATACTAGAACTTATATCTTTTATTGGGAAGCATGAATAGACAATTAGCTTCTTCAATACTCAGTGGCCTGGAAAGTATGTATTGAATTGCTGACTTAGTTTTTAATATTTTCAGATACAGTTGGAAAAAATCTGTACCAAGAAGCCTTGGAGTTCTGTGCCAGAATGGAATACTAAATTGTTCAATAGTATAATTCAATATAAAACAATCTCTATGTTGCCAATGAAGCCTTATTTCCTAATAGGAGTTAGATAATAGTATTTATATTCTTTTGGAGAAACGTTCTAGATTTAGATTACTCAAATGCCTTAGAATAACACAGAAGTCACCACTAATTATGGAGGTGGTAATAATTTTGGAAGAAATCCTTCTTCTCTTAGTTTTTCTCCATCTTCTTCTCTCCCAAACAATGTTTTTCCACCAATTCTACATAGCATGCACTATTTCAGTTATCTGAACTCTTTAAATTTTGCTCAAGTAAGGAAAACTACATCTGTGAGTCAAGTTATATATTATTATGGGACAGGGTGAGCAACAGATCACCCCTCCAGATGTGACTGACTAAAACTATCATCCCTCATCACTATTATGCTGAGTAAAATTAATGAGGATTTAACAACATCTTAAAAGATACTCATCACAGACTTTGCCACAAATAAGATCCACTAATTTGATTATGTGCTTCCAAACTTTGAAATATGTAAGAATGCCCTAACCCCTGATACCTGGTCATCATACAAATGCTTAAATAGACTGGTGAGGTTTCCCAATGTACCCAAACTTTTAAGAACTCACCAAAATTTGCTGTGGTCTGCACAGCCAAAAACCTTTCTACCTTCTATGTTTTCTTTTTTTCGACAAAAAAACTGAAGCTACACATTATAGTTTAATTGGAGCCAACTCTAGTTGAGGATCCTTTCTCCAAGCAAGGTTTTTTTATGCTATTTTGATTATTATTTATATTGGATTTCTGCAGGAAGCTTTGAGGTTCCAAAGCAAGGGTAAAAAACAATGAAAGAAATTAATGGTACAGTATGGTAACCCACTGTTAGTTTCTTCCAAAAAGAAGAAAAAATGAAAACATTTCATAATTCTCATTGCTGTCCAAGAATAGAATAGGATCACACAATCCTTTAAACACCAAAAGGAAATTGTAAATAAAGCATAGGATGGCCCTCAGGGTACTGGGAACTATAGAGAAGATGGAAAAGCAGATGGCATAAAATAAAGACTCCTGAGAATCTAAAAGGTCTGCCAATACAGGGTGCCAAAAAGTGCGGGTGGGGTGGGATTAGAAAATTTCTTTTTAGTAGGAGCTGGAAGGCAGGTGTGCATGTGTAAATCTCAAGCAAACGGGAGACTGATGCTGAAAATAAAATAGCTGTTACTCTGACTTGCACTTGTCAATAATACATACGCCCAATGAATGAGTGGAGAAAGAAAGAAAAGGCTTTTAATGGGAAAATTCCAAAAGAATGGCAGCAAAAAATGGGCAGGCCTTTGTAGACTTGAATTTCCACGGCTGCATGGCAAGATATGATTTACAATACTTGAGAAACCTTCTGTTTCCTCAAGCAATTGCGGCAACGTAAAGAGATGAACCGCCTCCTGAAAGCAACACGATGCCTACTTTAAAAGCTCCGAAATCTCATCTCAATTATGTAACGTTAAGGAAGACGATAGTTACTGTTTGAGTTGTTCTTCCATTCACCCAAGGAATGGTCATTCCTATCAAAGCACTTCCTTGAAATTCTCAGGGCTATTTCCAAGAATTAGCCAATCTTTGACCAGCTGCAGAGAAAGTAAAAGAAAGAAGAAAAGTGGTTTTCAATACACATGGCCTTTGCTCCTACAGTCCTAAGAGAGAGGCAGTAGCAAACCACTGCTGAAAATCCCTGCCAAGAAAGAACTACAGGCGCATGTCCTGGCAGTCTCTGAGAACTGGGCATGATTGAACTGGCTAAATAGGAAATTTAGCAGGCTAGAATATTAAGACCTGGAGCTAATTAAGGAGACCTGGAATTACTTCTCTTAATACATATTTATTCAATAACATTCAATATTGTTGTATTTGGTGGGGGTGGGGGTGTTATTTCTCTTTCCTATCTTTACAAAAGAGTGCCCATTGTGTGCATCTGTATTTATGGCCTCAATATGAGTTTTTAATTTTCTTCCAGGGGCATTAGTGCTTCTATTTCAATAATATGGATAAAGGCTGACATTGCTGAAAGAGAGGCGGTAGGATCATTTCTGCTGTAAATGTTCCTCTTTTCACCTCCTTTAGCTACCCAAGGATCTAAGACCGTGGTGGCGAACCTATGGCACGCGTGCCACAGGTGGCACGCAGCGCCCTCTCTGTGGGCATGCGCACCGTCGCCCCAGTCCTAGGCCTTCAACTGGGTTTTATAAAACCTTTTCGCTTTAGGCCTCCGCCGCCGTGTGCAAAAAAAAAAAAGGTTCAATCAATCAATCAATTTCAACTTCTCGCGGGGAAAAAAAAGATCTCGCAAAGTTGGAATTGATTGATTGAACTTTTTAGTCCCACCCAGTCTGCTGTTACCACCACAGCCACTCCCACCCAATGGACCACGCCCATCCAACTGGCCACACCCACCCAATGGGCCATGCCCACCCAGCACCCGATGATACATAAGTGGGTTTTGGGTTGCAGTTTGGGCACTCGGTCTCTAAAAGGGTCGCCATCACTGATCTAGTAGCTATCACAGGCCTTGATGCCATTCCTGCTTTATTCCAGGTAGGTTTTACCACACACGCACACAAAGATCTTCTAGATGCCAATATGGTGCCTCTCTCTCATTGCATGTAGTACACCAAAAGTATTTTTGAAAAATGAATAGTTCTGAGTAATGAAGTACTAAGGGCAAAACAAGTGTGGCAGTGGTCCAAGAATAAGTAATTAGGCATTAACATGAGACCTATGCAGCAGTAGTGAGAAAAGAGATCTCATTTCCCTCTGCATCTGCAGAGAATCACCCAAGGGAACTCCCTTCACCTGTAAGGCAGATGGCCCCATCTGACCTCCATTATAAATATGTATATATATAGTTCTTCATAGACCAAATGGCTTATATTCATGCCAGGTTTGATGTTGCTTTGAACAAAAAGATAGAGGGTCCACCACATGGCCTAATACTATAGTCTGTTTTGTAGTTTGTTCCCTGAGAAAGTGGATCAGGTTCTTAGATTTCAGTGCCACTCTTTGTATGTTGGCTCCTTCCTGGACTCTAAAGCTCCAGTTTTGCCAATGTCTTCTAATGCCTTAAAGGAGATTGGTGATGGGCCTTGTTTAAGAAAACCTTTCAGCCTGGAACATTTTAACATTCCACATTAGGCTCTATTGGTAAATAAGAAGGTAGTGCTTTTAATGAAACCGCTGATAAGATCCTTTCCAGCAAATGCTACGATCCAGATTTGGCATAGAAGCAACTTTGATTGTCTGAATGGATGATCTATGCTGGAAACGACTTGGGAGAGCATTACCTACCCTGGCTTCTGATCAGTGGTGGGATTCAAACATGTGAACAACCGGCTCTCTGTGTGGATGCCGCTTCCGGAAGTCCATTCTGGGCCTGGGCAACAAAAAATTAGCTACCGGTTCTGCCGAACTGGTGCAAACTGGCTGAATCCCACCACTGGTTCTGATACCATTGACCACGGTAACTTGCAGAGAACTTTAAGGTTGAAGCTTTGTGGTGGCTCTATGATTCTCCTTCCAGAAACACCAAAGATAGCACTGTAGGTATTTGGCTTAGTTTTCTAGGAATTGTACTGAGGAATCCTATAGGGATTATCTGCCCTGTTACCTAATTAGGGCTAATAGATGGCAGAGTTTCACCCAGAGCTCTGCAACAGAACTTTCTTTAAAAAATCCACAAACTCAGGAGCAAGCAGCAATGATTCCAGGGCATGGCTTGGCTAAAGAAGTTACTCTTACTATAAATACAAAAAGATCTAACAATGAAGATAATCTACTAAAGAAGCAAGCAATTAACCTTCTTTTTAAAATAGGCCCAGGATTTAAAACTTCACCTCATCCACTGATCTTTACATAGTAATGGACTTCTCACCATTTGCTTTGTAACATGTGGAAGTCACTTGGTCTGTCAGGTCTTCTTCGGCTGTTTCCTTCTAGCTTCACATCAGATACTGCAAAGATCTGTACAAACATTAGAGTACAGTACATATTTTAGTTGCCTTTATTTCTTTGCTGCTGTCCAAATTTTTGCAGCCCTGTTCTGATCATCCTAATTTAGTATCCATGTGAAGCTTTTCACAAGAGTCATTCAGGAATTTGGAGACAACCGTCCTTTCTCTCAGCTTAACCCACCTCACAGTGCTGTTGTTGAAAGGGGAAAAAAAGGAGAAGGGAGTATTAGGTATGTTTGCCATCTTGAGTTATTTATAAAAATAACAAATACAGGATAAACATAAATAAACAAATAAGCTGTCATCAACATGCTAATTACACTCATTTTTGCCTTTCCTTTGAGCTCAGGACTGAAATTCTGCAGGGCCTAAAAAGCTGAAAATGAATGCAAGCAAGTATAATTTTTCCTGATTCCAGAGACTGTTCTTTGGAATTGGGAATACACCTGTTATGTTGGCTGCCAAGGATCAGATTGCTTATATTTTGACAGCAAAATTGTGCTAGTTGGTGAACAAAATCTTGGTTCTCTGATATGGGATTGCGGGCAGGGAACAGCTCAGCAGTAAGATTAACTTGGAAATAGCTGGCAGACCTTGTGTGATGTGATAATGCTAAAAGAGATTTTTTTTAATACGTGTCTTTGTGTATAGTTGGCATGATTCCATATTCATTCTTATTCTAAAGAGATTTCACTATGTAGCTTTGCATTTAAAAAGACATCAGTTCTGTTGAACAGTTGACTACAGTGAAACAATACACCATTCTCTTTAGTTTTTAAGATACAAAATGCAGTAATTATTCATTGCTGAATAATGAAAGCAAAGTCAAATTTCTGTGAAACCATTTGAATAATTTCAAAGCTGATTGATATTAATCTGTATTATAGCTTATAACCAGACACATTTTTTCCTTGTGACATTATTTTATTTATTACTCTTCTTGGCTGCTTTCTTGTTGATTTGATCCTCACTGCTCCTTATAGCATTCATGAAGTGCACCTGAAACCTGCTATTCTGCAACAGTACTATTCAATAGGACAACAGTACTATAAAAATTGGAAAAAGCAAGGTCCAAGCCCCTAGTCCTCTTGAATTTGAATAATTCAAAGCAGAATGGTTATTACCCCAAGAGAAACAAATATGCATGAAAGAGCCCCCAACCAAAATGTTGCATGTTCTTTTAGATACAGCAGTTTCTACTCCTGAAAATATATGCTTTATTTTAAATAGAACAGCAGTTTGTTTTTTTCAGCAGTAGGAATTACAACTTACAACCATTCGTTTAGTGACTGAAGTTACAACAGCACTGAATAAAGTGACTTATGACTATTTTTCACATTTACAACCACTGCAGCATCCCCATAATCACATGATCAAATTTCAGCTGCTTGACAGCTCATTCATATTTATGACGGTTGCAGTTTCCCGGGGTCATGTGATCACCTTTTGCGACCTTCTGACAAGCAAAGTCAATGGGGAAGCCAGATTCACTATTAATTTAACAACTGCAGTGATTCACTTAACAACTGTGACAAGGAAGGTCATAAAATGGGGCAAAGCTCAGTTTACAACTGTCTCACTTAGTAACAGAAAATTTGAGCTCAATTGTTTATTTGCCCAGCCTGGGCAAATAAAATATCCAGATACATGTGTGATCCTCTTCCATATTATGGTGGTTTGGTTTGATTTGTTCTGTTCTGTTCTGTTATTTTCTCTTCTGTTTTGTGGATAGGAAGGAGCAGGGCTTTTTTTGTCATAGAACGCACCAGAATGGAGTTCCGGCACCTTTTTTCGATGGATTTTCCAGAGTTGCGTTCTTTTCCTATTGTTTCCCTTCCTATCCTCGTTTGTTTTTTAAAATGCCCCGCTGGTGGTACGGTGTGAGTGGGGTCCCCTCCGGCGCTGTCTGCCTCCTCTAGGAGGAGCCATGAGCGCCAAAGCACCACAGCCAGAGCGTGGCTTGATTGGCTGGGTCGGACCATGCAGTGTGGAAGCTGATGGTGGCAGTGGGAGACACATAAACATGGAGGCCATCTTTCACGAGAGGGTGAGTGAGCCTTTTGCCTTCCCTTATAGAAGGTGGGGTGTGAGGTTAAAAAGAGGGCGAAGCGAGAGGAAAGAAAGGCGGCTGGCGTGGAAGCTTGCCCGACAGCGAAACTTTGCTGTTTCAGTTCCTTGGGTAGTTCAAAGGCTGGGATGTCTATGAAAATCTCTTTTTAGTCTTTTATACTTTATATTCAAACTGCAGAGGGGAAGAATAAGAATAAAGCCAATGTCTTGTGATTTGGAGGTATTATTATTAATAATAATATATATTAATTTTGTATTGGTCAGATGTAAAGGTAGACCTACAGTATGAGGTTTAATCAGATATATTTATTAAATTGGGTTTAACTTAAAGGTAAATTAAAAGTAATCTGTTCACTGACAAAGTTTCAACTTTAATTTGTTTCAAGTCAATATCCATATTAAACTCCAAATGTAATTTTTTCCACCTTGTTTGACAACTTCTTAAAAATAATTCAATCTTTTACAAGCAACCAAATTTTGTTTTATTGGGCCAATTTCATTCCACATAGAAAGCTGACATTTCCACTCATTAAACTAAATGGGTATGCCAGTGGTAAATGTCCCAAAAGATTAATAAAATGCCTTCTTGTAATTTAAAACCACACAGTGCATGGTAACATTAATAGTATTAACTTATCTTGAACAAAATCCTAGTGTTTTAGATACACTAAAAATTGAAGGGGTTTTTTTTCAACTACAAAGGTAAACCTTGTAGGGTAGGCAAGGCGGGTTGTATGACGTGTGTGAGTTCCGACACCTTTTTTTTTTTTTTTTTTTTACAAAAAAAGCACTGGGAAGAAACATGCTTTTAGACACAATCACCACCACCCAAACGTTATTTATTACTTCTTCATGTAGTCTTCAGTTAGATGCGTTTTTGCTGAACCATTCAGTTAACAAGAATTATATTCTGCAAATCTTTAACGAATAAATCAATATTATATTTCCTCAATTTAATATTTCTGAATATTTTTTCATAGTTGGTGATCTTTCAGGAGCTTGCCTTGAATTCAAAGCAAAATTACCTACCTAGAGATATAAAACCCTGAAGCTTTCTATTTGCATTTCAGTGGAAAAATAGTGTACCATGTACTATGCATTATTTTTATCACAATGAGCATATCTAGCACTCAGAAGAAAGCTATGAAACTCTGGTACAGGAATTAGAAAACCTCACTGGGTTGATCTTGCTGGGATACCGTCAATAGATTAAGACTTCACGAGTCAGAACTGGTTGATTCATAACAGCTGAAGCAAGGGGAAGAATATTTGTCTTCTCATAGCAGTTTAACACTAACATTACCAAGCCTGATTTTTTTTTTCTCAGCTCACTGTCCAGATATGACTCAGAAGAAGACTAAGAATCAAAAATGCAAAATTCCAAGTTCCACTAACTGTGGCTTGTGCAGCCATTTTTGTAAAGGACAGCATTTTGTTCATTTCTAGACATCATTTGGTGTGCAAGATGACCTTGTGGCCATTTTAGGTCTGGAAGTGGGGTTAATCAGACGTCTGCAAGCAGAATTCATTTTAATTAAACTGTATCACATTTCAGAATAAAGTTACTGTCATCAAGAGTATTGTTACTGTTTTAGAAGCATACTCATAAGAACACAGAGCACAAGCTTAGGATGACATTTAAGAAGATCTTAAAATTATTGCATTGTCCACAAGGGTGATTTTTATCCATTAGCTTGCATTACAGTGCAAGTGGGAAGTTGCCAGTCATTTTATGTGAAGGATTAATGGCCACAAGTGCGGCTCTTGGTCAAGTTACAGAAATTTCTACCATAGCTGAGGATTCTGATTCTTATTTAGAAAGATTTGAGAGATACAAATCATATTTGTTTATGTATGTAATATAATAGCATCTCCCCAGTAGGCTGGATTGGGAGCATCACACACCCTAGACATATCTACAGAGCCTCATTAACAGTAAAATAAAATGTATTGCTATCGGGTACACATTTAAAGCACACTTGCCACTTTAAATTAGTGACTTGTCACATTGTGGGAGGCAGGGCCACATTATACAATGTCACACTTTCCAAGGGTACAATTGTATGGTATTTCTTTCCTTGCTTTTTCGAAGACCAGGGAGCCAAACCTATATTCTGTGAGTATTACCAGTGTTAGAAGTGATGGTAGATGCATTAAATAAATACTTTGCTGAACACACAATTTCAAAGTGTCATGCGTCAAACATAGCAATTGAGCAGTTCTAACTCTAATTCTTCTAAAGAAGATTGGGGATTACAATGTAAACTTTTATCATCTGGAACCAGAACCAGTACCAAACTGGTAATAATATCCAACACAGGATATTATTGCCCCAATGACTGGAGGCAAATCCAGTAAAGGAAAAACTGATTTCTCATGTGCCATCAGCAGTTAGATTTGGTCTCTGTCTTAGAGCAGTACCTAAACACTCAACAAAAGCCTGTATCAGTATCAAAGACTTCCTTTGGGGATTTCAACACTCCTGCAGTTTTTCAGCATTCAAAACAATGGATCAAGTATTGCAAAGCTTAGGTTGTACAGTGTGCATCCTGGATAATACTTTAATCCCTGCTTGCTTTATGGATGAACATTTAGCACTACTAGATGTGATAACTAGTGTTCTAATTATCCAAGAGTTACTTTCTTCAAGAGGCATAGAGTACTTACTGTACAATATTGGCATGACCTCAATCTTACTGAAAATATGGCTGATGCAGCACAGTTGCGAATACATTGTCACCTATTTATTTCTGACTTGTTAAATTACTATGGACAAATCTTGTCATCCTAACCACATTTCTGTAACCACTACATGAGTTGTTGCAGAAAACTGTCCAATGGAAATGGAGAGCAAAATGTGAAAATGCTTTTCAGAGAGCAAATCATGTGGCTTGCATATAATGACCTAATTAAACCATTGAGGTCAGCATGATATGTCTCAACAAATGATGCTGAAACTGTTATTTGACATTTCATGGTTGACAAAGAAGCGCATTCTATTGCTTTTGCATCAAGAACACTATATTCAATGCAATTATGCCCCGAAATTAAGAGGGATACTTGCCATCATTTCTGGAATAAAATATTCATGGTCGTCATCATCATCACCACTTTCTATTTGATTCATTTTACTCTTCTAAGCAACACCCAGAGTCCCTGTTGTGAGATGGGGAGATATTTAAACTGTTTAAACAAATACATAAATATTTAAATATAAATAAAGGGGATTATTTTAAAAATATTTATATGGAAGAACTACCTATTCATTGCAACCACTCAGGTGACTGCAACATTTTGGCAAAAGTATGGGATTATTTTTTCAGTGCTGGCCTAGCTATTTTATATTTGATCAAATGAGCAAACTTTTAATATAAATTTTCCATAGAGCAGAGCTGCATACTCTGAGGAACTTGGTGGCTATACCGCCAAAATTTCAACAAAAATTCTTAGATGAGCTTCCTGACGGACCACCAGCTATCAATAAAATGAAGACACAAGCCCCATCATTCCTTAGTGAGTCTGGGCTAAGTCAAGAATTTGTACATCAGTGTACTATTTGTTATTCAATATGAATTATTCCCTGCAGTGCCTCTTGACCCATTGGTTTGCATCAAAATGGGAAAGAATCCATATGGATTAGTCTGAAATAAGCAGACAAACCTTCTATGTTGTCAAAGATTGTTATTTCAAGTGGGAGAGTTAATAGAAGTACTACCTACTATTAGTACCAGTACAGCATTCATGCTGCTGCTTCTTGCTGAGAAATCCTTGTGTGATCCAGCAACCAACATGTGTAGACTATTTAGCCCTGTCCAAGTCACATTGCCCGGGGTGCACCATGAAGCGGCTAGACTACATTGCATCCCTAAAGAAAAAAACATGGATAAAATAAAAACCAGG
Organism: Azemiops feae; assembly: GCA_023970755.1. Taxonomy (NCBI): domain Eukaryota; kingdom Metazoa; phylum Chordata; class Lepidosauria; order Squamata; family Viperidae; genus Azemiops; species Azemiops feae. The sequence goes on from JALGBA010004276.1 coordinate 1,257,560, forward strand.
AAAAATCTATTCATATTAATATATACGATGACATATAATAATACTGTAAATATGGACACTCAGCTTGCTGACTGCTGTTGCAAACTCATTTTAAAGTTCATACTTAAAACCAGCAGTAGATGGCCCACTATTCACACAATGAAGATTATAGTGAAATCTACCTAACACTTTAGGGAAAAGAAACATATACAAAACTTTCATCAAACACAGATGTTGGCAGATACATGTTTTTGAGCACAAGTGAAAACATGATTAGAAAAAAAAAACCAAGAGATAATTTCTTCCTGAAAGATATGGGTAATAAGTAGTCATAAACCATTAAGAGGGATACCAAAGCCCAAATAGTCTAGAATATAACATCAACATAAATAAAGTAACAAGGGTGTGAACATAAAATTATTAACCTAGAAATATTTATTTGGCTGGGTGGATGGGAACTGTAGTCTAATATAGCTGGAGAATATTAGAGTGGAGAAGACTAATTTAACTTCCTTTTTAAAGTCTTTTTTTCTCCCTCTTAACTCAAAATTCTTGACTGTTTAAAAAGGGCTTTGGAAGATTCTTCAAAATAATAATGTTCTGGTAAAGCAGACAGTGATGGGTGTTAATATCTTTTGGCTCCCCTATAATATTTTCATCACAATAACCACTTAATTGCTTCATAAAGAAATGAACAGAAACAGTTGGTTACATAAATTATTTGATTATTTATTGAGATTTATTAACCACTCAATTCCAGTAGGTGGTGCACAAAACTGGAAAATCCATAAAAACAATGAACAAAATCCAAATGGACAGCTAAGACTAAAGCAATCTTATAAACAACAAAAATCAAATAAAACAGGGGCCACAGATATACAGTACTATAATGCATTGATATATCAACCCAAGGCTTCTGACCAAAGCCAGGTTTTAGGAGCTTTCCGGAACCTAAGAGCAAGGGTGTGATTTCAAAGAGGGATAACCACAACAGAGAAAACACTAGATGACAACATTTAATAGTTACCCTATTAGCGCGCCCCTCTGTCAGAATATATGGGTGTACAGAAGCGATTGGAGATAAGTGGTCCCTCAGATATCCAGGTCCTGTGCCATACAGCAGAGGTCTCCAACCTTTTGGGCACCAGGGACTGGTTACGTGGATAGAGATTTTTCCGCGGACCGGAGGGGGCGTGGTTTTGTGTGCTGCTTGCATCCTGCAGATGGGGCTTTGCTTGTTTGTATGGCCCGGTTGCTGGCATGCCGTGGCCTGGTACCGGTCCACAGACCGGGGGTTGGGGATCCCTGCCATACAGGGCTTCATAGATAATAACCAGCACCTTGAACTGCATTCAGAACCTGACTGGCAATCAATGCAGCTCACATACTAGTAATGGCATATAGGCATAACAAAAGGCACTACACCACTGCATTTTGAACCAGCTGTAGTTTCTGGGCAGACCTTAAAGGCAGCCCCATGTAGGGCATGTATTATTGCAATAATTCGATAGTGAAGTAACCAAGGCATGAATAACTGTTTGAAGGGCTTCCCAACCAACAACTGGTAGACAAGATGAACCTGTGCAAAGGTCCTCCTGGCCACTACCCACTCTTTGAGCAATAGCTGCAAATCCAGAAGGACCCCAGTTTTGAATGGGGAAGTGCAGCTCCATCCAAGACCAACAATGGTAACACCCTCAATCCCAGGAGGCCAAATAGCCACAGCCATTCAGTCTTGTTAGTATTGAACTGAAGTCTTTCCCAACTGAGATAGCTGTCAGACACTGGGTCAATAACAAGGACAGCTTCACTTGTATCACTCAGGCTTGAGGCACAGAGCTGGGTATCATCAGGATCCTGATGATACCAAACCCTGAACTGGAGGGTGACCTCTTCCAGTAGTTTCATGTAGATTTTGAACAGGAGACGAAAAAGTGTCAAGCCCTGAGGGGCCATGGACATGATCTCTCCCACCCATCCCCATCAACACTGACTGGGAACAACTGCTAAAGAAGGATGTGAACCACTAAGGCACAATGTCTCCCACTATCTGGAATTTCACTCTCACTAGACCAAATTATGCATGATTGATATTCCAAAAGAAACTAAGAAAGACTACCCAGTTTTCTGTAGGAAAACTCTAATATAGGAAATGTTTGCTTTGCTTGATGATTATCTGTTCAGTATTGAGAGGATTCTTCACATTACAGTTTCTCTTGTTCACACAGCTAGAGGGCATGTGGTGTCCTGAGGCCACAGTGACTAACGGCACCACGTCCCATTGATGTGAAGATTTGCATTTTTAGAATGATTCAAAAAGAGGGGTAGTTTTAATACCCTATAAACTTTGGCATCCAAGGCTTGGGCTCACTTGGCTATAGCTTAAATATGACCCTGCATGACTAATAAATTTTACTGCAGGCCCATTCAGTTCCAATAATTAAAAGAGAAATTTAAAGATTTGATGTGTTTTCCCCAAATTATTTCAAGGAAGTTCAACACATTAAAATGTTCAGCACAACGAGAAACATTGCTTGGCAGAAGAATATGCCATATAATGGGACCAGATTACTAATGCTAGACTTCCTTCACTTCAAGAAATTGTAATTTTAATCAAATCTATGCAATTGGGAAAGGCCCCTGTACATGATGGTTTTCTAATGAATTACTACAAAAAAGGCACTGAATACGTATCTCTTATTTAAGTGGAGATATATGGTATTTTCAAATAAATCCCTGTTGTTTAACTTTAATGAAACAAATACCTTAAGGCAAGGGTCCTACTATGTAGTCTAATTACATAACTTTACCTTGACTGGTGCTGATGTTATTTTTTAAACAGCTGTTCTGATCCAGAAATTACAACTTGCACATCTGTCTGTTGTGCACACAGAACCAGCTGGGTTTACATGAAGTTATAGACTTTATGATAATATTCCATTTTACTCAGCATTCTTGCTCTAACAAAATAGATAAGATCCACAGCTATAATTTAGAAACTGAGAAAGCCTTTGGTGTGATCTATTGGACTTTTTTCAGACACTTTTAATTTACTTTGGATTTTCCCAAAAATTTTATATTCTGTATCTGCAAATAAGTGACCATTAACAGTGTGCCCTTTCCTTTGTGAAATTTGTGACAAGGGTGTCATTTTTTTTATATTTTCTTTTTAATTTTGCTTTAAAATCCCCTGCTTGTATGACACTAGACCTTCTGAAAATACCAACGGAACTGTGGCATGGGACAGCCATACAATTCTACTGCATGCAGTTACATGTGCATAGAATTGTATTTGTTTTGAAAATAAATCAAACATTTCTATTCTTATTCTCATTTCATTACTGTAGTAGTTCTCAAACTGCAATATTGTAACTCTCTAAAAAGAATAATAAAATTGACTGGTCCTCCCTCCTTCAAACAGAAATAATAATTTGATCAGGGTGGGGCAAGAAGTAAATATGTTACTAACTTTTAATAACTTTAATGATTAAATTTATTCTGTGCATCAAAAGGATTCTCAAATGTTGAGGAATGCCCACTGTGACTATATAATGAGTATATACATTAGAGATTCTCCACTACAGTGTAGACATAAAGTATTTTAATAAACTTCACAATGAAATGGGAATATGATTCTTTTTGCATCTTCTAAATCAGTCTATACCTCAAGTAACTGAAGAAGCAAGAAATAATCAGCACCATGTTAATATGTATATTAGGCCAAGGGAAATTAACACGAAAAGTAGACATTTGAAAAATACATTGGTCCATTGTTTAGTAAAATTTGCTTAATCCTCCAATTTGCAGAAAACTTTATTCACTTCATTTATACATATTATTTTTCTATAAACAAGTAGCAGGATAAAAGTAAATAAGCAGATTATATGCTTTGCCTGTATGTGCTTGACATGTAAAAGGAAGGTCAGAAATAGGTCATTAGTGAAAAGTAGCACGAGAATCAAGTCTTCCATTAGGGATTCCCCTTCACTGTGACAGACACAAAGGTGGGTGGTGAATCTTAAAGAGTTACCAGAATATGATGGGGAAATCACTTTCAAACTTCTCCCTGCAAATTGTCCTTTGCAAATCTAGAAGACAAATAGCTCTCCATTTGCATGTTTGCATTAAGTGCATTACAAAATGTACAGTTGTACATTATGCGTTGATTGCTGCACTGAATCCAGGCTTTTTTTAATTAAGTGAGTTTGTGTTGTGGAGATACTATACTTGCTGTCTCTTCAAAGCACAGTTTGTCCCCAAGAAAAGGCACAGAAGCCATTCTTCCAGCTAGCATGACTAGGAGCTATTGTAATTGCCATGTGGAATAGAGTGGCAATGGATAATTTTCCTTCCTCTTGTTTTATACTATTTTGTGACTTTTCAAAGTAACAGAACAATCTCACTTGAGAGACAGGACAACTTTATTGATCAGGCAGGATGGGTGCATGTGTTCCTCCTCCTCCTCCTCCTCCTCCTCCTCCTTCCTGAGACCCTATTACAAGAGCAAAATGAATCAGGTAAAATCAATGGTGCCTCTGACCCAACTTCAAAGCATTCCATTTCACATTTATTTCCAACAGGAATACTAGTGATAATTCTACCATTACCTTGGTATCTACTGTACTTGATGACCACATGCATGAGCTATCTTGAGTTGACTTCCAGTGTTGTCTTCCACAGCCCAACCCAGGTTTTGAGCAAGGCCCTTAATATCTTGTTGACTTTGTATAATGCCAGGCATTCACAGATCTATGCACATGGCATTAAGTTGTAGGCTTTCCTGTAGTCAATCCAGGTTGTGCTCAGACAGGTCTATCTAGATCTTGACTCTTGGGCAACTGCTCTATCTATGAGAAACTGATGTTTTGAGCTTCTGGTGTTGTTCCCAATGCCCTTCTGAGCTGTGTTCATGTACTGGGCCATGTGATCCTGTAGTCTGGCAATTATGATGCCTGATAGGACTTTCCATGTTGTGAGAAGGCAGGTTATTTGTCAATAGTTGGACAGTGCTATTCCCTTGTGTGGAGGGTCTTTCATGATCAGCAATGTCATTCCTTAAGTTAGCCAGACAAGGTGGAAGTCTGATACTAACAGCCGATTCATCTGTGCTGCTTAGGCGTTCATGCACTATTAGTTTTTTTAGCTAGTAAGTGTGGATCATGTATGGGCCAGATGCTGTCCAGCTCTTCATGTTCTTGACCCACTGTTAGATGTCTGCTATTGTGATGGTGACTGGTTCCTGTTTTGGGAAATTGCTGTGGTTTGCTCTCAAGTCCTGCAGCCACTTTTCACTGGTATCACGCGTCTTCTCTTTCTCCCATATGTTCTTCCAGTACTGCTCAGTTTCTGCTGTCGGTGGCTCTCCTGTTACTGTATTGTTGCATTGCAGTTGGGAGTACACCTTGGATGGCTCTTTGGAGAACAGTAGTACTTAAATAGCATTTAAATTATAGATCGCATATATGTGATGTGAGGGTATGTCAATTAACAAACAAAAGAAATGTTAATCAACATGATGGTAAATACTGTCAATATAACTGGTTATTTTGCAAAGGTTTTGTGGCATGGCATTAAGTATGAACTGGGTTACGTTGTTTAAATTACAACTTGTTTTCACCTAATTTTGTCTGATGGATTAACAGAACTAAAATCAATAGCAAAATTGACTGAACTATTCATGGTCCATTTGTTTTATAACCATGGTCTGAATTTGATTTGTGAGATACATGAAAATGTCATGCTTGAATTGCTTGAACTGCAACAGATTAACATGATTTACCCCTAAGGAAATAAATTTATCAATGCTTTTTCTTGCTGCTTTAAGCTGTATTATTATATTACTTTTATGGACACAAATTTTTCCAAGCTAAAATCCATTAATAAAATAGCAATAATGTCAGACCTGCCCCCAAACAATCATTTAGGAAAGCAGACGCTTGACTCCAATTGATTGAAGTGAAAAGAACTTACACTAAAGATATTGGTTGCAGGAAGATGAGGTGGATTCTGAAGTTCCCGCTTACTGATACGAAGAGCCAAACCCATTGTTCCCCATCCCTCCCCCCAATGTCCAGTCTGTTGCCACCCAATCACTGCAATGTTGTGAGAAACTGGGTTGTTCAGACTGCTAGAATTTCACACCCAGGGCAAGTGGCCTTGAAGATACCTGGTGTAACCAATACAAACAGCCCTGGTCTTCCTCACGTCAGCTCCCCCTCCCCATTTTCCACCATTAGATACACAGGTGTGGATTGCCCCAAATACCTCCTCCCTTTCCCCTTTGATGGCAGGACGCCAGCAAGGCACCAGGCTGATGGAGATCCTGACATTGTATCCAATGGTGTGGGGAAAATTGAATTTTCCCATTTTGGTCATTGCAAAAATGCATGCTGCATTGCATGCTGCAGCTTTCTGCTTTATATTCCACTATGTTAAAGAGAAAATAATTCTCATATTACTTTTATATTAACTTTTAAGTGCATTACTCCTCCTTTCACTGTTGCAGTCTTATATGTGCTACTGCTCTATTAGTTTAAGAGTCATAACAGTATATCACTATAACATTATATCACTATAATATTCAAGGTGAATATGCTTCAAAAATAAGCACAGCTGAACCATCACACATTTTTTTCAGCTGTACAGAATGATTGCATAGACTCATTTGAGCTAGTCATATTGCACTGCTGTATCTACAGTGGTTGCATTCTTCTACATATCTGAAAGTATCTTCTCAGACCTTACAACAGCCATCTGAAGGTTAAAAACAGAACCTGCACAATACTGCATATAGACAGTTCATATTCTATGAACATGTGAACAATATAAAGGAATAACATTTGTATTTCACTTGTCTGGCCTATGCATGCCTATTATTAAGTGGATCACGGATTAGTGAATTCAGCTGAATGCCTAGATAGTATCCACAGAGAAAGAAATATTAACCCTAAGTAATATCTAAAGGTAAAGCTATGGAGTTTGATCTCTGACCAATTGTTTACACTATAATATATTATAAAATACATATTTTGGAGTAGATACCTAGGTAAAGAAAAGTTAATTGATTATAGTACAAAGTATCTTGGCATTTTCATTATGCAGAATGAATTTGTAAAGAAAGATTGTTTGGAATTGAAAGCATAGAGTTTTGTCTTATATATGTCACAAAATGCTTCTTCTAAGCTGGGTCCTTCACCTGCAATTTCTCTAAGTATATATGTTAACAATAATTTATCTTTTTGAAATTGCTGTCAGTGATTGGGGTATCCAATCCACAGTCTTTAATTCTTAAATCTGATTAATCAGTGAAGTACTGGAATTTGAATGAACGTTAACAAATTGAAAAGACGACTGTTAACCAAGAGATAAAACCCTGTATCTTTTTTAATTTTGTTAGGCATGGCCAAATATGCAGCTTTTTGAATATGCTTATTCAAAGGCCACAAAACCTTTATTATTTATATTACCAGGTTATATTACTTATAAATTACATCTTATAATTAAAACATGAATACAGATTAAAGATATCCAGGAAAATATTCTACAACATATTGTAAAAAATTGGATTTTAACACCATTAAACACTCTTCACATAATTCATTGATTAAAGTAGAAGAGTGTAAATTCCACAGGGTTTGTGGAAGTAGTGAATTTTTTTTTTTTTTTACTTATTGGATTTTTGGGCTTGATGTGGAGTCATACAACCTACAACCAGATTCACATGAGCATATTACACAATACAGTGGATTTATTTATTTTGCTTAATAGAAAGCCACTGTGGTTTCTAAACTATACCTTTTGATCAAGTGTAGCAAATAAACTCTGCTGATATTGTTTTAATCAATATTGTTTACGACACACCCTTTTATTAAATATATGAAAGGCGTTCATAACCTATTTAAAAGGTATAGAGATGACACAAACTAGTGAACCTGAAGAAAATTGTTTCTAAGCAAGTGAATGAAGAAAAATGATAGACTATGGGGGAAGCTACTATCAGTTTTCTACTTTTGTATTATTATTTTATTTTGATGTTTACCCTCATGTTCACAAACTGAATCTGTGAACATCTTACGGAGATTTCCAAACCACTGAAGAGAAATAATTGAAACAAAACCAGATGCCCTGGAAAGTGGCAATACATTGCAGGTATCCAGGCAGATATGAAGAAAAATTCCTAGCAATGATATCCTAGCAAATGAGACACAGGAATGGACTATTTCTTCCCAAAACAACAGAAAATCAGTAGAATTGTTATGGACGGCAATAGAATGGGAGGTTCACGTGAATATCTTACCGTCTCTGCAATCAGTATCTGACCACAGCACTGGCTACTGAAATTACGCAAGGTAAACAGTTGCCCCATTTCCTTTTCTGTGATTAAACCTGTGGCTTCCAATCCTCTTTTCTAATCATTGGATATTTAGAGTGAATTCCAAAGCCGAATGCAAAGAATATTTCATAATATTGTGACCACACTTGTTTTTGAGTTAATAGGCCAAGAATTGTAAGCATGGAATGTGCACTTGTATACAATTCTAAACCATGCATTAATAGAACACACGAACCTTAGTGGAATTCACTTCCATGTACTATACTGCATTGGGCTGTGAGGTTTTGTGTAACAAATGCAAAACTTGCAGAATTGATTGAGCCTCACAGTCCAATGCTAAGCACACTGAATGGAAGTGAATTCCACTAAAACTTGTGTGTTCTAGCTACACTACATTCCACACCATTTCATTAAGATGAAACTCATGCAACTTGATTGTAATGCACTCTATAAATTGTATCACACCCCATATGCTTGGAGTTTGCTGCAAGTACATAATAGTACATGAACTACACACATGCTAGGAAGCTGAAAACCATGACTTCCCACACATGTACCCACAAGGGAAATCCTATGACTAGAACTGCTATACATGGCAAACTATATATAGATTATATATTATTGTTTCTGTAAAGAAATTCTGTAATTTATAAAGTTTCTTTGAAAGGAATTCTGTTTCTGACTACTATGCTTGTTAACCACATTTGGTAATTAGTATTTTAAATCAGAGCTGAGTGTGATTTCAGCTTCAGGACAAGGAATTGTACATTATTCTTATTCCATTTATTTATTTATTTGCAGAGTCTTCTATGGTGCTCAGTATTTTTAAAACATTTTCCCATATGCTTGAATACGTGCATTTCCTCATTTCTTATGAGGAATTGCTAACATGTAAGTCAGCCATCCTGCATTTATGGATTTTCTTGTTCATTCTGTGTAGCTGCACTTCAGACCCCATATTCAGCCTTGATAGCATCATCATTTAGCAAGCATTTTATACCCACTAATTTCATGAGAGTCAGTCCTAAACACATTTATTACATAGGAAATCTCAGTGATTTCATAGGAACAGACACATATGTACATTTAAACAAAAAAAGCCAAAAACAGTATAAATTTAATAAGTAGTTTTCCTTGAGACAGAAATTTAAATATTTGATGTATTTCAAAATGTGACTCATTTCTATATTTTAAGATGTTTTTTGAGGCATTTTAAATATATCAGGTACTTTCTTACAATGACCGTAAAACGTACAGAAATCACAAGTACAGAAAATAAGCATAAAAATCTAATAGAATTATTATACAAAATCAAACAAAATAGCCGTTTTTCTTTTTATCACGGCAATCTTTTTTTAAGCTTTTAAAGTTCCCAAAGTCTTAAAAATCTAACAGGAACATTTTGTGGAGGGTCATATATGAATAAGATCGTGCAAAAATTGAATTATCCAACTCTTATGTAGAATGAGGGCTCCTACACAGAGTCTTTGATTTATAACCATTCATTTAATGACCATTTGTAGTTACAATGGCACTGAAAAAAGTGGTCACATGATCAAAATTTGGATGCTTAGTAACTGGCATGTATTTATGACAGTTGCAGTGTCCCAGGGTCATTTGATCATCTTTTGCGAACTTCTGACTAGCAAAATCAATGGGGAAGCCAGGTTCACTTAACAACTATGTTACTAATTTAACAGTTGCAGTGATTCACTTAACAACTATAGAAAGAAAGGTCGTAAGATGGGGGCAAAACTCACTTAACAACTATCCTGCTTAACAATGGAAATTTTGGACTCAATTGTGGTCGTAAACCAAGGATTACTGGTACAGATAAAATCCAGCACCACCTCTTGGCCTATAATTCTATGAATTCCACTGAACCTGGGGCTTAAATTGAAGTGAATATGCACTTTTACAAACAAACTACCAACTTTACAAATAAATACACAGAGAACATATGCACAAGACTATCATACTGCCTATACTGTAGAGGCATACATATAGCATCATGTAAGAAAATGCAATGCATACTGCAATTGTATAGGAATTTAAAAGAAGCTACAAAAGTTGCATGAATTATGCAAGCAATCTGTGCACACAAGTATGAAAGCCAGTATTACAAAGACTTGAGCATATGACAAATACTGCATCCAGGCCTTTCACAAGCAGTTATTTCAGTTATCTGCCCACCACTGTATATACATTTCTAATTATCTAACTCTGAAGTTATGAGTATCAATATGGAAATTACATCTCCACTTCACTAACACTGCATGGCACTTGTGAACTTCAAACGTCTTTGTAGATGTTACACAGTGGTAATGTTTTTTAAAATGAGCCCAGAGAAATAAAAAGAGAACATCATTGTCCACATTAATTTCCCATGGATTTCCTGAATCTTTTCTAGAAATTGAAACCTGGACTTTCTGATGACAATATTTTTTTTCAATGATTTTAATCAGGTACAATGTTTTGTTTCTTCTCCTAAGATTCCAATTTTTTAAAGACTTTAAATATTTTTTAGCATTGCCTCTCTTTTTTCCCTCCAGTTGCTTTGCATTACATGGCAGTCTTTGGATAATACTTATCTTACAGATATAGGATAGGCCCAGCAAAACATACCTTGTATTACCCTCAAAATGTGTTGTACTTTGTATGAGCAACTTCTTTGTAAAATCTCATTTTTAGAAATATGATTTTAGAAATATGGTAACATGTTTCATAAGCAATGCTTGCAGAATATTTTGAGCTTTTGTGCTGTTGATATGGTAATTTCCAAGTTTCACTTGCTCATAAAATGACACTGTAAAGCTGGATGTTTCTTGCGGTGTCAGCAATACTGAGGTAGTCATACTACCAGTATTCTGTGACTCACAACCGCAGTTGGGACTGGAATTGTAGTCATAAGTTGAGGCACCACATGAACAGACTCAATTTTACGACCTTTTTTTACAATGGACATATAGTGAGTCACTATGGCTGTTAAGCAAATCACATAGTTGTTAAGTGAATCCATTCTTTCAAATGGGTGTTTTTTGCTGGACACTGCAACCGGTCATAAATGGAAGCCAGTGCTGAGTGCCTGAAATACAATCATGTGACTACTGGGGGGCAGTCGTAACTTCAAGGGCAGGTCATAAGTTGCTTTTTTGAAGTCCATCATAACCTTGAACAATCATTAAAGCAGTTCTAAGAAGACTATCCTCAGTATACTGATGTCTTTTTCAAATTTGAAGTAAGATTGTCTGTCTCAGTGTCTACATGATCTGATGTATGCTACCTAGATAGGTGAACCTCTGCACATTCATGATGGGTTGGCATTCAACATCCAACTATTTGTTCCTTTCTGCATTTCCAAGATGCAGTTTTTTTGTTGTTTTGTAAGGATTTATCCCCACCAGCTACTTCTACATTGCCAGGCAGGTCCTGTGAAAATTCATCCATTTTGCTAATAGTACAGTTTAATCCATGAAGTTCAAATCTGTAAGCCTGTAGTAGTTTTTCCATGGGATGTTTACAGTGGTGGGATTCAGCCAGTTCGCACCAGTTCGGTAGAACTGGTAACTAATTTTTTGTTGCCCAGGCCCAGAATGGACTCCCGGAAGGGGCATCCACACAGAGGACCGGTTGTTCACATATTTGAATCCCACCACTGGATGTTTACATATGTCTCATTCAGCCTTTCTCATGACAAAATCTACAGTCAGAAGGAATAATGGCAAGATTATGCACCATTGCTGTAATGTAGTATTAATGTTGAAAAACAGTTGATACTATTATCAGTCTTCACACAGCACCTGGAATTCAAGCAGAGGCTATATTCTAGACAAATAACAATAACAAATACATTCTTATGATGTTCCATGGTGATTCTCTGTATATGCTGTCAAGTGGCTTTTGAAATCAATGTAATTGATTGAGAATAGATGTTGGAATTCAATACTTTGTTCAGTGATGTTGCACAGCACAAACACTTGGTCAATGGTGTTGACTAAGATCTAAAGCTACTTCTATTATGTATTGTCCACTGCATCTAGAAGCTGCCTTAATGGAATAAAACAAAAAAACTTCATTAGGAGCTGAAAGGAATATGATGCTTCTCCAGTTGTAACAGTTGGTGGCATTCCCCTTTTAGCCATTTGACAATGACTCAAATTTTCCACTTGCCTGAGACACACTATTTTTGCCGGACATTCATTGAGCAGTCTTGTTAATCCTATTCCTTGCTGTTCCCACTAGGTTTCAGTAGTTCTGTTGTGATTTGGGGTAAATGAGGGACTTGTCATTCTTTAATGTTCTTATTGCTTGCTTAGTTTTGCTCTGATCATGGCCAGGTCTACATATAGGACTGGATACACTAAAATATATCGTGGCTGACCATAGTTGATTTTGTACCTCTTTGAAATTCTCTATATAGCATATTTCTTGTTCTTCCTTTATGAGCAGAATCTTCCAATTTTTATTCTTGAAAGGAGTCATTGGTCTTCACCTTTGCTCCTGTTACGTCTCAGACAATACTATACAGTATATTTTTATTCACTGCTACTTCTGCCTCAATTTCTTTGTCTGTCAACCTTTTTTGTTTTTGTCAGCCCGGCATATTCTTTTGAGCTTAAGGTTGACAAAAACAGGGGAAAAGAATTTTTTTTTTTTTTGCCAGTTTCTTAAAAATTGGATTACTGAGACCAAAGTTACCTCCTTGGAAAATGCTTTCTTTTGCATGCATTATACAAGATGAAATCTGACCAACAGTTGTGATTTCAGCATTTGAAGTTTGTTCTGTCATCAAGACTAGAGTTTTTTTTGTAATTTCTCATTCTGTCTGACTTTCTTGTTCCCATGCTGGTTTTTAGAAGGCAGAAATATGCAAAGATTGTAACAGTGCCAAAAATACCCGATAGAAATGTCATTTGGCTATGTGTTTCTTACAAATAGACAAACACACACTAGGTTATCCTTTCAATCAGCTAGCTTGAAGAGAGAGAAAATTTCTCGTGTTATTTGGAACATCATTGAAAAATCCGTATTTCAGAATACATAGCCAGAGATAGAATTCAGATGGTTTGGATGTTATTGCCTTCAACTTTCTTATATTTTTAGTGGATAGTGACTATGTATTCTGTAGCAATATTCCCAGGTATATGTATTTTAGAGTGGCTGAGATCAATGATGCTTGAACATTTGCTTTCCCTTTAAAAATAGATATGTAGGATAATTTAACAAAGGTCCTGCTAGCCATCATCTTTCATCAGTTTAGGCTGGTGCACCAAATGCAACCCAATTTAGATAAACATGGTTTAGTTTAGTATTGCAGAATATATCCAGTAGGTTAACTCAAGCACAACAGCATGCTCTATCTTGATAGTATTAACTATTCACTAAATCCTAGATAAGTTCATATTTCATGTTACCAAGTTACTAAGACAATCTTTATTGGCACTAAATCAAAACATTGGGTAGCTGCCCTATAATTGCTGTCTTATATTTGATTAATAACATGCCTTTAAACTGTGTCCACTTTTAATGACGACTTTAGATAGGCTTTCTCCAGGATGATCTGTCTCTCCAACTTGGTCCTTCAGGTCCTCCAGCATGCATCTACAATGTTTCTTGTTTCTCAGCTTTTTCTAAAGCCAGCTTGAACATCTGGCACTCCCTTTCTATTCAGGCTCTAATGTATGTTGGATAATCCTATGCATTGTTTTGCTAACATGTAAAACTAAAGATGGTGCATATACATTAGTTTGCATAATTTGTTTTTACAGATTTTGTTGCTGCTGCTGCTGCTTGCTATCATTTCAGTTCCAGCAGCCCACTTTGTAATGACTGGAATACTGATCTAACTTTATATTCTAGCACTAGAAAAGGGGTAGGCAACCTTGGCTCTTTTATGACTCGTGGACTTCAACTCCCAGAATTCCTGAGCCAGCATGGCTGGCTCAGGAATTCTGGGAGTTGAAGTCCACGAGTCATAAAAGAGCCAAGGTTGCCTACCCTTGATAATAAGTAAGGAATGCAGAGGTGGAGTAGCTCAGTGCCTTAAAGATGAAGATGGTTTCTGCTCCAGTGGTTTAAGTCCTAGCACCGTGTGGCGGAGTGTTCTGCTCATCCAGCAGTTCAAAAACATGCTACATGCAAGTAGATAAATAGGTACCATTTCAATGGGAAACGTGGTGGTGTTTCATGCGGATGGTCAGACCCCTGCCAGTGATGGACCTATTCGGATGTGATGCCTGACTGCGAGGCAACATCAGTGGTGAGAGAAGGCCCCAGATGACACCTTTCTGGTGTGGAGCCAGTTTGCCCCATGATACACCATGGATAAGCGTATGAGCATAAACTAAGCGGAGTAGCACTCTTTGGCAGCCAAATAACTACTATGTACTAACATTGTAGTTTCCTGGCTAATTGTACTATCATCATATGCTAAATAAGTAGAAAATATCTGCTAAAGTATCGTGAATATTGACATCTCTATTGTACAGTATTTCAGTATATTCCTTCTTTGAATGGGTTATTATTTATCCATTAGTGTTCTTTAGCATACCAATTTAAGGTCAGAATCCTTAAAATATCCCTTGTTTTTCTATGTCTATTTCCATCTTCAATGTATTTACAGAAGTTGTAATAATTTTGTCATTTCCAACAGCTTTCAACAGCAGGTTCCTCTGCTTATCGAATAAAACTCAGGACTTCAAATCTGTTCTTTATGTTCTCCTTCAAAATGGTTGATATACATTCAAGATTACATTATGGGAAGTAGTCTGTTTTCTTTCACTTTAGCTTGATTTCGAATTTGACATGAACAGTTTGTGATCTATTCCACAGTCAGCCCCTAGCCATGTTTTTGCAGTTACAACTGAGTTATTTCATCTTCTTCTGCCAATAATATAACTAACTTATTCTGTATTCCAGGTCATGCCTGTGTGTGTGGACATCATCTTGATTATTTGAAGTCTGTGTTAGCAAAAACATTCTAGGAGGCATACAACATCGAAATATATAATTATAGGCATGTAATGTGGGCACAGTTGGCACCAGAATTTTGATCGCATTCGTTAAGCAAGTCATCACTTGACAAGATCCAATTTTCAGGACCATTTTTACTGCAGTCATTAAGTGAATTACCATGATTGTTAAGCAAATTATGTTCTATCCCATAGTCATTATTGAATCCAGCTTCTTCCATTGACTTTGCTTGTCGGAAACCAACTGGGAAGATCGCAAATTGCAACCCTGTGACTTGCAAGACACTGCAACCATCATATGTGTTTGCCAAGAACCTGAATTGCAATCACATGACCGCAGGGGTGGTGCAATAGTCATAATTTCGAGGACAAGTCCTAAGTCACTTGTTCTGAAGTCACTATAACTTCAAACCATTGTTAAACGAACAATCACAAACTGGATACTACCAGTAAAATAAATTAAAACATGATAACAAAACATAACAACAGAGACTAAAAAAACAACCATAACAATAAAAAAAATGAACACAATAACCCTGGGCCTGGTCTTAAGGACCTTCCAGAATCCCAGGAGAATGACCACCATACATATCTCTGGAGGATGCGATTCCAGAGGTTAGGGGCAACAATAGGGAAGGCACATTTCTTCAGTCCTACAAGATAGCAATGTTTGATTGAAGGGGCCTTGAGTGCACCCACTCTACATAAATGTATTGAGTGGGCCAAAACAACTGGAGATAGATACTCCCTCAAATGATCAAGCCCTATGCTATGAAGGTTCTTATAGGTGACGTCCAGAGCCATGCAGTGCATATGCAGAAACCAAACGGCAACCAATGCAGCTAATGTAGGAACAATGACAAATGGGCATGAGAAGTGCCTGTTACTGCTTGTGGTCACACTGTGTAGAAAGTAAAGATGACCTCAATAGAAATACGTAAGCTCCATTATCAAAGGGGTTAATTATGTTTTAAGTCATAGAGATGGAGAGCTGCATTTACATCAGTAATTGCTCCGATCTAAATACATTTTCCTTATTGCTTGCAAGCGGGAAAAATACTGCACTTCTCAATACTTCTGCCCTGTCAAATAGATTCTGGCTGCATTGTAGCATGTCAGTACATCATGCAAAGTTCTGGAAAGTCCCTGCTTGTGCTTGAAGAGAGGACCTAAACATTTGGAGGCTCACTGGTTGCATATCGGTGCAGTTTTCCAATAGATACCTGCACATAGCTGCAAATATTATGTAAAAGGTCAGACATAGTAAATGTATTTCATTCATTAACATTTGGTCCTCCTTGCTTTCTTATGCAAAACATTATAAACTGCAGAGCCACAAAAAGTCTCTGTGGTACACACTTTTGTCCTATTTACTATTCTCTCATAATGAATTTAACTTAAATACTGCCAAAATTATAAACTGACTACAAAAAACAAGGAGAGGTACTACATGCATAGAAAACTCCAAGGGTGGCAAAAAAATCAAATAAAAAATAAAAGATAACAACAACAGCAACAATAATAGAATTGGAAGGGAACTTGGAGGTCTTCTAGTCCAACCCCCTGCTCAGTCAGGAAACCCTATACCATTTCAGACAAGTGGCTGTCCAGTCTCTTCTTAAAAACTTCAGTGTTGGAGCATTCACAACTTCTGGAGGCAGGTTGTTCCACTGATTGTTCTAAATGTCAGATACAGAAGAAACAAGCCATAGACTAACCCATACAGCCATAAGACTAATACAGCATACAAACCAATTTGATCTGGGCAGAACATGCTTAATGGCCAGCATGAACTAAGACGCTATTGAGAATGCAGGAAAGTGACGATTATTTGAAGGACCATCTTTTCCCAGTTATAACCACCCAACCCATTGGAGCAGAGAGAAAGGGTGTAAGTTCCCTATCTTAAGGAGGTCCGTGTAGGGGAACCAAGAAGGGTCTTTCCCATGGTGATTGCCTCCCTATGGAAGGAGATTAAGACTTACTCATCTTTTGAAATGCTCTGAAGACATGGTTTTGCCAGAGGGACTGGGGACCCCAGGGCAATATGTCACCCATGAAGTAGTTTGATTGTTGTCACCAAGGAGGTAGGTTTATTGGGTTTTGTATCTGGGAGTCTGTGAACTGTTAACTTTGTAAACTTCTGTAAACTGCCCAGTCACTGTGAGTTGGGCAGGCATATGCATTTTCTTAATAAAGTTGGAAAAGTATGACATGCCTTGGAAATGTATACAACTGGCTAGCTAGGGCCTTGAATAGGAAAACCAAGGAACAGAGTGCACGAACCTGGCAAGAAAGATCTCTTTTTTCCTCTTGCATATATGCAAAAAAGCACCCCTTCCTACATACATACCCCTCATAGCTGCCCCTAATAGATTGCTAGCTTCCATTCTAGCAGAGGCAACTCCTAGGCTCTAAATACTGGAATGCCCCACAGACGTACAAGCCTGAAAGGGAGTTCCTGCCACTTTTCAGTCTGATTTTTGCCTGTGGCTTTAACTAAGCGCTTCGCAAGCAAAGAGTCATTCAGTAGGGCGAAGTCGTGGGCAGAGGTATCTGTACTTCTCCTGTTGAATTCCTGCCTGTCACGGACCCAATCAAAGCGGGGAAATTCTAGGTGGCAAAGAAGGTGGCAGATTTCGGGGGGGAAAACCTCTCCCCATTCTTCCAGAACTGGGAAGAAATAGGGTGGTTTCCTCCTCGGCAAGCAAACGGGCATAAGCTCCAGAGGCAGTTTGAACCAAGCACTGAACTACAGCGTCCCAGCGGGTGAAGGCAACCCCGGGGTATCGTTTTAACAGAGCGTGCACTGGCGTCGCAGCCGTCCCAAGTCCGCTGCTTTGCGCCCAAGGACCCAGCCCGCATTCGTGTGGCCCAGCGGGGAGGGCGCGAAGTGCGCCTCCGCAGAGCGGGCAGGGCGCAGGGAAAGGCGCCTTTCCCGCCTGCTCGAAGGTCTCTCCTGAAGCTCAGCTCCGAGCCGTTGCCGCCACCACCTCCGCCGCGCGCGCTTCGAGAGCCGAATGGGCTGGGAGAGCCAGCAAGAACTCAGAGCCAAGCGGCTCGAGGAGCGCCTGCGCACTGCAGGGGCGCCAGATTTGGCGGGAGGGGGAGTGTCCAAAAAGCCTTTGTTAGATGGCATCTGTTTACAGAGTTTACGCTTTCATCTCAACCTGTTTCCTCCTCCCCTCTCCGGCTCCTGAGAACTTAACTGCATAAGAACCCTTTTTAAGAGGAGACACACGCCAAGCACTTCTTCCAGCTGCATAAAGCCCTCTCCTCCCCCGCCCGCCCACTCACCTCTCGCCTTTTCCCCCCAGTGACTAATGCAAGGATGGCCAGGAGACCTAGGCACAGGTAAAAAGCCAAAGACTGGAAAGTGCAAAGCAAATTTCTTTGCAACACCGAGGCATTTTTATTATTTTTTTGGTCGTTGTTTCTCGCGCGCTCTGTTGCTGGCTCTTTCGGTCTCTAGATATGTTGGTATGTGTGCGCGCGTGCGTCTTGTTTTGTTTTATAGCGGCAAGATTCTTTGGGGAAAAAGTTAAAAGGGTTGGAGAGAGATTGGGAACTGTTGCACAGGATTCAGAGGAAGCGTTCCCTGCCAGTTCACCTGTCAGGACGTGCGTTAAATCGCTGTATTTAAATAAAATGCTGCATTGAATCAGTCGGTGCTTAGCAACTCACTTTCTCCTGGGCTATTTAGATTTTCCCCCCACCTCCGCCGCTCATTACCGATTAGGAATAGATAATAACACTCGGATCCGTGCAAAATTTCCAGAAGGGGTGGGTGAGCATCCGACCGAGTTGCAAGTTGTACGCGAGCCGAAATAATTTAATAAGGACTCGAGAGCCGTCCCAGTCTTGCAAGGGGGATCCGTTGCTTCTGACAATCGCGATCTTGGTTTGTGATCGTTTGGGGTTGCAAGAGGCGAGAGAGAGTACAGTCCTTCCGAAAAAAGAGCAAAATGTCGGAGCTGCAGGTAACCGATTCCGTTTTCATTCATTCGTCCTTTCATTCATTCTTTGCGACTGGGAAAATGACAAGCAGGGTGGAAGGAAGACTAAATCCCTTTTTGCAGTTGTCGATTTCTTTCCGAACCGCAAACCCATTGCCTTGGAATTTGGGTCTCTTTGTTGCTTTTTTAATTAAGTGCTGGATAATGAAAGTTTGCGTTCGCATTGCATGCGCTGTTTTATCTCTGCGGGAGCTGGAGCATTCCCTGCAGCGCGGCATGGGACAGTTTGGCACCGCAGGAGAAGGTTGCAGATGGGGAAAAGACTGGTGGTTGTCAACTGTCACTTATTTGGTAATGGTGGAGTTTTGACCTTGCTTTGCGGGCCTGGGTTTGACAGTTTCTACTGAGGGAACTTTACCAAAAAAAAACAACCAACCCTTGTTAGGTGTTCCTATGTGGTGGCGGGTTATCGTCCGGGGCGAGGACGGCTTGTGGTTGTGGGGAAACGTTGTATGGTGGAGGTGACTGAGTCTACCCACTGCTTACTCCTTTTTCTCTTTGCACTGCGGTGGCATGCAGCAGCCGGGAAGCGAAAAGCTGCGCCTCGTGGTCTGCAGAAACGCTTGTTCAATGCGGGATTGTTTGCTTAATTAGCTCGGGACGACGTCCACGTGGAGTCAAGATTGCAAGACTTTCTCTTTCGCCCTTCAGCAACTGGGATTCTCTCTCCCCCTCTTCGTTTTTAACGCGCCCTCTTTTCCGCTCAGCTTTCCTTGGCACGGAAAGCCGTGGGCTAACCTTTGGAACTCCGGAAAGTTCCGCTTACTTCTAGGAAGAGAAAGGGAAAATAAGCGAGGGCAGAGCAGGCAGGTTTGCAAACCGTCCTAAGGAATATATGGGCCGTTGCTTGCGTGCACACAAAATCGCTAATCCGGCTGGTAGAAGCGATTTGGGGGGGGGGGGCGATAGTCATTCTGCACGCTGCCTGTTTTATTTGAGTGGTGGCCCGCTTCTGGGCCGGCCGCACGCTCGCTTCCTCCGAGTAGATCCGCAGCGCTGTGCGGGGAAGAAGCGGAGCTATCGAGTTTTGCACTTGCACTTGGAGAAAGTGCTCGACTGTGTCAAAGGCGCCGTCTTCTCAACGCAGCGCGGGACTTTCGGGGCTTTTATTTTTAAAGTGATGTGTAATAATGTTCCTCTTTGCAAGAGTGAGGTTGAATAGAAGGCGGGGGGGGGTGCGGCGACGGAGACGCCGCCTCCTGTGTTCCAGTGGGATTGGGGAAGGGCCATCGTTCCCCGTTGGCAACAGGCAGTACGGGCGGGGAAACAGAAAATAAAACCCCCGGGGCTTGCTTCTTTCCAGCACCTGTCGGACTAGAAGACTGGCGAGAAGGATCGCGAGTGGCTGCCCTTCGGCTGACTGGCGAATTGCTCGCTTTTTCTTCAATCACAGTGACAGCGGTAGTAGTAATAGTAGTAGCTGTAGTAGTAAGCGGCTGCAACAAATCACTTCCTCCCCGCCCCATCCCCACCCTCCTTTTCTCTCTCTTTCTCTCTCTCTCTCAAATTGGTTGCACAATTGAAGTTCCTTGGCAAGAGCGGAGTATTCGTGAGTGTGTGGAGTATTTATGCACAAATTAGCTGGAGGAACGGTCTTAACCCTTTCCGTTTCTGCAGCCTGACACGTCATCTCAGACTGCTCTGAGCGATTGCCCGGTTATGGGTTCTAGAGATCAAAAAAAAAAGAAAAAAAGTGGATGGATGAAGGGACAGAAGGATAGAAAGAATGCTGGGCTGCTTTATTGGTTGGCTTTTTTGGTTGCAAAATGTGACAGCATCTGAGTCACACTCCATTATCTGGAAAACAAAAGAACAGTTATGGAACTTGGCTAAAGAGCTATAAAATTGATGTGGAAATGGAAGCTGTGGGTTTTTTCACCTTGTCATAATTTTCGTTGCCTTGATGCCTGTTAAAATAAGTGCAACTCGCTAGTAGGTAAAGCTGAAAACATACCATTAAAATCTATACCAACATCTGAGAGCGGAAAAAATATTCAACTGTTCTGTTCTCACTACCATCATTAGTGACACAGAGCTCTTCAAGCCCTTGTTGCGTGGAACACACACCACAAACACACACACACACACACACACACACACTTATGCACATACAGTAAACCTCAAAATTCATTTTGCATGTTCATAAAACATGTCACTTGATAGTAGGGTCTGCTTCCTGGGAAGCAAGGGTTGCACTGTAGTCTAATATAGTTTGGTTTTGAGTATTTTATACCAGTTTTACTTGTCTCTTGTGAATTTCTAGAATCATGAGAATAGATGGCACAAAATATGCATACATACTGTGTTTCCCCGAAAGTAAGACCCTATCTTACTTTCTTTTGGGCTCAGAAGTAAGCACTAGGGCTAGGTTTTACTTTCGGGGAGGGCTTACTTTTTGCCCTGTACCTGTACCAGTAGGCCGCGAGGGTGGGGCGGGGCCTGTGCATGGGGTGGAGAAGCAACGCGGCGGCAAGAGCGTGGCGGCGGACCAGTTGCTTCCCTCCGCCTGCCAGACACCTGCCAAAGCCACGCAGAGTAAGGTTGCCACGCCCGCCCCCACCC
Organism: Azemiops feae; assembly: GCA_023970755.1. Classification (NCBI taxonomy): domain Eukaryota; kingdom Metazoa; phylum Chordata; class Lepidosauria; order Squamata; family Viperidae; genus Azemiops; species Azemiops feae. Next base: position 1,279,420 of record JALGBA010004276.1, read on the forward strand.
AGAGGCCCTCGCCTTCCCCAAGCGTTTTTTTTTACTAACTTGCCTTTCAGCTGCATTGCATTTCTCCATTCGCTCCTCAGCCTTCGCCGCGTGTTTGTGGGACTACCAGTAAAAAAAAAAAAAATTTCAATCAGACTTTCTAACTTCTTGAGATCTCGCGAGAAGTTAGAAAGTCTGAACTTTTTTGGGGGGGGGTCCCACAAACACGCAGTGATGGTGAGAAGCGAACAGAGAAATGCAATGCAGCAGTTTGGAAACAAACGGGAAAAACGGTGTTTTTTCTCACCCAAGTTTTTCCGTTTTTTCCCCCCAGGGCTTCCCATCTCCTGTTAGGGTTGGGGACAGTGGGGGTTAGAATTAACGTTCGGTAGACCTGGCAGTGGCATTGGGCGTGAAGCGGCAAACGGCTGCGTCGGGCCAAAACTGGCTGTTTGCCGCCTGCCCAATGCCACTGCCATGAGGCCGCGGAACAAGCCAGGTGGCGGTAAGGAACCGGTATACCGGTACTGTGGGTCAGATCCCCCCTCCCCCATCGGCTTCATCTCGTCACAGAGGCAGGCCGTCACAGAGGCAGGCCGTCCATGCAAGCCCTTAAATAGGACATACTTTTGGGGGGAGGGTTTATATTAGGCCCACCCCCCGAAAATCAGCTGGGGCTTCCTTTCGGGGGCATGTTTACTTTCAGGGAAACATGGTATTTATTTGCAAAAATATGTATAATTATTTACTTACAAAAATATCTATAAATAAATATTTATTTAGAAATTCTGATATTGGACCAGGTTACTTTAATCTCATTTATCAAAATGCATTTAAAAATGGTATTGCCGTAGGCACTCCTAAATCATCTATATTTTCTTCTCTACTTTAGATAGAATCTTTAAGCTAAACTTTCAAAACTTATGTTTACATTTTCCAGTTGAAAATAAAGTGTTGCTCAATAGAATTTGAAGTAAGGCAACCTTCATTGCAAAATATTTTGAATTTTACCAAACTGCATGAATTAAACTGGATGTTTTTAGTAATTTTTGCTCTCATATTAACTTTGAAGAAAAGCTGGGGCAATCGGCAGCTGAAGTACATTAGATGGGATTGAGGTAGCAATAGTATGAAAACTTCAGATTGTATTCTTCTTAGAGATACCTGTACTTGGGAATGAATTGTGAACTTCTTGTCACTGAAGAGTAAAACAAACCAAACTGACTAGTGGAATTTATTTTGCATTGATCTTTGACCTTGAACACTTTGAGGCTACATTGCCATGCATATGTGCAAACCTGACCCTCTTCAAAATCACACTCAAAGAATTTAGTAGCATATATCCTTGTAAAATATGTCTGCTCCTTCTTCAAGTGCATAAAAATTTCATTTAGGACATGTAAGTGGTAGGTGGGAATGACTTTGGGAGACAGGAGAAAGAGCAGCAGACTAGACAAAACAGCCAGTAAAATTACAGTAGTGTCCATATGGGGACATGGGAAGCTTTTCAGAAGAGACCCTCCTAGTTTTCTGCAGGGTAAAAAGGGAGGAGGGGAAATATTTCAGACTTCTAAGATTCTTTTATGTATCCCTACAATAAAGGTAGAGCTAATATTCATAATTCATAATTCTTGCATGGACTACTTTGAAGGGCTAACAGTGTAGTTGAATTAGGATCATCATATCTGGTCTGCAGAAATCTTTTTTTTATAAGTTTATTATTTTATCATAGAGAATAAAATACAGAATGGTAAAAACAAACAAACAATGTAACAAAACAAAAACATACATTCAACCCTAACTACAACATAAAAAGAAAAAAAAAGTGTACAAAAAAGGAGGAAAAAGAGGTCAATTAAATTTAACATTTAACATGTAGGATCCTCAATCTGCAGAAATCCTGAAGATAACTTAATGGGGGAGGGGGGATGCAGAAAGCTCTCACTCTGCTGCCATCTAGTGGTCCTGTAGATTTTTGCAGGCCAGACACCTTAGTCCTAATTTGAAGTCAGTAGGACTGGGCTTCCCAAACTGTGCCCCAGGGTGTCAAGACTGAATTCACAGAGGCATAGTTTGGAATATTTTACTAGTTAATAAATGGAATTGTTACTGGGTTTACTGTGGTATGCCAAGATACCAAAGCACATAATTTGGGAATCGCTCAGGGCGCTATGAACTGATTCTACAAGCATCATTGTACTAGAGTCATTGTTCATGTAATTAAATAATATGACAGTAGAATAATACAAAATACTAGTCTTCTAAAAATATAGGACTTGATTTTTATCTGAAAATTAAATGTGGATTTTTTTTACCACTTTGTGAATTTATGAGGTGTTCTTTGAATGATTTGGCATAAGGATTCCAAATATGTACTTGGGCAAAGGACACAGCCTCTGTTCCTTTATTGTCCTAAAACATTGTATTTTAATTTGAAACCATCATTGGTTGAACAGCTGCCAAATGTGTAATTTACCACTGATCTAACAGCATGAGCAGGTCTAAACATGCACAGTAAGCAGAAGGTTGCCAACCTTTTGCTTGTATCTGTGGATACCAGAAACAGCAGAACCAGTTCAGAATACTAGAACAGAATGTAGAACAAAATCTTGTCATGCAACTTTCCAGACAATTACCCCTATAACCTTTGCAAAAGTTGTTGACTTTTGCTAACTTTTTGTAGAACCTGTGATACTGAAATCAAACTCTCCCCTTTGGTGTTCTGTCTTAATTTTGCTTTCTGTATTTTATTTCTTCAGCATATATAGCAGTGATGATGAGGATGAAGATGTCGAGTTATACGATCATGACTATGACAGTCTGCTACCCAAGGGTGGAAAACGTCATTTAGGGAAAACACGATGGACCCGAGAAGAGGTAAACTGGCTCACACTAAGAGTCTGTAGAAGACAAGAATTTTAGTGCTATTTGTGGCTGGCTTTTCAACAAGTGGATAAATATAAACTTTGGGTTAATAAATATGAAGCTGAACACTTTTTTTTTTCTTTTAAGTTGCCATGATTTGGCCTATGCCTAAAAAGACAGAGTTTGCTTTACAAAACAAACCACACGTAAGTAGTTTAGAAACAAGCAACACCCTTTTGAGAAAGAAATATCTAATGTTGATGGCGCCAATTGTGATACTGAGGTGAAAATAGGAACAGGTAAAAAGACAGTGGACTTAGAAGGAAGACAATAGAGAAGCACTAACTAAAATCATTATTATATTGACTTGGAAGCCTGAGAACAGCCGGTCCGGTAGCAGAAAACCTTGTTTCCGCCACACTTCCCATGGAAATCAGCACAGCAGTAATCATGTCTTCGTATGTTGGTTCGTATGAAAAATGGGGTTGGTTCTAGGGTGGGTCACTGCTTCTGCTATTTTGAATACAGGGTTCAACCTGTTGCTATAGATCAGGGGTGTCAAACTGCCGGCCCGTGGGCCAGACGCGTCACGCAGAAGCCGCGCCCACCCCATTGCCGGCAATGGCAAAACAGTCTCGATATGTTGCGCGACGTCACGTGACGTCGTGAGTTTGACATGTCTGCTATAGATAATGTCTCATTTCATAGCAGTTGGTCAACTGCAATGAGGTGTGTAGAAATTGGCATTATGCCTTCGATAGAAAATCTATAGAAGCCATTAGAAACATCAGTATTATGTGTTGCTGGGATTTATATGTCATGCTTTGGTTTCCACCATTTCATAGAGTCAGGCCCTGAGGCAATAACACATAAGCCAACTCTTCTCATTTCTAATAATTGTCATACAAGAAACAAAGACTGAAACTTCTTTTAGTCACAATTAACAATGCATATCCTTTATTCCCCTTGTGGACAGATAATCAGTTACAGGGAGAACTTAGCTTCTAAGTAATGGGTAATGACTAGGTTCGCACATTACACTTATGTAGAATGTTCCCTGTTTTTAGCTTCCCAATTGTTATCAGAAAGCAAATTCAGCCAGTTGTGGCTAACTCCATAGCAGTAGCACTAAGCAATAGCACTTAGACTTATGTACCGCTTCACAGTGCTTCACAGCCCTCTCTAAGCGGTTTACAGAGTCAGCATATTGCCCCCAACAATCTGGGTCCTCATTTTACCGACCTTGGAAGGATGGAAGGCTGTCAACCTTGAGTCGGTCAGGATCGAACTCCTGGCAGTGAGCAGTGGAATGGGACAACATGCCGCAGCCTACTTGCCACAGCCAACTCGCCACGGGACAACTCACCACAACCAACTTGCCACAGGAGAACTTGCTGCAGGACAATTTAACAATTCAGTTTAATTATTTAAAATAATTTTAATTTTTTTTAAATTTTTGTCATTCACATTTCATTTTTGTCCTTCCTTTTGCATCATTTGTTTAATGATTCTATTCTACAATTTCTTCAATATTAGTGTAACTCTTGTCCCAGGGTAAGTTGTCCTGCAGCGAGTTCGCTGTGGTGAGTTGTCCCTCAGTGAGTTGGCCGTGGCAAGTTGACCTTGGCGAATTGGCCATGGTGAGTTGGTCACAGTGAGTTGGCCACTGTGAGTTAAGCTTAAACCATTCTTTAAGTATGTTCAAATAAAGTTTCTAAATAACTGATTTGTATGTCTAGAACAGAGGTTCTTATGACATTATGGGTGTTTTATCACCTAACCAAATAATAAGAATATAGCCTTTTTAGAAAGCTAAATTTTAAGAATTGAATGATTAGCATTTTTAATTCACATGTGTAGTGTACTCTATTTCTTTGGCACAGGTTGCTGTATTAAAATAATAAATTTGCAACACTGTGCTGACAATAACTTCAGCTGACTTGTTGCTAGACACTCTAATTTTCATATTTAAGTTGCTTTAGTTTCATGTTGATATGTAAACATTGACAGATCATTTTTCCAATGATTTTATAAAAACTTAGGTGCTTGTTGCACTATTTGGCAACTCTCCAAAATAGCCTTTGTGGCTTAATATTGTGCTTTCTAAACCCTTGCTGGAGGTTACTGGGTCAAATAATCACAAGGAAATAGTCATCAAAATTGCAACAAATTAGTACATTTCTTTATAGGGCCACAGAATAGGTTGAGGATGATCGTTGTGCTGTTCAAACTAACAATATGGTTAAGTTAGTTCAGGGGTAGGCAACCTCGGCTCTTTTATGACTCATGGACTTCAACTCCCAGAATTCCTGAGTCAGCATAGCTGACTCAGGAATTCTGGGAGTTGAAGTCCATGAGTCATAAAAGAACCGAGGTTGCCTACCCCTGAGTTAGTTGAATATGGTGTCAAAGTGTTGAACCTTAATTGCATCTGGAAAAGTGCTTCTGCATGGTGATTCTTTATGTTGTGGCATAGTATTTGAAAAATCTCTTTATGCTTTGTGTGTTAAACCCAGCACACTTTTAGTAATATGCACAAGACAATATTACTGGTAGAACAATGCTTTCCACTTGCAGGCACATTTTTTAGTAACGTATTTGTGAAAATAGCCATATGGTTAGACTTTAGAGCTCAATGGTTATTTCCCCATCTTAACAGTGTTAATTGGGACTGGAATTTATATGACTAAGCAGTCTGGTTGTAAAATGCAATGTGATGCAATAACTACGGCAATTCTGGCAGTCCCCAGCAACCATTGTTAAGCGGACCCTTGCAGATCATTAAGCGAGGAGTACACGTTTGTGACTTCTGACTTCCTGCCAGCTTGCCCGTTAACTTTGCTAAAGGAGAAGGTTGTAAATCAAGATCATGTGATTTTGGGATACTACAATGACTGGAACTTTGAGGCCTGTTATAAGTATCACTAATACAGCATTGTCATAAGTTCAAACAGTTACTGAGCAAATGATCAGTAACTGAGGATCACCTGTAGCATAAAAAGAAGTGCTTATCTGAAGTGGTTCACAAGATAATGGAGGCACTATTATAGTGAAGGCCATTTTTGTTCTATCTTGTATGATTACAAATAACAGTTCTTGCAACCAAGTATAATGGCAGATGGATTAATGGTTGCCAAAACATAATTACCTTCATATTTAGTGAACTTTCCAGTTACACTAACTCACTTTTGTGCTGTAAATTAAATATCTTCAACACAAATGGTGCCAATATAGGAAGTGATTAGAGCAGCCTTCTTCAACCCAACCCTCTAGATAAGATGAATTACAGGTTCATGATTTTCAAATAATATAGCTGATAACCTTGTTTGTTGGAAATTTGGGCACTATGGTCCAAATTGTCTGGAGTACATCAAATTAGGGGATGCTGGGATTATATGTGAAACTTGAACTATGGGAGACTGTCTTTATATTTCTTCATTTCTATTTTTGATCTTCATTTGTTAGCTTTGGACATTTCATTATGAGAAGCTGCATTGCAGTTGCTGTCCAGAAGATTGCTCTCATTGAATTCTTCTCACATAGTAAAATTGAACCTAACCAATCAACTATCTCCATCTAATGATTTGGATGCCAAACTTCATGGAAATTAGATGTCTGCAATGGCAGATCTGTGTTTGTTGTATGTACATTGTTTAAGTTGATGTGTGGATATGTCAAATAAATGCATCTACACAACTATACGTTTAAGATAATGGTAGAGGCCTTAACTAAAGAGCTGATGTGTTTGATTCTTGTTTAAGAGGCAGGCTAGTCAACCAGGTTCTTCCTTTTGGTAACTGTGTGGGCCAAGCGATTGCTATTTGCAACCGTATTAGCCAGCTTCTGACAAGCAAAGTCTTTTGGGAAAAGCAGATTTGCTTAATGACTGCACATTTCACTTAGTAGCTGCAGTGATTCACTTAACAACCAAGGCAAAAGGATCATAAGATCAGGCTGATTCACTTAATAACCACCTTGTTTAGCGATGGAAATGCTGGTCCCAATTGTGGTTGTAAGTCAAGGACAACCTACAGGGTTTGTACTACTTGATAAACCAACTTGTTCACTGTTAACAGTTTGTTTCAACCCAGCCTTTGACTTAACTGAATATAATAAAAGGATATGATGCGTACAAGTCTCAAATGGGGTGTGTACCTAGGAATGCAGCAAATAGGCTAACCCTATTGTTCATATGCTCCAACAAATCCAATTCTCTGCCAGCGTCAGGCTGGGAAGGTGAAATTGTGAAGAGCTATACATTTGGGGCTCCTTCAATCAGTTTGTCTTTAAAAATAAATTGCAATCATGGTTGATTGCCATTGAATTATAGGAATCATGGCTTCTCCAAGCATATACACACATCCCTGGCCATTTCCATCCACACACATATTGGACCATGAACCTCTGATGATGTCAGGAAGGGCCAACCTTGGCAGTCAGTGCATATATAAATGGATGGAGAGAGAAACGGGCAGAATCTATATCATGTTTCTTTTTCTGAAGACAAAGCCCAGGCATATTAAAAAGAAAAAAGCAAGTGACCTTTAAAAAATTTAATTACATAAATGTTCCTGACTTCTGTGGCAGTTTTGATCTTCATCAAGCATACCATGTTTTCAGTGATGATTTCAGCTTAGCTTATCAGTTGATAGCTTTCCAAGTATAAAAATGTCACACTGTTTTCATTGAAGAAAACTGCCCAGTTAAGAAATGGGGAAGACAAAACTGCCTAAAACAATTAAATTGGAAATCTCAACTTTCATGTTTATGGAAAGCCAGGATATTCAACAATGCATAATGTTGGTTTGGTCTTTTCCGTGTTTTGAAATGAAACCCAAAAATAATGGAATTTATATCACTGTCTTAGGATGAGAAGCTAAAGAAACTTGTGGAGCAGAATGGCACAGAAGATTGGAAAGTTATTGCCAATTTCCTTCCTGTAAGTAGGCCTCTTTTCTGTTTATAACCACACATTTATTAGTGTGCAAGGAGAGAGGTTGTTTCATAATTACAGATGAAGACTAAATAGGCGTTTGGGAGACTTGCAGAACTCAAATTTATACACACTTCTTTCACTTCTCATGTGAAATAAAGGGCGGAAAATATAAAGAACCTTTGGGGGGAGATTTTATGTATAACAGATGGCCAATACATCATAGATTTCACATAGAGAAACAACAAAAACTTCAGAATAGAAGTTGACTGTGATCTTGGGTGGCTGCAGCTTATTAAATATAAATTTCTAGTAAGTATGGTTTCCAAAATGCTAAGGGTGAAATATATATTAGTAAGAATAGTTTGCTTTTATTGGGTCAATAAATATGATCAAAAATTAAAATGCTGTTAATTATGAAAAACTACAACAAAGCGCCTGGCAGCTGAAACAGCCAGATAGCTGACTTCTAGCAATGTGTAGCTGCATGTCTGTTTTACTTCTCTCTGTACCACTGTACTTATTCTTTGTAGCTGTACAGATGGTGTCCTGACCAGTAAAACAAAAAGGCAAGTGGAATCCTGCAATAAACATTGGCAGTTTAGGTGTTTCTGGATGACATATTAACATCTGTAGCATTTTGTAATAATTTGCTTTGGATTTTGTTCTGCAATCCTAGAATCGGACGGATGTACAGTGCCAGCATCGATGGCAAAAGGTGCTAAATCCAGAACTTATAAAAGGCCCATGGACTAAAGAAGAAGATCAGCAAGTATGTTTGAGTAATCTGGATTTGACTACTTCCTTAATATTTAATTCTGTGTCCAAACGAGCTGTATTCCAAAAGTAAAAACTCTGCATTTATATAGAGCATTGCCTTTTTTTTTCTTGTTAGAATTTATTTTTTTTACAATCTCTCAGAATGTCCTTGAAAATTTACCAGCATTTTAAATTGTTCCATTGAGATTGCTGTAGGGTAGAATGTTTCAGAGACCAAGCTATAAACTGAGTACATCCAACAGCAACTATAAGGGGGAAGAAGGATGGAAGCAGGGTCTTAATCTAAGCCCCCGCCTGTTTCATATATGCACTATGTTATGTGTATGAAAAGGGCAGAACTTGTAGCATGATACCAGCAAACCTATAAGTACAGTCAAACACGTGGTGTAATTATTTAGGTTATTAATTAAAACCTTTCAAAAAAAGTATTTAGCAGGTAGCAGATTTAATTGTGAATATTATATTCAAAACAACATAGGTTCTATTTTATTGACAATTTTTTATATTGCAGAGGATATCATCTCTAAAATATTGTCTATTGCATGCATATCATATTAAGCAAACAGTCTGTTATACTCTTCAGAAATTTGTTTTATTTACAAATACATAGTGTGATCTTGTTATTGGAATTAAAGCTCCTGTGCTTAGTACGGCTGACTCATCAGAAGAGAGTGCTTATAATTGTTATCTTGGTGGCTTAATGAATTTCAAATACAGAGTAAAACACCAGACCGAATATCCTTTCATTTCAGCAGACTGTTTCTGAGCATTTGGAGTCATCCAAAGCAGATTGAGGGAGGGAAATAGACTACCTCACTGAAGTCTGTTGCAAATTAGGGAAGCTTGTTTATAAGCTGAAATTGGAATTCACTGTGGGTTTTTTTATTAAGATTTCTCTAATCAGGCCACAGACAATTATTTGATGACAATTATTTCAGATTGGTTCTATTTATATAACACTTAGCCACTAGACTTAGTTTGTTGTTGTTGTTGATTTGCAGGTAATAGAGCTTGTACAGAAATATGGCCCTAAACGCTGGTCCGTCATCGCCAAGCACTTAAAGGGAAGGATTGGGAAACAATGCCGGGAGCGTTGGCACAACCATTTGAATCCAGAAGTGAAAAAAACATCCTGGACGGAGGAAGAAGATAGAATTATTTATCAGGCACACAAGAGGCTTGGAAACAGATGGGCAGAAATTGCAAAGCTGCTACCTGGACGGTAAGGTCAGAACATAACAATTGGGGGGGCAAAACCCTGGATGGAGTGGGGAGATTCTTTGTCTTTTTTAGCAGAAAAATATTCCGCACTTTAAAAAGTTAAATGTTGCTATCAGTTGCATTATGATACATCAAGTAATAAGACAAGTCTTTCAGGTTTAATTCCATTTATAATTTTTAAAATTAAAGTTCATTTAGTTCTACTGTGTCTTTAAAAAAAAATCTACAAAATTTGGATGCATTTTTGTGCATATTTCTAATACATTTTTATATCCAGTTTTCCTAATGCATGCTTTTGCAGCAATGATTTTTTTTTTTTGCTTAATATTACATTTCCCTATTGTATTTTTTGTTCATGTTTTTCATACAAGGCTCAGTCTGAAATGCATGAGGTGTGGGGTATCATTAGATCATAATATTGCAAGTTAACAGCAGGAAGGCTAAAATATACAACTATACACTTTAAAGGTTGTGTTTAGCACAACAAAGTTAGCCCTTTTGTGAAGTAATTTTTCATCTTCTCTTCAGAATCACAGCTTCCTTCTAAGTGATCCACCAATCACACACCCCAAGCGCAAATGGATTAAAAAAAAACCTTTGTGCCCTCAGCCCCCCCAAATGCCTGAACTTGCCTTAATGTCTGCAAAATAGTATCACAAAGTCTAGAGAAAATGTAGGTATCAAGGGAAAAAACTATGCACACTGGACTGTGAAATATAACTTATATAACACTGTGAACTAAGCCAATTTTCCCATCTACATTTTGTGTGATTGCAGGAACAAGCTAGATAAGATGTATGTTTTGGGTTGAGTCTTTATTAATACAGCTTCTTTTTAGAGGCCATTTTCTTAGTTATGTCTGATCTATAGATAGATTCCTTCATATGATTGCATAGATCAGGGGTGTCAAACTGCCGGCCCGTGGGCCGGATGCGTCACGCCAAAACCGCGCCCATCCCATTGCTGGCAATGGGAAAAAAGTCGCGATACGTCGCGACACATCACGTGACGTCGCGGGTTTGACACCCGTGGCATAGATCATCTCCTGTATCACCAGCAAGCAAGAAGCATTATACTTAATACTTCTATGACAGTCAGAATTAGATGAAAAGTGAGACTTGCTTATGGAGATTTCCCTGAGCGCTGTATAGAGATCCATGTCCTACTATTCAGATTCCTGTGGATGCAAAAAAGAGGAAGCATAATCAACTTCCTTTTTTTCTAATTAATGTACAAAGTACTTGTAGTGAACATATTTTTCATAATGTAATAGCATATCTTGAATTCTTTTAAGATCGCAAAAAAAAAAAAAAAACCTACTAGAGACTGCCCATAGGCTTCTTTTAGAATGGCAGATTTCCCTTTATATTTCACAAGTGAAGAGCCCTAATATACCAAAAAATCAGGAAGTTGCTCCATGTCCCCATTTGAACTTTTTGTTAGGAGTGCAGTGTCTGGGATCGGAGAAGGCTAACATGAGTTGGCTTCAGAAGTGGAGGGAGATTAGCTTTGTATTCAGCTATCATGTATTATTGTATTTTGTGGCTAGTTAAAAAGAGATGGAGGATTAACTAAAATGCAAAGTGAAATAATCATCTTGAAACTGCCTAGGAAGCTCTTACTAGAGTTCTGAAATGTTAAATAAAATTCATAGTAATAAAATAATTGTTTCCTCCCAATCAACATAATCAGGCCTGAAAATTCTATTTGTGCAATTTTTTTTTTCTTTTGCCAATGTTCTTGTGCAGAACTGATAATGCTATCAAAAACCATTGGAATTCTACAATGCGTCGAAAGGTTGAACAAGAAGGTTATCTTCAAGAGGCTTCAAAAATCAACCAGCCTTCAGGTTTTCCAAAGAATAATCATTTAATGGGTTTTACCCATACTCCACCTTCTGTGCATCTGGCAACAGACACTCAAGCCACAGCGGCCAGTGACTATTCGTATTACCATATTTCTGAGACGCAAAATGTAAGCTAATGGAAAACAGTTGGATTACATGTTAGAAATAGTGCAGTTGCATCCATGATCCAATTTGGCAGTAGTATCTTGTTTGGATATGAAGAGTCTGTGATCCAAACTACCAATGAGGTTTACGTAGCTTGTGGTTGGATCAACATTACAGCATTGGCTACTCCTAGAGATTATACCGGGTGGCCAGGAAAAGTGCTAATTAGGATTTCTCAGTTTACTTGTAGATCTTTGTGTAAATGTATTGTACTAAACAGAGATTTTCTAAATAAACGCACATAGAATTGCCCTCTGAAAGCAGCCCTGTATTAACTTTACTGAGAATAAAGTGTGCTTAAATGGAACTCACTTGCATGAACTTCTGTAGGATTGCTCTCTAAACTGCTTCTTCTTGCAAACAATTCTTGTCAGTAAATGTGCTCAGATAGCTCAATATTTTTGACTGTAAATCACAGAGGAGTAAATGCAGAGAGGCACCTATTATCCTGTCTTGACGATAGTGTAAATGTCTTAATTTTTTAACTTAAAAATACATTGGAAGTAAATACAAAGAAATAATTTAACCATCCTTTGGATCTAAATATATACCTTTCTTCTAATCTACACATCTGCTAGTTTATAAACTGGCTAGAGACAAAATAATTAGTTTATGCAAATATACTGTACATGGTTACATACCATAATCATTAGTTATTGCATAAAATAAGGAAATCTCCAAAAATCTAGTAAGGACCTTTTTAAAAAAATGTAATTGGTTATTATGCATGGAATAATTAGAAAGCATAGGAAAAAAAATCTATTCAAAATTTGCCAGGATTGGCAAAATGTCAAACTTATAAGACAAGTATGTATATTTTCTTTGGGTTTTTAATGTTAACTTTCATAACATTTGAGGTGAAATGAAATGTTGAGGTGAAATACAACTGGATAGCAAAACTTTATTTCAGGACTTGGTGAGATGTGGGTAGCATCATAGGGTTGAAACATTTTTATGTAACACAATAGGTAATTTCTGTTCTTCCTATCTGGGCTATAATATAGAACATGTTATTCTAGATTCACTTCCATATGGTTTATCCATATTTTTCTATCAATGTTTATGAAGCATTGTCTATTGTAAACCAGCAATTAATTCTAAAAGGCAAGAGCAGAATTCTTTAATTTTCTGCTGGATATGATAAAAAAATATATCTGTCATTCCAGGAGTAGCCCTAATGGTAGTGGTCATGATGCCATCAATTTGTTAGGGTTGTTTTCATTACTAATTGCCTGGCAACTTGAGAACTTCCTTGTAAATTTTTATTGAAATTATTAACTTCGAGAGAACACACAATTACATTTCAAGGAAATGGAATGATTATGTGAAAGCTTTTGTTGTTTCTTTAAACCACTTATGTAATTGGGAAGCATTTTAGCATGACAAATAATTTACATTTTTTATTGGTGTTTTATTTTGTTCATTTGTTTGGTATAGGTCTCTCCTCAAATCCCATATCCAGTAGCACTTCATGTAAATATTGTTAATGTACCCCAGCCAGCTGCTGCAGCTATACAGGTAGATGATTTTAAAGATAATTTGAAGAGTCAAGTTGATATAGATCTGATGTGCAAATTAGATGCAAATACTTTATCTTGCAGTCAAGCAAAAGCTAAGCTCTTTCATATTTTATGGCAAATACTAAAGAAGTAATTTTGTAGATATAATGCTGTGGCTAGCTTTAGCTTCAGCAAATTTGATTCCAGTCTTGAAAAGGTGTGGACTTCAACTCCCAGAATTCCCCAGGCAGGAATTCTGGGAGTTACAAGATAGGGAAACACTGGTTTAGAAGAAACTGGATGAGCAATATACATTCAGATTCGGTGAGGAAAAACTGCAAAAGCTGACGGGGGAAATATATTCCAGGAAAGGAGGCATACTTGGTTGAGTTTAACCTCTAATTTGCTCAACCCAGTTAGCAGGGAGCCAGTATTATATTTACATTGCTAAAAAGGAGATCAGAGAGGATGCGATATTGAAATGAGAAGGGCAAAGTTTAGAAATCACTCCAGAATGGTATCATTAGTCTCATGTCTCAACATGAATCTCTATAGAAGTTTAGTGCGGACATTGTTCAGTGGGTAGAAGTCTCTCGGGCCTATCTACAACATGGCATGAGGCATTCTTATCATAGTGACTGCAGCATCTGGCAGGGCCTTTACTTTCTTTTTTCCCTTAACTCTTAATTTCAGAGACACTATAATGATGAAGACCCTGAGAAAGAAAAACGAATAAAGGAATTAGAGTTGCTACTAATGTCGACTGAGAATGAACTGAAAGGGCAGCAGGCATTACCAGTAAGAATGTCACCATGTACTTGGATGGAGGGATAGCAGCTTTACCCCAGTGCTTCTCTTCGCTTTTTTTCCCTCTCTTTCCTCTTCCTTCATTTTCTTTCTTTTTATGATACTAATTGGGACTCTATATTTCCATTGACTGGGGCAAAATATTATAGCCTTCCCACCTGATTTATGCTGAGATGAAATATGAGATATGAAGAACTTACAATACTTTGCATAATGGAAATGTAGTGTCTAATTCTTGCAGTTTTTCCTCCATGGTGGATTTCTTCAGTTACGTGTTATTCTTTTGTCCTGTGATTCTGAAACTTCCATAGAATATTTAATTTAATAGCCCCCCGTTTCACCCAATGTATCATTTCACACTTCCAAAATAATGCAAAATGAAAAGTCACTTGGATTTTGCAGTTCTCCAATGAAGGTGCAAAAGCAAATAATACACTCAGAAATATTTTTAGTAGTTGATATTGGATTTTGCAGTTCTCCAGTGAAGGTGCAAAAGAAGTCTTGAGTTTTAGGCTTTCCTTAAGTATGAAAGCCACATTGTGAGTGATTTGGGGCAGTCACTCTCTCTTAATCGAACCCACTTCGCAGTGTTGCTGGGAGGACAATAGGAGGCAAGAATATTAAAGTAATAGGCAACTTAGGTGCAACTCCAGAATAACTGGAGCACCGTTGAACACCATTGGCATTGAGAAAATCACCACCCGTCAATTGGAAAAGGTAGCTTTCCTTTAACACCCACATCCTGCAACGATTGCTTTAATACCATCAAACAACATCTGCCTATCTTAAGTCCTTGGGAAGGACTCAATAAATGGATACAAATGCCAAATCCAGTGTAAACATCTGGCTTATTGTGCAACCAGCCATAATAGTAATAATACAAGCCTATATGTAGCTCTTTCCTCCGCCCCAAGCCCAGTAGCTCTCTTCTCACAGGGCAAATGAGCAACACTACAGGAAAGAAGCAGGCAAAGATTGAAGCCTCTCTCTGTCCACACCCTGCTTACTTGCTGCTTTTCAGAATGCCACAAGCATCATTTGCCTGGGCGACTTCTGGCATACATATTGCATCGTGGACATGTTGCATCTAGTTTAATTGGCTTGGGAGGCTACAGTTCTAATTCCAAGTGGTTTGGGAATCACAGTCCAAGTCATGTCATGATCTTTTTCATGTTTTGATAATGTTTTTCTTTAAAGAAAGTTAGATTCTGTAACTGCATGCATCAAACCAGAGCTGGCTATTACTTTAATACATAAATTTGTTTTCCCTCCATTTCTTTTAAAAAGAAAAAAAATAACAAACCAGTTTATGAAGTGACTTAATACAGGTATTGCAGAAAAACCCAAGTGGTAGCCAGCGGAAACTTCTGTGTATAACTGAATTCTGTTAATATTTACTTTCTAGTTAATATGACAAAACAACTGTGTGCATGACATGTTAGTTTGACCACTTCTAATTTTTATCTTACATTTTTGCAATCTCTTGTCTTGCATGGTTATACTGTAAAGAGACTTCTATTAATTTGCTTTTCTGCTTTCTTAACTGCATTGATTTTACAGCCTTCCGTTGCATTGGTGTAAGCTGTAGTGCTAGACAGGGATAGGAAGAAGTCCCCCAAAAGTCAATGCTGGTTCTAATTTTGACCCACAAAAATAAATCACACCAGTTCAGGTAACTTCAGATGTGATATGGAGCAGACCTAAAAGATTTAACTTCTAAATCCTTTAGGTACAGACAAGCGTGAGCTTGCATTAGAAAAAATCTGCCATTTCCTTGCTTCTCACCAGAAAAATGAATTCAGCTACTTTGGTGAAACAACACCATGATTGTGTGGCTTACAATTATACTTACTTGCCCAGGATGCAGAGTTGTTGCCCAAAATGAGGTAATGCCAAAATGAGAGCTATAAATCTTCTACCCTTCTAAAACCCACTTTTGCTGCACTGATGAAAGGAAACATCTTGACAACTGTTTCATAGGCATTAAGTGCTTAGATGATGCAACCACTTTTATCTTTTCCTTCAACAGCCATCTGACGCCTTGTGCAATTTCATTACTAAGTTCCTTCTGCCTTTCTCTTTCTTTTCCCTTCTCATCCCCCCTTCCCCCTCTTTTTAGACTCAGAATCACACTTCAGATTATCCAGGATGGCACAGCACCACAATTGCAGACAGTACCAGAACGAGTGGTAATGGTGCAGCCATTTCCTCCTTGGGGGAGCATCATTGCACTGCATCCCCACCAATGGACCATGGCTGCTTGCCTGAAGAAAGTGCATCCCCTGCAAGGTGCATGATTGTTCACCAGAGTAACTTCCTGGATAATGTTAAGAATCTCTTAGAATTTGCAGAAACACTTCAGCTAATAGATTCCGTAAGTAGAATGATAATCTTCTAAAGTGTGACTGCGTTAGGGGAATCTGCATGCTATGTCTACGACAGTATGCTTTCTTATATACGGTCATACTGAATGGTCTGGCCTCCCAGCATAAAAGGCTAAATACAGGCAGTCCTCTACTTACGACCACAATTGAGCCCGACATTTCTATTGTTAAGCGAGACATTTGTTAAGTGAGTTTTGTCCTATTTTACGGCTTTTCTTGCCACATTTGTTAAGCGAATCACTGCATTTGTTAAATTAGCAACACGGTTGTTAAGGGAATCCGGCTTCCCCATTGACTTCGCTAGTCAGAAGGTCACAAAAGGGGGGGGTGACATGACCTGGGGACACAGCAATTGTCATAAGTATTGAACCAGTTGCCAAACGTCTGAATTTTGGGCATGTGATCGTGGGGATATAACTCTGAAAAACGGTCATAACTCAACTTTTTTCAGCGCCGTTGTAACTTTGAATGAACTAAATGAACTGTTGTAAGTAGAGGACTACTTGTAACAGTTTTCACCATTGCTATATGGCTATTAAAATGTTTGGCTTAAGTTTCTTAAAGTTCAGTCATTTATATGGCTACTCGGAATTAAGTCTTGTTAAGTCTTATTAAGTAAATACAAGTATTTCTGAATAAGAACAGGTTAGCCTAGTTTGAAGTTTGCCTAGTTTGAGGAATGTAGTATTTATTAAACTCATATAAATGTAGAATGCATGTATCCTGGAAATTCTGCTCAATATGAATATTCAGATGAAACAGTTATTCACTGAATAACCACATAGAGTCACCTTGTAGGAAGATAGGTGGCATAAAAATTTAATAAAAAAGAAACAAACTTTATAAATAATATGTGCCTAATTATAGCAAAATCATTACATAAGCTGTAAAAGTAATACGATATTACATCTCTTGTTTCAGTAATATATTAGACTTTTGCCCAGCTTTTTTTATAGTGCTGATGGGTTTTTTTTAATCATAATTTCAATAAAATCATTGTATTAAGGATTCTAACTAAAGAGTCAGAATATGTATTACTTTTAGGCTCTGCAGTTTGAGACGAGAGTTTTAATAAACTAAGAGATACATGAAATTTATAACATTATACATACTGATTGATACACAGTTTTCCGTTTAAGGATGTTGCTATTGTATAAGTTTAGTCAGTAGAATATCTTTGTGTAACAAGACTTTTTACAGTTGATTAAACAGCCAGTTTGAGATATTTCTTTTTTGAAATAATATCATTAGGGTGATTTGTATCTTAATTTTTACGTTTCGGAATAGTATCACAACTGGGTCAAACTCAAATTAAAAAGGAACCGATCTTTCTCCTTTTGTTAATGCTGTTATGTTAGTAATCCAGTTGAGCTTCTTAAAATAGGTGGGAGGAACATGCACTCTCTCATAGATTCGTGGCTTCCCCCATTCGTTTCCAGGATCTGTCGTCATGGGGTGATCTCAGCAGTTTTGAATTCTCAGAAACATCAAACGCTTCACCTACCCAGGTTCCCTCAGACAGAATCCCACAGCTTCAGAAAACAGACAGCAATGTGTGTAGGCTGGAAGGACACCCTCTTGCAGACTTGAGCAAAGCCATGTTGAGCCAGGATTCCTTTGCCTTGCCAAAGTCCTTGACTGGCTCCAAATGTGGCCCACCTCCGTTGGTCATTCTGCGTGCAAAGAGAAGCCATCCCATGAACCATTTAGCCAATGGTCATAATAAGTCCTTCATTCTTACTGAAGTCAGCAGCTCAACTCCTAAGCATTCCCCTGTCAAAAGCCTGCCTTTCTCTCCTTCCCAGGTAGAGCAATTCTGTTTAACTGTTAACTAATTCTCTAAGTTAGTAAGGTGTTAACAACATGGAGAAACTAATCTTTGGGGCAAATGACTAATCCCTGCTGTGCTTGTTAATTGCATTCTGATTTTGAATCTACCCACTGTTGGGTTTAGAGAGGAAACAATCTAACTTACCTGAATATTTAATTCTTGATGATTTGGGGAGGATTTGTTGTCTGTTTGCTTTACTCTAGCTTGTAAATTCCTTCATCTGTCCAAAATTAGCATTCCTGTTTCCTGTAATCATTTTTTATTTCATCCATTTTGCAGGATGTTTCATATAATCCCAGAATTTGGATTAAACAATAACTTCTAAATTATGTACTAACACGTTCATTTTTAAAAAGAAAAAAAACATTAACCTAATAATGAAAATAAATTTGGATGGTATTGGAGGAACTGTGCAGTGTGACTTACAAATCAGTTGAATGGATATATTTAAATTGTCTTAGTCACATAGAAGATTTAAACATAAACGTGTTTGGTTAAATAAACCGCTAGAATTTTTCTTGGAACAGTCTAAAATGACAAGTTAACGAATTCATCTATACTAGTTTTGTAGTTGTTTTTTTAAAATGTAACATTTTTGCAAACAAAATCAAATATTTACATTTTAAAAGTTCTGTGCATCCTTTACTACCCATGCTGTTAAAGCAAAATAATGTTTTAACAAGGTAAATAGGAATTTATTTTTTCTTATTTGTTTCTATTTCAAAAAAAAATCCAGTGTTGTTCTACTTTAGCTGGAGGATACAACAATCTTCAGAAAAAAATTGTTCTTCCCTGATAGCTAAAATTCCACTGAAAAGGTAGTTGTTCTTTAAATATCATCTTGGAAGAAATCTAAAGAAATAGATTTGAATAATCTTAAGCAACAGAAATGTAAAATTTTGGAAATACACTAATCAAAATGCATAACAGCATTTATGTTGTTACATGAATTTAGTACTGATATACAGAGTTACACTGTGAGTTCCTTTTCTTCACTTCTCTTGGTTTTACTTGATTACACTATTTCAAAAGCTAAAAACCATTAATTCCATAAAAATATACCTTTGCAGTTCTTTAGCACTTCTTCTATCCAAGAAAGTCTGGATCTGGACAATCCCACTTTAAGTTCCACTCCACTGTGTACTCATAATGTCGCTGTTACAGGAGCTCTTCAAAAAGACCAAGCATTTAAGAGCCACAAAGAAAATAATTCGTAAGTCTTCTTAAATCATATTTTTGACAGCAGTTTCAACTCTCAATGAGAATGTTGCAGCTATTTTTTATGTATGTGGAATTGCTGTGCAAATTATGTTCCCCTTTGCCTCAGTGAAAGATAGCTTGGTGCTTAAAGCACTCAAGTGATGTTGCCCCTTTCAATATGATTAAGGCGACAAGTTACATAGTAAGAGTGTTGTCATGGCTTTTGAGAGTTATGTCTTCATACTATCCCTTACAGCAGAATCCTTTCTATAACTGCTTGTAAAATGTGTAATACAGGTAGTCCTCAATTTACGACAACAGTTGAGCCCAAAATTTATATTGCTAAGTGAGAAATTTGTTAAGTGCGTTTTGTCCCATTTTACAACTTTTCTTGCCACATTTGTTAAGGGAATCACTGCAGTTAGTAACACGGTTGTTAAGTGAATCTGATTTCCCCATTGACTTTGCTTGTCAGAAGGTTGCAAAAGGTGATCCCCTGACCCCGGGGCACTGCAACCGTCATAAATGTGAGTTAGTTGTCAAGCATCTGAATGTAAATCACGTGACCATGGGAATGCTGCAATGGTCATGTGTGAAAAACGGTCATAAGTCACTTTTTTCAGTGCCGTTGTAACTTCGAACGGTCACTGAGCGAACTGTTTTAAGTTGAGGACTACCTGTATAGGTTCATTCTGTACTCACAATAAGTACCTTATTTACACCAGTTAATTTACTTGATTTAAACAATTGATGTTGAAATTAAAAACATGTAGGCCTTGTTTAACAATGGTAATTGAGACCAGCAACTCTATTGCTGTGTGATGCACTTGCAAAGTGCAGCATCATGTGACTTACGTGCTGACTTAACATGGCAATTGCCCATGATCCCAGTGGCCCCCCTAGTCATGTGATCCCCATTTGCTACTTCCTGCCAGCTTTCCCGTTGACTCTGCTTGTCAGCAACCAGCAGTGAAGGTTGCAAATGCTGATCTCATGACAATGATGCTGTGACTGTTGCAATTTTGAGCCAGTTGATGAGTGATCAAATTGCGATGATGTGACCACCGGGATGCTGTGCCGGCCACAACTATGAAGAAAGGTGATCGGTCCCCTACTTCAGCACCATCATAACTTCAAACTGATCCTTAATGAGGACTATATGTGCAGCGCTAATCAATTTACTATTATGTATAGAATCATCTTCTAAGCCAGGGGTCTTCAAACTTGGCCCTTTTATGACTTGTGGACTTCAACTCCCAGAATTCCTCAGCCGCGCGCTGGCTGAGGAATTCTGGGAGTTGAAGTCCACAAGTCATAAAAGGGCCAAGTTTGAAGACCCCTGTTCTAAGCGTTTGAATAATTGTGTGCAAATAAAATTAAAAAACAAACAGATAAATTCACTTAGCTTGCCTGTAAGACAAGCCAGTGTATTTCCATAATATAAATGGGAGAGTGAAACGGGGAATTTGCAGCTGTAACACATTATTATTTTTGCAATATTCTAGTTGTATTCTAAGCAAAATGTTTCAACTAATGTCTTGTAACTTGTTTCTCTCTCTCCTCCCCCCCCCCTCTTTATTTCTTTCACTTTGCTAAGTTTCAGAACTCCAGCTATCAAAAGATCAATATTAGAGAGTTCTCCAAGAACACCAACTCCATTTAAAAATGCAATTGCAGCTCAAGAATTAAAATATGGACCCCTAAAAATGCTGGTAAGAAAAAAAGGGCACTAGCTTAATGATGGATCAAACCTTTGTTACAGCCATGTGGCCAGAAGTCAGGGGAAAAAAATACAAGCAAAATATATAAAGATAAAAAGAAATGACATTAATACAAATGTTCAGACCTGAGGAAAAGCAGATAGTGTTTATTGTGGTGAACTCAGAAAGATATATGCAACCAATGGCCTGCAGAAGAACTGATAAAACAGAAGTCATGCTGTCTTACCCTGAAATTTCTTCAAGATAGGATTTATTTATTTAAGTCATTGGGGATTCTTTGTAGAGAGAGAGTGGTGAAAAGGATACACACTGATGAAAGAAAATATTTTTGTAGTACCCGGACAGATAGGAGAAGGCATGTCTGTGTCCAGCCTGGCCAAAATGAAGGCCTGTCAGAATTTCAGAACTGATAAAAGAGAAATAGGAAGCTAGTGGATGATTTAATGAGGTTTCTTTGGAAGCTCCAGTAGGACATAATCTTTGGGAATGGAGAACATGACTGCACTTGGCTATATAACAAGCCAAGAACTGCATGCCGAAAGTTAGTAGGATCAAATTGGATTTAATTTAATTTGCGCCTATAGTGATTGAAATATAGATAATACGGATTTTTTTCCCCCTGAGGTCACACTAAACTTTTGTGGCAATTTTGGGAAGCAATCCAGTAGTCCAACACCAAACTACATAAACCTCTGGGGTTTAGCTCTATTATAAGGCATTTTCTGCTGTTCAGGTGTATTTCCCTCTCTTCCTTTTAGCCTCAAACACCAACTCACCTGGTAGATGACCTGCAAGATGTCATCAAACAGGAGTCTGATGAATCTGGCATTGTATCCAGCCTATGTGAAAATGGTTCCCCTTTGCTGAAGAAAATCAAACAAGAGGCAAGTTAAACCATATTTACTTAAGGTTACATTAAGCTCCATTCAGTTTGCCAACAAATGCTTCTAAATCCTTTTAAGCACTGCCTCGGAAAATCAACTTTGGCAGGTTACTTTCAGAAAAGAACTTGCTATTCTAATTGACATTTTTGAGAAATTAATCGGGATATTCAGAAATGGTTCTAAACTTTGGTTAATTGAAAGTAACACATGAAGTTGCCAATAGGAAGTCCCAAAAAAAAGTAATAGTCCTATAAAGATAGTACAGTACTGCTATTTCTGACTTCCAATTTCATAAAATTCCACTATGCAGATAGTGAACAATATTTCACTAGGGCTTATTTTACTCTATCTATTAAGATTAGATTATTTTGGATATCATTAGTAGAGTAATAATTTGCATTTAACAAAACATGTCCAGGCTTATAATCTAGTCAGTGAAAAGACGTCTTTCAACATAATATGCAATCTTTAGTAGAAAAGAAATGTCTTTGAAATCTGGCTAAATTCATGTTATATCAATCAAATAACAGCAAGTTTAAATTTGTTTAAAGTGAACATCCTGAGTGCTAGTGTTCAGTGTTAGAGGTGTGCATGACACAGGACATCCATTTATTTCAAGCTTGGAACAGGTCTGCCCCATTCAAAATGCTCTCAGAATGATTTGAATTGGCTTGTTCCTTTGGAGTAATTGAACACTTGAATGTTCTGTGTTCCTTTAGAACAAAACTCAAATTATTTTAATTATTCCAGTTCTAGTAACTTATTACCAGCTGCTACTGGTACTTCCTTGCTTTTCACTTTAGGGCAAGAAGAGTAAGCGGGGTGGTGGTCATGCTGACTGATGTTTATATCCTAACTGCTGAAAACTTAGCCAAAGACAAGGTTTTTAATTGAAAATATTAACATAAAATGCTTAGAGACAATAGGAATGCAGTTCATCAACTGAGAAATCTTACTTTGATTAGCATCTGTTATTACCTACCTATTTTTGCCCATTCAGCAGAAAGAAATATTTTCAGTTTCTTAAAACAAACCTTATGGGTCACTCAGCCAACAGATGGCAGGACAAAAAGAGCAGCTAGATTATTTAATATTATTTTTAATTAGTACATTTCCTTGTGAGATTTTCCTGATGATTTGACCATTTTTTGACATTTTTTAATAAATCTTTTTCTTTCTTTTGTAGTTAGCTTGTCAGCTAAAAACTAAACTCAGTAAAAGCAACTGTGTCTTTTCCTGATGTTTTTGCTTGCATGGAGGAAAAAAAAGGCTGCTAGTGCTTTTGAATTGCATGAATAAATACTGCAGTAACATTACAAGTTCTGAAAGCATGCATATGCATGGCAAATTTGAGCGAGCCAGTATTGCACCAGTAGTATTTACATTTAAATAGCTGCTGTAGCATTAATATTTCTGTGTGAGGCAAAGCAATGCACACAAACATGCATTTTTGCATTATCTACACAAGTGGGACCCACCAGTGCATTCAGATGAACTCAAACATCACCTTTTTGAAAAGGAATAATTTACCAGGCAGCTCCAACAGTCTTCTACCTGTGCTTCATTGTTTCCTTTCTAGCACTTCACTCCTGTATTACCCCACATAGGCTAAACCAATAGCAGCAAGGACATAATGGGTCTCTGCTGCTGTATTGGTTAAAGTGGAAAAGATTTGAAGAAAGCAACCCAATCATAATTCATCAAACAGCCCAGTCCAAACACTCTAAATGCTTTCATGTTGGAACAAAACTGTGCTTTCATGTTGGAACAAAACTGTGTTTTCTTTCACACGCAGAACAGCAAAAACAGCTGTTTCAAACTCGAAACACTTCACTTATCTCTGTTGCATGGAATAGGACAGTCCAGGACATTGTATGCTGACTGAATTAAGTTTGGTGCCAAAGCTTATGTCAAAATGCACTTGCTGTTAAGCAAGACAGAATGTGTCAATCAACTCTATTTTAATATGGCTTTTGTTCCTGCCTGCAGGTGGATTCTCCAGCAGGGAAAGCAGAAAACTTCCTTTGCTCAAATAGTTGGGATGGGGAAGGGCTAAACACACAGCTCTTCCCATATGCATCATCAGCAGAAGATGTGCCTGTATGTATTAATGCCCTACATCTCAACATCTTGGGCTGGAGTGGTTTTGTTGTGGTTTTTGTTTGCACAACCTTGATTGTTCTGAGGCCAAAAGAAGAAAAGAACAGCCCATATCTGGGCATTCCCCAGATTATAGTCAACTAATGGCTGGAAAAAGCTTGTACAGGGGAGTTTTCCACAGTTTTCACATTCTGTTTTGGAAATGCAAACATATTAGTATTAAAAAAAAAAGAAGGGAAATTCACTTATTTCAGCATGAGGCAATTAATTCAATTTTTCCATTGAAAACAATGTGATATTAACAGGAGGAGGATTT
The DNA here is from genome assembly GCA_023970755.1 of Azemiops feae. NCBI lineage: Eukaryota > Metazoa > Chordata > Lepidosauria > Squamata > Viperidae > Azemiops > Azemiops feae. The sequence goes on from JALGBA010004276.1 coordinate 1,303,951, forward strand.
AAAATTCTTTTATGGCTTTTTAAAATAAGGAAAACGAGCAAAACGTAGATAAAAATACATACAGTGCATCGATTAAAAAAAGACACACGGAAAGTGCTTTTTTTTTAAAAAAAAGATATCATTTTAGCAATAAATAGTTGCACTTATATATATATAGTTATTGAATGCAATTATTATACATTTCTAGAACATTTATATAACTATCCCATTTTTAACCTATTGTATTTTGTATAAATGAGTCCCATATTTCATTATATTATCCATATGAAGTCTATGACTATGGCAATCTGCTCATGGGTGGCAAATATGGTGATATTAACAGATTTAATGTCAGCCTGATTCATGCCAAAGTGTAGTTTTTTTCCTAATGTCTATCCCTTCCTTTTGTTGGGTAAAGATGCACTTAATACATTTTAAGATAAAAGATCTCTGAGATGTTTGCTAAGTGATGAGGCAATGAAATACTTTCTTACTTTGACCAGTAGAAGAGATATTAATCAGCATCCTCTATAAAAAGCATAAACTAATACAATATAAATAGAATTCAGATGCAAAATAGCTTAGTCAACAAGATATTTTAGGTAAATATTTATACTTTTGTCAGTTGTATTGTTATCTAATTTTGGAGGTAGTAGCACTAGAAAATACTTGGCTTCTGAACAAAGCCTGTGTTAGACTACATTTTTAATATTTTGTCAGTCATGTTTTTTATGCATGCCCTCATTTTAATCTCTCAATTCAGCATATTACACAGGACTTTACGCTGAAGGTTGTTAAAAAAATTAATAAAAATTATTTTCGTTGAATATCATTTTCCTTAGGAACTTGATACAACCACCTTTTGTTTCAGTAACCAAGATTTAAATTTAAAGTTTACTAAATTCAGAGAATGCAATCCAGCATAATACATGCAAATGCCACACTAACTATTCTATACTGAAAAGTTCTGGTATATAATCCAGTGTTCCTTAAACTCTTCCCCCAAAATATTTTTCCTTTCCCCTACTAGTTCACTCATAGTTGTTACCCCCTCTCAGTAGCTACTTAAGGATAATTTCCTCGTCTGCTTAACTGCCAGTGTTTAGTCCTGCATTATTTAGTAACCACTTCGTTAACATTATATGTGACTTGGTTTGGTCCTACAACATCAGCATAATGTCAGTTCAGACATTATGTCAGTTCTTTAAAAACTCCTTTCAGATAAATATTGTGACAAACTTCTGACCAGTCCGCAAAGTTGCAGCCATTGCAGTATCCCCGTAGTCATGTGATCACACCTCAAGCGCTTGGCAAACCAGTTCACGCTCATCATCGTTTGCAGCCTTCCCTGCTTGGCTTCCTACAAGCTAAGTCAGTGGGGAAGCCAGCGGGAAATTGCAAGCTGTCACTTTTTCACCCATCTGCTCATAATCTATAGCTTTATAGTACCTGGTAAGCTTTTGCCAGCCAGCTGGCTTACCTGGAACTCCCATCTCTTCCCATTATGGTCACGTGAATACCTTCCTTAGTGACCTGTGCAGTTGCGAGGTTACAACTACCAGGATTGCCATCACTAAGCAATGCAGTTATTTGACATCATGTTTTATGATTGCATTGCTTAGTGCTGGGAATTCTGGTCCCAGGTGCCATCATAACTCGAGAACTACCTGTATGTAGTATTGCACCTTACAAAAACGCCTTTTAAAGTCCTTCTAATTTTATCTGCTATATGCTTTATTTTTTTCAGAGGATTCCAATATTTGAGTACTCCAAAATTTCAAATATCCTTTAAGTGCAATCTGATAGGATGGAAGGAGGATGGAGAGAGATAACCAAACAATCCTATAACACTGTATCATAAATAATCCATTCAGTATTATACATCATTCTTACACGGTTAAGATTTTAGTGTGGGTCTTTTCCCCCGCAGAATCTGCTGACCAGTTCACATTTAAAGATGCCTACATCAGAAGAAGAAGACAACAGTCATAAATTATTCACATTTCATAGAACTAGATCATCAAGTAGCCCACTTCAGGTAAAATTTTTCTTTTTTAAAAAAATTCCATAGATAATCATTGAACTTCCTTCCAAATAGAGAAATAATTCTTCTTTCAATTCAAAGAATAATTTGTTTGTAAAACTTGAAGATCTCACTTTATTGTATAAGGGAAAAATGTTGTAGATGTGTTTGAATAAGAATTGAACACAAACCTAATTAGCTGTTGAATCCAGCATTATTGACCAAGTAGAATATTCCAGAAATAAGAAGCTCTTGGGAAAACATTATAATGGAACCTGTTGACTTTTGGTACAGTAGTAGAAAAGTGACATTATTTTCTTCTGCAGTCGGGGGGGGGGGGTTGGGGGCACTATATTGAAGTGTAAAGGAAAAGGAAGCCAAGAAACATTTGATTTTTTTTTTTTTTTTTTTTTGACTCCCCACTTCTGGTGGCCTTGTTTTTGTAACAGTGAAATATGAACTTCCTCAGATCAGGTTATTTTCATTCAGATACCACATGAAACTCAATTTGAAGTCTGATTTTTGAGTTGAATGGAAGAATAGCAAACGCTGCGGAATTGCCTTTTTGAGTGGTAGAACTCAAGACTTCTTATGCATGGGAATGAGAACCTAATTCGGTACCAGGCATCTTCAGATAGATTTGAAAAGAACTTCTCTCTGCAGAACTACATTGGTAGTTGGTAGCATGGAAAATACTGAGCTGGCCGGATCAGTGCTTTGACTCTTTTAATTAGCTTCCAATAGAAAACTGATGTAAAAACCTTTGCAGTACAATCCTATGGATGTCCACTCATAAATCATTTTGAATTCAGCTTACTCCTGAATAGTTGGATATACATTGCGTCTTTTATAATCATAAGAAAACCCCTGGAAGATGGAACCAAAGATCTGTGTCTAGCTTACTGTTTATAGTTTCTCAGCGCATCTCTGCTAGATACCTACAGGAAGCCTGGAAGTAGAACATAATGATAAGAAACAACTCTCACTGTTTGGTAGAATCTGGGATAACTACTGTAGACGAGATTAGATTCACGTGCTTCATTCTTGTTCCGACATAAAATGGCCTAATGATGAAAATTTTATTTCACCTATCAAGAAAGTGATAATGCTTGAACGTGTCTCGTAGGCATAACGCAAGAACATTTGCCTCTGGCTTTGCTATTTGCAAATATAAATTAGACAACAATTACTACTATGTTGGCCAAGTTCATGAGAATTTATTCTTAATCACTTCTACAGAGCTGAGCCAACAGAATATGTAGACTATTTTATTACTGCTATTTATGTAAATAACTACACTAGAAACAATTATCCCCTAAGTAAATGAAATAGAAATGTCTTGTTACCTTAACTTAAAGTTGGCATTAGATTATTTCTTTAGTGTGAACTCACAAATGGGAAATAAATGGGCTTCTTTCCATTCCAGCTCTTGGGTAGCCAGAGAATTGTAAGACTATAAATCTGTGTTTGTGTGCAGTTGTTTAGAATAGATCATTGATCGTGGGAACTCAAATGGTGTACTTCCTGATCCATTTCCCCTTTCTAATCAGGAGATAGAAGCTATTAAGTAGTCCATTCAATGACTTGGTGGGCTGGATCACAAAAAGGGAAAATATGTTTGTACATGATGTTTCCTCCCTTTGTTAACCTAAAACGATGGTGATGCCTTTTGAGAGCTGTATGGAAATGTACACAGATGCTAAATTTCCTGCCCTCCACAACTGTTCCAGATATTTGGGCACAATCCATTTCTGGATTGGGTTGCCAGCTTTCATTATGTTTATTCCTCCTTTGGTCATTTTTCCCAAGAAGGAGCTCTGATATCAGTACACAGCAATTTTGTTGTGGTATTTCTTTCAAGAAGCGAACTAGGAAAAAAAAAAAAAAAGTTATGAGGCTCCTCAACATGTTCTAATTCATTCAGTGAAGGTGCTTTAGTAGTTGTCTCTGTTGCCTATGGAAACTTAACAATTCAGATATAGAAGTGGGATGGATGGGTGGGATTCTGTTTGAAATAAAGTTTTCATGTAAGTGTTGCTCGAAGATAATATTTTTCTGCAGAAGCACCATAATTCAGCAAAATCCACATTAGGGGCTTTGGAGGTCATAATAATTTAAAAATGACTGTATGGAGAGATAAAGAAGAGCTGCCACTATCAAAGGAGAAAATATCTTAAACTTGAGACTAATAGATTGAATAGTGTTGACTTCACTAGGCTTGGACAGTTAGATCATTCATTCATTCATTCATTCATTCATTCATTCTATTAACTCCCAAAGATTAAGAAAGACATTTAGCTATGCTACACTCAAATGTGCAAAATTATTTCTATATATCGGGCTATATTTTCAATATACATATATGAATGAATAGATATTCTAATATTTTCTTCCTGTATACCAATATACAATAAATTTTACTGAAAATATTTGGAGTTCACTAGCATAGACAATGGCAGATGAAAGAAGACTGGTTTGACACAGCCTTGTTCCTTGAGTACTTATTTGCAGGAAAATGTAATATGTGAATCTGCCATTACGTTGAGTAGGTTTAAGAAAGCACCTTTGCCCAGTCTTGCCTTTACTGCTCTGTTTTCCCTGGAGGTTCACTTTTACTTAACTGGATATCCCAGTTAAACTCTGGAGAGTTTGTTTACTGTTCACTCTTTCCTGAGGCAATAGAAGACACGTTACAGGATAAGTGAGATAATTTTGTTGCCAGAAGAAGGATATGCAGGTAGGATTAATGATGTAACAAAATGAACTAAGAGTGACACAGCTGAAAATATTCCATGGTTTGATGATAATATGTGAACATAATGTAAACATGCAAAAGTTACCTTTGTTATCCATATTTTAACTTTTTAAAAGTGCTAACAGAAAATCTGCTTTGAAAAAAAGAAATGCGTTTCGTAAGAGGGTAAGAGGATAACAAGAATTGGCTACAATTTCATAGCATCTGTGGTCTAATGCAAAACATGCAGGCCGCCATTGATGTGGTACAACCAAGTTAAAAGTAGCCCCAACTAAACTGTATTGAAAAGAAGGAAACAGAAACACGAGAACCACTGTTGGTTTCATCTGTGTTTGGCATTGTCACATGGAAGTTAGTAAAAATTTAGTGGTTTATCGTAAAGGTCATTATTAATGAGGGGCAGCTTTAAGTGAGTGAAATCCTAAACGTCTATTATTGAGCATCATTAGGAAGGAAGCTGTGGAAGTATTTGGATGCTAATATTGACTAACAAAGCATTCCTGCAAGAAACCTTTGCCATTGTGAGAATGCTTCAAGATGGATGGATTACAACTCCTAGAATTCTATAGTTAGCGTGGCCATTATCATTTATTCTGGGACTTGAGATGTATAATCCAGACCAAGGATGGCTGCTATAAGTCTTGATCACACAAACCTGTCTTCAAACCTGCCTAGAGAATGGGACACTGTTTAGGTGGTGTGTTTTGCTTTTGAGCAATCACCTGAAGAAGACAACGAGAGGGAACAAAAGCAGCAGCATTCTATTCACTGTAGGCAGCAAAAGCTCATTGGCTGTGGAGATCTTTTCCTATTCCCCTGTAAGCAGGTAGGCTCTAGTCATAATTTCAGAGGGCTTGGAAGTTTCATTAATGTCTAGCAAACTCTGATTGTGACTTTCCCTTCCCTTCTTTCTGTAGCATCCAAAGCTTTTGTTTTATCCTAAGCATCCATGCAATTACCATATCTGTGCCTTAGAAAAATAGCTTTCTTTCTGGATTACTTTCATACTATTTCTCTTTAATATCATGATGCTTTCTAACTTTATATTATAAAATGAGCGACTAGCAATCTGAACCCATTTAATAAAAAATAGACCAGTGAAATATTACCAGGAATCAAGAAGGACTATTTTAACATACTTCCTGTTTTTGAAATGAATGTGTCTGTGTGTGAATAAACAAGTATGGAATTAATAGCTGAGAATTCCAACTTCTAAACCTGGCATATAACAATTGAAAGTATTCCCAGCTCCTATGAGAGCAAAGTGAATATTTTTATTTAGAGCTGCATATGGTAACTAATACAATGCATCTGCTTCAGCATTAGTTCACACAAAAACATTGGTGATAGTATTACAAGTGGGATAGCAATCTCAGCCTAGATCAGGGGTGTCAAACTGGGCCGGATGTGTCACGCGGAAACTGCGCCCACCCCATTGTCGGCAATGGCAAAACCGTCCTGATAGGTTGTGAGACGTCACGTGACGTCGTGAATTTGACATGTCTGGCCTAGATTATGAGAAGCAAGAAACTAAGGCCATCATTTGAACCTTGTAAACACTTTGAAAGGGAAACTATTCAGACTTGTTCTCATGAATCAACCATCTCTGTTTGCTTACAAACAGAATCCCAAAGTTGTGATGAGCTTTAGGGTGTGACTATTCGTAGCAACTATCAGGTCACAGAATGCTCTAATGAATACCAATCCTTACTCGTTTCTGTAGGTTTTAGATAAAAAGGTCAGGCCATTGTTTACATTATATATCATGTGAAACAAGGGCAGCAGCCAGACGGACTTTTTATTTTTTTTGTAATTGCTACCACTTATTTATTGACTGGAATAACATCTGCCTTCTCCCTACCAAATAATGAGCCATATGAAAAACTTGGACCTGGTAGAAAATAAAACCTTAAAGCTTCTGGAAATCATTTTATAAAACGTTCAAAGCTGAAATACATTCCTGTACCCTTTGATCTGTTCTCATTCAATTTTTGGATATTAGAGTGAATATTGTTCAGGAGTTGAGTTGTCATCAATTGAAGCCTGTTAACATATAATTGGTCGCCTTAACAGCATAGCTTTTGCAGACAATAGAGTATAAAGAGGGAACAATTGTCGTAGTCTTCCAGTCATCAGCCATGAATGCAGTCCTCACAGCCACATTTAGCAAGTTGCGCAGCCAAGCCATAAGTAAATCACAACCGTATTTTAAGATTTCTCCAGTTACACAAACTACATTAGCATCCTTACTATTTTTTCAGTATTCTCACAGCGTTTATTATTTTCTTTGGATCAGTTTTTTTCTTGGACACCAACTCTTCAACATATACAAATCTCTGAAACACCCTTCCAGCATTCCCTCATGACTGTTTCATCAGGAATCAATTTCATCAGTTTTGTTTTTAATTCCATTCATTTCTACTGGTGATTTTTATTTAACCATCTTCGCTCAATTTTTTATTTCCATCAAAATCTCTCAGTTTTTTTCTCTGTCTCTTTCAGCCATAATCCTCCAAGAAACAGGCCTTTCTTGTTCTGTTCGACAAGTTTATTTTTAATGATCTTTTTCTATATACATACTATACAATACCTTTTCTTTTTCCATCACTCATTGTCTAATATGCATTTTTGAATATTTCTCATATTTCCTGCTGGAAGTCTAATATGTCTTTAATACTTTTTCATTCAAGACACATACTTTTTTCTTGCAGTTTTCTAATTTCCTCTTCTTTTATTTCCATTTTTCCCTCTTCACGCTACCAAAAATTAAAAATGATTCAGAATTTTTTATCACCCTTGAATTCTTTACTGATTCAGTCTTTCATCATAAATAATCATTTCAACAATCACGTTTTTAGATTTATGTTCATTCTTTTGCAAATAGACTTAAGCTAAAACCAAATCTTCAAAGCAAACAAAACTACAGTGCACAACATACTCATCAAGCAATTATCACTGATTGAGTGTTGCACAGTTTTGCCCAGAACTCATCCCTCATTCTCACATACTGTATATCACTGTTCTTTAGAATGTCATATGCAGCAATCCCTAACCTAAGAGTTTCTATTTCCATATACAAAATGTGTATCTATATGTTTGTGTTACCCTATTTTCTACAGCAGACTACACAAAATCAGATAATAATTTCTGGCATAAGTATTATCACTTCTTTTCAAAATTAAACTCACACAGTCACTTTCTGACCGTATTGATCAACTTCTCAGTTAAATTGGATCTGTTAAATCCTTTCTCTTAGTTTGACAGGCAGTCAGTTTTGGACAGTATGTTCTGGATATGTATCTTAATAAATATACCTGAGTGCTTTTCTTTGTTAAAAGAAGGAAACAGCCAATCATTAGAAGGGACCTGGAACACTTTCTTTCATGCCTTATCCCATATCATGTCAAGGAACATCCACTGCTGGCACTACTCCCTGCAGATCTTAGCAGAAGCTCATCGTTTTCCATGATCAGAACCATTTTGGGGTTTCAAGTATCCTTTCCAAAAAGAGATCAGTCATTCTGGCAGCAGCTGCTATTTCCCCTGAGCAGATCTGATTCAGTGGAGTTAAGCAGTGTTGAAAATTACTGGAAGTCTAACCAGCTGCTCAAGAGAGTGGAGGCTGTCTAGTGAAATCATGAACAGCACTGTGGCATACCTGTGAGGTAAAATATATGTCACACCTGCCCTTGACTGTGGTTTGCAGAGGACTATGCTGTGTAAAAAAAAGAAAAACCTAATAAAAGTGGGAGGGTGCTGTTTTACAAATCCATAGCTACATATGTGGACTGTTTTTGACATGAAGGTTGATTGCTTAATGACAGGACTACTGAAGACCAAAAAAGAACGTAAGGGAGAGATATAGATCAAGAAAAAAATGCATAGTTAACTCAGGTTCACATTAGAGAGTTAACTTTGTCACATCACTTATTTTCTGTGGGGATTTAAATGGTTTTGATCTATTTTAATTTTATGGAGTTTTATATCTGGTATGGAGTTTTATGGTGTATCTAAAATCGATTTGTACCGTTCTTGGTTAAATTGTATTTTAGTTCTGCAGCATACTCAAGGTAGTAATACCATTGAAAAAATTGGTTAAATTTTATCTTTGTCTGATGCTTGTATCACACCACATCATTTTGGGAATGTCCTGATTAAGGACCATTACCAAGGTCTGGAATTTTAAAGAATAAGTAAGGTGTTGCTTCATCGAAAAACTTACTTTGATGGATGTACAGTTTAGATGACATTGGAGATCCCAGTCACAAAAATCTCTATATGGGTTTGGATGGTCAGTGAATGACCATGTTTAAAAAACATATATAGTAATGCATGCCATAATGTATCTTTTCTGTCACAGAGATAGAAGGTTGTGTATCTTTGTAGGTTTTATAATTAGGCTGGAATTGCTGCTGTAAAAGTATCAGTTCTGATTGCCCAACAGTAAATGTTAACAAATGGGTTAGAAGAAAGCAATACTTATCTCTATCAGCAAATTCCATGGTATGTTGACATTTTTGTCCTTCCTGATGACTGGAGGCAGCAAGAGATAGTTTGCAAGACTACAGAACAAGTTTATCACTTTCCAACACAGTGTTGTGTTCAGTTTTCAACTTTTGTAAACATTGCAAGCACAGACTGTAGTTAAGAAATGTGTTTCTATTGGAAGACCTTTCACCTTTCCCCCTACATTTCTCTATGGAAGACTGACCTTCCTTTTGTGCATTAATGTAAAGATTTTGTTGCTTCTTTCTTGTTTTGGAACATTCTTAAGTGTTAGCTTGGTTTCAATACACTGTTTTTCAGTTCATGACATGCAGAATAGAAAGCAGTTCCAAAGGCAGCAGCACACTGCTAAAACACAGTGCCTGGTGTCTTAGAGGCCAAAGCCTAAATACTTGAAAGGGTCCAGACAAACATAACTATAATAATGTTAGAGAGGAGGAGGAGAAGAAGAAAGACTTCAGGCACATATTCCCCTACAGCGTACCTAAAAGAGCACTTGGGAATTTTTGCAGTTGTTATTTCTTCTCTTATCCATCAGAAGAGCCTTAAAAGATCTTAACATCCAAGCAGGGTGATATAGAAGAAGGCAGTCTTAAGATTCACTGATTTCCTTAGCACAGGACAATGGAGGCTGACATCATGTTGACTCTATCATGCATTTTATCATAATCCTGAATTTCATGTTACCTGCTGCACCCTATGATTCATATACTGAATAACCACAGTGCAACATCAGAATTACTCTCATAGAAATGTACTGAAAGTAACATGACAACCAGATCAAAAGCAACCAATAATACTCATCTTTTAGAGGCATCAGACAGAAGTTTGTTCCTGGTCACGTTTGCAAAGCTTTATAAAAGGTTGAGAGGACATTATAAACTTATCCTCTGGCGTGACTCCTATTATTGTACCGGTAGCAATTGTAATAGAAGTCTTCGGAGAGAATAATGGATTCCTAACCAAAATGTCATGGTCTGTTCTTGTCCTGACAATCGGAAGTTTAATCTTATAAACAAAGCGGATTGGAGAGAGAGTGCCAAGTTAATTAGAAAGCTGGTAACAAATTAGAGCAAACAGGTTTTTGGAGGCCAGGGTTGAGCTCTTATCTTTTTGACTGGTCTTTACTAAGAGACTTAAGCCCCTATGAGTACTTTGCTTCCCAAAGGAAGCCTGCTTATGTGTTTTAGATTGCAATCCCATTGACTTCCCTTAGGACGTCTGAGACAGGGACAAGTGATGAAACAAGTATTACAATTCCGTACAAATGTTTTAGGTATCTGAGGTCAAGATGCATGTACAAAAGCCAAGGTTTGTGTCCATCGTCAGTTTATCATTGTGGTTTGTAAGGCAGCCTTTGGACTTCCCTCTTCTCAATGTCACACTGCTAGGTGTTCAAGTAGTTGGAGAAGAAAAACCCTGTTTCTCAATTCTCCTCTCTCCTTTTTGTCTTTAGCATTTTAGCAGCACATGGGATTCAGCTTTCTGTGGGAAGACGGAGGATCAGCTGACTTTCTCCGACCCAGCACGCAAATACATGGGCGCATTCTCAGCTCGAACTCTGGTCATGTAAAAGTCCACCAACAAGCATTATGTTCTTTTTTTCAAAACACTTACAGTTGATTTGGATTTACCATTCTTCTACATGGGAGGAAAACATTTTTGTATATTTGTTTGTTGTTTGTTATGGTACAGCATTTGGGAGCAGCACAAAGTGCATACATTCACAAAAGCATATATTAATCAGGTTGGAATTCGCCCAACTTTAAAAGGGGAAATGGACAGATCAAAGTTCTCTTACATTGATGATGCTTTACTCTATTAAGTTATCAGGTATTGAATTTTATGCAGTTATTAATAATGCAGATTTTAACAACACAGTGATTTTAAATGATTAAAAATATTTGGGGAGATCAAGTGCACAGTATTAATTCAGTGAACAGTTGCTACCTGAGTTCCAGTGCCAATGAAAATGTTGTCTAGGTTTTTGTTGGTTTTTTTCCTTTTTGAGAGCTGGCACTCAATCAGCAGCTTATGCTAAAATCATTGAACAAATGTCTTGGTCTGAAATACTGCAAGAAAAGCATTACTGCAAATGCTACTATGAAAGTTAAGGCAGGGCCATACCTTGTCTGTAAATGCTCACTTACCTTTAATTATTTGAAGTACTGTTCTACTTAATGGAGATCTCGATAGCTTCTCTTTTTTTATTAAGAAAAGCTTGCTTTTATTTTTTTTTACTACTGTATGAAGCATAGTTTTATGAAAACAAATTATATTTTTATTCAGTAATTTAATTTTGTAAATGCCAAATGGACTTTGGGTTGGGTTTTTTTTTTTAATTTGTAACGTTCTTTGCTGTTGCAGACTTGCAGCATGTAGATGGACTACTAAAGGATCATAAAGATTTATATAAAAAAGAAAACCCTAGTCGGGGAACAAGTAGCTATCTTGACTATGCACTAGCATTTCTGATTTTTGCAATATTGTTTTGATGCTCCCTCTTTTCTTGGACAAGCAATATTTTGAAACACTTCTTGAGAGCTTTTATGTGCCTACGTGCATGTATTTTCAAAGGTTTTGAAAACATAGAATGCAGATCTTTAGTATTTTGGGAGAACACAATCTTGCTTACGCCTTCAATTACTGTCTCATGTTTAAAGATTCCATACTTGGACTCTGCACAATTCAAAAAGAAAATTATGGCCTTGGGACTGCCATATCAGAATTTTTCTCAGTGTGAAGAGAAAGTGGCTTCTTTTTTTATGTCAGACATCGCTGCCTTAATAGAATTAGGTGCAGCCTTGTCTGCACTTTTTATAATACACTGTACTGCCTTGTAGATAAATAAAGTGTGGCATTTTGTAAAAAAATTAGCTGTTTGTTTATTACCTTAGATAAGCTGGCATTTTAGCAAACTCCTCAAGAATGTCCTTTGACTATATCCATTTGTTCTGTTAGTTTTGCAAAATACTAGAACGTGTAAGCTGCGCCTATTTTAAGTCTGAGCTGTTTCTGCCATTTCAAAACTAAAATAACCAAATTCTTGTTTCATACAGTACGAGTCTATGTAGAGAATCATTTTATTTTCCCATGGGACAATATGGCAAGGTTTTAATAGTTCTATCTACAGTCATTTGAGATGGTGAAACTGCAACTCAAATGTGTATTTTTCTGAACCTGCACAACTCCTCTGTCTGCCTTGGAAAAGGTGGGGTGCCTTTAAAGAGCAGCCAGAGATAACAGAGAAGGTACTCGTGGATCCAGAGTACCCTGACCTGCTTTAATTACAGTACATCTCTAAAATATTTTGTGACTGGGTCACATGGTTTGCTTAGCCTTGGTTATGTCACAGTTGGAAGGTTCATACAATAAACAGACATAAGTTGTGGCATTAGGCCCACACCAAACAAATGCTTCCTGATTAAGGCAGTGAAGGAACCCAACCATCTCCAGAGGGCATGGTGGTGGGGCAACAGTTTGGGAATTGTTTGGGCAACAATGTTACATGGCAAACACATTTAAGGGATTTTCCCCTAATTTTTTTCATAGCGTGTAAAAAAAGTAGAGCTATCAAAACTTCGCCTATAATTTTAAAAGCAACTCAAGGGCCCTTGAAATTTCTGGCATCAATATACAAAAAAAGGGTCTTATTCCAGAATTTCTAGTTAACTAGTGGCTTGTACCATGGGACAGATCATGAAGATACAGGATTTGAGTTTTGATAATACTCCTACATTTGTAAAGAGATCTGTTTTGTCCAAAGTATTCAACACAATAAAAGCCAAGTAAGACTGGACTGTTTTTAACCTCAAAATGGCTTCTAAAAGGTGCTTTGATACAACTTTGATCTTAATTACAATTGAGGTGTGTTGCAGCTTCAGAAGAATTGGTCATAATCTCTGAAAAAGCAATGGTAATTCAGCCTTTGCAGAAAATATTACAAATTACATGGCATAACCAATTCCCAACCTATCCATGAGAATATTGCAAGAAGATTATTAACGAAAATCCATTTTATCATATAGCAGTGGTGGCGAACCTAGGCGGCACTCGGAGCCCTCTCACCCCAGCCCCGCCTCCTCCCATGGCCCCATCCTCACCAGCAGCCCTCCGGAGGAGAGTCACCCCCGGGCACGGCCCATGCAATGCTGCGCAGCCAAGGACATGGTAGCCAGACAGCGGGGACAAGACTCCGCCCTTGCACCCCATCGTGCGCAGATAATGCAGGGCACGGGCGGAGGGCATGGCTACCATAGCGCTGCTGGGTTGCCTGGGTGATCTGTGGCGGGCTGTGGAGATGGGTGGTCCAGTGGGCACGGCGGAGCAGGAACGTGTGGGGGGTGGTTTTGGGGCACTCAGTCTCTAAAAGGTTCGCCATCACTGTCATATAGCAATGTACTGTGCATCTTTTATATCCTACATTACTAATTATTTACAATATAATTTGCTTCACATTTTTATATAATTCTCTATAAACATCAGATAGGCATTGCACCAAGTTTTCAATGAATTTTATTAAACAGATAAAAATATACAAAAATTCATTAAAAAAATATTAAAAATTAACTCCCCAAAAAAGAGAAATAAAAATAAACCTTCCCCCTTCATCCCCAGCAGTATATTCAACATTACCTTATTACTATCTCTTAAAATAAAATTAAATACATCTTCATTTCATACCTCCCCATTTTCTATAAACTCATCTCTAGATCTTCAACTCTCCCTATTAATCAGCAAAGGTGCGGTCAAAATTAACAAAATGCCTAACTACATAAGTAATTAATTCCAATTAATATACCATGACAATACCAAATAGATGAAATTGTTCTGTTATATTACAATACATGCCCCGCCTCTTAGTATATCAAAATATCTCATGCAAGTGCATAAAAGGTTGAATTGGTGTTACGATATTTCTTCATTGTTCCCTGTGGTCATCTCTATCAACAGTGTAAACTTTACCCATTCAGTTATCGAAATCTCATAGTTGAAATTTTGAACTGATAGGTTCAACAGAGTTGTGTTCAAGAATTCTTAGTCATTTGCTAATGATACACAAAAAAATTCAATAGCATGTTGCGAAATTTCCCTACTCTTTTCTGCCACTATTAACTGGCGTTTATTTCTTCCATAGCTACCCATATAGATTATAGATTATGATAACAAGAGACTGATCAGTAAATTTAGATACCAATTTAACTACAACCTGATTGTGGTGTCCCTATTAATTCTTGAGTTTTGAAGCAAATTAGAATGGATCCTATTGGATGACTAATCATACAAAGCTGGACAGATCTCAAGAGTGTAAACAGCTTTATTCCTCATCCTGTGCCATATAACTAGAGAAGTAGAAAAACAGGGTGAAGGAAGGGTTAAGCACTGCAATAAATTATGCCTTTCTCCTGCTACCTGTTAAGCTTGGCAAAGATTCAGGTTCTCAGACTAGGAACTACTCAGATGAGTTGTGAGTATAATAAAATAGCCCAGCTGTGTCTCTTCTAAGTCTCCCTCTTTAAACTACAACTCTTTAACATGCTGGTTTGCTTTTCACTTCCTTTTTAGATAGAACATGTTGGTTCTAAGATAGCCACTTAGCTTGGCCATCAGTGTTAGACTTCCCCAATGATCACAACATTTTAATGTGATAAATTTATATACTCCTGTCCTCTGCCTGTCTCTTTTTTCATATACACACACCAGAGAATTGCATGGCATTTTTCAATAGCATAAAATGGAGACACTATTAACAACTCTTAGAAGCAATAGAAGAAATCAACAATAGCAAACTAGTTGTAAAAACAAATAGTCATAGTTGCTGGAAGGAAAAAAAAAATACAAAAGCATGTTATGTATGCAACAATGAGCTCTGGAAGGGAATGGGGGGTATAAATCTAAATAAGCACACTAAACAAAAGCATAACAGATTGTAGACATGTCTATCAACATTATCCAGACTGCATCCTTCACATGTGTTGTACTATAGTGTCTGTTATTCATAGCCATCATGATTTTTGTTGTGTTAATATAGCTGAAAGTCCACTATATATTGGGCAAAGGTGGTACTTATTTCATTGTTCAGTTACTACACTTAGCTTTGCTTTTTAAATTTGTTTCAATATACAATATATTCTAAAGACACTATTGGAAATATTAATAAATATTAATGTTGAGCTCTGAGCATCCATGGGAGCCCCCATAGCAAAGGAAGAACTGAGCGTATTAACCACACTCCTGGAATGAAGAGCTAATCAACCCATGACACAGAAGGGTTTCCCTCTATATCCATGTCTGTCATTTACCCTATACCTCCTGCATGTTTCATCAGAAGGAATTCAACAATTCCAAGTAGAGATTTAATCTAGACTAATTCAATATTTCAAAAGTTTTAACTAGAACCCTATTTACTCAAAAACAGGTTTACATTCCTGGAACATGCTTCTAAGAAAGTAATGCAGTTGTAACAAGCCAGTGGTTTCAATAGAAAATGTGACTCTGTTTTAACGTGCGGATTCTTAGAGATGAAACAAATCAGCGTGGTCATCTTTAAACAGAAGAGTTACTATGCAAAGCAGTTTCAACAATCACACAAACCTTTGTTGAAATCAAGCACCTTTCAAGGTTCTGCACAGCATTGTTCCCCCTCCATAGATTTGAGGACAGAATTTGCCAGAATGAAGGAAAGGAAAGGAAAGGAAAGGAAGGAAGGAAAGGAGGAGATGGAGATGGAGGAGTAGTAAAGCTGAAATGTAAAATCTTGGGAGATGACCTTATCTCATCCATATTTCACAAGCTTTCAATTTCTTTGCATGAGGTATTAAGAGAAATGTGAGAAGAGCAGGATATAAGATAGCTGAATCTTATTAAGATTTAACTGTAGTTGAAGACTACATAGTCGTTACTTTTTTGGTTTTTTAAATATGGGGAGGTAGGACCCAGCTTCTGAACAGGTCACCAATCCCTGATTTAGCAACTGTAGGGAACAATATCATGCTGCCTTCAAGCATGCACAGAAAACCTCAAGTCACTTGGATAATATTTCTGCACACTATGTGATAAAAGAGCTACACTGCAAAGCTTTTTTGTGTCAAACATAACAGAGCAAGTTGGTGAAATTGAGCCACTGAGAAGCCCTTAGTATCTGCCAGTATCAACATATTGGAAATACCAGTCGTCTTCCCCAAGTAGACTTTATTTCTAGGAATGCTTCTGAGTCCCAGGTACCCCTGGAGGCCTTCTTGAGAAATAAAAAAAAATATTACAGACTACAGTCTGGTATTGGTTGAGAAGCATGTCCATGTGACACACTTCCCCTAAAGGCCAGTGCTCAATTGAGAGGATACATCCTAGGATCTACCAGAGAAAAGTTGATCCCCAAAATGCAGCCTTGATTCAAACAAGAGAAACAATCCCAGATTGGGACACCAAGAATACAAGGCAAGACAATAAATACACACCACATCTTTGAATGCATCTGTTTATTACAGAAAAGCACAATTGTAAAAGCATATATAAACATATACATAAACATATATAAAGGAGGTACATGTTGTTGCTTTTAAAACAGTGAGTCACCATGATAGCATCACTGTAAGGTTTTGAGGATTTATGCCCAGAGAAAAGCTGCACACATGGTGTGTGATGTCACCCCTTTCCATCTATATTGCTGAACATGAATCTTAATTAGACATGCTTCTACAGTGCTCTCAGTCAAAAATGTGACTGTGTTCCCAGCATTACATCAGTAGTATTTAATCTCAGAATGTTGTAGTTGCCCTGAAGAACTGACACCCAATATAAGCTGTTAAAATACTAGCCCAATCATGTAATATGTCCGTGGCTGGGAAATCATATGGCTGCATTTTCAGAAAAATGTAAAGAAAGTAACAGAACTGAAATGGAAATGGGCTGGTCACATAGCAGGTGATGGCAGGTGGAGCAAGGCAGTCATAGAATGGATCCCACTTGTTAAAAAGCGTCCAGACCTAAAACAAAATGGATTGAAGACATCAGCAAGTATGGCGGGCCCAATTGGCAACAGAAAGCTCAGGAATATATAGGTTGGAAACATGTTGAAGAGGCCTTCATTCTGCAGTGGATAGACAATGGCTAAGATGATGATGATGATGATGATGATGATGATGATGATGACAAAAAACAATAAAGCAACAACAAGTTTATTTTCCCCCAGGATGTACTTAAATGTAATTTAGGGTAAGTCTGCTGAAATAAAACAATTTATAAAGATATTTTAAAACCCACGAGGGAAGGTTCCATTCTAGAGGCAGCTACCCACGAGATCTGTTGTCCTGTCCATGTCACCCCAACTTCAGGCAGAGCAGGACTCTTAACGTATCTTCCAGAAATGTAGTTAACTGGATGGGTAAATTCAGTTCTGGCGAGACGGTGCCTAATATAATCCATTGTTTATTCTACATCTGCTGAATAAGTGCCTCTCCAAGAGACTATTTATTTAGATTATTTTATCCCAGCTTTATTATTTTTATAAATAACTCAAGGCAGTGAACATACCTAATACTCCTTCCTGGATCTAAAGCTAAGCTGCAAATGTTCAGGTAACCTAGGCCAGACCTGCACGTAAGTAAATCACTGAGTAATACCAACTAGTGATGCTGCTGAAACACAGAATGAATTAAGTTCATGTCAAAACTGGCATGGTTGCAATTCTTGTTTGTATCATTTCTTTTGAAATATATATTGTGGTTTTATTAATGTATTTATTGCATTGCAGACTACACAGAGTCAGTTTGGAGCTGGTGGTGTCTAAATAAAATAATTAATGTAACATACACATGTTTCAAAAGTTATTTTTTATTATATGAGTCTTCCCTAAACTATATACTGCTAACAAAGTATTCTGGGCCCTCTGAAACCATTCTCTTCTTTATTAATCTTAAAATACTAGGAAGTTTACCTCCTGTGATGCACTTTCAAAACTGGGTCAGAATTCTTGATGAAAAAGATGCTTAATGAGCTCCTAATGTTTTCACAATGCATACCAGAAATTTAAATGTGTTATCACTTTAAAAATTTGCAACAGAAACCTTCCATCAAAATTTTCCATTCCGATATTTAATTTAATGAGCAAATTCTCTTGCCCTTCCTCACCTGGAACTACATTTCCTATACAACCATCATTAAGTCTAAACCATATCTGAGTTGAGCCTGAACCGTTCCATAAATGACCAAACAAAATCTGTGTTTTCCATGACAAATCTCAGCTATGACAATCTGGATTGGGCAGAGACAAGGAACTGGGAAACCTCTCATCAGATTATGTAACCAGCCTTTCTTACATCTGCAAATGGTAATAAAAACCTCTACTACTGTATCTCTGTAGCAAGAGAACCAAATGACTCCGTTCCATTAGTGCATCACAGGAGCTCTTCCCCTTCCACAAAGGATACCTAGACAGTAGTTAAAAACAACTGAGAATACTGCCTTATTTGAGGACAAGGATATATATATATATATCCAAGTGTCAAAATCTGTTCCTGAATGAAATTTAGTCTTAACAGTCCAGTCTATTGCTGGTGGTCTCTCTAAGTCAGAAGCTTTAGAGTAAAGTAAACTGGCCGCACCAGAGTGTATTTATAGGTTAGAATTGGTTTGCTTAACGAAGAGTTCAAGGTTGAACAGCAGAACTAGATGCCTACAATGAAATGTGTTCATTTGTGAAAGATAGAAGGTAATTCAAGCAATATTTGCATAATCACATTAACTTAAAGAACCTTCTTTAAAGTTGTCCTAACAATGCCTCCCATTGTTGAAAGACACAGCTGTCTCTGCTGATCCGACACAGAGGGGAATTGTGCTGTCACAGAGCAAACATCTTCACAACCATTCATAAGAATCCAAATGCAAAACCTCTGACTACTTTGGCAGCAAATGGAAGCTTTGCTCTTTAGGAACACCTGGGCTGAAAAAGCTCTGTCAACATACTATTTCTTCCTTTGATTACTCTTATCTAATTGCCATCAAATTTAAGACCACAGCATGTGAGAAAAGGAACACACACATCAGGCTAAAATGCTTATTAAAATGTTGCAATGAATAAGAATGAGCTGTAATCATTTACCTTGGGGTATATTTACTTTTGGCTCTGCAAAAATACAGGTAGCATGCCATAATTCTACACAAATATTCCACACATCAAATCTCCTGGTAACATAATTGCCACCTTTAATATCTACGTTAAGTCATATGCATCTTCATCTTTTTTTTATCAAAGCTTATCCACTTTCAAAGTGGCAATTGATCTATTACTTGGCAGGTAATAGCTGAGAAAAGGAAATACCTGTCTACTGTAACATTGAGCATGCTAATTGAGGCAAATGTACCCAAAGACTTATTATGCTTTTGAAGGCGGGGGCAATGTACAGTAGTCAACTAACTTCTGTGGAATTTAATTTGGCAGACACAATCAAGCTTGCATCCAAACAGTTCTGATAATTTTTTAAAAAATATCGGCAGAATTTCTGCTTAGTCATGAAAGGTGTTTTAAGGATCAGTGCTCAAATTAATCTGATTTCAGTGCTTTGGCTACATGTCTATCAAAGACTGTTCTTTGTACTATTGAAGGTGAAAGATAAAAGGGAACAAAAGATCTCTTCCTATACACTGAATTAATAGTATATTGAATGTGTGTATATTACCTGCACCTCAGCCCAGATTTAAATCAGATGACTTTTTAAGCAAATGGAACTGGAAGTCAATCAATTGATCAACATCCAATCACATTAGAGTAAGGCTTCATTCATTGAGTCTCTAAGAGAATATTTTGAAGAATTTAGGATTGAGTGGGGTCTTGTTGCTGCCTTATAGAGAGAGGAATCTACAGGTGGAGGACCACCGTTCCTATAATAGATACAAAAATCTTCATTGCCCTTATTCTTGCCATTTCTGTTTGGTTAATAATGGCAAAAACAGATATTTGGACAGAAGTAGTTCAAAGGAAGCATGAATCGATCCACTAGACATTAGAGAGCTGGTCATTTTAATTTTTTTCTCATGGGGAGGTATTGGAGGAAAAGTCTGAATAAACCATCCACTTCCAACCAACAAGAAAAAAAAACTTTGCTTGAGAAAAAAAAAAGATCTTACACTGACATAGCAACATAGTTCTCAAATTCAGCAACACTCAGAATGGATAATTCTTCTGGGTTTCTTCTCTCCTATCCCTATAGGATTGCACTGTCCAATAATGAAAGACCACCAAATTGAAAAAAAAAAAAGTAATAGCAAATTATACATGCAATGCATATAGATAAATCTGTGGATATCAGGAGGAAGCTCAGTGACTTTTATTTTGAAATTTCAGGACTGAATCAATAATAAATAAAAATGTGAGAAAATGTATTTAAAGAATACCATGTTTACTTATCTCATAATTACGATTCTAGCCCAATATCTCTTCATTTTTGTAAATTGCTAAATTAGCTGTTTAGCACAGAGTCTACTTCTCTCTTTAGTGAATAAGCAGGGATCTGCAATCTACTGGCATTTATTCAAACAGTTTTATTTATTAAACATTTAGAGGGAATTAATGTTTGATTAATTAATATTAGTATTTTTGATAGGCTAGAAGTTTTTCAGTCTTGGAAATTTGTTTTTTTTTTACCTGTGCAAGTAAAATCTAAGCCTAACTATACCTACTTGAACACCAGTATAACTTTTTAGCTTTTGTGGAATAGATTGTTGAGACTGTTGTTGTATATCCAATCTAGTGGACAAATTGGATCCTGGCTTTTATTCTTCCTTCAGTCTCAAGCCTGTAATTCTGCACTATGTTTGGCTTATCTCAGACTTTTTCAACTTAATGGCGTTCAGATATGAGAACTATATTCCAAACTTTTGAGAAAATATTTGAATGCATAAACATAAAAAATAATCCCCTTAAAAGTAAAAAAAAAAGTGAAGCCCCCATAACTTGAAAGGGCATTATAGACATATTAATATCCTGTCTTAAGGATATATAGCTCTTTCCTGTCTAACGCCCAAGCATTGACATCTGTTCCTATAAACACTTAAATTCCTAAATTTCCCAACATTGGAAACAGGATCATAGAAGGCTTCCAGTTTCATTTTAAGTCCAATACTGGATCTTAGGGGATAGGAATGCAGAAAACACACTGTCTAGAGTAAGTCCAAAAATAGAAGAGGTTTGCACTTCTTCAACATAGCCCATATTCACTAGGCCAGGGGTGTCAAACTGCCGCTCGTGGGCCGGTTGCATCATGCAGAGGCTGTGCCCACCCCAGCTCCGGCAATGCGAAAAAAGTTGCGATATGTCGCGACACGTCACATGATGTGATTTGACACCCATGCACTAGGCAATGTAGAAGGAAGCTATAGAAACTATTAGGAGGATAAAGATGTCATCTCTTGAAAGGCCAAGACACAAAAATGGGAAAGCAGTAGTGTTTATTACTTATCTAGATGACTGATAAACAGCCAGGAAAGAAGCCATGGTATAGCTTTAAAGCAAGCTGATGTAACTGAATTTTCAAATTAATATTATTCTAACCCAGGGGTGTTAAACTGCCGGCCCACGGGCCGGACGCGTCACGTGGAAGCCGCGCCCACCCCATTGCCAGCAATGGCAAAACCGGCCCGATATGTTGCGCGACGTCACGTGATGTCGCGGGTTTGACACCCATGTAAATTAGTGAGGCTAAAGGGGTGTTTATCATGGATTACAGGAATGTACTGCTTTCATTAGATATTTCTACCCCTTTTGTTCATGAGTGTGATGTGGCAACATGTGTACAAAACATGTACAAAAAGATGCTACATTCAAAATGTTGCCACAGCTTCCACTGATGTTGCTGGTTTCTACTGATTTTTTTAGTATCATTTTAAAATTGCACTGGCACTAGACCATATCCTTCTCCAAACCTGGTGCCCCTTATATACAGTATGTTTGGACCCAAACTCTCAGAATTCTCAGTGAGCATAGAGATTCTATTATACAAGCTGTAATTCCTGAAGTTCAAGTTGAAACATATCTAGAGATCAATAGAAAGCAGTCTGTAAACTAGTTAAACAATCTGAATTGAAATTAGCTCCCAGAAATCTCCATAAATGAATTCAGCCCGTGATTAGAGAGTAATCCCCTATTTTTTCTGTTATTAAAAGTGAACAAACAGGATCAAATAAAATGTTGGTCAGATCTAATATTTTATGTGGTGCAGCTGCAGCAACTACACATAGATGTCAAATGGCCCAGAAGAACTTGTGGATAGACAAAAGTGTGTCCTGAGGAAGCTCCGCCTTTTAGAAAATGCCATCTAAATTTCAGTCAAGCTCAAGAGTAGAGTACAGGTAGCCTTTGACTTACGATCACAATTGAGCCCAAAATTTCTGTTGCTAAAGGAGACATTTGTGAAGTGAATTTTGTCCCATTTTTACAACATTTCTTGCTGCAGTTGTTAAGTGACTCACTGCAGTTGTTAAGTTAGTAATTTGGTTGTTAAGTGAATCTGGCTTCCCCATTAACTTTGCTGATCAAGTCACAAAAGGTGATCACATAACCACAGGACACAGCAACCGTCACAAATATGAGTCAGTTGCTAAGCTTCCGAATTTTTACCACATGACCTTGGGAATGCTGCAACAGTGGTAAGTTTAAAAAACAGTCATAAGTCACTTTTCGCAGTGCCGTTGTAACTTTGAACAGTCACTAAACGAACGAGGACTACTTGTAATGGAAAAAAGAGCAAGTACACTTTTCTACTTAATTTGGCAAATTCACCAAACTCTATGATAATAGTCAAAACAAACAAGTGGATTTAAACAACACCCCACCCCCTAGTCTGTGGGAAAGATCACAAGTGAGTTGATTCGTGTTTTCTTTCCGGTGAAGTCAAAAAAAAAAAAAAGGGGGGGGGAAGACTGCTTGATCGTGTTGCATTCTCCTCATCAAAAGGGAACTTCTCATTCAACTCAAAGGCAATCAAGAACTGAGGAGGTGACCGTGTATCACGTCACACGTCAGGTGTAAACCTGCATCCCAAAAGGGAGCTTTTAGCACGCCCCCCAACGCTCCCATTGCTATGTAGCCGAGAACACCGCGTCGTCTCCAGTTCAGATTGAAACGCGAAGTGATGCTCCTCTTTCAAGGCGAGAGCCCCGCGTCCCTTTCTTCCAGGGTGGCCTTGATAAAAGCCTGCTCACTCCCCCCAACTCCCCACTGCGTCAATGAGCGTGACTTGGTTGGCAGCTGGGCCTTTTTCTTTTTCCATTCACAAACAAAAGGCGGGGCACGTACCCGCATGCTCTTTGTGAGGGCCGCTCTGCCCGCTCGGCGCTCGGGAGGCTGCGGAGTGATCCATCGCCCCAGATTAGCATAAAGTGAGCAAACACAATGGCTGCTCGATCCGGGGACTACGCCGCGCCCCTGGGAGAAATTAATTATCTGATCTATGGGTCCTCGAGTTGCGTCTTTTCTCTGTCCCGTTGCCCCGTTTAGGGCCGAGAGATTCCTCGGCATTCCCCTGCGTCCTCCCAGAGGTGCAGATATTCCCGCCTTTTTTCTTTCTTTTTAATGAGTTTGTGGGTGCAAGAGCGAGCGAGCAAGCCAGCCGGTCAACCAGCCGGCGCGCACGACCGCTCGGGCTTCGAAAGAAGGCGCGAACCTTGCCTCGCCTTGCTGTGCCGCCTGCCTGCGTGCCATAGCGACACAGCACCTTTGATCCCTGGGGAGGTGAGGAGGAAGTTGGTCCTCGCTATTAAACATTTTTATAGATAGCAAAGTCCATCCTTTTTCCACCTGCATCCAAAGCAGCGAGGCAGCTGCTAGAACAAAGCGAGGGAGCGAACGAGCTGGCCAGAACGTGTCTGGCCGCAGTTGCCAGGTGCAAGCTTGTTTTTCTCTGACTGGAGGGAGTCTCTGGTGACTGTCAGGGTTTGACGGAGACTCAGTAACCCTTTCTTCCCCGAGGGAGAGGACTGAAACGGGTTCACGTTCTCTCCGCGCTCCGAAATGCCGAAGCGAAAGGGCGCCAACAGCGCTGCCTTGGCTTCCCTGCCCAATTCTCCAATCCTTCGGGGTGGCCCGGACAACCTCCGCTTCATAAGCCAGTTGCTCAACTTAATGGTGATTTTCTTTGGCAAAAATGGGGAAGGCAAAATGGTTGCGGTGAGAGCAGGAGAACCCCGACTTTGAAGAGTTGTTTCCTCCTTCGGGCCATCTTCTTTATACTGAACAATTTCAGAGGGATTAATTAAACAGCAGGAAGCACATTTACTGTAGTTGTCTGCCAACGAGAGAAGATTCATTGCTGGGTTGCACAAAACTTTTTGCCTCTCCTTCCCGGGATACCAGAGCAATGAGAAAATTGGTGTTTCTAAGAAAGATCAGTTGGTTATGTTGCAGTAGACCTTTAGAAGCAAAAACACATTAAATCCATGCAATATGACTGCGTATAATATGATGTTCACTGGGTTTTTATAAGATGGCAAATTATGTGTACATCTTGCGTATATGTAAAGCTTATCTTCATATTGCCCTAACCATGGCAGAATGATTTTTGCCTATTCCATTCCAGCTTCAGGGAATGCTGGCTACTTCTGGATGTTGCCAGCCACATGGACAGAACAGGACTTAATCTTTAGTGTTGCCATTCTCTAGCTGTACAAGTTGAAGACGGTGTTGTCAAGTTATCCGTGTCTCCCACTTCACTATTTTGTGAATGTACACAGGAACATGTGCTATTTTGGGGCATTGGTTGGTTTAGCAGTCTTTAACAATTTAGAAGCAACCTGTTTGTTACCTTTTAATTGGGCAACTTGAAGAGTGATTAAACATGCTGCTCCAAGCACCCAAATGCATTAATCCCAACACCACCCTACCTTATGGTGGTTTTCCCCACTGGCTGCCAATACTAGGTTAGAGGAGAACCAAAGCTGAAGGAATCAACTTTCTGTAATTTGACCTGTTTTGAAATAATAAGGACAGCAGAAACCTCCACTCATGTTATCGTGGCAGAATAGGGCCAAGCAATCAGGTCAGCACAATTTATGGTAGCATATTTTTTGACTGGCTCAAGGATTGGCAAATAGCATTTTAATGTGACCGTTTTGGCTCTTATGTGTTGAGTTCAGAAAGAGAGCTAGAGGTCAAGTCCTCTAACTCTTGCAAACAGGATTTTTTTAGATTGCATTATTTGCAGCTTCTTGCTATTTATTTGAGGAACCATTCAGGTTCTACATAAAATGTAGAGAGAGTTGAAAGAATTCCTGGCATGACCTTTCTTCCTCTCCCTCAGATTTAGAGAGATTATGGCAAAGCTGCACCCGCTTTTCCAGCCTGCTGGGTATATTTTGCACAAGATGCCATCATATTCCCATAATTACAATTACCTGTTTTTATTATTATGAGAAAATGAAACCCTCACATTATGTTGCATCAAGAAGCAGCCAAGAAGAGGTGCAGGACTGCAAAAAACAAACAAACCCTGAAAGACTAAAAGAGCTACAATGATACAGAAAGACTATATGACTCTTATCATACACAATAACACGTACGTTTTAGGAGAGGTTAAATGTTCTGTCTTATTTTAAGGCCTTTGGGTTTTTTTACTTTTTTGTTTGTGTATGTGTGCACTTTCAAATCTGTGTTGACCCTTTGTGACTGTCTGGATTAGTCCCTGCAGTTTTCTTGGCAAGATTTCTGAAGTTGTTTGCCATTGCCTGCTTCTTATGACTGGGGAAGAGTGTCACTAGCCCAAGGTTGCCCAGTTGAATTTGTGCCCAAGGCAAAACTAGAACTCATGGTCTCTTTGTTTGTTTTTAGCCTGGTGCCTTAACCACTACACCAAACTGCCTCTATTTTAGTTACAGATGTGGCAAAATAGCTAAAAGTTAGCATGTCGGGGGTCATGTGAAGAAAGAAAAAAAAAGGATTAAGTATATGAAAACTGCAACTGATAGAGAAAATTCATTCCAATTTCTTTAAATGTACAACCCTTTAATTAGACAGAAATTGCTAAGGAGTATTTCCCAATTATTTTTGCAGTGTTCAAGTAAATGGTTTGGATTCACCAACCAAATTTGGCTTTCTGTCTGTACAGATATATATTTCCTTACAAAAAGCATGTATCAAATTTGTAACAGAAGCCCTGTAATTAAAAATAGACCTCATTAATTACGATATATCTTATCTCCAAGAAATATGTAGAAAGCATCAATCTCTAGCGTTATGTAATATAACAATTCTACCCCTGAAAGATGGGAAAGTTCAGGTCATATACCGGTCAAGTCTCCTTAGAATGCTTATGCTTCAAGGCTGAGTTGGACATAAAGATTAATAATGTGGATGGATTTGGGCCATCACATGATATTTAGGAGATTTCATACCTGATTTTACAAGGCCTATTTCAGTGATGGCGAACCTTTTAGAGACTGAGTGCCCAAACTGCAACCCAAAACCCACTTATTTATTGCCGGGTGCCAGGTGGGCGTGGCCCACTGGGTGGGCATGGCTGTGGTGGTCATGGCAGAATGGGTGTGGCCAAGGTGGGCGTGGTCACCTCGATGTTCCTCCTGTGGGGGCCGGACAGGGTTGGAGATCCAGGGGGTCTCTGGCAGATGGGGCGGTGGGCAGGAGGCTCATCCTGCGGGGCGAGGCCAGGCAAGGTGAGGCAGGGCAGGGGTGCCATTGTTGCAGGGCAAGGCGATGCAGGGGCCAGGGCGGCTGCTGCCTGACACCATCGGCCCCCGCACACAGAGGCCAGCGAATGCATGGGGGCCAACGATGTCTGTCAGCAGCCACAGCCTGCTGGCCCCTGAACCGGCGCACTCTAGGGCTCCGCAGCCCGCTACCAGCAGTTCAGAGAAGCCGCCTCTGAGCTCGACGGCCAGCCAACAGCTGAGGAGGCGATGTAGTGGGTCGTGCCCGGGAAAAGGAGAGCATGTGAGGCCAGGAGGGATGGGATGGGGGGGAGGGAAACCAGCTGTGCTGGGATGCATCTGGCCATGTGGGACCTCGGCGAGTTAGCGGGCGGCTGCTTGAAGAGGGATGGTTGCCATCTCCGGGGCATGGTGCGCGTGCCCACCGAGAGGGGTCTGAGTGCCGCCTCTGGCACCCGTGCCATAGGTTCGCCACCACTGGTTTATTTGTTAATGGGTGTCTACATGTTTCATGGCCTCCAGAATGTTGAGTGGAGATTGTATACTAATTGACACAGTGGCTGCTTACATGTGGGTTGAGGTGAAACCTAGCAATAAAGTCTTAATGTTTCATGGAAATAGAAGCAGGATGTAAATATTTGTACTATCTAATATAATCCATAACTAAACACACAATGATCTCTACAATAGAAAGTTTAAAAAAACAGCATTGGACTGGATCCAGAGGATTATTTCCATCAATACAAAGGGCCCTGAGCTGATTTCTGCTGAGAATATTTTCAGTAGACAAAAGGTGAAGGCAATGTCCTGCAGTTCTGCCCACCTTGCAGCCTTGACAGCTCGCTCTTCCAGAAAGTCCTTAAAAGTTCCAAGTCATGGAGGAATCATCAAATATCACTGACTTTTCAGTTCTGCCAGTGGAAAACCTCAGCTGCAATAAAGGCCTCTCGATGATGAAAGGAATCCTTCTGTCCAAGGCAGGATTTTGCTGGATCCAGCCCAGCGGCAGATTTGTGTATGCATCATGAAGTGATTAAAAGCCAGTTATAAATCTTAGGAAAAAGTATATAAATAAATGAGTAAATAACACTTTTGCTGTTACTATCCAAAACATCCTTGCCCTTGAACGGCTTGGTTCACATTCATCTTTACTATAATTTTTCCATATCTTCACTATCAAGACACACTCTGTTCCTTCCTTACAAACCATCTAACCTTGTGATTATAACTCAGGGCCATTTTGCAAATGCAGGTGTAGTTGAGCTATTATCTAGGGTCGGAAGTGGATTGCTTTTTCATTCACTCAGATTAGATGAAAGACAAATACTTCAGGATGCCTTGAAACTCTCTAGATTGTGCAGGAACTGAAGCTTTAGCACCATGGTGATAATCTAATGATGCAAAAAACTTGGACACCCTTCAATTGTGACAGAACAATGAGTGCTGTCAATGCAACTTAGGTAGGTCCTAACAAATGACAAACTGGGGCTGCACATAATTCTCCTTCTTCCTGTGTTCTACATTCCGGCTCATTATTCAGTCAGCAAGTTTTATATATGAGAAAGCTAACAAATAAGGAACTGCTTGAGAGGATCCCCTTGATCCTATACTGAACACTTTGCCAGAGATTAGATCTTGGCTCAATAAAAACTTAAGGTGTATTTCAAGAAGAAAAATACATGTTTGAAGCACATTTTTGTACCTTACACACTGCCAAAAATGAAATGTTCTTAGCCTTAATACCCATTTTTTATGTTCACACAAGGGTTATTCGTTATAGGACCAATCAATAAGGTCTCTCACACTCTGCCGCTTTGTTGAAGTAACACCAACTCCTCAGAATGTCTACCAATAAAGTGGAGATTAACACAGGACAACACTGGGTGCAACTGTACATTGTAGATTTTCTGATGAGCAAGAGCCCTTGGTAGCATAAAGCCTTTATTTGCATTGAAGTGCATACACGTACATCCATCTGTGCAAAATCTATCTCGGCTTCAGATATCTGAACATCATCATCATCATCATTTTAGCCATTGTCTATCCAAGGGGTAAGGAACCTTGGCTCTTTTAGGACTTGTGGAGTTCAACTCCCAGAATTCCTGAGCCAGCCTGGCCCAAGAATTCTGGGAGTTGAAGTCCACAAGTCATAAAAGAGCCAAGGTTCCCCATCCCTGGTCTATCCACTGCAGGATGAAGGCCTCTTCCGCATGTTTCCAACCAATACTTATACTATATATGTGTGTGTGTCCTATAGAGTGTCATTTAATAATGTCGGTGGAGTAGTGCTTATTAGGAATATTTACTGGAAGTGTTAATGTTTCACTAAAGAGGATTATTATAAGTAACCATCTTTCTTATTAAACTGAAGTATTGGTCTGGTCCATCAATAATTTTGTCTTGTATATGAATAGTCATATACATTTGAATGGTCAAACAGGATAAGGTGAAAATAAGGCATTAGCCTTGCTTGACCAGACTCACCTGTCTTTTTGTCATGTAACTTAACTTTTATTGTATTTCAATGGTTTTGTTTTAATTATGTGGATTGTTTACCTTTGTTTGAATTGGGGGCACTTCCCAGAGACAGAGGTGTGCAATGGGTAGCTAGATAAAGAGTGATAGTCAACTCCAGTATGAATTCAGAGAAAAGTATATTTTGCACACCAAAGAGTGCACAATGTTAACAAACCAGAAAAATATCAAAAGAAACAGAATCCTCCAAAATTTGGGGAAACTAGGGCTATGCAGATCTTCGAAGGAGAATTTCATTGCTGACGTTTTGAACAAAAGCCCTCTTCTTGGTGTTTCCATTAAGCATAATAGCGTCCAATGCCAATCAGCAGAACCCTTACATAGCTTTCCTTTACAATATGTATTTCTCAAGGCAGGACATCTATTTCTCAGGGCAGAGTAGCTGAGTCTCTGTGTGATACTTATTGCAACTAGTTTCACAGAAATAGGTTGCATTGTCAAGACTGCCCCTGAGTAATTTAAAATTTATAATATTACAGTATTGGAGTATCTTGTTTGCCATCCTGAAATGTGCCAGTACAGTCTGTCCTTTTTGTGCTTGTCTTAAAGACAATGTTTTTAGACAGCCTAATATACTTTGTACAATAACATTACGGTCACAGAACCAGAAGAAAGGTACATAGAAATTCAATAACAAGTGAGGCCTGTGGTTTTATGCAAGAGGTGAATGTTGTTTATTTGACTGATAATCAGTTACAATCATGTTTAGCTGATATATGGAAAAATTTTAAAGTCCAACAAATTCGTATTTGACTTCTGGTAGAATTTAAAAACGAAACAAAACAAAACCAGTGAAAAGGAAACTATATGGAAAAGTGAAAGCAATCCTATCTCCCTTGAATGCTCATGAACTACTCAAGAATATAATACTGTAATAAAAAATACTGCTCGAATATATGTTACAGGTCAAAAAGGTACTTGTCAATCCCAAAGTTTACCAACTATGTTAAAAAAGCTATTAGAGAAAAGAAGGATTGCTTGTGAAAACTAAAGTCTGTATGATATGGGCAAAACAATCATTTGCATGTATGAAATGCAAGCAGGCAATAAAATATTTTTAAGCATTTTGACAGGGTATTCCTGTGAAAGGAAGACACACCCAACTGAAAGGGAGGGCAAATAGCAGCAAAATGAGGTTTTACAGTGAAAACTGGAAAAAAAAGTACTTAAGTCTACATGTATATGAAATTACTTTTTCCAGTTTCAGAAATAATAATAATAATAATAATAATAATAATAATAATAATAATAATAATAATAATAATAATAATAATAATAATAATAATAATATAGAATTAACAATGATAATTTTTCAACTTTCACCACAGAAACACATGATGGGTCATGTGATCTATGAGACTATAGGGATCATAGATTTGAAGATGGTACGTTGAAGCTGATTAGTAGAAATAAATAATGTGAATCTAGGCTGTCGAGTGGGTTCAGAGACAAAGGAAAGAAAGCAGACAATTTACAAGGTCATAGTATACCAAAGTCTGAATGACTACTATTCTGAAAACAGTCCAAAATAATAAACAAAAACAAGACACTGAAAAAGCTGGACAATATTTGATTTTAAGACAGAGGATATGAAGACAGAAATAAGGATAGGTCCTCTTTTTGCCAGATATTTGGTAACCCTAGGGGGGCCCTAGTAGTGTTGAGATCACAAATAACAAAAATAATAGTTTAAATACGCTAGAATTAAGAAACCTTCTTTGAGAGGCACCATTTGATGGTATGAGAACTAAGTGAGATTGTTGCAAAGGTGAACTGGGCATGTCTTCATTACCCAAGTAAGTGCCTGGGCCTGGCCTCACTTTTTCAAAAGGAAAAACTGAAGAATTAAATCAAGTAGATGTGACAAGAGACAAGTGATGAATGGGAGACGAACAAATCTTGAAGTCCAGATGGTTTGGTGATTTTTTTAGCATTATGAAATAATGGTGGTAAACTAATATAAAACATTGATAAGGCAAAATTTATCAATCATCTTGAAGCATAAGAATGAATATGGCAACAGCAATGGTAAGTCCTACCTGAAAACTATCAGCAAGCATGGGGAGGGAAGAACCCACCTAGCAATTTACTTGGCTTTTCAAAATGCAATTGACAAGTATATATATATATTGTTTTTAAAAATGATATCCCATGTTTAGATATCAGTATAGAGCGCAAAGAGCAGGGACATCCTAGGAAAGCCAAGAATGTAAACAATTGTAACATTAATTTATACAGCTAGTCCTCAACTCATGACCTCAATTGGGATCGAAACCTCCATCGCTAAGCAATGTAATCATTAAATGAATTATGCCCAATGTAATGATCTTTTTTTTTATCACAGTCATTAAGCAAATTGCATGGTCATTAACTTTTTGAAATCCACTGGTGATCTCATTATCCCAGGATGCTACAACAGATGTAATACATGCTGATTGTCAAGCACCCTAATTTTGATCACATGACTACAGGGACTACAGGGATACTGCAATGCAAGGACCTGTCCTAAGTCACTTTTTTCAGCACTATTGTAGCTTCAAAAAGTCATTAAATGAATGGTTGTAAGTTAAGGACTACCAGTAAAACAGTATATTTCTATGCATAGTTATTCAGAAGTAATCTCCCTACAGTCATGGAAATTTAGTTCCGAGAACCTTTGCATGGGATTGCGTAATGGATGTATCTGAGAGATTGTGACTGCCTCTTATCCTCTGCTAGAGCGGGAAACATAAGAGAAAAACAAAACAAATAAAGCAAGAGCGTTTTTTATTGCTATTTTAATGATTAATGCAAAGAGTGGGCCTTAGTTTACATTGGGAAGTATTTTTCTTCATTTATCCCCAGCTGATACAATATTCAAACTAGCTCATTTCATGGAAGTTGTGAAGGTGGGGCTGTTTCTTTTTCTTCATGCCAGTACCTTCAACATGTATATCTTATCTCTTGATCATAATTACATCTTCATTTAGGAGTACAATAATGCCTGGGGGGGAAATTACCCT
Organism: Azemiops feae; assembly: GCA_023970755.1. NCBI lineage: Eukaryota > Metazoa > Chordata > Lepidosauria > Squamata > Viperidae > Azemiops > Azemiops feae. Next base: position 1,336,403 of record JALGBA010004276.1, read on the forward strand.
TCCTCTTTCCAAAAGAACAAAGACTCCAAGGCTTTCAGCTGTTCTGGCCACACTCCATCCCAGCCTTAAAGCAAAGAGGACCCAAAACGATACAACATATTATGAGAAGACAATCACTGCGGTGAGCAACAGGCTTCAAAAACAACTGAAGAAACCATTCATCTGAGCTGCAAAGTTTCTAAAGATGAATCAGAACAGGAGCAAGTAGAGGCCAATATTTAAAGCTGCTTTCAAAACTCTGAACTGCAGGGTGCAGCTATCAGATGGGGCCTGCTTCCAGTTGTCCTAACTTGAAACAAGAGGGGCCACAGCAAGAACAGAGTCTCCCACATGTCATTTGTGAATGGTTCCTCTGTATGAGGATCTAGCTGAGGATCTACATTGTTCATAGTTTGAGGAGAAGGTATTTTTAAGCCACAAAGAAACAGATAAAATCCTCATCAATGCAAACCATCGTTCTTGTTCTTTGCACATGTAGACTGAAAATGCAGTCAGGGATAGACAGTTGAGATCTTAGTATTGGCCACCTGTTGCATGAAGATAAAAAATATTTCTCTCTCCCACCATCGACATCCTCCAGTTCCTCAGAAGACTTTCAAGCCAATGCCCAATCACCTTCATCCACTCTTGAAAAGTAGAGAACAGTGCCACAGCATATGCAAGGTAGGGAGACAAGGAACTGTGGTGAGTCTAGCATACAGAACAATGGGGGAAATGGCAGAGCCACAGTACTTTAAGGATATACTGTATACTGTAGTGCCCTTCGCCAGAGCTGCTATTGTGAATCTAATGACCAATGGGGATCAACGGCCATTCCCCGGTACCAAATCTGCTCCTTCTGGAGGAATGTAGTGCTCTCCAAAAGGGGCTAAATCTCAGTTCCTGAATTCTCCATCTTGAGTGGGTTTAATTTATTATTCTTTATCCAGACCGTTATAAAACTTAGATAATATGTAAAGTTGCCAACTGCATTCTTGGAGTTGGATGGTAAGACGTAATAGAGCTGGGAGCATGTTGAGGGATCTGGAAGACTTCCCTGAGCAATTTCAGGTGAAGAGCAACACAGGGAGAAACTGCAATACTATAGGGTACTAGAGATCAGTAGCTTAGTGGTCAAATAGTTGTTTCCCAGCTCCATCGTCTGGATGCAAACTGACAAGTAGGACCAGAACCCTTATGAAATTCAGCTGCCAAAGTCCAATCTCACTAGATAGTCTATAAGGGTAATAGATAGTATTGAAAATTTCCAAGATGCCTAAGAAAAGTAATAGGGATTATTCACTTCATCAGTTTCTGGTTTAAGTGATCCATGGAAGTATTCAAAAAAAGTTGCAATATCATCCCCTGGCTAAATCATCCCCTAATTGAAATGGGTCCACAAATATCAATAAAATCTGAAGCTTGTTTGGTACTTATTATGCGATCAAAAATACCCTGTCAATGATAGCAACTATGTTTGAGCATGGAAGAAGTATGCCAAATATTTTCCCCCACTTCCTCAAGCTGTCCACAAGTCCAGGGAGAACTTGCGCCCCCCCCCCACTTCCCCGATCAAATTATTGAGAAATTTCAGCTAGGTTATTTTTCAGCAAATGACAAGAGAGGATTGAAAGTAATAGAGACTAATCATTTTGGTTTGAAAATGGTATTATACTGAGTAGTGCCATTGCCTCTGAGCTGAATATGGCAACACTGGGTGAGGAGTCAGATGATTATTCTTTCCCTCCACAAACATATCAAGAAAGTCTTCAATGATTTGGAGGAAGAGGGTTTGAAATATAAAGTTTACAGTTCAACTGTTTGGGTTTTGGCTAGGAAAATCCTTAGAATGAATGAGGCTCTGTATGATTACAAGTGTAGCCATCAAACCCTTCTCTGGCTATGGAACCTCGAGGCTTTTAGGCTACAGATGTCAATGTCTGGGTATCTTTCACATTTTTATATGCAGGAGAGATTGTGCAGAAGGGTGAGAGAATTATATGTGGACCGAGTGCCCACCAGTTAAATCCTGCCAATGAGCAGGAGGGATTTACTCAGCATGTGCTTGCTAACAATGGACAGGTGGGTGGGATTTTTCTGATGTCCATGACACACTTGTGACTATTGGGTCTTAATTATATATACATTTCAATAGTTACTTTTTCATTATGTCATATTTTTAAACCATAATGAGGATTAACTCTCTGCTTCCCTTCTTGGTCTTTTAAAAGCCTATTAAAGGCTTTTGTGTGCTGTTATAACTCAGCTATAGAATTCATTGTTTAGAGGCTGATGTCATTCATAATCATTGCAGGCACAAATGAACGGCAAGATGTTTACAGTAACTTATCACAAGAAGAGTAATCTCCAAATTAAAATTAAAGCCCCTAACTCTGTGGCTTAGAAACAAGTTGCTATTAAAATTCTCCAGATGATATATAGTTGACAGGAACTGATGATGGTCTCCTGATGCAATAAGTGCCTGAAAACAAATATTGTGCCCTGTAATTATGGCATTGAATGCAAATGGACACTATGATGAAAATAGTGTATAAAAGGTATGTTTATTAATGCAGCATACCTCCCACCCCCAGATCATTTTATGTCTTTTCACTGTATCATGCTCTGTAAAAAAAAAGTTTCTAATTATCTGAACTTCCAAGCACCCTAATGGACATGAGTGAAAATATGATTTCCTAAGAGTGCTTAGAGGTTAAGGGAGATGATCAGAGGGAAACTAGGAAAGTAAAAGTTTTGTAATTGTCTCCCCACTTTTTCTTTTTCCAGCATTTTGGAGGAACAGAGCAGTTTCTGTACCTGTGAATGCAAATGGGGCAAAATGGAGTGAGCAATCCTGTGAATTCAGGATCTTTTGGATTCCACTTCTGACAGTAGCCCAGTCTTGTCTAGTAGTTTTGATCCTTCTTGTCTCAATCTCTCTTAATACCTGCCTTTTAGGGAACAGCAGAGTTTAAAACATCTCTACTGTAGCAAATCTGTCGCAAGTGAATTGGGTGTTTCAGTTTGCCAGACCTGTCATAATAAATTAATTACAGGATATTGCAGAAATGGCTAGGTTCCAGCAGCATCTTGCACAGTTTAATATAGCCCCATTTCCCCATTTCAATGTATTTGTGGTTAGATAAATCCTCAGAAAATTTACAGCTGCTGAAGCTAGTTTTCTGTACTCTCAGCCTATAGAAGTGTAACTAAAAATTGAGTTTTTTTTCCATACATGTATATATGTTTTGACTGATGAAGAAGCGATGTTCTGTTGAAAGAAGCATCCGCAGGGTTAAAAAGAAAGGCTGATATTAAGGCAATTGAAAATAATTGGTCAGTCACCCAGTGTATTGAACTAAAAGCAGTATTTTAGCTGGATATATTGTGAGGATCTTTTTAATGTAGCATTGTACCAATCTTGTCTTTGGTTTTTATTTCTGTATCTCACGTTAATATTTTATATTTATGATTTTAATTGTAAGCCACACAGAGTTGCTTTGCAGAATGAGTTGGACAGCAGCATATACATTTAATAAACAGAGACAAACAAACAAGCAAATAAATGAAGTATCTGTACTCAAACAGGTACCCCAAGAATGGTGATCCCTTTTTATAAAACAGTGAGGGTTTTTTAGGGCCACAGACACTTCTAAGTCAGGAGTGTAATCACAGAACATAAATTCTGTTTGTCTGAAAAAAAAAAGATGTTTTTGCTCAGGTACAAAGCAGAAATCCACTGAGTGTTACAAAGATCTAAACACAGCTGCCCTCTAAATAATAAAATATCTTTAGCTTGGCTTACATGGCTATCTGTGTTGCTCTGGCTGAAGGTGTGTTCCTTTTTTAAAAAAATTCTTATAGGCTTAGAGAATATAGCGATCCATTTCTGCTTGGAGGGTTGGATAAAAATATTGGAAAGAAGTGGGGACCAGGCAGAATAAACCCTGCCAGGATCTTATTGCCCTAATACTTGCCCCCAAATAATGAGGCTGAACTTGTCTTGTACAGTAAGAATTCAGTGAGACCTGAATGGAAATTTGAATTTCCCTCCCTTCCTCATTACTTTAGAGCAGCCAGATACACAGCGGATTATAGGCTTCTGGAGGTGTCAAATAACTATTTTTAACCAACATAACAACTGGGCATGACTGGGGATAATGGGAGTTGTTCTCAACTTCTGACAGAAAGCAGGTCAGAAAAGTTGTATAATGCAGTAGCTTTTTGTCAGGAAAAGCCACTACAGGAAGACAGTCTTCTCTTTTGTACTAGAGTCGACAATGTGCTCTTCCTTACTGTCCCTATGTATATTGGCTGCTATCCGACTAATTTATTTTAAATAAACTTGACATGCATTTAGAACAAGGAAATCAGAATATAACTTACATTTTTCATAGACTTGAATCTTGAATCTCCAAGAGCTATTTGCTGGTAGATTGAATTTTTCTCCCTTTTTTCACGAAATGAATTTCCTATCAGCTTTTGACAACATCAGCAAGGGAGACATCTCAACATATAACTGAGGTTTGTACTGATGAGGTTATCAGCTACCACTATTTATTTTAATTCATTTTTACATCTGCGTGGTGTTGTCACTGAAGTATTAAACTAGTTCAGGTGCTTTGGGCCAGCCATTCTCTCTCTTGGCCCACTTCACAGGGGCAAGTTGTTGTGGCAGGGTTAAAATGTAAGCCACTTGAATTCCTGGAGAAAGGATGGGATACACCTAGTAGGCCTCAAGGCAGTGTTTACAAGACTTCCATGTTCCTGTATTGGCAGACTGTATACAAGTGCAACTAAAATATTTTGTGGTATTCTAATATTGGACAAACCGGGATGAAGACTAAGTCTAAGCCAATAGGTTCTGCTCTCAGGTGTTGGGAACCTCGTTCAGCTGCTGCTGAAGATTAAAAATGGCAAGAAATACATGTAAACATTTATGAATTGAAACTTCGGGATTCTTAAATGGCAACTGTGAGTGATGCTAGTGAGCTAAAAATGACAATCTTTCATTCAATAAATGCAATTTATAATGTCCTTATAAATTTAACAAGGAACACAGCGGTAAATTCATGCAGTTTCAGAAAAACTACCCCCAAACCTGAATGTAAAAGAAGCACCATAAGATGAGTAACAAGAAATTCAATATACCTTAAAGAATAAAAGGAGTTATAGTTTTCTCTCTGCAATTGCCTACCCATTCAAGAAAAAGATTTTCCTGTGCTCTTCCATTTTCCTGTTATAGTACTCTTCTACAATAGCATCCAGTAAAGAGCTACTATTTCCCACTTCTTTCTGAATAAACTAAATATATTTCTAATTGTATACATTTGTATTGTATATCTATAATGCATGCCGGAGGTTAAGCAACATTAACAAAGCACATTCCTAAATTTTCTTAAAGCTAGTGTGAGAGCTGAACTAATTATTTACTTGCTTTTCAGCAGTGACTACTGTTTTTTGAGATTTTATCTCTGAAATAATAGTAATATATTTCAGACCACCAGCAGCAGAGGTGAGCAAAGGAGGTCAGTCTTACATAAACAGTGTTGCAGTGTGGTATCACAATCTTTGCATGTTTTCTATGTACACAAAACTCGTGGCACAATGATTTGCAGCCAGACCACCATTTGAAACACAAACACAATATTTGTCAATATTGTACTCTAACTTCCAAATTTAATTTTTATGTCAATAATATTGATTTTAAAGGGTTTTTTAAAAACACATACTCTATAGCCACCACCATTTGAAACGCAAACACAATATTTGTCAATATTGTATTCTAACCTCCAAATTTAATTTTCCTGTCAATAGTATTGATTTTTAAAGGTTTTTTAAAAACACATACTGTATGATTTATAGTCACATAAGAGTAGCATTTGAGATTTTTTTTTGCCTACTCAAAAAACATTTTGAACAGTTCCTTTCCTACAACAAACAGCATTTTTTTTTTTTACATAACTTTAATAAGTGGTCCTTCCTAATGCAAGTTACAGTAAAACAATTTTATACATGCTAGAAAAGGTTCCTTTAAAAGATACTGTTATTTGAGTTCACAAAATAAAGGGCTGTGAAGGGGGGTTACTTGCTTTATACTCTTCTATCCAGATTAAGTATTCCTCATTCACCTTAGTAATTAGAGCAGAAGGATGTAGTGAATGTGAGGCCTCATTATCAAGTTTGTAGCCCTGATCTATACAAAATGGCTACCATGCCAGCTATTTTTCATAGTTGTCTGCTTTTGCTTGTATTGGACTGTTGTTAACCCTAAATGATCCTGACATTCAATTCTTCCACAGACAATTGGGTCCCTCCAGCAGACTTCATTACCTAGTCAACAGAGACCTCAATTATCATCTTCCTCTCTGTTCCCATTAATCCTTATTTGATGCGGAGTTTCATCTCCTTTTGCTTTTTGAATTAAATGATGCTACAGTTACTCTGCTTCTGATTTGTGATGTCTGTTCCTTAAAAGGCTCGAAGGCAAAACTCAAATGCAAGATGATAGTTGTGAGAGACTGCAAGGGCAAATGTATCTGCTATTCCCTTGCATGCTATATTCAGTGTGCAAACACATCTATACATAATAAACTTATGATTTTTTATGGAAAATGGGTAGATTATATATATATATTACACAGTGATGTTGATTTTTGGAAAAGTGGGACATAAATTAACATTAGCAGCTAAATAGGAAATCCCATATCCGAGCTGCTTTACTTAATCCTCTTGTCTTCATACACGGTTTTTAAGCAATAATTCTATTTAACTCTTTCCGCTCCAGTAAGATCTAATGGAGCTTGTCATTTAGAATATTGTAATGCACTGAACAAACATTGAATTTCAATTCAGCCCATTGAAACTGAACTTAAGTTCTACCTTCTGGGAAATGCTATGTTTAGCCATTATTCTTTCAACCTAAAATATTATCATTTGGTAGTACTATCACAAATGTGCACTCCAAAGTATGTTTTTCTGTATTCATTAAGTTAATTCTCAGGTCGGTGAGTACCTAACCACATGATGGATGATCACCCTCACCATGCTCTGGAACAGATTTTTAATAACTGTGAGTAAATTAAATTAATATTCAATAATTCACAATTTTATTTCACTACATAGGTTAAATACGTAAGTGGTAGCTAGGATTATGTCTGCTTTGAGAGAACAGAGGAATAAAGTTCCTATTTAAACATTTTGATAAACCTTATATTAAAGGGGTGATAGGACAGTGCACAAGTGGTAAGGATAAAGTTGAATTTGGCAAATGTTACACCTGGAATCTTACAAAATAAAGGACTATTTCTAGATCATATGACAGTCACTTGTCATGCAGACTTTTATAAAGGAAAGAAAGCAGTTAATTAGAATCCTTTTCAAAGAACATAAACTCTCCCACACTGATGTTGTGGTGAAACTGCTTTTCTGGAAAATGTACTCCATTATATTAGAACCTTTTACAGAAACGTACATTACTTCATATTATTCAAGTAGCATAGATACAATATTGAAATTTCATACTGAAAATGTTGCATCACCTGAAAGGATGGGCTTCTTTCTTTTGCTAGTCTAATATTTAAGAAAAAAAGCACAAAAATAAGGCAGGGAGTTTTTGTGAACGCTAACCTTTGCTCATATTCAGAGAAAAGAGGCCTGTTATTATAATAATAATGACCACTTTAGGCATTGAGAATGATTTGCATGCTGTCTTGTTCCACAAATATCTTTGCATAGAGTAACAGAGACAGACAGGTATTAATTCAAATGAAAAGCTATAAAGGATTCTAACTCCATGAGTTGGGTGGGAAGATGAATGCAAATAAAACCCCCACTATTGTTATAGTGACAATAGCCACAATGCCATTTTAAAAAATATGTTTTCAGCTCCATAAATCTTCATGTAGGGGCTTTTATCTGATTTCACTCCTTAATTGTTATTTGGAACAGTGCCTTAAAGGATATTGTTCTTGCCTGTCCTCTCTCAATTTGGAAAGTGTGGCAAAGCAGCTCCATTCAGCTTCAAAACACTGTACATAATTGGAGCCCTAGTTTGCAAGCTGAAAAGGAGGAGCTGTGCCTTTGATTACAGCTACCACTTCTTTGTGGTGTTTATGTGAAGTGTTATTTTTATCTTCCATGTCCATAATATCAGATTAATAGTTAACGATGCCATCCAAACGAACATCAAAAAGTTGACTACTTCTCAGCAATGCCCAATATATAGCATGATGCATGTTTAAATTATGCTTTAAGGAAGGAAAATTTTTAAAAGGCGAATGAAGGATATTAAATAAGCAGAAGAGTCAGAAATATAGCATTCTTCCAGTGAACTGAGGAAGCAAATAATGGCAATGTTATTCTTCTACATTTTTTGTGAAGAAATGTTAATTCTCATTATTTAGAGTTTAAAAATGTACTGTAGATGTAGATCAACTGCATTTTTTGTTTCAGTCTAGTTCTGGGATTGAAACAGCTCTAATTATCTTAATAAGTGACCTCCACATGAAGATGGACAATGGAATACAATCATGAGAATTCTTCTGAACCACTCAGAAGTGGTGATAATATAAAGAAAAAGATGTCAACAGGATTAGTAGGCTATATTTTATGGCATCTTTGACCTATCATTATGATAGTTGTTCCACGAAACTAGGGTCAGGAGATGCTACTACTCTACTTTGTAATCTTAAACTCATAAGGTCTACTGTAACTATGTATTATTATCTTATCCCCTATGCTCTTCAAAATCTTTATGAAGAGATCTCCCAAAAAGATAAAGTTGTTGATCATATCCACAGTTCTATCTTATTTCTATCCTGACATGAAAATTATGGACCAATAACACTACTGATTAAGTAGTTTTGCTGTTCTAGACAAAGATGTTTTGGCTCTTCATCATCTACATTAGGGGTCTTCAAACTTGGCCCTTTTATGACTTGTGGACTTCAACTCCCAGAATTCCTCAGCCAGGCATGCTGGCTGAGGAATTCTGGGAGTTGAAGTCCACAAGTCATAAAAGGGCCAAGTTTGAAGACCCCTGATCTACATCCTAGCCTGATGAAACAAAATAACACGTTCTTCATGCTGAGGTTATATCTAGACTGACCTATTATCTTCTTACACAATTAAAACATGCTTTTTAAAGCACATATATTTTATCGCATAGGGAGCTACTAATAAGCAGTGTCATTTAACATTTGCTGTGAAACAAATAAATTAGAATGAGTACCAGTATTAAAGGTAAGGTATTAACTGATACTTGGAAGAGCTATTGCCTGGTAAATTTGACCCTTTGTATCACAGGGCTTCTCTCTTTTTTCCTTCCTTCCTTGACCACTTACCTCTTTTCCATGGTTCATACATTTTCTTCATGGTGGGAGGGAGAAAGGGAGAGAAGATATGCATTTGTATGCAGTGTGTTTCTATATACAGCAATAGTTTGTGTGTGATAATAGCTGATAACAGTATATGCAGATGGGTTGCTATTTTTTATTGGGAAACTTCATTTATAGGCACTTTATTTAGCTATTTTTAATTCAATTAATACACATTCATGTAATATTCAATATACATTGTTTAGTCCTGATGGGGTTTTTAGTATGGTTTCTGGCAGGCAGATTCACAATATACAGATATGCCATTCATTTGCAATTAAGTTACACATTTATTAAGGGTGAGGAATTGCATGAGATTGCTGTGTGTGTGTGTGTGTATATGTGTGTCATGCAACTCCTCATTCTTAACCTATAAATGGTGCATGTACATTATTGCAAATGTATTGCATATATACATGCATACATACTTCAACCCTGAGATGGGTGGTATATAAAACTAATAAATAAAATATATATTCCTGTCTGCATTTGTTTTGTGGAATGGGGATTGTTTTAAATTCAGGGTTGTCTTCATTTCAGGTAAATATGTATTCAATATTTTTACGTTTTATGCCTGTTCAACATGAGGGATGATTGTATAATATTTGAAATTTAATCCTGCGCATCTGGGTGTTATTTTGCACATCAGTGGTCAACTTGGTTATTCTCACTTCTTTTTTTTTAAATGGAATCAAATGCCATGACTACTAAAAAAGGAGTTTCTAATTTTATGTTATTTATTGCTTCAGAAAGGAAGAGGGCAGAATTTCCTAACATGGTATAAATAATGTGAGCATCAGTAGTCAACATATATACACAAGAGAATAATAAATAAAGTTACCGGAAATCATCACTAATGCACCATTCACAACTTAATGCTTTTTAATTTGAAAACAGTTACACCTGAACATAAACATGTGCTGCCTAAAAACATATCTCACTCATATACAGATGTCAAATTATTTTTCTAAAGAGTAGAAAAAACAGTCAATGGGGCTTTAAAAGCAGGGGAAAAACGCCTTTACAAATTTATAACATGAATTTTGCAAATTTGTTCACAGTAAAAATATATATCAAAATATATATCAATTTTATTACTTTTTTAAAGTTAATATACAAAAAGTTACCAACTCTTGGTAGAGATACATACTCCCTTTTACAATATAGTTTTCTTGTAATTCGTTCTCTTCAAAACCACTTCAGTATGAGAGGCTGTTGCAATGGCTAATCTTATTTAAGAGTATAGCAGGAATAATAAAATCACACATTGAGCTGATTATTTTAAGATTAAACTCCATCACAATCAGATACAAGCATTTAATATTGCATTCTTTTATGAACAGTGTATCAAAACAAGACTTTCTAGAATATAGTGTTTCTATCGCAATTAAGCTGGTTGATTTTTATTCGTAGACTATAAGGAATTTTAAGCTCATGTCTTTACCAACATCATGGTATTCTTCAACTTTTAGCAAACTGGACCGCTTTATTTCAGTGACCTGAAGAGCTTCAATAAAATTCTGGAAATTTCATTACTTTAGACAGCAAATTGGTTTAAACCCAGTCATTGTCAAAATTTTAACTCAGGTTAAGTTTTACTGGAATTTTCAGAACATATTTTTCTTCTTAGTTCCTTGGCCTCCCCACATCATGATAACTCTAAATTGGTTTAGAATAAATCTATATATTGAACAATATTTCAAGTTTTCAAATATATGGGATCATCATTTCAAAACAAGCAATAATTCCATTATTTTCCATGAAACTCACAGCCACGAACATGATGGACGCTATACTGCTGGATAATTCAACAGGAAGCCATCATCTGATGTTCCCTTTCTACTAGTGCTTTTCACCGTCCCTTTCTTTCTTTTCTTCCTGTTTTTCTTAGGCTCATCCTCAACATCATTGAATGGGATGCGATCATTTGCCTTATATTCTTGTTCCTCTATATTCATGCCCTTCTGTGTTTGTCCACAGGTAATTCTGTAAGAAATATAAGATAATAGGTGCAGTTGGAGATTTAAAGTCACAAGCAGTTAAACTAGATTCTTTATCCAATTATTGACCTGTTCCATTCATACCCATTACTACTAAAGACTGATCTTCTGACGCTGGAACACACCAAGGCAAAGGCAGAAAAACACATGTCTAAAGCTGACCATGAATTTTATAGAAAACCGAGGCCCATTCTCAGTTTCTGCTCTCTGAAAGAACATCTGATACAAACAGATTGGCATTTTCATACGTAGTTCTGGATTGCTAATTCCCCACAATAGATAATAGATGGATAATAGAATTTAACCTTGGTTGTGTACTATTATGATATGCAGGCCACTGTTTTTTCAGCATTATTACATGATGGATAAAAAAGAAAAAAGCTTGGAAAACAGGGCATCAGTGAATATCTCTAGAAAAGCATTTATAACCCAGGCAAAATGAGAAGTGTGTGTAAGTGCCATTTACTGTACATACTTTTTCCCATACTTTTCCATAAAGCAAATGGATATGTTATCCTGCCTGGATTACTGACTGTTTTGTTTTACTTTCTTTTGGCTTCAACTCATAACATTGATCCTATATAAAATATCAGCCTGGTCATGCAATTACATGCCATAGTCTATTTTCCACCTAATGCATCTAACGAAATAGCTAGATCCATTAGGAGCCAACAGAAGAAAGGAAAAACAGAAGCATGGCTTTTTAGCAATCATGGTGCCATAAGACAATGTACCTTATTGTAATATCTTTGGAATATAAACAACTACTGTAACGCAACACATTTATTGCAGTTTTGTAGTTCCTCAGCAATTTCTCCGAGGTCTTTTCAAGATAATTTATACCAATTTAGTTCATTATTTCTGGATGACTGCAATGAGAAACACCATGATTTTCAGCTTCTTCCAAGCCATTTAACAATCTATGTTGTACTACTGGTGCCTTACTGTTCAGCCAGGTAGTCTGTGTCATTCACTGAAATAAATCTTTGGTCTCCCAACTTGCTAGTATCTGCTAGCATCTGCAAGAGAAAAACTTTAATCAGTAAAGAAGGGAGGGAGGGTGGGAGAAAATAGAGCCAACACGTGTGTGATGACAAACCCACGGGCTTCCTGAATGAGGAGAGAATATACCTCACTTTATAAGTAAGGTCTGTCACCCAAGAAATTCTCACAATATGTGGTTTAAAACAAGGAAACAGTCCTCTACTTTAAAACCCTTTGAAATGTTCAGGTGTGCTTAGAAAAAAAAATCACACTCAAAAGTATTAATCTAAGTCTGGATGAGACTTAAATAGAGATTACCAATACCATTGGAAACCAAATATAAGAAAACAACAATATTTTTGAGGGAAGAGATGTATGATTTAAAAGTTATTGGCTATTTAAAATATCATGTGCGGTGTCCTTTTAGGCACCTAAATATGTTTTTAGATGTGACAAAGATGCTAATTGCAATTCTTGGTTATTATTTATAGAGAAAAATCAGCCTGTAGTAAGAGTAGTTTAGGAAAACATATTAATGCCACTCAAACTTTTTAAAAATTCTTCTTTAGAGAGCTTTCTGGATATACTAGTCTTTTGTTTATATTTATTAAAAAGGCAGAAAATAAATGGTCTTAAAAAACAGCTCTCTCTAAATACCTAAAGAAGAAGAAAAATCAGTTTTAAATGACTTCATTTTATTAGTTTATTTGGCAGAAAATAAACAACTATAGTTCAATGAATCTAATGTTGGGCTTAAGAGATCTTGGCTCATATAATGACAAGAAAAGAATCATAGTAAGACACAATTGCCATGAATATTTTTGACATTTAGCTTGCATTTCTAAGATAAGATCATTCTCTCCATCTCCTGGTTAGAGCAAAAGTCTTTATCATATGCAACATAAAAAGGATTCTAGAAAGAAATGGCAAAATGCTGCCCACACTATATAAAAATGTTATTTTCCAAAACACTCGTCTTTTACTTTTTTTTTTACAATCCAGAGTATGCTCCTTTAGGTGCACCCAAGGGACTTTTCTATTTGGGTGTTTTTCTTAAATAGCAGTTTCTCATGTGATATTCTAACTGCTTCATGAACTCCTCCAGGTTTCATAAACTCCTCCAGGTTTCAAAATGTCCTTAAACTAACATATTAGAGGGCATTATGGATTTTGACCATAATATTTCACTTCTATATTCATAGTTAGCCAGATCAACAATTCAGTCTGACTACAATAAATTACTGTACACTTTATTGAAAGTATGGAATTCAAATAATATATGACATTACCAACTACATTCTTTAGTATTGTTTTGAAGGAGCTCATGTGAGACTATTAATGCAAAATCGTTTAATTCACATATACATATATTCCCCCCCCCATTGTTATTAATTGAGATTTTTTCCATTTTACTTACTGAGGTTGTTCCAGTAAACTTAGTTTTATCTAGCATAAAGGATCTGTTTAATTTTTTTAATTGTTGCTTGTTTGTGTACTTACAAGTACATAATAAATTTACTGTTACCACTAGTGCTGCATTACATCATAATTTAGGGGTTAGATTAGAACAATAAATTAAATTACTACTACAACTACTACAGAGCAAGTTTCATGTAGTGGTTAAGACACCAGGCTAGAGACTGGAGACTGTGAATTCTAGTCTTGGCCTAGTCACAAATCCAGCTGGGTGGCCTTGGGTCAGTCACTTTTTCTCAGCCCATGTAAGGAGGCAATGGCAAACCACTCCTAAAAAATCTTCTCAAGAAAACTGCAGGGATTTCTCGAAGCAGTCTCAAAGAATAGGACACAATTGAATGGGGAAAAAAAGAACTGCTGTAGTATATATAGTATGTGTGTGACTGTCACTTTATTTTGGATGCTTTCATTTTAACTGACAGTACCTGGAGAGATATGGGCACAGAAAAGAGTAGTAAAATAGCTTTTAAAAATAAATATATATTTTACCATTCCAGAGATTTTGGAATCAGTGGGAGGATTAAAACAAATATGCCCTTACTTCAACAATGTTGCCATCTAGTCATTTAGGAAGACAAAGCCCAAGTCAAACAAACAGATGATTCCCTTTTAAGCTAAATCAGAAAAAGGGATGCAGGTTAGAAACTGCCCCATCCCATCTGTGGGGGCAGCTTTTATTTCCTTCTTTAGAAATTATATTGGTTAAATTTCATTTAATGCATAGAACTATTCTGATTCAGCCTTATCAACTAATTGGCAATTTCAGAGAGATGGTGATGCTCGGTTTGCTAAACTAAAATTACTGCAATGTTAAATCACAATGGCTGAGGCAATATAGCCATTTTTAAAAAGTTATTCCTGAGAGTGCGTGCATTTTAGTCATTTCAGTCAGAGAAAATGAATTGCTATTTGGACTTTATAGAAGTAGCCCGTTAAATTAAAATCCACAGATTTATTTTTTTAAAAAACAGGATTATGTCTTTCCCTGTTGTAAGGACTATTAAAAATTTGGTTACTTTTTTCTTTCTTTTTCCAAATATTAAGAGTCTCTTGGTCTTTTAGCTGCACATAGTAACTGCCTTATAATCCACAATGGAGAAGACAGTAACTGCATGGTAGTCTGAATTGTGGCCAAATATTATGAAGAAAACATAGAATCTTCATATTATCTTTTATGGCATGTTTATTAAATAACCAAGCCATATAATTTGTAATGATAATTAAAGTCAGTTAAATGTCAACTCTTCTCTTTCTATCATGTGGAAGGTTTTCCAACATATATGGAATGTACTTTGTGAACATAATAACTTCTGGGCTTGTATTCCTGGAGAATGGATGAATCCAAGCAAGTCCATACATTAAAATTAACACACACTACATGCACTTGGTAATTAACCTGTTACCACAAGAAATGGAAAATACAATCCCATCTTGTGAGGTATGGCTCATGCCTTTCTCCCAAATAGTTACCTCAGGCACAGCTGGTGATGTTACTTTTACAAATTCATTGGATTGAAGAGTAGATTCTTCTGCTAATACTTTAGATTGCTGTTGTTCATATTGTGCTGAAAAGGAACCATAACTCATTTAATACAAATGGTTATTTATTTGATCCATAGCATTTTCAAATTAGTTCCTCCACTATTTCAGAATATTTTTAAATGTGTTATTTAATACAGTATACCTTTATCAATAACTCACACTACTGATTTATTTGATACTCCAAGAGATATGTTGGATGGCTGGATGTTTGTGTATGTGTATAGATGATATATAAAATGTTCACTATCTCTATACACAACTCAGGATCAATATTGAAATATTTGAAAGGGAAACTGCAAAATATCATGAAAATGAATCGCCTTGGCTCCTAGCTGTGGACTTATTATAGGTTTTCAGATATATATAGCATCCTTCTGTTGGGAAACTTTCCATATGAGATAATTGAAAAAAATGATGTTTATGACAGTCACTTACTACAAACTTATAAATGGATATTTCATAGGTGGACTTTTGCATAGGGTGCCCTCTGCTGTGGAAATTAATTCTAACATCAGTGGGCACAATTCTCAATGATACTTCAAGGCCTCTGCAAGGGAAGACATGGGCAGACTGAAGATTGTAGAGAGACAGACTGCTGTCTGCACTTGTGATCAACTTGCTTGCTCACATTTGGTTAAAAGTAAAATGTTCTAATATTGTAGAGATTAAGAAGCTAGTTTTTGTGGTCGGAGACAGTTGCTGTCCTGTTTTCTGCATATCTTTGTGCTCCTTCCCGTGATGAAGAAAGACAATAAATTATGCAATCAATGAAAATACATATTAAATTGCTTAAATTAAATTTATCGTATAAAATATTTATATAATTAACTATTGAGTTAATTAACATAAATGAGAAGAAGAAAAAAATATGGTTGCTTTGGTTTTAGATAGCAAATACACCTCACAGTTAAGTACAGTTTTCAGAGTATCATACCGGGCCACAGAGTCCAATTTATTTTCTGTTATGGAAGGGGGAAAAAGACGAAGCTCTCCGCTGAAGGTGCTTGAGATCTTTGATTCTTTTTTAAACAAGCAGATTATATATGCTGTCTCCAGGTTTTAGACAAAATCAATACTCATAAGGGTACATGCTTTCCATGAGCAGTTTCAATTGGAAGGAACACAGAATGAACCCTCATTTATTAGAACGAATAAATCAAGGTGGTGGTATCTAGTTCACTGTAGCGTATTCCTTTTTCTTGGTCAATATATTTTATTTTCAGATTATTGATACATTTAGTTCTACTTTAGTTTTGATATGTAACGTGTATTGCAATGCATTAAGTCATAGAATAGCAGATTTCAGACATTTGATTTAAGCCCCCACAGGTATCACATACTAGGCAAAATCATTATACATACTTTCTCCAACCACATAACTGGCTGGAAAATAGCCTTGCTGTCCATTCGCCAGACTGCCAAACCACCAGTTATCATTATCTTTGTACAACACTTGGATAATGTCATTGCAGTGGATGGATAGTTCATCTGATCGATGTGCTGTGTAGTCATAAAGAGCCACTACCTAAAAGAGAGATAACACCACCACAGCTTTATCACAACTCTACCACAGAAACAAAAGGGCAACATTCATTTCCTCTAATAGAGAAGTTGCTGCAACCCAAAGGGAGACTTGGGCAAAAACTCAGTCTGTCTCAGGTTTTAGGGCTGGTGGGAACGCAGCAGGAGAAGCCAGATAAAGGGGTTGTGGGATTCTAGAAAGAGTTAAGAACATTAAAGGCAGTAAGATTAGCTTTCATGAAAAAAAAAAAAAAAAAACTCTCTGAAACTGCAGCAGCTGTTAGTTTTATAAGCAAATAAAGTTTGATAGATTTTTTTTTGTTTCTTAGAATTGTTAACAGCCCTTTCAGAACCTGCTTTATTTGTGAGCTGGCTGTTATGGAAGTACACAATGAAAGAACATACTGGCAAGAAAATCCCACGAAATTCATGAACTGCTAAGCTGTAATGAATTTCTGCATCGATTCATTTTGAATGTGCCCTTATAGCAGATCATTTTCTGTACAATGGATCTTTTTATTCTACGCTATTGGCCTTCCAATACTCTACTATTTTAGGGGATCTATCCTGCACTGTGTAGACTACTATCCCCCCTCTTATGCATATCCACTGCAGAACCTACCTGTCATTTTCCCCTGGCAATAATTTATCACTCCCTCCCTTTTTTAAAAAAATAGATAAATTATTAAAAGAATTACGGTGAAATACTGCTTCATCACATTCAAGCGAACAGAGTTCCTCCACAGAAGATATGCTTAGGAGGGAAACATTATGTATGGCTCACTTGTCTTTTTTAAAAAAACTGAAAGAGCAGGTAAAGTTTCCTGAATTGCACTTTGGGTCCTTGCTGCTCATTCATGCCCAGTATTGATCTTTGGTGCTGCCCACTGGCTTGTGGCCAAAGAAAAGTAGTCACACAGTGAGTGGGGAAACCATTATTTGTCTGTTCTACCAAAATGAAAGCACACTATACAAAGCATTGGATTCTCATTCAGCCAAGCTATCATTTATTTAATAAAAGTTTACTGCATGACTACAAATGGCTGGATTTGCCCTAAGGAAAAAATGGTTTATATAATTTTATATTCTGAATGTATAAATTGTCTGTTGTTATATGGTTGTTTTTTTTTTTTAAAAAGTGTGCTTATGCTGTATGCTGCCCAATAAGCCGCCTAGAGTTGTACTTATAAATCTTAAAAATAAATAAATAAATAAGGCAAAATATACACAATAAACCAAAACTAAGCAAACCGTATTAGGATTCAGAGTAGTATATGAAGTATTCTCATAATATTCTTCAGTTATAGCTTGCATGATAAAATGAAATTAATGATGGAGTGGCTGACCATGTACTAATACTTTCAAAGAACAGGCCCCAGTAATTCAGGAAATTACCTTAAACCAGGAAGACTAATTCTTCTTTTGCTATGCTATGCTATGCTATGCTATGCTATGCTATGCTATTATATTACATTACATTACATTACATTATTATTATATTATATTATTATATTAATTATATATTATATTATATTATATTATATTATAATTATATTAGCCACCCATTTCACCAAAGGTGACTCTTTTGCATTTATTTATTTGTTTGTTTGCCGCCCATTTCACCAAAGGTGACTCTAGATGGCTTACTTTTCTATCAAATTCATGAGCAGAGAATTCTTCAACATTCTGATTAATCCTCAACCTTCTAATAAGAGAGACCAGGGACTGAGTGTTCATTCTACATTTAGGCTAAATGACCAGAACATGAACTATTTTTTAAATACATTCAATATCTAAGATGCTATGAATTATTGGTAAAAGGAACAATGAACGATTGATCCTGATTAACGTTAAATGGATAAATCTTTGGTGCTCTATGAGCTTATTTGTTTGCTTGCATCTAAATGCTCCATTACCAGACATTATCATTGAAGACGTTACCTAGGTGGGTAATTAAATATCTGCAAGCAAACCACCAAACTCAGAGAGCACCAAGCACTCCACAGTTCAACTCTGAGCATCATATATTCTCTTCTATTGCAAGTGTAAATAATTCAGAAAAATTAGATTTTAACAAAATAAGTATTAAATGATGATTTTTAATGTAATATCATATATAGTTTACTTACAGAGCATACTTGTTACTTTAGAAATTGATTATAATTACTTAAAGCAATTGCAAATATTGTACATATATTCATGAATGTTTGCATCTCTTAGTGCCTTCAGGTATCTTAGCTCAATTTAAACAAGCACTAATTAAAGTTTTGATTTTTTTTTTTAAAAATAAGGTAGCCACAATCTTAAACTAATGTGTATGGTTTTCTTTATTAAGCCCCCAGCAAGTCACGTCTGTCCGAGAAGCAACTAAAATAAACAAACAACCCTCTACTCCAGTGGTGGTGAACCTATGGCACGCGTGCCAGAGGCGGCACTCGGAGCCCTCTCTGTGGGCACGCGTGCCGCCGCTGCCAGCAGCTTGCGCAGGTCCATTAGGCTGCTGCTGCCATCTGGGGCGGCAGCCGCACCCAGCACAAAGGAGGCGAAGCGGCCAGCTAGCGAGCTCGAGTAGAGGTGGTAGAGCATGCCCACATCCAGCAAGCCAAAGGCCATCATGAGCAGGGAAAGCCGGATCCCCATCGGTGCCATGGCACCCCAGTCCAGCTAAGATTGCATGCCTCCCCCCATCTATGCTGGGCCTTCTGCCCACCGCCCCACCCGCCAGAGATCCCCTGGATCTCCCCCAACCCTGCCCCGCCCCCACAGGCATCCTCCCCATGAGCAGCATCGAGGTGGCCGTGCCCACCCCAGCCACACCCACCCAGTCTGCCGTGACAATCACAGCCACACCCACCCAGTGGGCCACACCCCAAGGGCACCACAATGCCCGGGCACTTTGCAATAAATAAGTGGGTTTGGGGTTGTGGTTTGGGCACTCGGCCTCTAAAAGGTTCGCCATCACTGCTCTACTCTATAAAACTCTCTGTAAGATCACCAGTGGGTCAGCTTGCACATAAATCATCAGAGTTATCCCTTATGCAGAGATATGCAGAGTTACCACATCTCTGCAAACTTGGATTCATTTAAAGATTAAGTGCTCAGAAAATCTAACAAAAATGAATAGTGCTCGCAACAAAAATGAATAGCTATTCCACAAATATTCAGTCTCCACCCATCAGGGCTTACAAGACATCTCCATAATGATTAGACACTTATTCTTAATTATTTATATAAAATAAGAGCATCAGCCTTTTGAAAAAAAAAATACTATGAACTCCTTTTATGAAATGCTGAGTAACACAACATTTCCCATTATTTCTAATGGATAAATGTGAAAGATTTTTGCTCCCTTCAAGAACAAGTTTTCTTTCATTTAAGAATGGATATTTTGGGTATCAGTCAATACAATCAGTTTGGAAATGTGGATCGCTATTTTTATAGCACAATTATACAACTTAGTATAATTTGATAAATCTTCTTTTAAAATGTTAAAAACTGTTTGGTGACATAACAACCAACATTAGTACACTTCCATAAATGTTCACTACAAGCTACAGGATGTGTTTGCTAAAGTTTTTAAAAAGTGACATTCGCTTCTTTGTGTTGACAAAATAATCAATGATACAATGACCTAAAATATGTAAAGAAATATATCATCTTGGTTTGGATTGATCTGGGCCAATATATGTCTAAAAGCAATTTAGGATAATTAATTACAGTGTATAAGCTTAACAATTGAAAAAATCAATATATTGTACAATGTGATAAAGTGAAAAAGCACTTACTGTTTCCTGGACAGAGATTGAATTAGCATCTCCTCTGGCATATGATGAAGCTGTAAAATTAGTGTTCTATAAAAAAGTATTTAATATTGACAAATTAGTAAAACATAATATTTTAGCTTAGATAATATCTGTATTCAACCTATGCACGTAAATGGGGTCAAGAGTATTAACAGCATCCTACTTACAGTTTCCCCGCCTTGTCACTAATTTCCACCAAATCAATTAATGATCACAATCTATAAAGCCTTTCATGGCACAAGACCCTATTATTTAAGGAACCATCTTTTTGCTGTAAGATTTGACAGAATCGGCATGCTTCAGATTCCATCTATCAAGGAATACCATCTGATGGAACCAGGAGATGTGCTCCCTCTGACATGGCATCTGCCCGGTGGTATAGCCCTGATCCTGCCCTCTTTTAGATGAGTCTCAAAAGAACCAGTTCATCCTCCAGACATTAGGCTAGAACACTATGTGCTTGTTTTGTTGATTTAGTGTTTCTTGTTTCCCTGTTCAGCTATTTATTCTCCTTTTTTTATTGTTCTGACTGTTGTTTGAAAAGCATTTTTTATGTTTTTAGCCTGTATGCCTCCTAGAGTGGATGGCCTATAAATATGGCAAATAAACACCCTCAGCTAGGTTCTTGTATTGGAAACAATAGGAAAAAGTTACACAGTGTCTGCTCCACAACTACTCCTTCTTCATTTCTAAACAAAAACTGGTTTTGGGTGTAAACACACAGATTTGCTACCAATACATCTACAATAGCCTTAGACCACAGAACCATCTGATTTACCACATTATCATCTCAAAACCGCCATGACAAGAAAAGTTAAGAGCCTCTTCTTTGCACTTTCCATAATACAAATATTTGTAGAAAAGCAACATTGCAGAGGCAGTGAATTTTACCCAAAGGGAAGGAGTGACTCTTGTTATTCTGGGATGAGTCAATGTGATGATTATTACTGCTATT
Organism: Azemiops feae; assembly: GCA_023970755.1. Lineage (NCBI taxonomy): Eukaryota > Metazoa > Chordata > Lepidosauria > Squamata > Viperidae > Azemiops > Azemiops feae. The sequence goes on from JALGBA010004276.1 coordinate 1,358,040, forward strand.
CTCATTATAATTCTTTTAAAAAGATGATAGTTATGAGCTCTCAAAAAAGCTTCATCAAATAACCATGAGCTGAGGTAAGCTTTAGGAAATAACAGATTTAAAGCTTCAGCATGCCCTGGGATATTTTGAATGCACCCAGATGTTGTGTTGAAGGGTTATTAAAATGTGGCTCCAAAGGGCTTCCTCTTAAAGGAATATGTGCTTTTCTGCCCAACAATGTACTCAGAAAGAAGTGTGGACACCATTATAATGGATTAAAATCTGCCTCAAATCACAGACATAATCTTGCATTGGACGATATAAAAGACATGTACAGATTTGCATGCCATTGTGAATATGGGCCATTTTATCTTGAGCTATTTTGATCAGAATTCCCTTCATCTTGGATCTCATGTGAAGCTTTGCTTCACACATTTAACCTTTCATACATTTGTCCAATGTACAGGGATGGGCAACCTGAAGCCCTCTGGACTTCAATGCTCATAAGCCCCATCCACCATCACCAATGGCAAGGGATCTGTTCTCCATAGGATAGGAAATGAACAAATAGTTATAACATCTATATATTTTTAAAGTTACCTTTGTTAGAATTGGGTGAAAACTATAATCCAATTTGAATGGATGCAGCAGGCTGGTGCATGCCATTTTCACATTTTGTGGTTTTATGCAAGGGAAGCCCTTAAAAGCGGAGCTTGCATAAATAAATAAATAAATAAACATCTTTCTTATGGCTTTTGGGAGAAATTTGTATGAAAATGTCACGCACTGCAAAAATAGCCTCTAAGTAATTTGCAACATTTTGGGAGAGTGTAGGAAATAGGAAATTATTCTGAACAAAAAGCGGTTTAGTAGAAGATATCCAGATTCAAATCAACATTTCCTTCAGTTGGGAATTACCAGAATTGAAGTCCAACACATCTGGAAGATTTATTTTGGGGGAAAATCTTGGGTCTACACTTAAATGTAAACAAAAAACAACAAAAAGATATTTCAGCATTACATTGTTTTCACTGAGATGCTAACATGTATGTTACTAACAATGCTGCACAAAAGTTTCCATTGTAATGGATATCATGATAGGTAATTGATATTTTTATTTCCCAATCTTTACATCAGCCAATTGTTAAAGCAAGTTATGGTATGTTGTACGAACTTATGGAATAAACTCCATTAAAGCAAAATAGGTTTCTTTTGCAAATTCCTTATTGGTAATTTTTCTTATACACATGCTGGTATTTTGCTGCTTTACCCCAAATTGTTATAAGTGTTGCTTGCTTCTCATATTACAGTACTGTATACAGAGTTTTGTATCATTTTGATGCATTCTGTGATAAACACTCTGACAGGAAAAATATTTTATAGACACGGATGGAGTTGAATATAATTAATCTGCACATACGCTTAGTCTTTGCCTTATGATCAGTTTAACACTGATATAAAGATATGACAGCCTCAAAAAAAGGCAACGCACGACCCATCCTCAAAGTTATGACTATCACACCTCCCCCACAGTCATGTAATCACAATTCGGGTGCTTGGCAAATGCCTTGCATTTACCCTGGTTGCAGTCTTGCAGGCATGTGATTGCAATTTGTGACTTTGCAGCCAATTTCCAAGAAGGCAAGTCAGTTAGGGAAGCCAGATCAGTTTAACAACTGTAGCGATTTGTTTAAAAACCACAGTGAAAATGGTCATAAAATTGGGTCTGGTCACGTGATAACTTGATTTATGACTGCACCAACTTACAACAGAAATTCCGGCCCCCATTGTGGTTGTAAGTTGAGAACTACCTGGATCTTGCCAAGTTCAATCTCTCTCGGTTTTCGAGTAAGAAATTCTCTTAATTTCGGAAGGGGCAAAAAATATGGAAACCCATTCTGATAATTGCTTTGCCTTGCTATTTCCCCTAACTCGAATGAGAAAAGTTTCACCACTAATGGACAAGCCCATAAAACTGTGCGTATCAGTACATGTACAGTGCGATGAGAAGGTAATTATGTGGCAATTTTTAGGGAGAAAATTCAAGGTAAGACATTCAATTTACTTCAGTATATAAAAAAAAATCAAATACTATAAAATCAGCTACTCCCATCCTTTCTTTCTTTTCCTTTATTATCCTGATTAAGAGTTTAAAAACACAAAAATGGCAATATTGTACATTTTGAACTTATTCTAAAATAAGTTTGTTTTTTTTCTGGTTTGGACATGGCAAAAAGTGTGCCTGAAGGTCCAGAGGGAGCTAGCTGTAATTGCTGATGTTAAATTGTTCCTTCTCCTTTCTTGAGGGCATTTACTGAACACAACATTATTGGGGCAAGGAAGGGCTGAACTCAATCTGAGATAGTAATGTGTAATTCCACCTATGTTTATTATTGAATGTGTTTGCACAACATACCTTATGCAGTCTGATGTGAACTATATGTAAATAACTCACCTGGTGATCTTAGCTTGGACTAAATAAACTCAGAGCTGCCCAGTTATTGGGACTAGTCATTACTGACTACTCCAATTCTCTTTGCTTCAAGAGTATAAAATGGCATCAGTTAATATATCTAAAAGTGCTTAAATTTAGCTAAGGCATTACCCCTTAGGATATAATCCTGACCAAAAAAAAAAAAAAGGCTTAAGTTATCTATGTCTGCAGATTCTGTTGGACAGCAACCAAACTGTTTGGAGCAGGGGTCTTCAAACTTGGCCCTTTTATGATTTGTGGACTTCAATTCCCAGAATTCCTCAGCCAGCATGCCTGGCTGAGGAATTCTGGGAGTTGAAGTCCACAAGTCATAAAAGGGCCAAGTTTGAAGACCCCTGCCTTAACCACTAGACCAAACTGGTTTTCATTTTTTTCAAACATTTAGAATAGGGACACTGGCAGAAGCAAGGGACAATCGATATTGGATGCATTTCTCCATCTTTACAAGCCCGAGTATTCTGAGCAGAATGCTATTTAGGAAACGCCACATTCCACAGTATTTTGTATCAAATCTCTTTTTCTCATAACCTGGATCTTTTTTCCACTGCGCTGTTCAGCATGAAATATAACCTTAATCAATTCAGCTGACTCTCATGTTAAGTTATTTCATTAACTCCAGAGGTGATAATGAGTATATTCATATGACAAGCTAAGCCATGTTGAGAACTAATCATGGTAACCCTCTTAACCATCACTTTGGAATCAGATGGCATGGCAAACTGTGATTTGCTGGTTTATCCAGTGTAGCTGTTACTCCAAACCAGGAGTCTTCAAACTTGGCCCTTTTATGAGAAGCAATTCTCTTTGCTTCAAGAGTATAAAATGGCATCAGTTAATATATCTAAAAGTGCTTAAATTTAGCTAAGGCATTACCCCTTAGGATATAATCCTGACCAAAAAAAAAAAAAAGGCTTAAGTTATCTATGTCTGCAGATTCTGTTGCACAGCAACCAAACTGTTTGGAGCAGGGGTCTTCAAACTTGGCCCTTTTATGACTTGTGGACTTCAACTCCCAGAATTCCCTAGCCAGCATGCCTGGCTGAGGAATTCTGGGAGTTGAAGTCCACAAGTCATAAAAGGGCCAAGTTTGAAGACTCCTGGTTTGGAGTAACAGCTACACTGTGGATAAACCAGCAAATCACAGTTTGCCATGCCATCTGATTCAAATGCAAGAAGTAACAAAACTCTGGTCTTATTATATAATATGAATCATTAAATTATTATAAGGGGTACTGCTGCTGCTTTCCTGAGTTTTTAGATAACTGTGATCCTTATTTGATTACAGTCTTTCAAAGATTTAATGAGCATGGGAATCTATAATCTGCCCAGAGGAAAAGCTGTGCCAGACTGTACTTTATTGAAATCTGTAATGTACAAACATACATACATGAAATGCAAACACAGCTGCTGTAACAAAGCCTATAGGAATTTCATTTTTAAAAAAGATGAATTGAAAAGCAGATTAAATAATTCAACAGTTAAAATTAGTCAGGCTGTACAATTATTTCAATCCGTTTTTCTTTAATCAGAAAACATCCTTTTGACTTTAAAAGATGTTAATTTGCATACTATTAGAAGAAAAATCAGACCACTTCAATTAAAAAGAAAAAAGTAATAAGTAGCATAATGGATTTCTGCACTGATGTATCCAGTGAGAACTGTTGCTGTACAATTTTGTGGACCACTGTAGCTCAATACAGAGCAATTTCACCCCAAAGAACCCCAGTTTATAAATCTAAACCATGCTTTAATCCAGGATTCCAGAAAGCCAATTAAACATTGCATGTGTACATACTGATTTTCAGCTACAACCATTTATTTATACAAAGAATTATGTGAAGGGTAAAGTCAAGGATAAGCAGAGATATACAAGAAGATTAACTACCACATAGTATCATGGTATTTCTGGTTTGCAAAGGAATATTACGGCAGCCAACATCCAGGGGAGACTTAATTATAAGGCTGTCCCACTTGAAAAGACAATTAAACATGCTTTATAAAGTGCTCTAAGTTGTAAATCAATTGAAATTATTTTATACCCAACTAGGGCTTTGATCGAACTGCTGCAACTGCCATCTTTCCTGTTTTCATACCCCCTCCCCCCCAAAACGCCAAAAATTGGAATAGGGATGTTTATATACAAATTCATGTTTTTATTTCCTTCCTGCTGGGTTGGTTGCTGTGTTTTCTTTTACCATTTGCCACCTGGACCTCTTTTATTAAGCTCCCTTCTAGAGAAGCCAGGTTTAAACCACAGACAGATACTTCTTTAAAAATTAATTTTTAAAAAGTTTTTCTTTTCCATTCCCCTTTTTATTTTTAATGCCCAAACCAAGGTAGTAATTTTAAATTACTAGCATGTTTACATATCGTGTCTGTGACAATAATCTTGTCTTTTTTTACACCCACCTATCTATAGCTGAAAGACTAGCTAGTTGTAGTTTAAACCTGCTCCTTTTAAAAATCTCCAATCAAGTCTTGAGGGACAGAGATTGTAAAACAGGAAATGGCAATATAAGAAAAACTGATGGATCAGGGAGACAGCTGTCAGACTTCTTCCAGCCAAACTTCTTCCCATGGTTATTTAAGATTGCTACAAGCGCTCAATCCATAAGAAATTAAAGCGTTTTTTGAAAGCTTGGATGAGCCCAGCCAATAGTATGTAATAGAAGATAATGAAGTTTCCCAGCACTTTCAAAGAACCTCCAAATTTTCCTTGCTTTTCAGCTGAGAAAATCCAACAAAGGAAACCTAAAAATTTGAACATGACCCAATAACCCAGGGGTCTTCAAACTTGGCCCTTTTATGACTTGTGGACTTCAACTCCCAGAATTCCTCAGCCCGGCACGCTGGCTGAGGAATTCTGAGAGTTGAAGTCCACAAGTCATAAAAGGGCCAAGTTTGAAGACTCCTGCAATAACCTGTTGCAAATAAAAAATGAATGTTTCTCTCTCTTTTTGTCAGTCTTCTTATGGTTTCTCCAAACACTAACAACAAAAGCAATCCTGCTTCAGTTAATAAATTGGCAAAATTTAAATTTTCTTCTCATCTCAAACTGCAGTTAACATGGCAGTTTGAGCTCTTAAAATTTTTCTCTTTGACATATTCTCCACAAGTCTCTATTTTGTTTTAGATGGAGAATTTGCCATCACAGTTTACCTAATTAAAATGAATTACAGGGAGAGAGAATATTGTATCGTTCATTCTTTGGTTTTGTTATTATGGAAAGCTTTTCTGGAGGGAAGTCTTTATAATTGAAGGCAAGTAGAAGAAAGCTTTTTGTTCAGTGGTAATCTTTGAAGATTATTTTTTGTAAAGTTTAATATATTTTTTTTCTGCAGAAAGGAGGTAAAATACTACTTCTTACCGAGTGTAGTGCGGCTGATGGTGTTTGGCTGAAAGCATTTCCTATTGGGATGAAGCTGCCTGTGAAAAGATAAAACTGTGAAACTTTTGCTTGTTATCCCCCGTTAAATCAATGATTTTATTTAAAAAAACAACAACTTGAGAATAAGCCATTACACAAAATCTTAAATAAAAACCATCTGCTTTTACTCCCAGCTCTACCTACTTCAGTCAGGAACAGTTGGAGAGTTTATCTAATGGACCTAACACAAGGTTAGCTAATCCGGTATTTCCCTTCAAACGATTTGGGGAAATGGCACAAGAAAATCTCCATGTAGTATTACTTAAAAATATCACCACTTTTCCTGGTTGCTGAATTCATCAGTCATCGTTTCTTGTTTGGTCTAGTAAGAATTTATTCTACATCCCCATTTCAAGATTGCACTGAAGCACTCGTTTTATCTTAAAGAACAGGTATAAGCAGTTCAATATATTCCCTTTGATCATACGACATCCTGCCTCCATTCGTCTTGCTCTTTAATTCCACCCACGTAGTGTACATTGCTCATTTTATAGCCTTTTGCATTTATTATTCTAGTGGCTATTCAGCTAGCAAACCTTTTCAAATAAGGCAGGCTTTTTTTTTTTTTGCAACTGGCAAGCATACATCTCTAAGGAAGGAGGCCCATTTAAAGAAACATCTTTTTAAAATGGAGAATCTTTTGTCCCAAAATAATTTCCAAAGGTCACTTTGTGAGACCCTGAGGAACTATTGTGTAGTGATTCGGGTTGACACAGGACTGTCAGAGAACCAGATTCAGTGCCCTGAGGAGAATAGATAATCTCAGTAGTGGAGATAATAATGGGACCAAAAAATTAAAAATTACACATACGGTTAAGAGCAACATCCCCCAATCTGGTGTCCTCCACATTGCTTATTTGCAATCATGAATGTGCCTCACATGATTCCAACAAGCCAATTGTGTGTCTCAAAAGTGCTTTTTCCAAAAGGCAACTGGACTTTCTTGTTGTTTTTTTCATTTGAAAACGTCCTGAAGAAGCTTCTTGGATGACAAGACAAACATTTTCAAAGGAAAAAAACCCAAGAAAGTCCAGTTGCCTTTTGGAAAAAGCACCTTTGAGATAAATATTACCTGGATGATTGAGAATCTATTTTGACAGCCTTCCTATATATCAGCAGGGATGGGTCTTTGGGAAAGTGTCATTCTCTAGGCATCCAGCTCTCTCTCTCAGGAAGTGAGGACTCACAAAGACTCCCTTGTGCAAGCAGATAGTTTAAAAGGTAGTGGAGATGCAAGCCATACTGTATAGGTTTTATGGGTAAAAACCAGCAACTTGAACTTGGCCTGGAATTTTGCTGGCAATTCATTCAGATCCCATAGCAAAGGTTGCTTATCTGTTCACAGATAAGAACCACCTTTCATGCTAGCTGCTACTTCTGGGTTATTTTTCAAGGATGTTTAAAGTACTGCAGTAGTTCAACAAGAGGGTAACAAGGGCACAAGCCACAGTCTCAAGGGCCTCTTGGTCCAGGAAAGGTCACAATCGCAGAATAGCAGAACTTGGATCATCACGTCTCTGACATTTTGCTTTAGTTAAAAACTCTAAATAATCATTTCTTTAAACTGGGCCTTAGTGGTTAGTTCTAAAATAAAACCTAATAGCAACTGAAGTAAGTTAATGTAAAGTCATGGGACTTAAAAGTTCAGCACATTCAGATAGCATTTGGTTGGGAAAGGCTAACAATTAAAACAATCAAATAACTAAACACTTTAATACTAATCAGTATCCAACAGATCAAAGAGAAAATGTAATAAACAGTTTTGCCTGAACATGAAGGCCAGGAGTTTTAACCTGTACTCTACCAATGGAAAATGCCGCTTTGGGGCCTCATTCTAGATAGACTCATATTCCATGAATTTTACACCAGCCTGTTGTAATGGCTGCAGTGCAGAGTCAGGCCAGCTGCTGTCTATAATGTTTTGGATTTTAATTCTACCAGACCCAGCTAATTTGGGAAGAGACTCTGGGAGCTGTAGTTCAAAATAAACTGTAGGGTAGCAGCTTGCTTACCATGCAATGGTGTCTAAAAGTATAAACATAATAGGAGATAGTGATTTAGACATACAGGTCTCAAACTGCTCTGTGGTTTCTTATCTTCACCCAAGGATCAGAAATTAACAGATCGGATGGGAATATTCTACCATTCCACTGCTATGGCCCTTTAATACTTTAAATTTAGATTATCACATTCATTCTCTCCTTTCAGGATATCATGCCCTTGTTCATGATGGTCTTTTCATCAAGCACAATTCTCAGTTTAGCAGGTAGGCAGCTCAGATGTAACTGAGTGGATATTACAATGGTGTGTTATTAAATGGGTATTAGGAAACAAAACATAAAATCCTGGTTTAAAAAAATAGAAACTACTGATTTTAAGAAATCTGCAAACAAAGCAAGGCAAAACCTCAGATGAATTTATTTTAAAGTAGTTTCCCATTCATTCGAATCTACATTCAGGTAGCTCCAGATTCAGTAATTCAATATTTGCTAACATCTGTATGGGCATCATTCAATTAAACGGTGTGGGTGATATCAGCTCATTAGTTACCTGGTTTCTCAACTGGTAGGAGTTTTTAGGTTGAAATTATTCAGGTGCACTGGCAGAAATCCATGGGAAAGCTGCTTTTTGCCTACCTAAGCCAATGGTATTAGTCACACTCATAAGAAATTTCCTCACAAATATTTTAAGATATATATACTGGAAGATATATATGTAATTACATGGCATCACCTCAAAGAATTAAGTTGCCCACAGACTTACCAATTCATCATGGGAGTAGCCTCAACATTAGTAAGGCAATATGTGTTCTAGATATTAGGTTTTCTATCATACATGTTGCTCGATATAGTCTTCAAATAATGTATGATTTGATAACAATTATTTATACTGCATTGTAATATAGTAAAGCATGGTACAGGCTGTGTTTCTGGGCTTACAGCATGGTTCTTGTCAAGAATTTTACATTATTGTATCTGCTTATTTCATGCCAATATTAAGTAGACTATTTCTCAATGAAAATATATAAATATGGGGAAAGGATTGGGAAAGACTAGATAATTATGTGGGGCAGTGGAATGAAAACTTCAAACACAAGTAAGACTATGGCTTCTTGAATTTAAAATTGCAGAAAGAATAAATAATATTAGAAAGATACATTCAGCATCTAATAGGAATGGGTAACTGTTTTATGGCCTTTTATTTTTTCGGCCTCCTCGGGATGCTGGCCATAGTAGTGACATCTCATGAGAGAATGGAGCAGGAATCCCATTCACCAACACACTTGAAAAAAATACAAGTCAGAATTGAATTAGCAGAAGAATCCGGTCATTCCTTACCTGGCCAATGTATTAGGGAAGCTAAAACAGATATTTGGAAAACACCACATACCCGTGTTCTTCAAACTCACCAACACGCTGAAACTGGAATGGGACAATTCGCCATGGCCATCTTGCTGCGGCCAACTCTCTGCAGGACAATTCCTTGTGGGATAGCTCAATGTGATAAATATTATCCGCCATTATTTCCGTTTTTTTCAATGGAAATAATGTCAAAAAACAGTGGTGGGTAACATTTTATCACGTTGAGTTGATCCCACACAGAATTGTCTGTGGCAAGTTGTCCCGCAGAAAGTGGGCCACAGCAAGTTGTCCCGTGGCAAGTTGGCTGCGGCGAGATGACCGTGGCGAGTTGTCCTAGACCCTGATGAAACAGAGGCTTGTCCACACTAAAGATTCTACACCAAAACATAAGAAGAGTAATGTAGTGTATGCAGTACAGTGAGATAGGGTGTGTTTAGAGCTCTGCACTGGGGAAACCAAGCAGCCTTTACACAAGAGGAGAAGCAACACCATAGGACCAGAATCAGCAGTATACCTTCACTTAAAAGAAAAAGGACACTTTTGAAGACCATAATGTTCACCATTTTGGACAGGGAAGATAGATAAGATGTTTTGAGAGAGGAGCCAAGGAATCCATTTATGCTAAAGTGAAAATCTTCACTCAATAGAGTTGCATGCCTTAGACCCAACCTTTTTATGCTGCTCTTGCAGGAAACTCAAGACCACTTCACAGGTTCATTAGGAAGGTCACACTTAACAACCCAATTAAGAGAAGGATTTAGAGCAAGGATCCTTTAACAACTCTCTGCTTACTCACCTAACGAGCCTATTCAGATTAGGTGAGAAATGAAACCACCTTGGAGGACATATATGGGGTTTCCCTAGCCAATCTGCTCAGACTGAAGAAGCTACTTGGATAAGCAGCGAAATATTTCCAATAAAGAAAAAAAGTCCAGTTGCCATGACACAACTTCCTGTCTAGTTGGAGAGTATCTCTCTGAAACAAGGACATCTATTTTTTAACATACGATTTAAGCGTAAGTTTATTTATATATATACATGACAAGGACAGGGATATAACTCTGAAAGCATGATTGATTTGATTATTTATTATGAAAAATCACAATAAAAGACAGCATTCTTTAAAAGAATTAGAGAATGTTAAGTGGTCATAAGAAAAGATGATGGAAAGCTGCTTGGAACAGAATGAAAAGAATGCTACAAAGTTGTACCAACAGAGTTGTCCATAAAGATGGCTAAGGGGATAACTTTGATTAAAACAGCACCTTGGCATTTATTACAATTCCTACCCCAAGTCTGTCTGTCTGTCTGTCTGTCTCTCTCTCACACACACACACACACACACACCGAGAGAGAGAGAGAGAGAGAGAGAGAGAGAGAGAGAGAGAGAGAGAGAGAGAGAGAGAGAGAGAGAGAGAGAGAGAGAGAGCAGAGTGTGACTGCTTTTTTAATTCGAATAAAAATAAGTTTCTGCTGATGCCACAACCACAGAAGTATGTGGAGTTGTACTCATCTGATGTATGAAAAAGGATGATTAGTGGATTAGAAAAAATGCATATAAATTAAAACATCATGAAATGTATTGTATAATGAATAGCCTGAGAAAAAGAAAAAAAATGCAAAGAATAGTGAAAGAGAAGAAATAAATGGCTAAGATTAAAAAAGGAAAAAAAATGGCAGAATGAAATTGTAAGAAATAAACATGGTTCTGAATGTGTGTGAAGAGGGCTAAACAAAGACAGTGAATGGAATGGAAGAAACAAGAGGATATAATTTGGGATAAAACTTGGATAAGGAAATGTCGGAAGGAGTATTTAGAGACTTGTATAAGAACGGAAGTATTGAAACTATTGATGAAGAGGAAAACATACATGTTGCAACTGCAGAAAAATAGCAAGGCTGCAGATGTAGATGGTGCAATTAGAAAAAAAGTTGCAATATTATTGTGATTTGCTGATAGAGTGACTATGCAACTTATTTAACATGTTTGTGAAGATTATGCCTATGTTTGACAATGGAAACATATTGTTATAGTTACCCTACACAAAGGATGTATGTAGTAAGAAAATGTAGTAAGAAAATGCAAAACAACCACCATGGAAACATGTCCCTGGGAAGATGTTTGGCTGAGTTGTGATCATTAAGGGTATAAAAATATTCCTGAACAATATTTGGGAAATGCACAGTGGCTTTATGTCAGGCAGGGATGTGCAGACATTCTTTCTGCTCTTTAGCAAGTCACTAAGAAAAAATTAGAGAAAGCATGCAAGAAAGTGAATAGGCTTTGAATGTTTTGTTTAAATATGGAACTGAAAATTGGTTGCTAAGTGTGACAGGAATGGTATATATGTCTGAGAATCTTTAGGAAATGATTCAAAGTTGAAGAAGGACTAAATGAGGATGTATAGTTTCTCTTTAGTTATTTAATGTACAGTACTTACAGGTAAATAAGAAATGGTTATGGTGATATTACTGATGTGTGAGATGGAGATGTGGATATATATTTACTTTCAATTTTTAGAGTTTTGTAAGAAGTTACCAAGCTCGTAAGGAAAAAGCAAAATATCTAAGTGGGTTATGCAAATTAAAACGAGATCAAATTAAAATAGAAAACAGTTACTAAATGAAGAAAATCTATAATACTAAAAGACTCAAAAGCTAAATTATTAAATGGCTAAACTCTACAGTACGAAAGATATTAAAATACAGGAGACCTAAATATTAAGCTACTATGCCACTAAAATGCTAAACTTGTGAATTAATTAATGTACAAGTATTTTACTATGCAAATGAGCCCATATTGAGGATGAGATCTCGAAAAAGCGAAAGTTTGAAAAGCAAAAGCCACTGCAGTATCTGGACATGGAGGAAACAAGCATGGGTTGCAAAGGGGAAAAAAGTATTAAATTTCCATCCACAAGATATAGAAGTTTCCTTTTATATATATATAAAAAAAAATCTGCCAAGCAACAGATGTCATGATTATTTCAGATAAACTGAAATCAACAAGATCTGTGCAAGCCAGTACAGTACATCTGTTCAGTAGTCAGCTGGGAAAAACTGCACAATCCAAGGTATTTTAAAGAGAATAGCCTGAAGCTGGGGTGGGCAGAAAGCAGATTGGGATCTAGTGGATGATTTCTGGGCAATGTGCAATAGATCAGTAAGTGTTTGCAATTCCATTTCTTGAACAGTAGCAACCACTAAATCATTTTTTCCACTTAAATTGGACAGTTTGGGGTTTCCAGGTGTAGACACTTATGAAAAGACAACAAGCATAGTTCATTTCAGGGACTGAAAAACAGTTCACAGGATAAGAATGCGCTTAGAGGCTTTTTGAGCTTTAATTTTTCTAAGTGTTTATCTCTTGAATGCAGTTCTAACTCGCGAAGTTCTAGTGAGAAATTCAAGGAGAGTTGGCAGGCCAATCCACCTGTAGTTTAGAAGGGAGAGGTCTTTGACAAGTCTCACTTCTGGAAACACTGTCAATCCCAAACCATATCAGGGATCTACTGTAACGTGTGCAATGTATAGAGTTTGGGTGCATATGCAATATACAAACACCATTTCTCTTTTCCCCAGAATAATCCTATATGAAGACTTGGAGTTTGGTATTTAAAAGCGACACAGAATGGGGAAATTCAAGGAAGGTGAAGAAAACCCACATCTATTGCAATAGATTGTTCTTTGTAAGGATAGACTGTCCGTGTATCACAGTTCTCTCTTCTGTCCACGAAGACAAAAAAAGCAAGAAAGAGAGGTAATGCCAGAACAATTCCCTTAAGACAGAAGCATCATATATTTCTGTTTTACTTTATGGCAAGTATAAAGGAAATCAGAGCTTCAGTAGCTACCATCTTCAGCCTTTTAGAACTTTGCTCCATGATTTAGCTAAAATGGAGAACAATTTTTTTAACAGCCAAAACTGGCTTTGGGGTTTGTTTGTTTTTCCTTTGGGTGCCCTTAAGTCAGGGTTCATGAAAACCGGGTAACTGCCTGGACAAGTCCCTGACATTTTGGCAATGTTTTCGGAAGTGGTTTGCCCTTGCCTTCTTCCTAGAGCTGAAAGACTAGCCTACGGTTACCACCTGAGTTTGTGCCTAAGGCGGGCTAGAATCCACAGTCCCAAAAAAAAAAAAGGAAGTTTCCTCACACATCTATTGCCTGCAGAGTATAAGCTGAGAGGAGAAATGGGATTGGCATTGTCAATATTGCGGGAGCAGGTCTTTCTACTAATAGTGCTGTTCATTTTTGAGGCCAGTAATCAAGGAGTAAATGATCGTGTAGAGTTGTGACAACTGAGCAACCGCTTGGCTAAAGGGCCATCCAGAAAAGAATTTAAATATAATGTGATGTAAAGTCTCATTTCAGACACTGGCATATACAAATGTACAGGGTTTTTTTTTAACCATTGTGCAGCCTATAGCTACACAATGTCTGGGTAGGCTAACTAGGCCAGATTCTGCATAACATAATATTTTTTTAAAAAACAAACGAACATAAATTATATATAATAATTTAATTTCAATAGACATAATTCCTGTGAACTATATAAATGAGCTGCAATATTCAGCATTAGTCCTTCCTGGATTAGCTAGATAGCTAGGCAGGCAGGCAGACAGACAGATAGGCATACAGACAGACTCATTTAAATTGGCTGTACAGTACAATACTCTAACTCAAGGGATTTCTTGATAACAATTTGTTCAATGCACGGTATATGGTTGCAATATATAAAGTCTTTCATAAATTATTCACAGGACGCTACTGTTCTACATATTGAACCATTCCTGCATATTGTGTTGACTATGGATGTTACAAAACATGAACATATATTTTCAAAAGCCTGTTATTTTTTTCCCAGATGTTAATGATGATAAAAACAACTGGTTTGGAGCAATATCCTTGTACAATCTTGCTTGCAAGGTTCTGTTGCTGCCTTCCTTCCTTCCTTCCTTCCTTCCTTCCTTCCTTCCTTCCTTCCAAACAACAGACATTCAAATTCTAGAGGAAAGCCTTTCCAATCCCTATTAGAATAGATGTTCCACTGGAATCCTGAGCAAACTATATCCAATTCCATTGCCTTTCCCTGGTCTCACCCTTTTCAAGGATACATTTTTGGAATGGTGCACACTGTGAGGGTCTTCAAATCATTTTCAAGCATGAATGTGAGCAATCTCATCCAAGACTGATTCATCTGAGTACAACAGTGAGATGCATCTGCAATTTGGGGAATCAAGGTTTTATTTAATGAAAAACTGGACCAGGTCAAGATCCAGGCCCTTACCACAGGTTTAGATAATAGCAAGGACAGCAGGCAATGATTAGAAGCACTCTAGTGCCATAAAAAAAAATCTGGATCCTGAATGGGTCACTGCACGGAGTTAGAGCAATCTAACACAGACATTGCTCAAGAATAGGGATTAACAACAAAAAAGGGATCCAATATATAATGCAGCACCAATAATAAGAGGCTGCGGTTTAGGTGCTAAGCATGTGCTATTTTAGTTAAGATCAATACATTTCATGGATTTATTTATTGGATTCACAAGACTGCTCAACTCAAGCAATGTGACTCTGGATGGCATACAGCAAAAACAAACAATAACAACAAAAAATAGCCCCACAGTATTAAAAAAAATCTATCTAATACATAAAATGTAACCAAACATGACAATTAAACAATCAAAGGTAGACTCTACTCAACTGGACCCAAACACCTGGGGAGGGGGGGGGGGAAGACAGGCCTTAATGATTTTTCTAAAGGCAAGCAGAGTTGGTGCACATCATAAATGGGAAGGGGAGATAATGCCACAGCATAGGGACAGCTAATGAAAAAGCACTTATTTCAAATCCTTCCCAATTTTCCAATATGTGTAATAGACAAATAACATGAACGGATTTTTCAATTTCAGTCATGGAAGTTGAATATTTTGGTTGCTAAATTGGATAAAGAAAGGGAGGGGAGACGGAGAGGAACAGAATGCAGAGCTCGAAGCTATAATGAAGTAAGACCTGTTACATCAAATATAAAAGCAACTAAAGCCAGAATTTTAATTAGAGATTAGAATCAAATACATTTACCAACTAACACACCCATTTAATGATTGCTTAGTTATCTTATGGAAAGGCCATTCCATTTTTTTTTTCATTTGTTTTAAAATCCTGGTAGAATCACATATATAAGAGAAATGGTCTGGGACTGACATTTCATTCCCTTCCCTCAGTGGTAGATATAGCACAATGTTCGGTAGAACTTATTTATTCATTCTCATATAGAATTTGTGCTCACATGCTCTTCCAGATACAAGGCTAGGGTACCTCCTCCCAGTTTGAAGATTGGTGGGGGGAGAATTGAGAGAGGGATTTGGGAGATGAGGGTAGGAAAAAGGATTTGGAAGAGAATCTTAGCCCTAGGAAATCTTTTGGTCAAAAGACAGGTTTATGAAGATATACCTAGCACAGGGGTAGGCAACCTTGGCTCTTGTATGACTCATGGACTTCAACTCCCAGAATTCCTGAGCCAGCCATCATGGCTGGCTCAGGAATTCTGGGAGTTGAAGTCCACGAGTCATAAAAGAGCCAAGGTTGTCTACCCCTGACCTAGCACCAAGTAAGGCTGGGATTGATAGCCCATAGATAATGTCATACTTTTATGTTATGGGAATCTATTTACAATTCAGGTCATTTTAAAGTTTTCAATCAAAGTTAATTTGATTTCTTGTTGAAATGACAGCAAGGTGATTGTGATATTTTCCGTTTTCCCATATTCCACTTAATAATGTCAATTCAGATAGACAGATAGACAGACAGGAAAGAAAATAGGAAGAAAAAATTCTAAATCGGGAAATGTGGTGGTGGTGGTTTAATGGAAACAGAAGAAAACAATATATTGTTTACAGACATTCTTGGGGAATGGGATTATACTTTAATTTTGAAAAAAAAATTTCGAAATTTTAATTTTGGAGAAAAAAAGATTAAGAAAAAAAAAATCTTCCACCATAAGAAGGGTACATGACTTGAAGTCATAGCACATTTCCTTCCACACTGAAAAGAATATAAAACACTTTAAATGATTAAGGCATCAATCAGTATAGAGGAGACTGAGATTCAAGCTCACATTTAGCCACAGGGACTCAGTGAGTGACCATGTCTCAGACTTCAACATGGTTTCATTATTGTGAGGCTAAAAGGAACAGAGGAACAACAAAAAGTCTCTGCCAGATAAGTAACTAATTCACCATGGTGCTATCAACTTCGCATTTAAACAGACCATTTAAATAGTTTAGTACTGGCACTAAGCAGTTCATAACTTGATCATTAACTATTGTAATTGACACTCCCCCCCCCCTTAGTAGAGGAATAAGTGGTTGTAGAGGTACCATCCACCTTTGCAATGAGTTTTTCTCGTCCATTTAGTTCTGACATATTTCTCATGATCTTAGCAATTAGCAGTGCTCCAATCCACTACTCCAATCCACTTATAAAGGTAATTCTCAATTTACAACTGTAACTCAGCTGGTCATTAAGCAGGTCATCATGTGACTGAGCTGATTTTACAACTTTTTTTGCAGTGGTTGTTAAGCAAATCACCATGATCGTAAAGTGAGCTCAGTGTCTGCAATGGCATTTTTTTGCTGGAAGCTAGATGTAAAAATGTAAGCCAATATCATAAATTGTAGTCATGTGTCTGTGGGACATTGCAAATGACCTTAAATGAGGGCCAGTTACCGAGTGTAACTGACTGGGAGGCAGGTGGCCATCAGAACTTGGGGGGGGGTTTCCAAGTTTGAACAGTCACTAAACAACCAATCGCAAATCGAAGAGGACTTGTATGAGAGTATCATTTTAGCACATGGCATTGCTCATAATACCTGGTTTTTCTCTGCAATATCAGCCAGTATCTATGGAATTGTTAAGATGAGGGAGGGGGGAACCCAATCCATCAGGATATTATCTTGTTGTTAGTCGCAACCCCATGGACAACGTTCCTCCAGGCCTTCCTGTCCTCTACCATCTTCTGGAGTCCATTTAAGCGCATGCCTACTGCTTCAGTGACTCCATCCAGCCACCTCATTCTCTGTCGTCCCCTTCTTCTATTGCCCTCAATCTTTCCAAGCATTAGGCTCTTCTCCAGTAACTCACTCACTGGATATTACCTACTCACCCAAAAATCTCTTTGAGCTGGGACTACTTGTGAGTATCCTTAATTGACATGAACTAAACAAGACAGTCTCAAGAATCAAGAAAAAAACTGTTGATGTGCTTTCTTGCTCCTGCTGCTCAACCTTCTCTGCAACCAATCAGGCTGAGATGATCTCTATTATGGTGTTGGAGAATTCTGGTATGGTAGAATTGAGAAATTACAACATTCATCAGCTTGGAATTTCATGGTCTTCGTAACAGCCACTGTTATCAAGACCATGAAACCGAACAACCTAAAAACTATCACCAAACTAATTTAACTGGCTGGTATGCATCCTCAATTTTTATTTTTTGCCTTATGTTAAGGACAGATCGTCTGGATATTGGGGGACTACCCTTTGATCATTGGATAAATGAATTGGTCATTCATTTATCAAAGAAAGAATGACCTAGTTAGACCAGACTATGGTCTAACTATGTTATTCTTTCTTTGACAAATGAATGGCCAATTAAGATGTTCTACACCTTAAAACTTTAGGATTCTGATGTATATTGAATGCTTGATGCATTTTCTAAGAGCTGAACTGGTAATCTTAAGGAAAACAAATAGACAACTTACACAACTATCCTCAAATATCTTCTCTAACGCTGTAGAAATCAAGTTTCTTCTTAGTTTTCTGGGGAACCCTGGACAGTAAAGCTGTCCAAGGGATTGCTAGAGTATGGGTGTACACAAAACAGAAAATATATTTTGTCTTAAACCAGGAATAAATCATTATGCCCATGGAAGTTTTGCAATGCTGTTGCAATGCACTGGGTTTAGGTTCCCTGACTCTCTTTCCTACTTTAGTGTACTTAGCACTTACTATTCCTTCCACCTTCTAGAAGATGTTTATCTGATTTCTTCCCATTAACGCATCCCATTAATTTCTATTCCCATGCCTTACTGACAAAAAATGGGAGAAAATTCCAATTAAAAAATGAAATAAATCCTATATTTCAGCAGTGAAAGGCATATCACTAGGGACAATCAGTGTTTCTGCATAACACATATTATATTTCTAAAGAAAAAAAAAGAGAATAGAAAGATTTATTTTTAACATGCAAAAATTATCAAGGTTGAAGGAAATAAACATACGGTTCTGTTAAAATGCATGTGATCTCAAAGTATCTCCACCCATGTACAAAGTAAGATTCCAAGTAAGATTGGAGGAGGATGGGATGAATCTAGGAATAATACAGGAGACTCTGCTACAGAGAATCCAAGATACATTAAATGTTCAATAACTGACCGTGCATAGATAAAGTAAAAAACCCCAGATCTAATAAAAAGCATAAGTATCGTACAGAAAACAAAGCATAAACTTAAATAAATCATTTATCGTATCTACTCAAGTAAAATTCCTTGAATCAGAAGTTCCATTATTTGGATTTAGAAGCTGCCCAACCAATCTTCCCAAAATCTTTAACTGGTAACACTGCTGTTTTGCACTGGTGAATTTCTGCACAAGAAACAGAGGGAGATGAGGCTCTGTTGATCCTCTTAATCTCTTGGAATTTTTTGATCATGCCAATCACTACACCCATTTGGATTGTTTTCATGAGCTGGAATCCTTGTTTCAAGTCCAACTTACAGGGACAATCTCAGAAAGTAATGGGAGAAAGTAACATCTAGTTGAAATCACTGGTGGCTGTAGGACATTTGGGAGCTAGGTATCATACGGACAGCTCTATTTCTCTGTAACATCCTATACAAGAAAAGCTGTGCACGTTGTGGACCAGTTCCTGAACACAATGTTGAGTAGAGGGTAAATAAACTAAAATTGAATCTGAGAGAAAACTGGTCATAAGAACTGGTAAGAATGTTCTGTTCTCAATGGGATTTCACACCTTCTGAAAGAGCAGATAACTATCTAAATGTCCAGGCAAAGACATTTAATGCATAACAGCAAGCTCTATTAAGGTGATTATCTTATCGACTGGAATGTCTGCAAGCAGCTTATATGATCTAGCAGAATTACTTCTCTGTGGAGATCAAAAGCTCATTACATTATTATTGCAAGAATATATGTACATACCGAATAGCTATTTCATGATTTATGTCACAATCTGGGTATACCCATACATATTTTTTAAAAAAATATGTAGTTTGTAAAGGATAGATTTACTAAATCTGAATCCAGAAACACCCCCTATCTTGTTACAAATCTGTAACTTGATTCAGATTTTCTTTACAGAGCCTGTTTGGCATAATGCTTAAGGTATCAGACTAGAAACTGGGAAACTGTGAGCCCAGCCTTGGGTATGAAGCCAGCTGGGTGACCCTGGTCTAGTCACTTTCTCTCTCAGTGCTAGGAAGGAGACAATGGCAAAACACTTCTGAAAAACCTTGTCAAAAAACTGCAGGGACTTTCCAGACAGTATCCAAGAATCAGATGCCATAGAAAGGAAGCGGAAAAAGTGACAGCTAGCCTATTCATTCAGACTTAATGGGAGTTTTAGATTCCATAGGATAGAAGTGGTGGTTGAGATATAGTAGGACCTCTCTCTTTTTTTTTTTGCCTGGCCACCTGATGTATTTGTAGTGTGGTTCAGTTGTAGCATTAGCCCAGAGTTCACTACATTTCCAACACTGTCCCTTATAAACTTTTACTAATACTACCTCTATTTCACTTTAATGTCATTTTATTTCAAAGACTGGAGCTCCTCCCCTTTCTTTATTTAAAAGCCTTGGTGACCCATTTGATTAGGCATTGCTCTGACCGCTAACAGAGAAGCTATCTCTCTGAGTAAAATGCCCACAAAGACTAATACATTGTAAGTTGCATTACCTGCTTTTTGAGGCACACATTCAACATAATATATTGAGTAACAAAACTCTCAAAATAGAGAATTGCCTATTCACATTTCCATTCTGTCAAGGTTCAGCTTATCCAGATCATTATTTTATTTAATCAACGGGATTTACAGATAATTATTTACTTAATTAAATTTATATATTGCCCATCTCCCCAATTCGGATGGCTTACAAATGATAACAAGATAAATATAAAAATAATTAGAATTAAAGAGTTATATAAAAATTAGAACCAAGAAGAGGAGTGGCACAGTGATGAGGTTTTCTTACCCCATCAACCACCTCTAACAAAAAGATCCCCCTCAAGCCAGGTGAATATCTTTTAATAGGCTCTGCAACAACCCCTTCTGCTGGAACAAGTGGAGTGGGATAACTCCATTTGGGTGAGACAGCTCCTCAGATATCCTGGACCCATGCCATAAAGGGCTTTAAATTGGACCCGGAAGCAAACTGATAACTAATACAGCTCACACAACATCCGTGTTATCTATGCCATGTTAGGGCCTTCAGAAGTATCCGCGCCACTGCATTCTATACCAACTTCCAAATACTCTTCAAAGGTAGCTCCATATAGAGTGCATTGCAATAATACAACCGAGAGATGAACATGGCCTTAGTGACTGTGTACAGGGCCTCTTGATCCAGATCAGGTGCAACTGGCGCACAACATGAACTTGAGCAAAATCCCTCCTAGCTATGACTGCCACCTGCTCTTTGAGTCTGGAAAAACCTACTGAGGGCGCAACGAGTCTGTGTGGGGTAACCCAACCCCATCCAGAACTAAAGATGATAAACAAGTGGATGAGTTCAGCTGTTGTTCCCCCATCCAGACCCCCACAGGCCTCCAGGCACTGCTTAACCCAGTTAACAACAACAACAACAACAACAATCTAAATACATGAATTTATAGACCTGTTCAGCACTTATAATGTCATAAACTTTAGAGCAGAAAGTGTATCTATAATATTTAGATGGCTTCACATCAGAGAAAAGGCCAACCTGAGGTAACAGCATGCTTACATTCTTGTGCCCCAAGCATCCCAATCAAATTTGGATTAGTTAACCCATGCAAAACTGAGGAGGACGATATGCTCTCCCATGAATGGGGGAAAGTTGGTCCTAACCAGAATCTTATCTTACTAAGATTTGAACCCTTTCCTGTCACTTTCCATAATCAGGAAACTATTGCATCAAAGTGCAACATTCATTTACTTGGTCAGAATTTGTACCAAAGTGGATCTAAACATCAAGTTTCATTTCAAGGTTCTAGAAACTATATTGGTGATCACTTAGCTGCTTATTCCCCAATCCTGATCCCCATATGTAATCAGAAATAACTTCACTCACTTCAATAGAACACAATTTCATGTAAGTATACTATACAGAGGACTGACACTTTGCTTACCAAATAACTGTTAATGTTCTGGGAAATCCATCAGAAAATCTATCCTGTGTCTTTAAAATTGTAATGTTTACTTCTAATGAACAAAGATTTTAGATTACGCTTCCATACTTTACCATTTTGCATAATCATTTAAAATGCATCCTTATTCATGACATATACAATTGAAACTTGATTTAAAACTAAACTTGTATTTTTTTCTTGATTATTTCAAGGATTTCATAATGTAAATCTATATTGACTGTAATCTTGTTTAAAAGGTCCTAAAATATTCACTGAATTGAAGTCTACTAAATCTTTTTTTACAAAACTGAATTAAGGTTCCTCCCCCTCCTCTTTTCTGTATAATTAAAAAAAAGTCAGGAGCATATTTTGGCAAGTTATTTGCACAATACTACGTCATACCTTGGTTTTGCAATCTACAGAGATCAATGCCAAGTAGAAAGTAATGCTTGATTTAATCCACACCCTTGTATAATTTGGCTGAGAGTACTTCCTTTATCCCAAAGGCACAGCGGTAATTATCCTAACATATACCAATTTCACATAAATAGGAGTTTTCTCATGATAAAGCTTTGGAATCTTCAAAGTTTTGCAGCTAATGCGTTTAGCATTTCTATACTTTTCAGCTAAATATTTTTAATTAACATGCCTAGAAGTAATTTATAACAAAGAACACATAATGGAGGAATCTGTGCAGTCTTGATTTCATTATAAACACAATAAGCAAGCCAACATTTTTTAAAAAAGTTATACTATTCTGACATTTGTATTGTCACTTTTAGAAGATTATCAATCAAAGGGAAGATTTTGAAGCCCAATCTTTTAAAGGCAAAGAATACAAACCTAGTGTGATGTCATAGTTGCGGTTCTTTCCATGAAAAACCCATACAAACAGTATCTTGAACAGAGAGTTCCATCAAGAATTGTGTGTTCTGGAACTGGTTTTTAAAAGCAAGGATGAGTAGACAATTTTGCAGCTTTCTTGCTGTTTTTTTTTTTTTTTTGCAATCACACCATTCATCGAGTCTTCCTTTCTCAAGCATTATTTTTGTGCCCTTTTAAAAAAGGTAGATTCAGTAATTTTCTTGGGTACAAACTTAGCGCCCCTTAGGCAGCAAGCTCTGAATGAATGTTTACCTGAAATTCCCTTAGCAGCCCTAAGAACAAGAAAGCATTTCCAGTTTTTTTTTCCCAGACAGAGAAAACAATGTTAATGTGATTAGTTTACTGAAGGCAGGTCTAGAAATAGCGTAAAGCAGCACCTTGGCTGATCTCGGAAAAAGATAAGAAGGGTTCAACCTGGTTTGGATTTGAATGGAAGACCAACAGGAAATACCCAGGACTCTGGAGTATATTGGGAAGTTGAAAAACAGTCTGGAAGACAATAGTGGCAAATCATTTCCATACTATGGTCAGAAACACCATACAGCTGCCCCTAGGACAGGGGTGGGGAACCATGGGCCTTGTGGACTTCAACTCCCAGAATTCCTGAGACAGCTGTTATAAAAGGGCCATGGTTCCCCACCCCTGTCCTAGGGCCCCCAAGGATAACCTGAAGGGTACATTACTTTGCCCTATCCCAGGGGTAGGGAACCTTGGCTCTTTTATGACTTGTGGACTTCAATACCCAGAATTCCTGAACCAGCCATGCTGACTCAGGAATTCTGGGAGTTGAAGTCCACAAGTTATAAAAGAGCCAAGGTTCCCTACCCCTGCCCTATTCTGATACATCTCTGAACATCTTTTAGCCAAGTAACTGATCAGCTGTCACACTGCTTATGTACAAAAACCTTGATATTGCCTTTTATTAAAATGTCTGGCTTTAAAATAGCAGGAGAGGGGTTTGACTTCCATGCAATCTGGACTATACTTTTAAAAAAAAAAATGCCTCCAAAGAATCACCTGGGTTATAGTCAGCAATATTATATCAGTGAATTGGGTAGAGTAAGATTTTACGGCATTTGGAAAGAAGTTAAGGAGCTTAAGTTATCCCTTGAGATTCTCCTAAATAGGAGGAATTATCCCAATGTCCAGGCTCTAATTTTTACATTGCTCCATATTTTTACAAGACTGCTAAGATCATGATAACTGGATTTGAAAACATCCTGAATACAATAATCATCTTAGTTTGCATAATAGTCACACTGGTAGAAATCTAATTTTGGAATCTGCTTTTAATGATGAAAAGGAGATTTTAGAATCCTATAAATAAAAAGCACATATGTATGAGTTATGTGAATTAGCATACATCTCATTTCTAATAAGCCAGGATGGTTTATTATTCTCTAAGAATGTGGCTAATGGTTTGCCAGAACAAGGAGTGAAAGGATCTGAAGTATACAATGACATGGAACCAGGTTATTTTTAGAGTTTCTTATCTTCAATTATTTCTGCTTGTCCCATTAGATCCAATGGGATGGGCCTTCTCCAAGCTCCATCTATTAAATGTAGGTAGTTCTCAACTTATGACCATTTGTTTAATGATGGTCCAAAGTTCAGATGGCCTCAGAAAAAGTAACATACAATTATCTTCAAAGTTATGACTATCATACTACTGCTGAGGTCACATGATTGCAATTTGAGCACTTGGCAATCAGATTGCATTTACAACAGTCACAATGTCTTACGTTACATGATAGCAAATTGTGACATTCCTAGCTGGCTTCTGATAATTAGGGAAGTTGGATTCACTTAATGACTGCATGGTTCACTTAACGATCACATGATTTGCTTAATGACCATGGTAAAAATATTTGTAAATCAGATCTGGTCACATGATGATTCGTTTAATTACTGCTACCATCTCAAGCAAATACCTCTAGGCAATTATTTATTTATAATCCTTTTCTTCCATCATGATACCACTAAGGTTTAAAGAAATTTGAAGCTGATTTCCCAAGGAGGCACTAGTTCTGTGGTGGTGAACCTATGGCACGTGTGTCGGCACCTGCGCCTTTGCCCCAGTCCTAGGCCTTCAGCTGGGTTTTATAAAACCTTTTCGCTTTAGGCCTCCACCGCTGTGTGCAAAAAAAAAAACCAGGTTCAATCAATCAATCAATTTCAACTTCTCGCGGGGAAAAAAAAGATCTTGCAAAGTTGGAATTGATTAACTTTTTAGTCCCACCCAGTCGGCCGTTACCACCGTAGCCATGCCCACCCAATGGGCCACGCCCACCCAATTGGCCACACCCACCCAATAGGCCACGACCACCTGGCACCCAACCATACATAAGTGGGTTTTGGATTGCAGTTTGGGCACTCGGTCTCTAAAAGGTTCGCCATCACTGCACTAGTTAAACTAGATATATTAAGCTTTCCATTAGTTACATGATGCTTCCCTGTGCCTCAGACCATGTTTTATAAGTACAAAATATTGTTAATAGTTTACCATCAAGTCTTTTTCTGCTTCTCCTTCCTTCCTTCCTTCCTTTCCTTCCTTCCTTCCTTCCTTCCCACCCATCTCTCTCAGAGAGGGACATTTATATTCTGGTTTTTCTCTGATAGCAAAAGATTGGTTATGCAGGGGTTGCCCTAGTTTTAGTTTTACCCCCACAATGATGTAAGATGTATGGGGCTGACACAAAATGCTAGCCCAAAGTCATCGACTGAATTCTGTTCTTGAGATGGGACTATAATCCAGCTCTTGCCGTCTATGTGCAACATTTTAACCAATATATTACTGGCCGTTATTTAATTATTCATTTGCCAGAATACATTTTCGTATTACAAAAGTCTTTCCACCCCATTATAGTTCACACCAGAAATAACTTAAATCTCCATAAACATTGCAAGTCTGACAAATTTCCTGGCCACAAAGAAGGTTTTGGATTTAAGTCAGGATTCTTCCCCTTTTTTTCTTCAATGTTGAAATAAACAACATTTTTCTCCAGTTCTGAAGTATCCCATAAATTTTGGGGAATTCTTATAAAATACACAGGTGCAATCAATAGCTAGAGGAAAAAAAACACTTTTTCTTAGGCAAGGCTTCACACAGAACATTTTTCTTCAATTAATCTTTTCTCTCCTTCTCCCAAATCTTCTGCATAGCACATGCGTACTTATTCATGCAAATATACCACTATAACCTAATCAAGATATTTTTCATAATGGCTAACAAGGATATGACTACAGTAGATACAGTATATTATTTAACTATTTTAAAAAAACCCAGATGGCTGTCAGATTCTAGAAGAATGGAGCACATAAGGAATTGAAGACAATGATAGGGCTTTGCTTATATAGAAGTTGTACTATCCCATACCTTCACTATACATACATGTATAGTGAATATATGTATATAAACATACATGTATGTATGTATGTATACATACCTTCACTATACATGTTGTTGTTGTTGCGAAGTCGTGTCCGACCCATCGTGACCCCATGGACAACGTTCCTCTAGGCCTTCCTGTCCTCTACCATCTTCTGGAGTCCATTTAAGCTCACGCCTACTGCTTCTGTGACTCCATCCAGCCACCTCATTCTTTGTCGTCCCCTTCTTCTATTGCCCTCAATCTTTCCCAGCATTAGGCTCTTCTCCAGTGAGTCTTTCCTTCTCATTAGGTGGCCAAAGTACTTGAGTTTCAACTTCAGGATCTGGCCTTCTAAAGACCAATCAGGGTTGATCTCCTCTAGGACTGACCGGTTTGATCGCTTTGCAGTCCAGGGGACTCGCAGGAGTCTTCTCCAGCACCATAGTTCAAAGGCCTAAATTCTTTGGCGCTCAGCCTTTCTTATGGTCCAACTTTCACAGCCATACATTGCAACTGACTATACGTACTTTTGTTGGCAGGTGATGTCTCTGCTTTTTAGTATGCTGTCTAAATTTGCCATAGCTTTCCTCCCCAGGAGCAAGCGTCTTTTAATTTCTTGGCTGCAGTCCCCATCTGCGGTGATCTTGGATCCCAGGAAGATAAAATCTGTCACTACCTCCATTTCTTCCCCATCTATTTGCCAGGAATTGAGAGGGCTGGATGCCATGATCTTGGTTTTCTTAATGTTGAGTTTCAAGCCAACTTTTGCACTCTCCTTCTTCACCCGCCTCAAGAGGCTCTTTAGTTCCTCTTCACTTTCTGCCATTAGAGTGGTATCATCTGCATATCTTAGGTTGTTGATATTTCTCCCGGCAATCTTAATTCCAACTTTTGATTCATCTAGCCCTGCCTTTCTCATGATGTGCTATACTATACATGTATGTATACATATATATGTGTGTATGTTTATGTATACATATATGTATAGTGAAGGTATGGGAAATACAACTTCTATATAAGCAAAGCCTTATTATTGTCATCAATTCCTTATGTGTTCCATTCTTCTAGAATAGGTATTACATTATACATGTACTGTATATGTATATGTGTGTATATATATATATGTACAGTATACAGTATATACACACACACACACATACATACACACACATACATATATAATGTTCTTTACCCTTATATGCAACATTTATTTATTTATATTCCATATTTCCTAACAATTCATCTCCCTCCCTCTATATTTTTAAAATGGTATTGTGACAGTTTAAAAATATTTTCTCAGCCAATAATGGCAGTGACCTGACTCTGACACTATGATGTGCTTTACTGCAGTTCTTGAGCCTTTTCTTTTTGGGATTCATGGCAGATTTCTGAAAATATTTAACTATTATTAATTGGTTAAAAACCAAAGAGAAAATCATTTCCCCATTATTTAGCAATGTTATCTCCGAGGTTCCAGGAAGTACAAGAAAAGGACCAAGTAGGCAACGACTCTCCCCTCTGCTTTTTAAGTACAATTAGGCTATTGTGCCCTAAGAGTGGGTTTAACGCTGTAATTGTGAACTAAGTTTTAGGACAAATTTTTGGGACTCAGATGAACTAGTCTACTCTTGTAAACCACAAAGTGGTTAGGTACGTAACATTTTACCAAGTCCCACCAAATAACTAATGCAAAAATGCGGAGCAAATTGTTCTCTAGATTTTATTAAATATTATATTTCATCACACTCAGCTCTTGTCAAAGTTTGGCACTACAGCAACAAATGCTCACATGTTGGTAGGTTGTTAGAGACATACAGTCCTTTATTATTTGTTGCTGGAAAAGTTATATTGTAATGTAATTTTTAAGAAGCATATGGCACTAACATGTAGATTCTGGTTACTTGTCACCTACAATGCACTTTGTACATGGTTTACAAAGTATACAACATTTACAAAGTAATGGAAGAAAACCAAATACCCGTTGTTTCTCCCAAAATAAGACCTATCCCGAAACAGCTTGATTTTTTACGTGTGCGCCTAACATAAGCCCTACCCCAAAATACCATGCCCCACACCCACTTACCGCACCCACCAATTGCACTGGTGCCACCACTCGCAGCAGGAGGCTGCGTGGCTTGTGCTGATGCTGCCGATCGCGGCAGGATGCTGTGTAGCTTGCCACGCCGGTGCCGCGATGAGCCACATGGCCTCTTCTCATGATCGGCAGCACTGGCGTGATGCGCCATGTGGTGTGCGGCCACAAGCGGCCACAGAAGAACTCAGGCAGCAGTGCAACAGGTGTCAGGGCATGGGAGGCATTGGCTGCCGCGGTCCTAAGGTAAGTGGGTAAGATATCCCCCGAAAATAAGACCTGTTGCCTCTTTTGGAGGCAAAAAAAATATAAGACCAGGTCTTATTTTCAGGGAAACAGGGTATATATCTGCTACTTATTTTTGGAATGGAATAAAGCAACTTCCTCAATTTTGATTCCCTTCTGATGGGTTATAGCTTCCCAGATCCCTCTTGGCCATGTGGAGGCACAAGACTGAAGTAAACTGTCTTAGAGAAAAACTTAGGTTGTCACAATTTTGCCACAGCTAATGGTGACAGATGTACAAAATCCTTTCCCACGTCTCTCTAAAAACAATATTCTTATAGCAGAGGGATCATAGCAATGAACCCAGAAGAGATAAACAGAAGTTCCATTGTCACCTAAATGTTATGAATGTTCTCATGGGAACTTTGATGAAACAATACTGTTCCTTTTCCTAATATTTTACATTGGTTATTCTAGAATTCCAATGGCACTGAGATAATTATTTACATTTTTTGCTTCATGTTGTCTAAAATAATGTGTTTTGTTTTTTAAAAGAACTGATATTAATCTGGTCAATAAAATGCCGTTTGTCACCACTGCAAACTGACGTTCTTTCAATAATATCTAAAACAGATGGTATAATTTACATACTAGGAAGAATTAGAAATTATTAACACACTGCGTTTGTAAAATCTACAATGCCACATAATTAATCAATCAAGATCCAGAGAGCTGTGGAGACCTGATTTTATTTTCAACCCTGGGCCTAGTTGTTTGGATCTGGCTTTTATGGTGATTTTAGATACAGGTTTTGTTTCTAAAATTTTATTTTAGCAATTTTATTTGATTTGCCTTTCTTTCCTTGGTGGGGCTAGAAACCAAGAGACTGTGAGTTCTAATTCCACTTTAGGCATAAAAGTCAGCTGTGTTACTAGTCACTCTCTCTCAGCCCACTCCACCCTACAGGGTTGTTGTTTTGAGGATAATAGGAGAAAGAAGAAGCATTATGTGTTTACTGTCTTGAGTTACTTATAAAGTAATGAAGGCAGGATAAAAAACTCAAAGAAATAAATAATGCCACAACACACCAAAACTGCCTGGGAAAGGTCTGTGTGGGAAAAAAGAAAGAAAGAAAGGAAGAAAGAAAGAAAGAAAGAAAGAAAGAAAGAAAGAAAGAAAGAAAGAAAGAAAGAAAGAAAGAAAGAAAGAAAGAAAGAAAGAAAGAAAGAAAGAAAGAAAGAAAGAAAGAAATACACACACACACACACATACATACATACATACCAAGAAGGCAGGGAGAATGCAAAGATGGGGCCAAAAGAGGGCAGCTTTTGCTTAGTGCAGCTTTCTCCAAGTTGACACCTTTCAAGTGAGTTCCACGGAACGAAGGTGGAGACGGGAGCTGTAGTGCTGTAGATCTATAGGGCAGGTTACAGGTTTTCCTTGTTTAACCACCATTCATTTAGCAACTGTTCGAAATTAAGATGGTGCTGGAATGGTCGGAACTTCAAGGCCCAGCCATAAGTACTACTCATGCAGTGCCACCATAATATCGAACAGTCCCTGAATGAGTAGTCATTAACCTATCTGTATAACAAACGGGCATTCTGAGAAGATTAACACTGATCAAAACCTATTTCGATGAAGGGCCCCATAAAATCAGTGAAATATGACATGCCTTTTAGCTCACTGCAGTGATCCTACTTATTGAACATCATAGCATTAGTGCCATAACATGATAGATTATCCTCCCTCCTGCATTCTAGCAATTCATTAATATGGTACTTTTTTAAACTACCAATTTGGGACTGCTATGACCTCCACAGTTCTCTGTAACAAGGAATTAAAAAAAACAAAATTTCCTACATTATAGGTAGCATCAGTCAGAATATATTTTCCTTCCAGAGTTTGAATCTGGGTTAAAATCTATGGTACACGGATGATCAAAGCGCTTACTATATGGTAATATGGGTTAGACAAAATTTGCTCTGCTTAATTTTTCTTATGTTTTGAACAACTGCTACTCAAGTTTGATTCCAGTTGTCTGACGTTCATCTCTGTATTAGTGTTAGCTCTAAATGCATTGAGTAAATATAGGCATGTTGATTATTCACCAAAATATCTGTCATTGAGCAAGGAAGATCATTTTATATATGATCACAGAACTCCTCCAAAGTACATTAATAACCACAGAAAATACATTACCATGTTTAGTAGGAAGAGGGTAAGGTGGAATCACTGATACACCTAGATTGTTTGTTAGTCTTAATCTGGTGTGTGGTGATAGCAGAGATTGGCTGGGAAGCATTGGACTGGAACTGGCCTGCAAAAGAAAAATTGAGACACAAGAGCTAAACTGCAAAGCCTTGCCAATTGTAAAAGTAATTGTTGTATTAGTAAAAAAACAGTTCAATTTTGAAGAACTAAAAACAGTTTGAAAAGAAAGATAGGTTAAAAAATAGTTGAAATACCAATAAATTATGAAATATAACTGCATTTTTTCTAAAAGGATGCATTAATACTTCCTTTTGGCATTCTTTTTAATTATTGCGTCAACATTGTGGTCTCCAAACCTACAAGGTATATGCCATTTTCTGTTTCTCAAAGTTTGAAAAAAACCCTCTGGATTATTACATAAATTGTACTGTTTATCTGACATAGCTTGACAATTTTACTTTTTTACTCCCTCAGTCTTAACAATTTTGACTGTCACGCCCAAGTCCTTGAAGAGATATCAGAGGGGGAAAAATTAAGAAGTTCAAAGCCATGATCTCTCTGCAGGAAGCTGTAGCAGGAATATAGAGAGGCTACTATAATAACTCAAAATTCACAAACTGTGCAGAATTCATGGAGTTTACCAGTCCCCAATGTTAAGAGTTAAAGAATACAATCTCCCTACTTTATCAAAATATATTTATTTAAAAAGGATTGATTTCTAAGTAACTTCTTTCAGAATAGCTTTGGGGGCATACTGCCTAATGCTTTCACAATGAACAAATGTATAAAAGGCTGCAGATACCACCATCCAATTTATATATGGGAAGTTCGCAACTCTTTGTGATTCTACTTCAAGTCCAATTTCAAAAAAATATTTGGAAGCCTCTTTCCCATACATTAGTGCATACGAAGTGAGAAGTGAGAAGGAACTCAAATCTATGAATCCACGGTATGAGTTAAGGGCTGAGAAAGCAGTTTTCAAAAGGCTGTTAAAAAATTATTTAGAAACATAGAAGGGTGAAGGTATTTGTTTACTAACACAAACTGAAGTTGTAATTATTGTTGGTAATAATTAGGAATTAGGAAAATAATTATTTTTAGGGCATAGAAGGGAACTGGAATATTGTAACTGGAATATTTCTTATTCATCAGAAAAATTCTTATGTAGCAGATGATGTACAAAATGTCATAAATTATTTCATGTTTTCTCCTGTTGTTTCTGTTTGTTTTTTACAACAAGGGTTTAGATACACATAACGTACTTTCAGCATTTTAATTTCATTTCATTCAATTACATAATCATTAACAGGGACAAATCTTAACATATCAAACCAATATATAAACTATGTAATATAAATAAATACATGGAATTTAGAAAAAAGTTAAGATATTTTAATGGGGCAAGTAAAATTTAGGACTTATTTTGAATGATTAGCTTTTGACAGATCAGTTCTTTTACCTAGGCTCTATGAAAATGGATATGAATACACTCTGAACAGAAAATCAGATCTAAAGATAACCTCCAAAACTTAAAGTGAATTGTCGCCAGCAGTTAAATCTCCAAGGCTTATTTGGCCAGCTTTCATAATTTATTACTCAACATATCAAAGCAGGTTTGAACTGGAACCCCTCTCCCCCTTTGGGCTTATTTCATCAGATTTCTCTGAATTAAAACTATTAATTGAAAGTATCCCAAAATCTCTTGATCTGCTTCTTTCCTGACCTGTGACAACTATTCCAACTAAGTGGTTTAATAGTCTTAGGTATTTTTTTTTTTAAATTTTCCTAACAAGGGCATGACACTTAAAAAAACACAAAAAAACACCCTACAGGTTTTAGCCATACAGGACTTCAGCAACCATATTTTTTCTTTTTTCCCCTCTTATGTCAGCGTATTGATAAATCTTTTCCCACTGAGAACTAGCTATAGAGCAATAAATAAATAAATGAAATAAAAGGACAGGTTAAATACAAGGTAAAAAGTGCAAGAGAATGAGCTCTGAAGGCAGGACTGAAAGATGGAGAGACTGTCTGTACTTAAGCCTACTGCTGCTCCCTGTCTGAGTTATTTCCAGAACTGGAAAGCCTGATTGTAAAAAAAATGGTAAAACTGATTCAAAGAAGGGGGTGGCAGTGGTGGAAGAAGCAGCAAGGATATATCATGAAGGAATTAAGCTCTGCTTCTTTAATACTGATCTCCCCTGCACTGGTATGATAAAGCAAATCTATTGTTGAGAACTCTTTATTTGCACGCTAACTTTTTGATGCTAAGCTATGAACCAGCTGTACCCCCCATTCCAAACCTCATGCTGCTTTGCAGCCTCAGGCAAAGTACTACTTTCTAATCTCGGCCCACATGCGTTGCCCCCACTGCAGGGGAAAGTGGTTTATTTTAAGGATTATGTAAACAATTAAATCATAGGAGTGCTAGCAAAAAAAGGAAATCAGTGCTGCTGTTATTAGATAAAAGAATGGATAGAAGAAACATATAATTCTTTTATCAGGTACAGGTAGTCCTTGTTTAGTGACCACAACTGGAACAGGCAACTCAGTCATTAAGCAAAGCAGTTGCTGAAACATCATGATTTTTACTTCAGTTTATAGGCCTGCAAAGGTCGTAAATGCAAGGAAATGGTTGCAGTTACTTTCTTCATCACCATTGTCCCTGCAAGCGGCCGCACAAGGCAGTCGCTAAATGAAGATTACCCATAGCGTTAAAAATATTAAAACCAGTTTCTTAAAATATGCAATAACAGTTTCATTGATGCATGAAAAGCTGGCAAACCTCTGCTTCATTTAATAGGATTCTTTTGCACGCTCACGCTACATCGTATTCTTTTAAAGCCTTCCCTTCACAATCCAAATGAAATGCATTAGATTCATTGGTGCACACTGTAGCTTCTACTCCATCACTTACACTTACCTTCTCCTGCCATCAAACACTATTAAGCAGATTACACTCATTTTAAAAGGTGCTTTGTTTAGAGCTACATGCTAATTGGGGCAGTGGAAGTCAAAACCATATTTGGATTTCAAACGCTTGTTAGAAGTGATTTTGCACTGCACACAATTCCAAGTTAATGAATTGTTGGAATTATTTAATTTGTTTAGCCATTCCTGGAGCCCAACAGGAGCAAATCCAAACTGCATTAATCAGCCTGCTTCTTTTTTCCACAATAAGCTCTAAATCTACCCTAGTGTTTATGACTGCACCATTCCCTTTCATATAAGTATTCTATCAACACAGGAGTAGTTTTCATATGGAATGAATACGTCTGATTATCCTTAATCTGTAGGTTATTTAAAGAACATTCCTGAAAATGTGATTTTGGTGAACATGCAAGAGAGTTGTAGACAAGTGAGAAGAAAAATAGCAAAACCCCTCCCCCCCCCCCCCCCCGTTCATGAGCAGTAGAAGTGGCTTGCATGAACCCTGCACCCTCTACCCTCAGGAGTCAGGCTGTTATTAAATAATGTGCAATATCAGATAGGTATATAAAGTAAATATATAGAGAGTGTTCAAGGGTGAGATGTAATTTGAGATCAGTCTTCCAATGCTGTCTGTAAAGGTAGACAGACCTCTACTTTCCTATGCTTTAAGTTAACATGCCAGCATATAATAGGACCTATGGAACAATTACTGTGAAGCAATAATTTCTGAAATGTAGGCTGTGGGAAGAAATTGCTAAACACCTTTTCAACAACAAGAAAAGGTTGGCTAAGATAACTAACACCAATCAACTAATTCTTTTCACAACACTTTGCTTGCTTAACATAAAAACCACAGTTTTATCATGGATAGTATATTACAAGGCCCGAGTGGAGTAAAAATACAAGTACAAAAAGTATTGTGTGTGTGCATGTGTATGTGTTTAAAGAGATAGAAAAGCCTACACACTCCTGCCAAGTTTAAACAGAGCTGTTTTGCATTTGCTTTATAATCTATGGGAATTATGCAAATACCCCTTTTCAGTGAGCCTAATTTTCATGTTTAAAAAAAAAAAAAGTGTGCGCCACCCCAAAATAAAAGAGAATCCAGGTAAATTCAGGTTCCAACAAGCTAAGAACAATTTTGCTGATTTCCCCCCCTGATAATGCAGGGCTGTGACCTTGACAATTAGAAGAATAAAAAAATTTCATACATGGTTGCAAGTCAAATTAGGCTGGGAAAGTCAGCACTGTAATTTGTCCTTTCTGGAGTTTTGTGCCTTTGTAAATAAAGTTAATCCTTTAAATTACAGTTTTTGTCACAGTGTGCAGCAGGCAATGATTAGCTCTAAGTAAGTCTGCAATCTCTTTTGTTTAGCACTTGGAGTGGTTTTACAGGCAATCCTCCCTCAGGTAGAAAAATAGAGCTTTGCAATATTATCCAGGCAAACCTGTACTTTGACCCTATGTACAGAGTTATCACTTGCTATTATCTTATATCGCTTATTCCCCACAGTATAATGTGAAAAAGGCCAAGCCAAATGGTTCAAGAAAACATTCCACTGAGAAATATGATTTGAAAATTTTTCTATTGCACTTTGAGAACATTTTACATTTATCTCCAGGAGAAAAACTGTGCACCATTTCTACCAGGGGAAAGCCATCAGAGACCCAGCCAAATTTGCCAGCTTGCTTTCTGAATTTGGGAACAGCGGTTGCTATGAGAACTTGTTTTCTTCTATATAAATGGGGCATGAAGCAGTGCAACTGTAGTCACCATCATGCTTGGACAATTTGTCAAGGCACACCTGGAGAGATTTCTCAAGAGCTCCATTTCCCCCCTTGGCGTAAAGGCAGGAAATGCCTACCATAGCTTCATGCAGCCCTCCCTCCGTTTGCACAATGCAAGTTCTCTAGAATATTGTCTTCTTGCAGCAATTGACCTCAAATAGGTTTTTTTTTTCCTGAAGGCTGTGGAAGGAACCAAGTACACCTGCTGTCACCACAGCACCACATTAATGCAATCAGCCAAGTGGTGAATAAGGGTTTGTTTGTTTTTTTGTTAACCTCTTTACTGTGACTTTATTAATTTTGCACATTACTATAGGCTTTCTGCCTTGAGAGTGGAGTTGACTGTTAAAATGGAAAAAAATACTCCAAAGCTATATTTCTCTCTCTCTCATATTCCTAGCCTCCCTGAAACTACCACTTATCACATTCCTAATCACTGAAATGGGCTGGGGATGCTGGAGCCATATCTGAAGGTCTAACATCTGACACATCTATATAAAATGAATTCATTTTCAAACTTGAACCCTTAGAATCTTCTGCAGAGGTGGCAGTAAATCTATATAATCATAATCTATTTACGTTATATCAAATAGTTCCAAATAGGCAATTAATTTACTGGGAACTAATTAAGGATAATTGTATGTCTTATTCTATCTAGGTTGCAAAGAGGGCTGATTCAAACTTCCAAGAAGCATTAACATAATTTATAAAGGAAAAAAATAACATAAGAATGCAACATCTGCAACAAAATTTGATGCTTCAAGTGTATTTACAATTTTATGTAGCAAAATAATAAAAACCCAAAAATAATACAGTACATCTAGAATCTACACAAATGTGCACTAAAGATCGTGAGAGATGACGGGACCTGACAGTAGAAGGATGTATATGCAACACTGCATAAAGGAAAAACTAACAAGATCCAAGGCAAATGAGTAGCCTTATATAAAACCTGCATTTCCAACAATATCTCTAAATCCCACAGAAAATAAAAGGATGGCCATTTTAGATGCAGGGTTTCGTTTGCATTTTTTGATACATGGAACTTTTTGTGATTGGCTGACATTAACTGAGATGGCCATTTTGTAAGTGTGTCTAAAACATGCACCCAAATATAACTACTGGATGCCTGGCTCATGACACAGGGCTGCTACTTTTGATAAAACAGCGAAGCAAATATTATTAAATATTTTACTACATTAAGTTAGTAATTAAATTGTAGGACTTGGAAGTCTACAGAAGAAATTCAGACACAAATTATTCAAATATAGTTCAGGACCAATGTAGAAGAGTGAGTTGCTATTTTCCACAGTGCAATAACTATTTAGATATTACTTTATTTTACAGTTACTTTTGTTTATGATCATTAGAATTATGCCGTCTTCCTTAAAATCAATCTAAGTCACCAAGTTAAGAAAATGCCCTTATTCCTAGTGCCACCCAGTGGGACAATTACCTTAAGAAGAGTTTGAGAATTTGAGATCCAACATCCTGTGGTTCTACAATAGTCTACAAGCTCTCTTATGGAAAGCCCACACATATGTAGCATGATCCTGGCAATCCTTATCTTTATCAACTACTCATAATATTGAGAAGCATAACATCATCATGAGGTAGGCAAATGGCTGCTGCCATGCATATGGGAAGGGGGAGGGAGAAATGCAGAATTGGCATGAGGGCTTAGGGTGGCTATTGCTGGGGTGGGAAAGACTTACCTGAGATACATGCAACATTCCCTGCTGGCTTCTCCATCGAATTTGCTTGTGAGAAGCCAGCAGGAAAGTGGCAAATAGTGATCATGTGACCATGGGACACTGCAACCATTGAAATTATGAGCCGGTTGCCAAATGCCCAGATCACAATCACAAGATCACAGGCGTGCTGTGACAGTTGGATCTTCAAGGACAGATTGTTAAGTACCATTCATTCAGCACCGCTGTAACTTCAAATAGTCACTGAAATTGTAGTGGAATTTTTAGGTGAATTTTACCATAACAGAATCCAGCTTTTGTTTGACTCTTTGCATCCTCATTGATATTCTTGCAACATTTGCAAACTGGTCAGCTGACGACATCATGAAATTCTTCTGTGCAGGAACACTGGCAGACATGCTGAGAGTCTGTGGGCTTCTGGGGGACTTGGTTAGTTGTGATCCATTCAGTTCCTTTACTGTCTCAATCCCCTGCTTGGCAACTTCAGAGGAAAAAGTCAAAACAAAATGTTTGAACAATATTACTCTTGTCATAAAAGAGTGCTGAATCCCAGCTATCATTCGAATTAAGGGTGTAAGCAGTAAGGCTATAAAGCAGAAAAATATAAAAGTCACTATCATCTCAATGTGAACAGATTAGGTATTTCTACGGAGGCAGTCAAAGAACCTCAAAAGCTTTTTATCTAAACTTTCTTGCTATGAGTTCAATTACCATCTCTGACAGGTAGTCCCCCACTTACGATCCAAACTGGAACCAAAACTTCCAACGCTAAGTAAGGTGGTTCTTAAGCGAGTCACACTCGATTTTACTACTTTTTTTTTTGCCATGGTTGTTAAATGAATTATTGCAGTTGTTAAGTGAATCACACCATCATTAAATGAATCCAGCTTCCTCATCTGAGTTTGCTTGTCGGAAGCTGGCTGGGAAGGGTTGCAAATGGCAGTCCCGTGTCCCTGGGACACTGTGACTATCAAAAATACATGCAGATTGCCAGGCACCCCAATTTTGATCACGTTAACCCTGGGGATGGTACAATGGTCGTAAGTGCAAGGACTGGTCATAATACACTTTTTCCAGTGCTATTGTAACTTTGAACGGTCACTAAATGAATGGTTGTTAAGTCGAGGACTACCTGTACCTGCAGCAGGAAAGGCCACTTCAAACTTTCATGACTAAGGTGTGACTTGAATACACACACACACACAAATGCATAAACGTATTCAATTACCTTTGTAATCATAAATGTACACAAGGATTGGCTGGTTTTGACCAAAGGCACAAAATGCCACCATGTGTTCAAGTGGATGGAAAGCAACATCACGAAGTGGGGAAGTGAAAGAAAGATCAGGATACATAGCTACCTGATCACCTGCAAAAGAAAAAAAAAAAGTAAGTGAGTGAGTACTTTATTCACATGCGTTAAGATTTTTTTTTTCAGTACAAGAAGTTTTGGGGGGGGGGGCAAGCCAACTGAATCTGAAAATTAAAGTATGCGTTCAAGTTAAGAATTGTAAACAAGTATCCTGCAGGGCAGGTATAATTTATCAATATCACTTTGGGGATGTAATGCATAGTGAATAAATAAATTATAAATAGCTGTGAATAATACTTTAATTATTAGATAATAAGTTGTTGTTATTATTATTATGGTTTGTCTGTCGCACAGTCAGCAGATATTCAGACTGGATTTGGCATTTTTGTCTGCCTACTGAATCATAACTTTAATTCTGGGGATCCCCTTCTTTTGATGCAAAGAGAAAACTATATAAATTTAAAATATAGATAGAAAGCAATGGGGAAGCATCGCTTAGCATATACGAAACTCCCAAGAAAAATGGTTTTGAAGCTTTTAATTTTCAACCAGAGTTATTTAGAAGGTCCTTTAAAAACATAAGTTACCTACAAACAAAAGTTTCATATTTCTAAGTTTTCAAAATAAAGAGCACAGGTACCTGTTTCTAAATTCCAAACATATGCCACACCATCTTCACTTCCAGAAAAAAGGAATGTTCCACATGGTGTTAAGGTGCTATGAATTTTTTCTCGATAGTTGGTAGCACCAATATATTTCTTTGTAGCTAAGCTAAAGAATAAGAGAGAGATAACATGAATGTAGCTACTCTTCGGAAAAACTATATCCTCCCCATAATTGATAGGTATCCTGGTCGTTCGGAAAGTATTTATCTCCAGTGGCTGCTTAAGGACGAGCAGGCAGTGATCACGGCGCAGGTGGCTAGATTCTGCGCAGCAGCACTGGGGATTCTCCAGAAACATAAACATTTTAGATCTTTTAATAATCTTTTATAATCAATTTTATTACGTGTTTTTATCCAGCATTAGACTATAGTCAATGTATTTTTATTGTCAGGTCAATATGATTCAGTTTTTCTGAAGCTAGCTAGCTTTTTTATACTGTCTATAAAACTAGGCAGACCTTGGTCACCAATTGATTACATCATTAATGGTAATATATTGCTATGTCTTCTTTTGTTGGTTCTGTTTAGTTTTGTTTTATTTGAATGTTTAATTTATGTGTTGGCCTTCGGCTGTAATAATAAATTGATGATGATGATGAATATAGCTACTCTTTTATTTACTGTATGCCACTTCTTGATTTGTGGAATGGCCTACCCTTTCACGTAGCCCTCAACTTACAACCATCCGTTTAGCGACTGTTTGAAGTTATACAACGACTGAAGAAAGTGACTTACAACTGATCCTCGCACTTGTAAGTGTTCACAGCATCCTCACAATCGTGTGATCAAAATTTGGGCGCTTGGCAACTGGCACTAATGTTATGACAGTTGCGGCATCCTAGGGTCATGTGATCACCATTTGCAACCTTCCCAGCCAGCCTCCATCAAGTAAAGTCAATGGAGGAAGATGGATTCACTTAATGACCACATAATTTGCTTAACGGCTGCAGTGATTCACTTAGCAATCATGGCAAAAAAAAGTCGTAAAGATTGTAAAATCACGTGTGACTCATTTAACAACCACCTTATTTAGCAGCAGAAATTCTGGTCCCAAATGTGGTCTTAAGTCAAGGACTACCTGCGTAAGACTCCGTCTAGATGAGAATATCAAAGAAATAGGAGCCTTCTAGATTTAAGGTGACTCTAACCAACTTAGCTTCAAGAAATCCTTAGAACAGATGGAAAGGAACAGGACCTACACAGATGAAGAAGTCAACTCAATAACATCCTATAAACACATTTATGTAGCGAAAGAATCCTGCATCTGTCATATCCTAGAATGAATATGCAACAAGTTGAACTTCATTTGTATAGAAAATGGAAGGA
This sequence comes from Azemiops feae, assembly GCA_023970755.1. NCBI lineage: Eukaryota > Metazoa > Chordata > Lepidosauria > Squamata > Viperidae > Azemiops > Azemiops feae. Next base: position 1,398,232 of record JALGBA010004276.1, read on the forward strand.
TGGCATCCTGAGGAACATAAAGCTAGTGTCTCTTTGTAACCCCCTTCGATGAAGCCAACCATATGTATCATGATCTATAGCTCAGGACCTGCTTTGGTATGCAATTCTGTTTGTCCAGTCTTCTGAAAAGATCCTGAAATGCTGGGGATGTGGACAATGAAGTAATTCTAAGCTTTTGTTATAAAGTTCTGTTCCCCTTCCAGATCATGCTATCCCAGGGTCTGTTTGGCAGTTTTAAGAAGTAAATTTTAAAAAGCAAAACCAGGAGCGGTTCAGGGTGTCCTAGATAACCCCACTGTCAACTCTACAGCGAACCTGGCTGCAGCCATTTTTGTCATTCTAGGTTACCACAAGAAGTGGGGGAAAGGTATTTGTGGTAGTCTAAACATGAGCAAATCTTGTGGGAACCAAGGTCATTCCCATACCGAAGGGGAGGAGGATTGTTTGGTCAAAAAGTCCGCCAAGTTGTACTATTGGACAAACTGAGGAGAGAGGTAGGAATTGTTACATTGTATTACTTTGATTCTTGGGGGGGGGAGGAAACTTTACATCTGGTTTCACTTTTGACCGTGCTGATATTATGTATCCAATAAACATGTTCTTTGAGGAATTTTCCTACCTCGGAGTTTTGATTTATTTGGTCTCATTGATCGGAACCATGACAACCCATGGTATTCTGGATAAATTAAGTCTCAGATTAGTAAATTTAGACTCATGGGCAAAAAACAAACGTGAATTGTTCCTAAGATAATTGTGTCTGAAAACTACACATAGCCTTCTGGATTCCTGCAGAATCAGGAGGACATTAAAAGCAGAAAAAAAAAATATTTTCAAGAATTGATTAGCAGAATATCCAGCAATTCTACTCTCTCTATTGCACTCCTAAGTTTTATAGGGAAATTGCAAGGTCTATTCTTCTGTTATTTTAAAATAATAAAATCTCTGTATCACACTAAGTGCTTTAGTGCTCCAGTTTCAAAATCATCCCAGTAATGTTGACTACAGAGTGGTGTCTAATTGGATCTGGAAAGATATGCCTACCAGATCTTTTAAATCCTACATATAGACCTGGATAAAAGATCCAATAACATTGGAATTGTCTAGTAAAATATTAAATGGGTGAGAAAATCTATTCACTATAGACCATAAAGCACTATTAATTCTAACAGAACTTTTATAAATTCCTTTAGATGTGAACTGGAGATGTTTTGTAAGGATGGGCTCCATATGCCACAAATCCTGGGTCTTTTTTTGTTATCTTATAGCCAGGCTTTTCCCCCCCCCATAATTTTTTCTTCCTCAGAAGTGCCTTGCTATTATCTTTGTTTTCGTTGATTCTGTATCTGGAAAAGCAACCAAAATCTTCAGTTACTTTCATCAACTGCCGTATGGAGCTTCGCGACTGCGTAATTCTTACTACTACTTTCTCTGCAAAATATTTCATTTTCCATTCTCCTTGAAGTTTGATCTCGATTATCTGTTTATTTTTTGGATCTTGCTGTCAAAGACTTTCAGAGCAATTACAAATAGCAAAAGTGAGAGTGGACATTGGTGCCTTGTGCCTGTATATGCCACAAATCCTGATACCAGCATTAATGTTTTAGAGGGGAAAATCAGCAGATATGTATTTCTTTTTTTTTCTTTTTTTAAATATTTTATTAGGTTTTATACATGTAAAGGAAGAAAGGGACCAATGTAGGTAAGAGGGTTCAGGATAGGGTTGGGATAGGGTTGGGTACAAAAAAGGGTCAATATAGGTAATGGGGTGTGAGGAAGGGACTGGGATGGGAATACATACAACAAAGGGGTTACCCCCAATAACAGTTCAAACTTTAGCAAACCAACTATCGTCCGGGTACAAATATTCAGTGGGGGTAGTTAATATATATATATATATATATATATATTATATATATACATATACATACATACATACATACATACATACATGTATATATATATACATATGTAGGTCTTTGGTAATTCGGGTTTTCTCCCGCGTAAAATTGAAAGTGTCTTGGCGACGTTTCGACGAAGTCCCATTCGTCATCTTCAGGCTGGCGTCTTTGGCTTCGTGCTTCTAGGAGCAATGTGTGATCGCAGATGTTTCTTCCTTTTAACTGCCAGTGGGGGTATGAACTGATTGGGTGGGAGCTTGGCTGTGTTCTGATTGGGTGGAGGTGTGTTCTGATTGGTTAGGGGCTTGGCTGTGCTCTGATTGGATGGGGGGTTGGATGTGCTCTGATTGGCTGGGGGTGTGTTCTGTTTGGGTGGGGGCTTTGTTGTGCTCGGATTAGTCTGAGTTGCAGGGGGATTTGAGATGGAGAGCTGCGTTGCTGTTGTTTGGCTTCGCGTTCGTGGTCGTGCCATATCTTCAAGGTGGGTGTCAGTTTGCTTCATGTATGGATTGGAGGGGTTTAAAATGGCTAATGATGCAGCTGTGGTCTGGTTTCTGGTTTGTGGTCGTGCCTCATCATCGGTGTGGGTTTGGGTTTGCTTTTTGCGTGGATGTGTGGTGGTGACATCCTGTGTGGTTTTCGTGAGTGTGGGTCTAGTGTCATTCTTTGTGTTAGGGACTCGTTTGTCAATAAGGGTGGGTTTCCAAATGGCTGGTAGGCGGGAGGTATCATCTCGTTTATTCATGCTGTGTGGGCGTTTTTCTATCTCGATGGCTTCTCTGATTATTCTGTTGTTAAAAGTGTTCAGTTTTGGCGATAGTTCTGGTATTTTTAAAGTCAATTTTATGTCCTGTGGCTTTAAGGTGTTGGACCAGGGAAGAAGTTGGTTCCTCTTTTCTGACTGAGTTCTTGTGTTCTTCAATGCGTGCACTTATTCTTCTGTTGGTTTTTCCGATGTATGTGGTGGGACAGGCGGTGCATGGGATTTCATATACTCCTTGATTTTCTAACTCAATTTTGTCTTTGGGGTTTCTTAGGATGGTGGATATTTTTCGGTATTTTAATATTATTTTTTTGTTTTATTCTCTCCCGTTCTAAAAGCAGTACATTCCTTATAGCATGGTTTTGGAAATATCTATGCATTTTATTTTTTCCATACCACAGAAAGGCATGCCAACCTAATTGTAGGTCATGCCCCTCTAGATAAAGAAGTCTTTTATTTCTCAGCGTTATCCATTCTTTAATCCATGGCAAGATAGCTGCTTGATAATAAAGTCTCCAATCCGGTAGTCCAAATCCTCCACTATTTTTGGCTTCTTGTAACATTTTAACTTTAATTCGTGCTTTTTTCCCTTGCCAAACAAATCTTAATATTGTTGTATTTAAGTCATCAAAAAACGTCTTTCCCAATTTTACAGGAATTGTTTGAAACAAAAAGAGTAGTTTCGGTAAAATACTCATCTTCACAGTCGCTATTCTTCCTAGCAGTGATAACTGGAGGTTTTTCCACTTTTCCAAATCTAATTTTATTTGTTTCAACAATTTTTCATAATTATCTTCTTTTAACGTTGTACATTTTGATGTTAGGCAGATGCCTAAATATTTCACTTTTTTAACTATTTGCAAATCGGTCCTTTTAGTAAAATAGGTTTTCTGTTTATCTGTTAAATTTTTTGTTAAAACCTTAAGTCTTTTCTCTATTTATTTTCAAACCCGCCACTTCTCCAAATTTTCCTATTTTTTGCTGCAGATATGTATTTCTTATTTCAAGTTTAAATGTGAAAAATCCACCTTTACACTGCTTGAAGCAGCTGTTGGCAATAAATAAAGAATTCTTTTTGGAAAACTTGTCTCTCGTATTATTGTATTTACCTAATCCAATGCTCCTATCATTCCATGTTCCTGTTTTTCTAATTCTGAATTCCAATCACTCATTATTATTAGCACTACAGCTATCTTTAGTGTTGTACTTAGAACCGCCTACAATTTAACTCACTTTATAAATCTGTACAAACTCATGGCATCTTATTATTTGGCACCCAAATATGTCCAAACATTTAGCCATCTCTTTAAGTATCTTTCTTGAAAATATGGAATAAATTTGCCCTTCCCTCTTCCAGATTGTAATTTGGTGTTTCCTTCTCCTATACGCAGGTTGGCTTTCCTCAGTCGTGTTAAGCCCCATTACGATCCTTAGCATTTTCTCACCCTCCTATTTTGGCTTCTAGGGATGATACTTTCAGTTCACATCCTTGCCAGAAACACACTCAAATTCAATGAAGGTACTGAGCCTTCCCACTATGTCATAGGTGGGTGGTGGGTGGGGGAGGGCAACTTAAAAAAAGCTCATTTAATTGGATACTTTATGCCTTTTAAGAGAGTTAAGGCCAGGATATGTTAAGATACCTAGAAGAAATGAGGTGCCAATTTTTAGAAATGCCTCAAACTGTCCAGTAGTAGTGTTTCAATGGTATAAAACAGAAAACTTTGAAATACTTACATTCGAAGGTCCATAATTCTTACAGTACTGTCCTTAGTGTGGATAAGTAAGCGCCTTCCATTTGGGTATACCTCCAAATAATTTATTGCTGTCCCTTTAATGTCACCGTCATTTATTTCCTGCCAAAACAACCCCAATATGAAACACAGAACTATAGAAAGCATGCTTTCAATGTAATAATAATAATAATACAAATAAAAACAAAATGTCTACCTAACCCAAGTCCTTGGGAAGGACTCAGCAGGTGGATAAAAATGCTAAATACACTGATAGTGTCACCTAATTGAGTATTGAAACATCTGCAATAAAATAACCAAGTTCAGAGCTCACCAAGGACCTCACAGTTCAACCCTGAGTTACAAATATTTTCTTGTATTGGTATCAGTCTAAACATATGGCTGACTGTGCAACCAACCATACTATATTAATATATGCTGCCTGCTTCCCAGAATAGAATAGCGATGCTATATAGAATGAAAAAAGACAACCCAGACAACACATTGTTCACTAAGCACTAAAGATTGTTATTGTAAAAAATTAATAAAATATATTTAAAAAAAAAAGAATAAAAAAAGACAACAGAACGTCAGTCTTGTTAGGCAAGACCAAGGGGCCAAGGAATCCATTGTCTTATTAGAAGCCTTTGAAACACCCATAAGCAAGATATGAATGAAAAAAATATCTCCTGCTACTTTTCACAGAGATTGGCATTTAGAGTTACACAGCTTCTGATCCAGGTACTAGTAGAGCTGTGGTTACAATGAGGCATTAATAATGTTTACCTCATTATTGTCTATTAATTGTTAAACTGTTGCTACTGAAGTTTAACAAAATGCATTCTCAATCCTATTTTAGTATCTGTAAACTGCCTAGAATTCATAAGCTTAGAGGTAATAGATAAACTGCATAAATTAGACTCTGGCACAATGATTGATAGACAGCATTTAAAGGCAATTAATAAACGGCCATCACTATCTTGCAGTGGAGAATACCACACACATAATTTGTGCAAAGAAATACATAAACCTTGCTGGTAATTTGAGACCAGTCAAATTACCAACATGGTTATTGTCTAATGAGGAGAGGAAAGGGGATCTGTGTAAATTATTTTGAATTGCTGGATGGAATATAGTTTGTGTTGTAATAAATATTTCAAACACCTTAGCAAAAGGAATGAAAAGAAGGAGTCAAGTACTTAAGTATATCAGTGGTTACAAATGGATTTAAGGTTCTGTCACTGTCACTGACACATTGTTCTTCTGTGGATAGGTATAGTTATAATACATGAGCCAGTTTGGTCTAATAGTTAAGATGTTGGGGTATGAGCAGGGAAACCTGATTTCTAATCCAGCTGTAGACACAGAAGCTGGCCAGATAACGGAGCCACTTTCTCTCAGCCCTAGGAAGAAGACAATAGCAAAGCATTTTTGAAAACATTGCTAAGAAAATGACATGTTTGCCCATGTAGGTATCAGGAATGATTGTTATCATCATCATTATCATCAGGGCAGCAAGTAACTCCTGTTACTGTAGTTTTCTAAAATAATTCAAGGTTTTTTAAAAAGACTTTGTTATTCCCAAATCATCATAGTTTACTCCCTTTTATTAATGCTCAAATGCAAATTCAATGATCAACTGAATACTAGTAATATGAAGAAAGCATGGAGTAGAAAAAGAGATTATTGGACATGTATGTGAGATAAAAAATAAGTACAGCTAAAGCTTCTAGAATATGTATGTATAGCAGAGTATTAATGATATCAACTTATTCACAAATATTTTTATTAAATGTTATACAGCAGCTAGTATTAATAGAAGCAAATCATGTTGAATATAGTCAGAAATCTAATTCTGAAACTTTAAAATATACATCGCACAACCTTATCAAAAATACATTATGTACACAAGATTTTAAAACTTGCTGATTTTTTTCTGTATACCTTATCAATGCCCCAGTGTTGAATTGGTGACTGAGAATTTTCTTTAACAAAAGTATTCCAGATAATTATTAACCCTGTGCCATCTCCAGAAAACATGTGAAATCCTAGAAAACAATAATTTGTTTGCTTAACATGATAAAAGAATTCTGACATTCAAATTACTTATGTAATTATACTGCATAATGGCTTATGCAAAGTGTATCTAGTCAAGTATCTTTCATCATCACCTACTTTTCCATTTTGCTAATTTGTTTCAGAAATCGTGGGGCCCCAAACTGCATTTAGATGTTACACAACCACACCCTAAAATGGAATTATTACCAATAGCAGGGAGGACATTATTCTTTTGTCAATGAAACTTAAGGTTACATGAAGTATTTTATCTGCTGAAAATGACAATACCAGCTCCCTTTCAGTTTATAATATACTAAAAGTCTTAGATCTTTTCCCCACATACAGTACTACCAGATATGTGGGTTTTCTCTTATCAGATCTCATGCACAACTTGTGTTGTGCACTTTGGCTAATTCTTTAACTTAGATACCCTATTTTATTGCCCCAACATCTCATCCCACAAATTGTGTTGTCCAACTACATTATTTCTTCTTTGATGGGTGAATTTGAAGATAGTATATTTGCTGTACTAATCCCCCACACAATTTGGCCCTTATAATTCATCAGGTTTTGGCAAATGGCATAGACACCTAGTAGATTTGGATGGATATCATAATCTTTCCTTTATGTTTGATCATATTTTGTTAGTTTTTCATATAAAAATCCTTTTTTTATATATTAGAGATTTTTTTCAATAGAAGTCCCCAGGTATTCTGGTATCTATTACTAACTCTCAGCCTCCTTAAAAGAATAACAATAGTATATAATAAAATCCAGAGTAATTACAAAGATGAAATGAGATAGGTACTATATGTAGCATTTTTAGTGTGAAACATCTGCAACTTACCTTCAGCATCAAAGCACAATGTATTGATAAAACTTTTGTGGCCATCAAATTCTTGCAAAAGCTGCCCATTAATTTCCTTTACTTTTGCATTCCAGACTCTAATCACAGAATCGTAACATCCAGTTACAACGAGGTACTCAGCTACTGGGTGGAATTTTGCAGCATAGATAAATGAAGGATGTGGAAAAATTTTGGTGGCTGATGTAGCCTGGGCTTCAATTTTCCACATTCTAAATAGAAGCAACATTTAGGAAAATTGGTCTCTTTTTTTTATACTGGATAATTCAATACACCAGTGGTTCTCAACCTTTTCTTCACCACGGACCCCCTTTAAATGCCTTTTGTGGCCATGAATGATGGCCACAGATCCCCAAGACTTAACTCAAGATTTCAATCATAACATTTCTTCGAGCCTTTGTGGACCCCCGTGACTTTGTGGACCCCCAGGGGTCCACGGATCACAGGTTGAAAACCACTGCAATACACCAATTCAGTACCAAACTGTGTGATAATATATTTCAAAAAACAATCTGTAAAAATTTTGAGTCTACTTACAAATATATAACCTGGATAACTTCTGAATAACCAAAAAGAGTTTACTCATTAGCCAAATTTCTATAATGACTCATTCTTCAATTAATTTCTCTATAAAATCAAAACCACCTAATTCCTCGCAGTGTTTTTGACTTAATCATTTAACCACTTCAGCTTGTTTAGCACAAACGAATGTTTCGAAGCAACATTATTTGCATTATTTTTTTTTTTAAAAAATCTGGTTCTGTGAAAAAAAACAAATAGAAAAAATGAATATACCTTTTATTAATGGGGGCAGAGATACGAAGCAAGAGATTGAATATGAAATATGAAAAAAATAAAACCTACAAGAAATGGTTATTTATTTATTATCTAGTTTGTTCAATTTCTATAGCCATCCAGCTCTAAGGTTATATGTGCACACATAACTGTGTACGATATGTGAAGAAAAAAAAGAACAAAAGGAAGAATCCTAGTCTTTAATGTAAGTGTGTTCTAGGTTCAGCAGCAAAGGGTGGCTTTGAAATTTCTATATCGATTTTTTTTTGACAAAGTATGTTTTGAGTTCTGTTCAAAACAGGGCTTTATAGAATCTGTCGGAAAAGAGTTTACATTTGGAACATTCTGCATTTCATTTTTATCCATTTACTTGACATGAATGTAACTGTTTGTCCTCATCTTGTCTCTTTGGGAGAGTGCCTTTTGCAAGCATGTGTATAAGAGGATGGATACATGTGGTCATACTCAGGTTTGAAGCACATACTATTTACTGGGGACTTGGTTTAGCTGAACTTGGCAACCTAAGATTGATAAACTGGTATTTTGTTGCAGTTTTAATTTTTTTCCCCATCTCCTCTTCTGATGGGTGTGTAACTATCTTAAATTTGGGGCCATTTTCATTTCAGTTATACTGCATACCTCAATTTTAACAGGAGAAAGTTGGTTATACTGACCTTGCTGTACCATCTGAGGAAGCAGTAAGAAGATGCTGATTATCCTTTGACCAACAAAGATCATACACAATGTTCAGATGTCCATAGAACTCCCTTAGGTAGCACCCTGAAGGAATCTCATACACTAATAGGAGCACAACAGAATCTTTTAAGGATCTAGAAATACATAGCATAAAGCAAACACACGAAGCAAGTAAACAAAATTCAAATGTGAAGAGGACTCCTTTACATAAGGCATTATGATTGTTAGATAGTATGGTGATGAAGACTTTATTTTTACCAATATTAAACCAATAATCACAGGTTAGAGTGCCTAACAACTTTCTTACTTTTGGGAATGCAGGCAAGATTATTCTTTTTCATCATACATTTGAGGGTTAAAATATTTTGCCGGTGATTTCTGTGTAGTTTAATGTGATGTTATGTTTCTTAATGTCAGTTTATTGAGCTGGGGGCAATATGCTGATTCTGTAAACCGCTTAGAGAGGGCTATAAAGCACTGTGAAGCGGTATATAAGTCTAAGGGCTATTGCTATTGGTTTACGGTTATGATTGTGTTATGTTTTAAAACATGCAAGCCATCCATACTCTGCACAAGATGGAGTATACATGTTGTAATAATTATATGAATAAAAGGAACTAATTTCATAAAATTGGTATTTGTAATAATAATCACAACAAAGTAATCTATTTTCCTAAAGAAATTCCACTGCTTCTGTGATCATTCAGCTCTAAGGGCACCTAAGTTTAAATAAACACTCAAGTATCTGTTTACTACCATCTAGTGGCTGGAAAGTATAATAGCAAATATTTAAAGTACAGATCTCTGTATACAGCATCATAAACCTATCTAGACGAAGAAAAAAGAAAACAGCATTTCACTTTTTTGTTGTTCCCTAGTTATATAGTGCTTATTGTTCACCATTCATTTCCTTCTTATAAAACCTCCAAGCTTTCTTTTATATTGCTTTCCATATTTAAATCATCTCACTTTCAATCAGTGAAAGGCGGAGTTCACACGACATGCAAATTCACAATACAGCTTGTTTAGATTGTGGAATCCAGCCATTTTTGTAACCTTTTATTTAAAGTTTAGCAGGAAGTATCAATTTAGCCGACTGTGACTTACACACATTCAGAAAAGCCATTATTAAGCAAACCATGGCTTAGTGAAAAAACACATAATTAGTTGAAAAATGAATATTTTCATCTGAATATAGCATTATGTTTCTGGAAGGGATGAGGACTATTTAACTACTAACATCTTACTAATTTAATTCCTTTGCGGTCATTAACTAGCACAAGAAAACTATTATTCAAGTATCCAATAAGCAAAACTAAACTGACAGTGTCAGGTTAGTTAACAAAAAGTGTATACAGACAAAAAAAAATAGAATATAGCTTGCCATATTCTAGCCTCCATCCCCACTATTCCAGCCTCCATTTGTAGTGAAGCACTGGAGACCCCGTGAGAAACTTGGAAAATTGCTCTCGAAAATTTAGACTGAACAAGTTCCAATAGTACAAGATTGGGGGATTAAACATCAAGTTCGAGCCATTAGGTTAACTATAAATCCATTAATTTGATGTTCTAAATAATTTAATGTTTTATCATTCAGACTCAGAGGATACATGAGCCTCATTTTGATAGATTGCAATATTAAGATTATGTGATATCTGAATTACTAATAGTGGTATCTGAATACTGTAAAGTTTTAGGACATGGGGAAGGGAAAGTGGAAGGCTTTATTGATACCACTTGAATTACTCTGAGAGAATACCACTGAAATAAAAAAAAAAATCTGTCCTGCTAGGAGAAAAGATTAAAAAGTACCCCTCAAGCATTTGGTTATATCTTAAATTTTAATAATCAATCAACTTTCGAGGATTAAAAAGAAGAAAAATTCCCTTCCAAACAGTTCACTGTATACATAGATGGCGTGTTAAAATAAAAATAGGCCTTGAAACTCTCACTTACAAACAACAGGATAACCATCTCTTCCTGCGCAACCTGCTGCTAATGTTCGTCCATCTTCAGAGAAACGAATACAGAAACATCCCATGTCTCCTGTTTTTAAGGAAAAAAGGTACTTGTTTGGCAATCGACACACCTGTAGATCCAAAGTGAAACATTATTTGTAAGCTGGTTTAAATACAATATTATTTTCAATGTGTGTTTGTGTGTGTATATATATATATATATACATACATACATTTGCATATGTATGCACTGTATGTATGTGGGTATACAGTATGTATGCATATTTGTATACATATATACATATGGGTGTGTATGTTGTTGTTGTTGTTAGTTGTGAAGTCGTGTCCGACCCATCGCGACCCCATGGACAATGTTCCTCCAGGCCTTCCTGTCCTCTACCATCTTCTGGAGTCCATTTAAGCTCACGCCTACTGCTTCAGTGACTCCATCCAGCCACCTCATTCTCTGCCGTCCCCTTCTTCTATTGCCCTCAATCTTTCCCAGCATTAGGTTCTTCTCTAGTGAGTCCTTCCTTCTCATTAGGTGGCCAAAGTATTTGAGTTTCAACTTCAGGATCTGGCCTTCTAAAGAGCAGTTGGGGTTGATCTCTTCTAGGACTGACTGGTTTGAACGCCTTGCAGTCCAACAGACTCGCAGGAGTGTATGTATGTATGTGTATATATACTGTATATTGAATAATTTTCAGATTCATATAACGAATTGTTTATGACACAGACTTCGGAGGAACAGAGGCTATGTCATCATGATTTGTTTACCTAAACTAGGGTCATATAAGGGGTAGGCAAAAAAGGTAATGAAGAATTGCAGGCAGTGAAATTAGATAGATAAAGAAATCAGGAACACACTTAATATTTCTATGGAGATTCTCAGTCATCCAGGTCATGGTTGTCCCAAAGGAGCTTTTTCAAGAGGTGACTGAAAAAACACCTTTGGGACACCTCAAATTTGGCATTTAATCTCTAAAGCAGTGCTTCTCTCCCACTTCCCTCTGTTCTAGTGAATTTTTCTTATGAGAGACCAAATTATATATCACACTACGTGTATTTTAATTTACAAAGAAAAAGCCATTGGGTCATCTTAACTTAGAATATGTTTTTGAATGGGATCCAGTCTCATTTATTTTTACTTATACTGCCTTTCTCTATAAATGTTGCTTCCAGAAAATTGCATCCAGATCTGGAGTACATTAGAGTTTGGGAAACAATAAGGGGGTTTTTTTCTCAGAAAAAAGGTCAGTCATTTATCAGCACATCAACTTTGGCCCTGAACAAACACATTTTTAAATTTGGGATCACTGACATGCCAGTATGAATCTTGCAATAACTACATTTTACAATAGCATTTCATCTTTTTTTTCCTCTACACCAAAAGGAGGAAAATGTACATAGGCTTAAAGCTTTTCTTTCAATTTCCAAGCAGAATTCTGGGGATGAAATAGCAGTTCAGCACGTCCAAAGAAACAAAAAGATTAAAACTACTCAAACTATCATTAGTGTTCTAAGTAGCAGTTTACTTTCTTAAATTTACTAAGTTAACCTTCTCCTCTATTCGTATTTTAATAATACGGATGTTGTATTTTTCTGCAAAAAAAATCTGCAATTCACCTAGTCATAAACAGCACTAGACATTTCTGAAATAAAAGCTGGAAAAGAAACTTCAAGTCCCTCCTGTTTTTACAAAGTTCATTAAAGTAAGATTGTAACAATAGTTTGATTTAAAAAAAAAAAAAACATGGCTCATATCAAAGTGTATAAAAATCATCTGAAAATGTTTTCACCTGTCCAGGAAGTTTTGACCACTTAAATGGTTCTTCCTTTTTCACTTGAGTTCCAGAATTCAGTATTGTTTTGGATGTATCATTTTGTAGATCTAAGAATGATGTGCTATGATATTCTTGCTGAATAGCCATCATAGATCGCAAAGAAGGGTTTACCTAGAAAAAAATATATGAAAACAATTTGATTTTAATACAAATTTTATAGAAATATGTATATAGTAACGTAAAACAAAATATATAAAATTTCAGCCCATGAAAAATATCAAGAAAATGTAATGGACCGTTTAAAGCAGCGGAGGGCACATTAGAATATTCATATTAAAAGTAATTTCATTTAAGTAGATCCAACTGCAAGTTCATCCAGGGTTAGTTAACACATGCACATATCACTTGATTTCTCCACCCTTAAAATATCGTATTAAGTATGTGATTATGTTCATTTGCAAATGCCTTTCATCAGATTACTACAGGTAGCCCTTGACTTACAACAGTTCATTTAGCGACCGTTTAAAATTACAATGGTGCTGAAAAAAGTGATTTATGATGAAGGACGAGGGGGGACATGATAGCAGTATTCCAATATCTCAGGGGCTGCCACAAAGAAGAGGGAGTCAAGCTATTCTCCAAAGCGCCTGAAGGCAGGACAAGAAGCAACGGATGGAAACTAATCAAGAAGAGAAGCAACCTAGAACTAAGGAGAAACTTCCTAACAGAGCAATTAACCAGTGGAACAACCTGCCTCCAGAAGCGGTGAATGCTCCAACACTGGAAGTTTTTAAGAAGAGACTGGACACCCATTTGTCTGAAATGGTACAGGGTTTCCTGCCTGAGCAGGGGGTTGGACTAGATGACCTCCAAGGTCCCTTCCAACTTTATTATTATTATTATGACCATTTTTCACAGCAACGACCATTGCAGCATCCCCATGGTCACATGTTCAAAATTCAGAAGCTTGGCAACTGACTCATATTTATGACCGTTGCTGTGTCCCAAGGTCACGAGATCCCCTTTTGCCATCTTCTGACAAGCAAAGTCAACAGGGAAGCCAGATTCACTTAACAACCGTGTTACTAATTTAACAACTGTAGTGATTCACTTAACCACTGTAGCAAGGAAGGTCGTAAAACAGGGAAAAACTCACTTAAAGAAATGTCTCACTTAACAACAGAAATCTGGGGCTCAATTGTGGTCCTAAGTCAAGGACTACCTGTATTCATCAGTGATACAGATTTTATTCATTAACACCTATAGCTGCTACGTGATGTCATGCAGTCACTAACTGAACCAATTTATACCGCTAGCATGGCATGTCAAAAGCAATAGTAAATTCTGAAACCGGCAAGCTCATGTATTAAGGTTGGATTGTGCTACAGTAATAACTGTTTCTATGGAAGCATAAGGCATCTTTCTAGGCAGAAATAAATGTTAGTATGAATACCCAACGAGACAAATCACTAAGGATAATCTCTCTGAGCACTATAAGATAGAGAGGCTGCTTTCTAAACCTACAGCCTTTAAATCACTAGCTACATCCAGCTACATGATAGCAATAAAATTACTGTTAATCAACTTCACTAAAGCAAAATCTGACCAATACGGTCTCAGCTTTAGCAGTCTTCTTTAAGAAACAAAAAAGAGGAAAACTTCTCGTGTAGTGCAACAGTTCGCTTAGAGACCATTCGAAGTTACAACAGCACTGAAAAAAGTGACTTATGACCATTGTTCACACTTATGACTGTTGCAGTCTGCCCATGGTCATATGATTTACATTTGGATGATGGATAACTGACTCACATTTGTGACAGTTGCAGTGTCCCGGGGTCACGCAATCCCCTTTTTCCAGCCTTCTGACAAGCAAAGTCAATGGGGGAAACCAGATTCACTTAACTACCGTGTTACTAATTTAACATCTTCAGTGATTCACTTAACAAATGTGGCAAGAAAAGCCATAAAATGTGGCAAAACTCACTTAACAATTTCTCACTTAGCAACATAAATTGTGGTTGTAACTTGAGGACTACCTGTATGAATGAATGAATGAATTATACACACACACACACACACACACACACACACAGAGGAAGGAAAAATGGAAGACGTTATTTTGTCATGGTCACGTATTTTAAAGACACTTAAGTTAACATACATGATCGGGAAGTTTAATGCCTTTTACAGTCACATACAATGTTGAAGGATAATTGTTTCTAGGACATTTTGCCCACCAGTCATAAACTTCCACAACATGCAGTTGTGACCTGGTCCTTCGAGGAGGCGAGTACAACTGAAGACGTACTTTTCCACCAATGTTCAGAACGCCATTCGTACCAACAAGCTGAAAATGACAAAATAATTAAGATGGGTAAAAAACATACATTACACTGAGGTATTTTATTGATGAAAGGACAAATAACAGCACTCTAAAACCATACACAACAAATGTGGTGTTGGAGCTAAGATACTGGACTAGGACCAGAGAGACCTAGAATCAACCCACCCTAACCATGAAAACTCATTAGGTGGTATTAAGGCTACTCTCTTTCAAGCCAATCTACCTCACAGGATTATTGTGAGGATAAAATAAACCCTCCCCAAGCTCTTTTGAGCTTCTAGGTATTAATAAATTGAAGCAATAACAATTAACAGTAGTTTAACAATTGAAGTAACAATGAACCACAATTTTCCTATCAGAAAAGACAATCCACATATTGACACAAACAGGTCATCTGATTAGTTACTGTTATGTCCTCTGTTTATGTGAATTTACATGACAATCATCTCAGTACAATAAATGTTTTATCTTCTGCCAGGTAGGGGAGTATACACACTTTTTGCCCACTTACTTCAGAACCTGGATCACTGTTTAAGTAACTCAATCAAAAAGGTCCAAGAATATTTTGTAGTCCTGTATACAGTACACCATAACAGCCTTTGCCTTTGGGTTAACAGTCTAAAAAACTATTGCAAAATGAAAAAGGCCTAGAGACAGGCAAGTAAAATGAAAAAAGAACCTTTAGGTATCAATGCTTAAAATTAAACATTAAGAACCAACTAGTTGATTCTGAACCAGATCCAATTGTTTCTACCAGAACCAATGGAATGCCAGTGTCTCCTATCCTTTTGCTACAGTCTGATAAATGAATCCTGCCGGGCTATGCGAAAGTTATTTCTACCATACAGCTCTTAATTTTTATTCCGAAGGGATGCAAGGAGTCAAGCTCATACTACAATTTCCACACTGTAGGTTTAACTGTAACAACTGAGTCAAAAGAGATAGGGGGGGGAAAAAAAACATTTTGCAAAAACTATCATGCAATGAAAATTTACTCTATTTCAGCAACTAAGAATGGCAGCTGTGAAAAGGCAATTATGCCCAACTCCCAATGATACTGGGCAGATCAAAACAATCAAAAAAAATTACAATAGCAATCAATAAAAGAAGAAAAGCGGCAAGCGCGACAGATAGATGAAGGGAGCACTCTCACACTTTTCACCCAACACCCAGATGAAGAGGCAAGTTTTTGATGCTCTTTTGACCAACTGGGGGTGCAGTGGCCCTCCACAGCTGCAACATGATCCCAGGAAAGACTTGTTTGGTTTAAAGAATGGAAGAGAAGTGCTACATGCCACAATTCCACACAATCAGGTCAAAATCTACTGCACAACATACAGTGGATAAAATGACTGCAAAAATATTGCTATCACATTAATTGGGGCTCACAATGACATCACACAGCCAAGACACAGTTGACAATACTTTCTGATTAGTCTGGTGATTTTGCAACTTGTACTGCTGTCATCACTACTGACTCAGAAACAAACTGGTTTTGTGTTTCGTTAAATGGTGCCAGAATAAATCCAGGAAAGCAAGCATAAATAGGCACCACGTATTTCATCAGAAATCCAAACAGAAATAATTGCGAAGACGCTCCATCCAACTTTTCAATAATGGGGCTGGACGGATATATGATCTGCTATATTTTGCAAACTGAAATTGAAATGTGAACTAGCTGAAATATACCTTGACTAATCTTCTGTCTATATACAAAGTTTATTCTTTGACTATACACATTTTTTTGTTTATCTTTGCGCAGACTTGTTTAATGCTTCAGTACAATGTTTCCATTAAAATAAAAAATAAAAACCTTTAGAAATGCCCAGCAGATTTTCCGAAAGCCGCTTTCCTGAGCTTGAATATCAAAATTGGCCTTTGCATCATTCATGCTCAAAAAATCAAGGATCTGGAAGTAGAAAACACATTTTATTCAGTTTACATTTCTGTACAGTCATAGAAAATATCAGTTAATTTTGCTGGATTTTTCTTAAGCCTTTTGTATATATTAGTTTCTATGATGAAGACTTCTTGTGGCAAATATGATAAACAGCTGAGATATATAGAGAACAGCAATCTGAAGCCTTGCTGTATTTGATGAATTTCAGATCTCACTCAAGATGCCATAAAAACAGTGGATGTGAGCTTCACCAAAAGAAAATGCTTTTAAAGGCGTATATGCAAACTAGATGTAGACTATTGTTATGGATCAAAGAAACTTCCCAGATGACACTCCTTTACTTTTGCTTTGATACTAAATGTGTCTCCTTCCCTAGCAGCCAAGTATTCAGTAAAGCAATAAAACAGCTAATTGGGTTATTAGGAGACCTGAAAGTGAAATACTGTACTCTCTGATGCTTCCAAATGGCCTAAGCACATCTTTAAATTTCACAAACTGCCCAAATTTTTTTAAATGAAAATGTTCTTATGCAATTAGACTATCTGGTCTGCTTCCACCACCAAAAGTGCATCATTACTAGACAACCCAGTACTGAAATTATGCATTTTACCCCTAAGAGGAAAGACACAGAAAGTATTTGCCAGAAGGAACAGAAGATAAAATGGAAATGACCAATGAGTCATTCTGTACCTCAAAAAACAGAATTACTTTGGGGCTCCCTTCAGCATCTTGGAGAAAATAGTTAAAACGTTCATTGAATAGTATTTGCTCCTCCCATTCTGGTAGTGTTGATTTAAACTGTCTGAAATCGTAAGGCTGGGTCATAATAGGAAGAATATGCCCCACATTCTCTTGTTCATAGAAGGATGAAACTTGTCGACTGCTACATAAAAACAATGCATTCAACTGAGTTGTGTCTTGTTTTTATTATAATTGTCTACAGAGTAAGTAGCTTTAATTTAATAGAAAAAGTGTTCAACATCCAACTATCAACTGGCTTAAACAACCCACTTCAAGGCATAATGAGATTTGTTTGTCTTTGGGTTGTCCTTGGATTCTTCCTTTGGATTGGTTCGTATACTGGGCTAAACCAAAAACAAACAAATAACATTGAGTATCAGCTTTATGAGCAAATCAAAATATAGTGAACTTATTCAGATTATTCTAAGGAAAGTCCAAACCACAATGAAATACAAAAAAGTGAATTAACGTGAGTTTGGTGCAGATCAAATGTTACAGAACATCACAGAAGGATAACCTTAGAGGAAAAAAAATTAGAAGCTTGAATGTCTTCATTTATTTGTTATCACTTAAAACCAATTCTTACAGATGGTTAAAACATTGTAGGCATACTGCAATGGAAAGTGCTTCATATCAAGCAGGCTAAAATTGTCAAAAGTTCAATGGAGCCTATTCCCTATAGAGTGTGCATAAGAGAGTAGCAAATATTACAGATTAGGGAATAAGTAATTTCTTTATTTTCCTCTTTTTAAATACTGCAGATTAGATATAATGTTGACTCCAGCTATGGTGCATTCTTGACTTTATCATCAAAACTCTTAATATGATCTTTCTGGAAAATCCCAAGATTATTATCCTGGAGAGAATCTGGGCATATTTTACAAGCTGTCCTATTTGAAATGAATGTTCATTACGTCTATTGTTATCTGGCCACCCAACACACATACAAACAGTATTTGCATTAAATTCAACTGGCAATGAGAACTATTATTTGAAATTACAAAAGAATGATAAATTCTTAAAACATCTCAATTTGCAATCCAAAATCCAAATACTGGCTCCATCTAAAACTGCTACAGCACAGGAACCTCAAATAAATGAGAATTATTGTGGTGCAGAAATAATTAAGGAATATTAAATAAGCTACATTTTTATTTGACACATTTTTGTTTCAACACATTGAATGAACCTCATTTAATTGGGTTATTTATATCTATGTGGATCTACAAAAACCGTAAGTTTATCTAAGCTTCTTATGGACAAATTAATTAACACCAAGAATAAAAAAAATCTTCAGTAAGTCAGTAAAATTACCTATTCTCTTTCTTCACATATAAACCAGTTTTCTCATCGATCACATGAACCTTAACCATTGGATGGGATACCATAAAATCAGTTTTAAGTCGATCAGTTCGATGAATATAAACCCCTAAAACAAGGTTATCATCAAAATCAGGTTTTGATTCTTGTGAAAGATTCCCAGCAGTCATGTGTAAGGTGTTTTCTTTCATGTTTTCAGTATCTTCTTCTAGAGCTAGGAGAAAGAAAAAACAGGCTTTAGTTAAAAATTGAGAACTACTGTTAAGTTTATTGCTGCAATTACCAGTAAACCTACAATTTAAAAAATTGTCTTAAATGAATTTTCAGTCAACTTATTTATTATGAGTCAGACATGATTTCCATGCATAACAACTGCTCTGAATGATTCAACAGCATGAACACTTTAACATATAAAGTACTTCTGCCTAGGAACTGTCAGAAATCTTAGTGACTTCATGAAGATACCAGGAGAGGCAGGAATAAAACTGGCAGCCCCGACTAGACATGACTAGGTACATTTAGGTTTTAAATTGTAAAGTGGATGCCTTAAGTCTCTCAAGAGTTAAAACACACATTTCACCCTCTAAAACCCCACAATAAGGTGTTAAGTAAAGTTCTGTGCCACTTATCTCACACTTCGAGGCAACTCTAGCCAGTATGTATGTATGTATGTATGTATGTATGTATGTATGTATGTATGTATGTAATTTATTTTTTTTCTACCTTATTTTTGCAAATAACTCAAGATAGCGAACATATCCAACATACTTTCCACCTACTAATTTCCCCACAATAACCCTGTGAGGTGAGCTGGGCTGAGAGTGAGTCAATGGCTCAAGATCACCCAACTAGCTAAGGTGGGACTTGAACTCATCATCTCCAGTTTTCTAGCCTGATGCCTTAACCCAGACAAGTCAAACTCGCGATGTCACACGACGTCGCGCGATGTATCGGAACTTTTTCCCCATTGCCGGCAATGGGGTGGGCGCGGTTTCATGATCCGTCTGGCCCGCGGGCCGGCAGTTTGACACCCCTGCCTTAACCACTAGACCAAACTGTCTCTCTTTATTATGTCTGATATTATTAAAACAGCTCTACCAGCACCACTATTTACAAACACAACTCAACAGTGGGCACATATAACATCCTGGCCCAATGCTTGTGAAAATAGCCAGATCTTCTCAAATACAAGCAGGATCCATTATCTCAATCTTGCTAATACAAAACCAGTGGATTACTGTTCTGATCTTTATGCCACAAAGATGGGGCAATTTGGGCAACATATACACACTACAGGCCTCTTAACTGAGAATTACTTCGGTTAGAAAACATTTAAAGGATTCTATTTCTAGTCACACAAACCTTTTGGGGATTTTCTTTTTGCTTTTTTGCCTTTAGTTTCCTGCTCTATTAATAGGTCATCTTCTTTAAATTTGGATACAAATGGCTTTTCCAAAGATCTCTTTTTCTTGGTATTTTCTTCCTCTGGCTCATGTTGTAATTCAGAGAGGGACATTGCACTGAATGAAAGAAGTCATGTGGTTAACAAGGATATCTAGGATTTGAAATATACTCCCAGATTTAGTGGTTTAATAATTACATTCTGTAACGCAGGCAAACACCATACACATTCAAACTGGCTTGAATGGGTTTAACTGAGACATCTCACCCACAGAGTTTGTTCGAGAAAAGTTTATTGAAAATCTCATCCTATTAAGCTGGATCTGGGGTAGGATAAGCGCAGAATCACGGTGAAGCACAAACGGAGGGATGGCATGGCTAAAAGTCTAAGCAACATGACAAGGAAGGTATGATTTCATTCTTCGTTGCTACCGGTAGTCGTCAACTTATGATCAGTCGCTTAGTAATCGTTCAAAATTACGACAGACTTCCCAAAAGGTACTTAAAACCCTAAGATTGTAATGGCCGCCTCTCCCTAAAGTCACATGACTGCATTTGAGGAGCTTGGCAACAGGCCTGCATTTATGGCTGTTTGCAGTGTCACATGGCCCTGTAACCACAATTTACATTTTGTCAAAAATTACTTCCAGTTTTCAGCAAAAACATTCCATAGTGAACAATGACTGCCACATTCGCTTAATGACCATCACAAGAAAGGTCGAAAAAGCAGGTCTGTCACGTGGGTGACCTACCTTACAACTGTCATGACTTAGGAGCGTAATGGGCAGGCTCCTTATATCTCTTATCCAATCCAATCCCAACTACCTTTTCTGTCATTTCCTCTTTACAAACCACGGTATAGTTTTGCAAGGAAACAAAAGTGGTTTACTGAATCTCCCCCCCCGCAATATGACAGAGTCATTATATTTTCTTTACAAAACCATATGGAATTATTTCTGAGGTCAACAATAATGCAACCCGAACAGCTGTCACAAACCTTCCATCCATGCACATTTATCACTTACTATTATACCTAGTTTGAGATTCAGAGGAAACCAGTACTTCTTTTTTCTTTTTCTTCTTTTTTCTCACTTCACTGTTCAACATTGTTTCATGGCTTTGAGCGCTGGGAATGAATTCAGACATCTGTTCTTTAAGTTTCTTTTTTATTTTTTTCTTAATTGCACTTGCTTCTTCCTCAGCCACTTGCTGTTCATAGGCTTGAATTAACTGTTCTTCTTCCTCATCTAATCCAGATCTGTCTCGTAGTCCACTCAAGGCACCTTTCAAGTTGCTGTCCCCTTCCCAGTGAACTGCATCTGCCTGCAATACGCTTCCTGTTTTTTTCTTTGTAAAAACTTGAATCTGCTCTTCAGAACTATCTAACTTGGTTTCAGATACCTTTTCTTCCTCATTAAGTTGTTTCTGTAGGGCTGCCTTTTTCTTCTTCTTAAGCCCAACTTGCTTGCTTTCCCCTCCGCTAACAACATTGTTTGTTTTTTCTTCAATTGATGCTTTATCGCTCAATGTACGTTTTGGGATCCGCGGACTACTTTCCTCGGGGTTATACGTTTTGTTTATAATTGGCTCATTTTCACTTCCTTTGGTCAGATGATTTTTTAATGTCTCCAGCTGTAATCAAAACATTGGGAAGTCATTTATCTGTATGCTATCATGCAATTATTATAAAAATAAGTACTATATTCTATTAATATTTCACTTTTAGTGTTTGAAGGGGAACAATTAAAATTTACTTGCACTTCAAGAGTCAACCAACAGATGGAATTCATATAAAGCATGAAAAGATTATAGGTTTGAGCAAGTTTTTTAATGTAACTCTTATAAGAAAAAGCCCCTGCAAAATTGCTCTGTCAGCATGCCAGGCTGAAAAACATACATTCAAGTATAATGAAAAGAACATGCTACGCTTATACTTAACATAAATATTACTTGTGGAAAAGGTATAATTTACTGACCACGGACCTAGTAACTGAAATAATATTTAACAAAAAAAGCTTATAATAATCAAGATAGTTTAAACATTTGATTTTCAAACTTTTTAAAAGGGATACATCCACACTGCAATCTGGTAATCTGAAATTACAATACACAGAGTTATATGCACTTCTTTTATATTTATATTAGATATATTTTCTCAGAAGACTGAGCAACCAAATTCAATTTCAAAAGACCTGATCATAACTTTTGGAAATAATTAAAACTTATTTATAAATATGTACATACTCTATTTGAATTCTGTAAAAATTCTGATTTATTTTGTCTAAACTAGTTTTCTATTCCTTTCCTAATCATCCTTCTGATGTTTTCTGTATCCACTATAACCTTCATTTCTTAATCTCGCTCCCAATTCCTTTATTTTTCTCTCAAAAGAATCTTGTCATTCTCTTCTTAAGGCCACTGGAGACTGGTTTTGTATAATTATTCTTTGGAATACATGTATACTTATTCCAAGACTTCACTTTATTTAGATAATAAAAAAACATGTTTCATTTAGAATTATCATTATTAGTGGTAATTGTTCAGGAAAATCCTGTGGACTTTTAGTGCCTGCATTGTTTATTTAGAATACGTTCATTCAATTCTATATTAGACAAAATTTCAGGACAATGTCCAGCATAAATATGCACAAAGGTTTCTCAAATCTGTACAAAAAACAGCACAATGGAAAAATAATAAAATAGCGAATCAGGATTGCAAGAAATACACATTTTTGAGAGACAAAGTAATGAAAGGATTATGAAGAAAAGAGGACTAAAATCAGTATTTGCTGAAAAATATGTTCTCAAAGTTTCCTAAACTTATTCTGCCAGCAAAAAAATAAAAATAAATCAAATCCTCTTTGAATTTATGTATCTGTAATCCCTAAAAATGCACATTTTAAAGGATATTTTTGATCATGAACATGCCAAATCAGACAAGGAAATAAATTAAGGAATATGCAAAACATACCATTCTGAGGTCAAACTTTAAAGAGAATTTTGCTGAATTTCTCCTCTGGACCATACAGAGTTGGCCATTCCAGATATCACAATAATTTCCCTGGATTAAAAGCCAGATTCCCCTTGGTTTTTCTTCCTATTCCATTCTGCTGCCCTCATCCTGTACCCTACCATGTGCAGAGATTCTTAACCTTCAGAGCATATTTTCAGGATACAAAAATCATAACCGTAGATGAAGGGATATTAACAAAGATTGCGTATTGTGTTCATTTAGTCTGAAAATGTCTCTTTGAAACATAACTTCTCCCTATCAGGCAACTTTTCCTGGAGGCCAACCATGACTTTCAAATGTAGCCCACTTGTGGTGCAAGGAAAAGGATAAAACAGAATCATGACATCCCACTTTAATAGCCCTATAGAAACAAAGAGTTTTAAATCTCAAAGTATATTTTCAAGTTATAATGGGTTTTTTACCCTAAAATGGAGCAAATAATATAGGGTGAAGGTATGAATCTATAAAGCTTCATCAATCCATCTCCTTCAAAATGTATTGACCCTGCAAAGACCAATCAAAACTCCCTGACACTATTTATGAAAGTGAATTTGGAAAGATTATGCTTTACTTTTTTGAAGCAACAAACATTTATTCATAAGTATATCCAACTCACCACAATATTCTCTGGGATGCTTATCTGTTTTTTTTTAATTTTCTTTTTATCAATTAGACCAGCATGATTCTTGAATATTTCTTCAAAACGAACCTTCGTTTTTGCTTTGGCTTCGCTCTCAACTGGGAAGTTTAAAATACAATTTGATAACCTGGTTTATTAGATAAGACAGACTATCACATTTCCAAATAATATATAAAAGAAACTTAGAATGAACAAATTCCATGCATAGAATTGTAAAAAACAAAGAAATATAGCAGGCCTTATTGTAAAAAGGAACAGATAATTAATAGATGGCTTCAGAGTATCTGAATATATAAGTGTCATATATGTCTTATGGGCCACCATTAACACCTTTATATCATGGGTATCCAACCTTTTGGCTTGCCTGGGCTACATTCAGAGAAGAGGAATCGTCTTGGGCCACATCTAAATATATATAATATAGTTGATATATATAAATCACATAAAGTAATAATGTTAAAAGTTTATGATCTTGTGGGGCCGCATTACTAGCTTTCCAGGGCTGCATGCAGTCCATAGGCCATGAGTTGGACATGTCTGCTTTACTCATACAGTGTACATTAACTGTATAAAATTCTAGGCAGTTCACAATATCAGTAAAATATAGAAATATACAAAATAAACAATAAAGAATTACAGCAATAACAGAAATATGTAAGAACAGCATGAGAATTGAAAGGTCTCTTTAATAGGAAAATTATTTGCCAATATCCACAATGTTTAGTAAGGAAGTCTGCACCAGAAATAATATTCTTTAAAGCAAGAAAACTTAAAGTAAATAGTTTTGTTTTGGATTGTTTTTTTTAAAAAAACACAGTTGTTATATATTGTACAAAATATATCAAAACATTAAAGTTTGCACCTGCTGGCATTTTCACATCACTCAAATATGAAACTATTATACTTTTCTTTGTCCAAGTTCTTCATTCTGCATATAAAAACAGAATATATGTTGCTATTAATGAAAAGAACAGTTGTGTCCAATCACAATAAGCAAAACAATACCAAAACGTTTTGTAAGGTTATTCACTATAAAGTCAATGGTTATTAGACTAAGATAGGAAGACTCAGTTTCAAGTTCATCTTCAGCCTAGCTCTCTCTTGCCTGTTATTATCTCACAACCCATCCCACAATAACTCTCAGAATTATTGAGGGTATAAAATTGGAGGCAGGAATACTTTGTATGTAGTCTTAAAACGTCTGAAGTAGAAATCTGTTTTTTTAAAAAAAATCATGACAACAGCATTCTGTTGAAGCTGCTTTGTGTACTTTATTTTCACCAGTTCACAAAAACTCACCAACCTGATTTCCAAAAACAATTGTAACACGGTATAATATATCTGTCAATGCATAACCAATTAAATACAACGCCTATTGCAAGATCAAAACGTTAAAACATTATCTGGTCAACCTGAGGTCCTAGGATTGTTTTAGATTTCTCTCACGCAATAGGGGACGAGGGTGCGATACCTGGGTCCTTCCAAGGCATCTGACCTCTCCAGATGTTACTAAACTCCTGATTTCAAGAAGCCGGAGTCACCCGATATTGGATGCGGGGGCTCAGTTAACACCTGGAAGGCCACGTGTTTCCCACATTCGGATTACACACCGGCGTCAAAGGGTTCTGCGCCTGGGTTCTGCGCCTGGGGCTGTGCAAGCCCTAACAACCATCAACCGGCATCATCACAAAGAGAGGCTGCAATCAACCCGGTTGAACATTCGGTGAAATCCCCACTTAGTCAGCTTTCTGCCCTCCTGAAAGGCTTCTGCACCCTACAGAACCACAAGCGTTTTCAGACTCGGGTCCAGCCCCCCGCGGGGATCCGACCACGCCGGGACCAAGCCAGGCAGAAAGCAGATCTGGGCCCAATTACCCATCTACCCCTCCTCCCTCCCTCCCGGCAGCGATCCCGCTCTGCCAGGCTTTTGCAGGCTGGGCAAAGCGGGATGGGAGGGATCACTTTTGATTTACAGTCCTGGCTTACGGACGAAGCGGCCGGGATCACTGATCTCGGGTTGTGTAAAGGAAGGAAACAAAATGCCTCCCCCAGCGCAGGCGCCGGGCTCTTTAAGCGCAGCCCCCTCTCCCTCCTCAGCTGGAAGGGTGCGAGAAAGGAACACGCCCCCTGCCAAAGCCCACACCCGCAAACGGCAACCCCAATCCGGATACCTACCGCCGGAGGCGCGGCGGAGGGCTGGCGAGGGGAACCAAGCGACCCCGCAGCGAAAGCAGGAGGAGCCCGAGGCCGGGAGGGAGGAGCGGCGCGGCGCACCCACGTGACCCCCAGGCAAAGCTTTGCTGGTGGAGGCCAAGCTGCCTGTCAAGAGAGTCTGAGCCCTCCAAGCTTCTTGTGTATTGTCCGGCGATCTCTTCTTCTCCTCGCCAAAATATTGCAGAGAACACAGTATCACAATCGCATTTTTTTCTAAAGGAATGACAGCATTGCTTCTGGGTTAGGGAAAGAAGCTGGGTGAGTTGGCATAATTAGGAGACCATGCTGAAAAAGAGCGAGCGAGGGTCTAATCCCTGTTTCTCGACCTCTGCCATTTCAAGATAGATGGGACTTCAGCTTCCAGAATTTTGGAAGTTGAAGTCTACACATCTTAAAAGTTATTGGGGTTGAGAAATATTGGTCTATCCTGTGCCTTCCCTCATCTGGAGAGGCTTGCTTAAGATTTAAGTTAGTGAGGTTCCAAGGTCTTTATATTTTACGTTTTAACCTCCTTT
Organism: Azemiops feae; assembly: GCA_023970755.1. Lineage (NCBI taxonomy): Eukaryota > Metazoa > Chordata > Lepidosauria > Squamata > Viperidae > Azemiops > Azemiops feae. The sequence continues at coordinate 1,424,869 of JALGBA010004276.1, forward strand.
GAATAAAGTAAATATTATATCCCCCCCAAAAAATCAAAGAAGCAAGAATTACAGTTCAATAAGGTATCTTTAATGCTTGGGGAAAATATGGAATTTTGGAAACTGCAAACAATATAAATTTCATTTATAAACTTACATTGTAAAGATTGTACGATATAAACTTAATTAAGGCAGAGTCTTTTTTAATGCTTTGAAATAATATCTTTCAAACTTAGCAACATTAAGGTGTGTGGACTTCAACAACTTAAAAGTTGCCAGATTTTAAAAACAGGAACTTAAAACATTTCTTCCCAGTTTGCCACCTAGGCAGAGTTGTCTTTTATAAGATAAACTCAGAAAGCTTAGACTGCCCAAGGAGCTCCTGATACAGTTCTAGAAAGGAATTATTGAGTCTGTCATTTGCACCTCTATAACTGTCTAGTTTGGCACTGCAACCACAATTGCTACCAGCCTTGCCTTGCATTGAGGACCTGAATACTGCACAAGCAAGAAAGAGCTGTGAAAATATCTACAGATCCCTCACATCCTGGATATAAACTATTTCAACTTCTTCCCTCAAGACGACGCTATAGGACATTGCACACCAGAACAACTGGACATGGGGACAGTTTTTCCTCTATGCCGTCATTCTGCTTAACAACTAATTCCTACAAACTGTCAAACTACTTAGTAAAGCTGCATTACTATGATACTCCTCATCTTTCCTATTACCTATCATCTATGTCTATAACTTTGTTGCTTGTATGTTACAATTTATATTGGTTTTTTTAGTATCCTAGTATGATTTATGTTGTTTGCTTAGCTAGTACTCCATGACTATCACTAAGTGTTGCATCTTATGATTTATGATGAATTGTTGTATTTTACGATTTATGATGAATGTATTTTCATGTTGTTTATGATCGTGATTATCACTATTACTTATATGTACACTTGAGAGCTTATGCACCGGAGACAAATTCCTTGTGTGTCCAACCACACTTGGCCAATAAAGAATTCTACTGTAGTCTACTTTCCTGCTTCCTGATTGTTATATGTAATCTCTACCATTGCTTTCCAATCTCTCCACAGTATGGTATCTCACACTATGCTGGCATGATAGCTGCAGTTTGCAGACACAGAATGAAGCATAAAATTTGCCTCACCATCCACATTTATCTGTCTGTTTATCTATTTACCTATCTATATATCTTTTTATCCAATCTTCATTATTTTTATAAATAACCCTAACTCACAACAACAATTCTGTGAATGGGGGGGGGGGGTTGGGCTGAGAGAGAGTGACTGGTCCAAAATCATCTAGCTGGCTTTCATGCCTAAAATGGAACTAGAACTCACAGTTCTCTGATTTCTAGCCTGCTGGCTTAACCACTAGACCAAAGTGGCTTTTTGTTATTTAGGTATTTATTCATTCAGTCAATTTCAATCTCACATTCATGACTTAGGAGGCTTACAATGAAAACATAAACAGTACCAAAAAGATTAAAAAATAAATAAAACAGCCATATAAGCAATGCAACTTTACAAACAATTAATCCAAAGCCATACAATACAGTCACGTGGAGAGCCAAGCCATTCAAGAATAGTGCAGGCATTTTATGGGCTCTGAACACTCTCCAACTCCCAGGCCAAATGGCAAAGGCATGTCTTCAAGCCCTCCTGGAGGGCCAGCAAGATTGGAGCCAGACAGACCTGAGGGGAAATGATGTTCCATGGAGGGCATTAGAAAAGTCCCCCCCCCCCCGCGTCCTGGGTTTCACCAAATAACATTCTCTTATGGATAGAACACGCAACAAGCCTCTTTGACTGAATCTGATGGGATGCGTAGATGTCCCTGGAGAAAGATGGTCCCTCAAACAGTCTTTATAGGTTATTACCAGCACCTTGAATTGGACCTGGAAGCAAATTGGCAGCCAATGCAGCTTAAGGAAAAAGGGTATAATGTGCACATCTAATTGTCCAGTCTGCTTCATTTTGCACCAACTGAAGCTTCCAAATATTCTTCAAAAGCAGCTTCAAGTAGAGGTTATTGTACTAATCCATGCAGGAGGTGATCAGGGCATAAGTCACTGAGTATAAAAATTCCGATGCAGAAATGAACACAGCTGATGCACAACTTGAACTGCTAGCTGCTCTTTGAGTAGGAGTCGCAAGTCCAAAAGGACCCCAGATTGGGTACCTGGTTGCTTGAGGAAGTGCAACCCCATCCAAAACCAAAGATGGTAAATTCGTAGATCCATGTGGCCCCCAAACCCAAAACCACTCAGTCTTCCCAGGGTGAAGCTGAAGCTTCTTGTTCCCCATCCAAACCCCGATACCTCTAGGTACTGAGGTAGGATGTTGGCAGCATTGCTTACTTCAACAGGGACAAATAATATAGCTGGGTATCATCTGTCTTAAATCTTTAAAAGATTAAATAGACTTTAAATCAGCAAAGCAATGAAATGAATAATTCCTCTGATGCTGCTTGTACAGGTGATAAAGTATTCATTGGCTGTACTACTTTATACCACTTTGGTGATCTCCCTGGGGGAAAAGAAAGGAAAGGAAATTGATAATTGCTTTATATTCATTGGTTTAGTGAACATCTCCATGTCTTATATCTGGATTGTAACTTATTGGAAATGTTCAGTCTAATATAATTTCACCAGAAACGACTGCACTAATCATCTATAATCCAGTTAATTTAGGTAGGGTAGCAGGAAATAGGTAGAAGGCTCCAGAATTTCTAGGAAAACCTATATTAGGGCTTAAAGCTAGAAATGCTGTTATTACTCTTTTTAAACAGAAAAATAAAAATAATGCTTAATTACACTGCCGTCTTTGTAGGCTGTTGTTTTTTTTCTAAGCTATTTCAACAATAAGATGGAATATTTACCTACTGCTTTTCTTTTCTTTGTTTTTTGTGTGTGCTTACCTGCTAAGCAAAGCAATTGAATTTTCCAATATTCAACAACATTGTTTATTCAAACATTTGTCCTCCCACTGAATCCTGCAGCACATGTGAGATAGAGATGCAGAGGGAGTGTAAATATAATCCTTTAGCAACTTAGATAAGGATTTTCACCAGGTGCAATTCCATCCCAGAAAATAACCTATTTTGTTTTAGAGTAAATGTCAACAATCAGAAGAAAGTCAAGTTTCCAGAGGATGATTTGCTGACTGATGTGAATTCAGATCCTAAAATTATTGTTAAAATGGGTACAGAGTCTTTGTTGAAGAAATGCATCATTTAGAACAGAGGTCCCCAACCCCCGATCTGTGGACCGGCATTGGTCCGCAGCATGCCAGCAACCGGGCCATGCAAACAAGTGAAGCCCCATCCACCGATGCAAGCAGCACGTAAAACCACACTTCCTCCGGTCTGCGGAAAAACCTTTCTTCACAGAACCAGTCCCTGATGACCAAAGGTTGGGGACCGCCGATTTAGAATAGTTTATAATTCTATCCAGTATCTGCAGTATAAAAAGAAAGGAAGCACAAAATGCCAGTATTGTGTACTGTAATAATTTTTGATTTCTAGATGCTTTCTAACATGTAGTTAAAATTACAAATAACTGCATTTTATTTTATTATTGTAACAGTTTCTTGACTTATTTTGAGCATTATTTTGAGTGTTGTAATAAGCAAACCCAGAAAAACTCAGATCTCAGGATTCAGTTGCTGGCTGAGTAAAGCTGCTAAGTTTGATTCCCCCTCCCCAAATTTTTCACTTTGTGCAACATACAAAGTTTTTTTATTTCATTTTTTTATTCTGCTCTCATTATTTTTTCTAAATAATTCAAGGCAATGCATGTGCCTAATACTCTTTCCTCCTGATTTTCCCAACAATAACAACCTATGAGATAAATGGCTCAAAGTTACCCAGCAGGCTTTCATGCCCAAAGTGGGACTAGAATTCATAGTCCCCTGGTTTCTAGCCTGGGTGGAAATTACAATATCATTTTTAAAAATAGGTAATTAAGTATGGTTTACCTATACCAGGAGTAGGCAACCTTGGCTCTTTTATGACTTGTGGACTTCAACTCCCAGAATTCCTGAGCAAGTATGGCTCAGCATGGAAACCTCTCCCTTTCCCCTCAGCATGGCTGGCTCAGGAATTCTGGGTATTGAAGTCCACAAGTCATGAAAGAGCCAAGGTTGCCTACCCCTGACCTATACACTCCACCAGGTTTTGGACAAATCTTAAATGCAATCAGACGTAATCACTGCATCATACAAGATCCCAAGCACATGTCAAAAGACTAATTTCACAATCCATTTGTAAATAGATACGAGTTTAACATAGCTGTTTGTCCTATCTTCTTTTTTTCCTTTCTTTTTTGTCCTAATTCTCATACCCCTTCCCCCCAAAAGGAATTTCTGAAACCTCAAAAACCTGCAGACTATGTGATCATGCCTATAATGTAGAATTGATATATAAGCAGACTTAGCATAATTTAATCTATTTAATACAGTTTTTGAATTTTTCTTATAGGGTGTAGGGGTCATTTTGTATTCATAAGCGATTATATTTGCATGTAGGTCTTTTAAGAATATTGTTTTCATACCCCCTAGGGTTTATTTCCTTCAACCTAACATATGAGACTGTTTAGAAGGGCACCTAAATGATTCACAAAGCTCATGCATCACCACTGTAAAATAAAACTTAAAGTAAATTAAGGAATTAAAATCTGGTTTACTCTTATTTCCAGCTCAGTACAGTCATGTGGAAACACACTGTAGGAATAGTATTATATAAATAAGAGTGAGGATAACCACTGATGGATTATGGAAATAAAGGGCTAACCTCTTAGACATAGAGGAATTGGCAGTAAACCCTTGCTCATCTCCTCCCCTCCCCCATTCCTGCTGTTAAATAATGGACTTCATTTAAATAGCATCAAATCCTAGGCATGCTTACAGGACATCCCAAAATCCAGTTAAGCTCAGCATCCAAATATCTCAAACAGCAGGACTGAAATAGATTCCTGACTCAGTTTTTCTTGTCATCATCCTTCCACGAGAGCTACACAAGGCGGTGTGAATCAAAAGCTTCTTATCATCACCTAATCATTTTGTCATATGCAGCAGTCAGAGTGATTAAAACATAGATTCATTCTTAGACTTTCTAGGACATGTTTATGAATGAGACAGAGTTTCTAATCCAAACATGTATTAGAATGCACCACAAAATCTGATAAGTAATCCCTGAATCCATGTCTATGGATTAAAGTACATCTGCGAAAGACCACTGTTTCTCTTCTCTCTTCTGCTAACTCATGTAATACCATATCCAAAGTCTACTGATGAAACTGTAAAAAACAAATGTTGTTTTCAAGTCAGACTTAACCCTGGATGACTTAAATGGACATATCCATGCAATTTTCATGGCATGGATTCATGGTATGTCTAGCCCAGGGGTAGGCAACCTTGGCTCTTTTATGACTCGTGGACTTCAACTCCCAGAATTCCTGAGCCAGCATGGCTCAGCTTGGAAACCTCTCCCTTTCCCCTCAGCATGGCTGGCTCAGGAATTCTGGGAGTTGAAGTCCATGAGTCATAAAAGAGCCAAGGTTGCCTACCCCTGGTAGCCTAACAAACAGAAGGACTAGGAGTGATATAGGTCATAGTTATCCCAAATATGCTTTTTTTCACGAGGCAATTGGACTTTGTTTTTTCTTTGAAGACGTTTCGCTTCTCATCCAAAAAACTTCTTCAGCTCTGACTAGATGGTTGGGAATGGAAAGATTTCATAGCGGTAGGAAGCAATGCCACTCATCCTGGATTTTGAAGCAGCTTTGATAAACATATATCACTACAGGCTAGAGAAATCATTATAAAACAAAATGTAGTCTGCAAACCTTTATGAAAATCTGTAATAACCACTACCTGGTCTTATCAGTGTCCAGACTCCTAAGAAGTCAATAAGTGGTGAAAAGGAAAAGATTCCCCCCCCCTTCACCTAGCCTAGTGGTTCCTTGTTGTATGTCTGGCTGCAACTGCTATCTCTGGCTATGTTACCTCAATTGTACTCCATCAGCCCCAGCATCGTCTAAATCAGTTGGTCTTCTCTTTCATTCATCTCTTCTCCCACCATTGCTGTCCTTGTCAGAAGGATTTCCAAGAAACCAGAGACTGCCAAAGAAATGGCACTCCCTGTGATGTGCATGTGCAACTGTCATGCACAGGGGGGGGGGAGAATAAAAGTTGAGATCATGTGACAATAGTGACCTTCTAAATCAAAGTGCTCATCTCTTTTGCCAGAAGTATGGCTGCTATACTTGTGCTCCAGAAACTGATGGCATTCAGTACTTTTTTTAAAAAAAAAAAAATTAGCTTTTATTTCTGCTATATTTCGGAAATAAAAGAGTTTCTATATTAAAATAGCACAAATGCAGCATATACTTTGAAAATTACTATTTAGTTTTGGAAGTGCAGAAAACACTGCTAATGGTATTTTTGTGTACAGTTTCCTCTAGGTGGCAATGGAGCTACACTAATTTATATATATTATTTTAATAAGCTCAAGGAATAAACAATTAATTAAGAGAGAGGAAGTGAAATTTACTGACATTGTTTGCAGGCAGCTCATCCATTACGTTTGCAGCAGTTTTGTAAAACTGGGAATATCTCCCATATCTCTTTGCAGATGAACACCATGGCATGGAATATAACTAATCTTGCTTTTTCAATTTAGTATCCTCCAGGTATTTTGGGATTGTAACTCCCAGAATGACAACTCTAAGCCAGCACATTCGCACATTTCTGAGAATTGTTGTCCCAATACATCCAGAGGGCAACAGATGGTAAAAGGTTAAATTATAATCACTGAAAGTTCTGTGATCTAGGCTCTCAAATAAGAATATATTCTACTGCAGAATATGTAATCCAGCTACATATGCATGCTGACATACTCATTAGAAGTAAGCTTATGCACTTTATTATATTGTGCAAAAAGACACTTGGAAAATGTGACATCAAAATCTCAAAATTATTAATTTTTACTTTAAATTCAGTAAATAAATAAAGTAAATTTACTTTAACAATAAGGAAAAGATTTCCGAATAAGTCAGAATTGTCTGGGATCACACATTGTATCAACTAATAAACTATGGTTTGAAAAAGAAAATGACTTGGTTTGCATAACATACTAAGCTGAAATCAACCAAATGTTATAGCACTTTATGATAATTAGTGATAGTAATCAAACAATAATTAAGATCCCTCTGCCATTTCTAAAAGATCCTGCTTACAATGTTACGATGCCCAGGAACTTCAGATGATCTGGGCTGATGACCCTGTCAACAACCTGCCCCTTCTAGCACTAAAGTAGCTGGGAGTGAGTGAGAAAGAGGCAGGAACGAAATATGAATGTTGTATGCTTAAACATGCAATACAGTAGTTCTCGACTTACAGCAGTTCATTTAGTGACCGTTCAAAGTTACAACAGCACTGGAAAAAGTGACCTATGGCCGTTTTTCACAGTTATGACCTTTGCAGCATCCCTATGGTCATGTGATCAAAATTCAGATGCTTGGCAACTGATTGATATTTATGATCGTTGCTGTGTCCCAAGGTCATGTGATCCCCTTTTGTAATCTTCTGACAAGCAAAGTCAATGGGGAAGCCAGATTCACTTAAGAACCAGGATACTTACTTAACAACTGTGATGATTCACTTAACAAGTGAGGCAAGAAAGGTTGTAGAATGGGGCAAAACTCACTTAACAAATGTCTCACCCAACAACAGAACTTTTGGGCTCAATTGTGGTCATAAGTCGAGGACTACCTGTATCTGGTTTGTCCTTTAGCTTTATGAATTATGTGGCAGCCCACTGCAAAATTCCTGCTTTTAAAAAAACAATTTTAGTGAATTTGGAAGTGTTTCTTAAATGGCTTACATGCATAGACACATAAAATATATACTAAGACAAAGCTTTGACTAACTGATGCTAAATAACTATTCAGGCTTACCTACAAGTTCAATTTAAAGACAGTTTTAGGAATGGATCTCATTCATAACCCAAGGCCTGCCTGTGATGCCAATTACATTCTCCTTGGCAAATTAAAGAAATTGCTCTAAGTTTGCAAAATATAGACATTAGTATTGCAAAGGAACTTCACGGCCCTTAGAATTTTTAAATTGAGAATGTAATGTGCATAGGATAAATATTAGACTCTCAAGAACAGTTTCGAATTCAATTATGATTTTTTTTTCATGACTGCAGTCATAACGTATCATCATGGAAACCACAAAAGTACACCAGGCAAAATAGATAAATATAACAGACAGAATCAAGGCAGCATGTAGAATTGCTTTTGGCATTCAGACAAGACCTTTTGGATCCCCTATGAGAATGAGTATCTGTTCATAACTAGCAGAAATATGCTTTTAAAGCCAAACATGCAATAGACAGACATGTACCATCCGTGGCTATTTTATAAGAAATGTGTGTGGGGGTGAGACTATGTGCACATGTGTTTCTGTTTTCTCCCATAGCTGTTTATTCCCACCACATGTGACAGGCATTCTCTTTCCAAATCTTTGAAGAAAGATAAAGATCTTGACCTTTCTTGCACAGGATGGATGGATCAGTTTTCCACCACAGATTCTGATGGAAAAAAAATATCTGATTTTTTTTTTTAAGCAGGAAGTACTAATTGAAAATGGATGGGATCATTTGAAGGACATAAAGGAACAGAAGAAGCCCTCAAGGGGAAAACATTTCATTTCCGTTCCAAATTTTTCATGCTTCACAAAATGTCTCTCAATCTACTTAGATCTAGCTTTATAGCTCTGGTTAGGAGGCTGTTTTAAATGGGAAGCATTTAAAAGAAGGATGGATGCTTATAGGTCCCCTAATTAAAATGGGGTTGCTAGTAGGTCCGTTATCCTCAGCTTCTGTTCATCCATTTTGTCTCTGGATTGACTTCAGAGAAAACAAATCCAGCTCTATCCAGATGGAAGCCCCTCCTTACTAGAGATATCTTATTATAGAATATAGGTCTTGGAAAATGTCTTGGCATATAATCTGATCTAACTTTCTGTCAAATGAAGGAATTCTTGACACCCAGTAGAAGCTCCCTGACAGATGGCTAACCAGTCTCCATTGGATATTTATGAAAATATATTGCTATTTCTTTAACATTGTCCACAAACAAAATGCCAGGTTACAGCAAACAGAATTGTTGGATAAAATGTGAAAATATGCTGGGATGTTTTAAAAAAAACAACACTATTGAAATATTTTGTATAGCACAGTTGTCCATAATGAATTTTGCAAATCAATATACTATGTGTTACTCTTTATAAACTGAGCTGTTAATACACATGTTTTTCATCAGCATATAGAAACTGCTAATTTAATGCAATGTATCCTCAACCCACCTACCCAAGTAGCAATGTAGGACAGTAGTGATGGTTACAGCAGTTAGGAGCAGCAACTATCTGGCAATGTGAACATACTATCCGCCTGTCTGCCGCTGTATGGTTTACTATTACATTGGTTCAACACTTGTGGCTGGAACAGAAGAAATATAGCTGCTGCTTTTAAACTGGTGCCAACAGTGTTTATAGAAAACTTACAGTATATAGCTGTATATGCTCTGTATAGAGCAGGGGGTTGGACTCGATGACCTCCAAGGTCCCTTCCAACTTTATTACTATTATTATAGCTATTTATGCTCCATTCAAAGCACTTCCTTGCAGTGACTGCAAGACAAGCTAGGCTAATCCTATGTTATTGTTGGACCAATCAGATCAAGATAGCATAAGGAGTATGGGGTACAGTCAATTAAAAAGCATAAAATACAAAAGTGTTGGATCAAAAGCAATTATCTTTTACTGAATTAAACTTCATAGGCCCACTAACTCAATGCAATATTACCTACATTGATAGTAGTGGCTCTCTAAGGTCATGGATCTTACTTATTTCTACTTGTAGATTTTAAAGGGTGAACAAGGGATTGTCTACATGCAAATCACATTCTCTGCTGAACTATGATTTTCCCCCCTCAACCTCAGAGCTAAAGCTATCATGATAGAATAGGGACACATGCACACATTGCAGAAAAATCAAGACAACGTCAGTAGAAACGAAAGCCAACATGGCCACAAGGACATCATTCCCTGGGCAACACTAATGGACTTTTATCTTGTGTTTTGGATTTTAAAAAGAAAAAAGAAATACTACATTTGTCAGTTGTTAATCATTGAGGCTGGGTATGATGACCATGATGATGAGAAGGAAGCTTGGGAACGGAAAGAACAAAACAGGTAGGGAAAAAGGGTTTTTGGCCTGTTTGGTCTGTTTTGTTTTGTCTGAAATAGGATAGGGTCTCCTGCTTGTGCAGGAGTTTGGACTAGAAGACCTCCAAGGTGCCTTCCAACTCTATTATTCTATGTTCTATGGCTCATCAAGACTATTCTCTCATTCTGTTGCTGCCGAGAGATAGAAGATCAAGAGTGTTGTGTCCTGGGCCTTGCTGAGTTAATCAGCAAGGCACAGGCAACCTGCAGGGTAACTGCAGAGACCCGGGCAGACCACGTGTTTGCCCGGGACCGGTTGTATAGACCCGGGCAGCCCATAAGTTGCCCGGGACCCAGACAGGCTGTCTCCAGCCTCGTGCGCATGCGCGAGGCGGGAGAATGGCCTGCATTCATTGGTTGAGCCTCCCCTTGCAGGGGAAGTATAAAAGGGCATCTTGCCATTTTCTCCTTTGCTTCTGTTCAGTGCACATGCACAATAAAGAACATCTTTTGCATCAACTGCCTCGTCTTCATGTCTGTGTTGCGAACAGAACATTGGCGACGAAGGTGGGATCCGCTGTTGGGGATCCCGAGGAAACAGAAGTAGGCCTACTCACCTAGGCCAGGAAGAGAAGAGAAGCGCGGCATCCAGGAGGAGCAGCCGCCGGCCAGCATACAGACGCTGGAGGCGGGCTTGGCTTCGTCGGACCCCTTCTCAATTCCTTACGGCGAGAGGCGTGGACGAGGCCATCAAGTAAGAAGATGTCCAAGTTGGGCCGTCTGGGCGAATTCGACATCGCGCATCCTGAATGCTGGAGCTCGTATGCAGCTCGCGTTGAAAATTACTTTAGAGTAAACAAAATCCAGGAAGACGGCCTGAAAGCGGCTACCTTACTTTGTGTCTGCGGGCAAGAGACATTTGAAATAGCTGAGAATCTTGTCGCACCGGCACCATTGGAATCAATCGCATATGCCGATTTGAAAAAAATGCTACGAGAACACTTTGAGCCTAAGCTCTCGATCATAGCGTGGAGGCATCAATTCGAGCAAAGGGACCAGCAGCCCGGCGAATCAGCTGCGGATTTTGTCGCGGCCTTGAGGCAAGCCGCACGTCCATGTGCATTTCAAGACTTGGAGGAAAGGCTCCGAGATAGACTGGTGTGCGGGTTGCGAAGCCGCGAAGTACAGCAGAAACTGTTTGCGAGGATGGATGTCACCTTCCAAGACGCCCTTCGAGAGATTGCAGCAGAAGAAGCAGCCGGAGGCGCCGTGAAGGCCTTGCGGTCTACGAAGAGTCATTCAGTGACCGTCCCGATCCACCAGGAGGCCACGCATGAGGCCTCTGGAGAAGACTCCGAGGAGGAAGAGGTGGACAAGATCCAGCCATCGGCGGAGAGACGACTGCCGGGTCGGAGAGGGCCACCGCCTGCATCCCTTCGATGTTTCGGCTGTGGGGGTCGCCACAGGAGGGCCAACTGCCGATTTCGATCTGCCGTCTGTCGAGCGTGTGGAAGGCAAGGCCACATAGCATCAGCCTGCATGGGCCATCCAAAGAACAGGTCCCCAGAATTGCCTCTGAAAGGTACCAAGGTCCCCAGCCAAAATAGGCTGGGTTTTTGCGCGTCCCGGAGGGAGGTGTTCAAGACAGGAACGCATAGGCCCCTTAAGAAAAAGTTCCGCATAGATGTGAAGTTGCAGGGGGTTCCCCTGGCCATGGAGCTGGATACAGGCTCCGCGTTGTCTATTATTTCAGTGGACACGTTCAATAAGATTTGTTTTCAGAGTGGCTCAAGAGTTAAGCTCAGGCCTTCCAACCTTGTCCTTACTGATTTCCAAAACACGCGAGTAAGCGTGAAGGGGGAAGCCACGCTCAGAGTGCAGCGAAAAGGCTTCAATGGTTTATTGGAGGTAGTAGTTGTTGGGGGTGACAGAACGAGTCTCATAGGACTCGACTGGTTCGAGGCACTTGGGATCCAAGTGACCGGTCTGAACCAGCTGCAAACTGCTAGCCTTGCGGGCGTATGTAAGGAGTTTGCAGATGTGTTCAGCTCAGAACTTGGATCGTACAAGGGGCCTCCCATTGCATTGAAATTGGATCCAGGCATTACACCCATAAGGGTCAAGCCAAGAAGGGTGCCTTTTGCCTTAAAGAGCAAGGTTGATGCCGAGTTGGACAAGTTGCTCCAACAAGGCATTCTGGAACCTGTGGACTCTAGTCCATGGGAAACCCCCATAGTAACTCCCTTAAAATCCAATGGGGAAGTCCGCATAGGGCGGACTATAAATGCACGTTGAATAAGGCCCTGCAGCAGCATGCTTATCCCGTGCCCGTGGTGAGCCACATTCTGGCCTCACTGAAAGGAGGGAAGTACTTTGCTAAGCTTGATTTGGCTCAAGCATATCAGCAGTTGCCTGTTGATGAGGCGACTGCTGAGGCCCAAACCACAGAGGTGCGTTCAAAGTAAAGAGGCTGCAGTTTGGGGTCAATGTAGCCCCTGGCATTTTCCAAGGGGTGATGGAGCGAACGCTCATAGGGATTCCCGGGGTCTGCCCCTATTTTGATGACATCCTCATTGCAGGAGAATCATCAGGAAACTTAGCCGAAAGGCTGAGGGCTGTCTTGCTGCGTTTCCGCCAAGCTGGGCTGAAGCTACAGCAGGACAAGTGTAAAATCGGTGTGTTATCCACCGAGTTCTTGGGGTTCCGCATTGATGCAGATGGCATCCACCCCGCAGAGTCCAAATTCAAGGCCATCCAACTGGCCCCTAGTCCCCAGTCAAAAACTGAGCTTCAGGCTTTTTTGGGCCTTTTGAACTTTTACCATTCTTTTCTCCCAAACAAAGCTGCTGTAGCTGAGCCGCTTCACAGGCTGTTAGACAAACAGGCTCCATGGGCATGGACAAAAGTCCATGAGGAGGCCTTCACAAAGGTCAAAGCCTTATTATCCTCAAATGCTATACTGGCTCACTTCAATGAACAATTGCCAGTGTGCATCGCATGTGATGCTTCCCCTTATGGGGTAGGAGCAGTGCTAAGCCATCTCAAGGAAGATGGAACACAGGTCCCTGTGGCCTATTATTCTAGGACCCTCTCATCTGCAGAGCGAAATTACGCACAGATTGACAGGGAAGCCTTGGCCATAATCTCAGGCGTAAAGAAATTTCATGATTTCTTGTATGGACGCCATTTCACAGTCTATACTGACCACAAGCCTTTGCTAGGGTTGTTTACAACCAATAAACAAACTCCCCAGATAATATCTCCTAGAATGCTGAGATGGTCTATCTTCTTAGCAGCTTATGATTACACACTGGTTCAAAACCAGGTACTGAGATGGGCCATGCAGATGGCCTAAGCAGGTTACCTCTTAAGCAAATAGAGGCAGACCCTGCCCCTGCTGTATATATTCTGTCTATTCAGGACTTACCAGAATCTCCCCTCAATGCTAGGGATGTGGCTGCAGAAACTGCCACTGATCACACGCTTGCACGCGTGCTGACATGTGTGTTGTCAGGATGGCCTGACACGTGTCCTGGTACTAATTTCCAGAGTTTCTGGCGCAGGAAGCACGAATTGTCCACATTCAAGGGGTGCATCCCGTGGGGCAACAGACTAGTCATCCCGGCCTCATTGAGGACTAGAGTCTTGCTCTCTCTTCATGAGGGACATCCAGGAATAGTAAGGATGAAGGCACTTGCGCGCAGCCATCTGTGGTGGCCTGGCCTTGATAAGGACATCGAGGCCCAGGTTCAGAGGTGTCAAGTATGCCAGCAATCCCGGCCAGAAATGCCCCAGGCCCCTGTACATAGGTGGGAGGAGACACTCACTCCATGGTCACGTGTCCATATAGATTATGCTGGGCCCTTTCAGGGGCAATTCTTCCTCCTCCTTGTGGATAGCCATTCCAAGTGGCTAGAGGTCGTTCCTGTGTCCTCTACTACAGGGCTTTTCAACCTTTTCACCCATTGTACCACTTTTAGGATATGGCAACATCCGAGTACCACCAGTCGCCTAGCAAGGTGTCAAAAACTTGATGACCAAAAAAAAAAAAGGAAAAAAGTGATAAAGTACAGGTAGTCCTCGACTTACAACAGTTCACTTAGTGACTGTTTGAAGTTACAATGGCACTGAAAAAGGTGCCCCCCAAGCCACAGCCGAGCAAGACAGGGCCTGGCGGTGCTCTTCCTCCTGTCCGAGGTTTTCATTGTTGTGAGCATTTCTGTTGAGGATTGGCAGTGGGGGTGGGGTGGGGGTGTTTGGTTTTTATTCCCCCCATCTGCTGGGTGGTTTCAGCAGGTTTTGGTCACTTCACATGACCCTGGGACACTGTGACCATCATAAATATGAATCAGTTGCCAAGCATCTGAATGTAAATCACAAGACCCTGGAGATGCTGCAACATTCCAGCTGATTGGTGCTTCTTCAGGGCTCAGCAGAAGCACCAGGATCAGCGCCGAGCCCCAGCTGGAGCCTGGCGCTGATCGTGGTGCTTCCACTGAGCCCTGACAGCCCTGAAGAAGCGCCGATCAGCTGGAAAGCGGCACTGATCCTGGCGCTTCCGCTGAGCCCTGACAGCCCTGCAGCTCCAGCCATCTCTCGCTCAGGCTTGTGCGGTGCTGCCACTGGTTCAGCTCATTCCCCTCCCCCGCTACCACTTTTCTAGGATGGTTGCGTACCACTTGCCAGGTGCCAATGTACCACAGGTGGTACCCGTACCACTGGTTGAAAAGCCCTGCTCTACTACTACTGCCAGGACCATCCAGGTGCTCAGAGGAATCTTCGCTTCACATGGCCTTCCTGATGTTTTACTTTCAGACAATGGTCCACAATTTACCTCTTCTGAGTTTCAGGCACTTTTACAAGCCAATATGATCCGGCACACCACATCTGCTCCTTTTCATCCTGCCACCAACGGTCAGGCTGAACGCATGGTGCGCACCACGAAAGACGCATTAAAGAGAATCACTCAAGGACCCTGGCATCACAGGTTAGCTGATTTTCTTCTCACACACCGCACCACACCATGCACAGCCACTGGAAAGAGCCCAGCTGAACTCCGCTGGGGTCGCAGACTTATCACGAAGCTGGACAGGCTTCACCCAGACCGGGTGGCTTCACAGGTGTCACAACCGCGGGCACCTAGGAGACTTCAAGTCGGTGATCCGGTTTGGACCAGGAACTATGGGCAGGGGCATCTCTGGGTACCTGCTGTAATCTCTAAGGTCTCTGGGCCTCTGTCATACGAAGTGGTCTTGGATGATGGGCGTGTCCTCCGGCGCCACATAGACTAGCTGCGTTGGCGGCTGCCAGGCCGGCATTCCTCCCCTGACTCCGCTCTTGGGGGGGAGGGGGACCCCAATTACGATTGTGGATCACAGTCTCTCCAAGCAGGGGGGTCTCCAAATGCTCCAGATGAGGGTCTTGCCATGGAGGCGGATCCTGACTCTGGCATAGAAGCAGGGAGTTCTGCCATGGAGGCGGCTCCTGACTCTGGCAGAGGTCCCTGGCTTAGGGCAAATGGCCGTAAATCGGCTACTCAGGGCACCCCTACTGCTGGCCTTGGGCCCGAAGGACATTGCTCCCAAGGGGAGTTCCAAGGGTTTTTGGGGAACTCCACCCCACCAAGGAACTCGGGGAACTCGACCCCACCAAGGAAATCTGGTTTGGGTTTAGCGGACCCAGCCAGTCAGCAGTTAGGGGGAACCCCTGAGTCTTCTGGGCGACAAAGTCCTGGTCTGTTGTGCGCAGACCGGGAGCCAGCATTCCAGGCACCCAATTTACTTCCCCCAAATGTCATCACACCCGTCCCTACCTTAGGTCTGCAAAGATCGGGGCGGATTAAGGCCCCGCCTAAATATTTGAATGAATACGTGAGGTCCCTGTGGGGCAATTGTTGTCAAAAAGTGAAAGAACGTGGATTGACTTGAATTCCACTGGGACCAGGTTACAAAGGGGTACTTGAAATAGCCAGGGTGACATTTGGACTAAATGTTACATGGTACTGGTTATAGGCTGGGATGGCATTGTCCCAGCCTAGGGGGGAGGGGTGTTGTGTCCTGGGCCTTGCTGAGTTAATCCGCAAGGCACAGGCAACCTGCAGGGTAACTGCAGAGACCCGGGCAGACCACGTGTTTGCCTGGGACCGGTTGTATAGACCCGGGCAGCCCATAAGTTGCCCGGGACCCAGACAGGCTGTCTCCAGCCTCGCGCGCATGCGCGAGGCGGGAGAATGGCCTGCATTCATTGGTTGAGCCTCCCCTTGCAGGGGAAGTATAAAAGGGCATCTTGCCATTTTCTCCTTTGCTTCTGTTCAGTGCACATGCACAATAAAGAACATCTTTTGCATCAACTGCCTCGTCTTCATGTCTGTGTTGCGAACAGAACAAAGAGGACTACAGTTAGGTGCTGCTATTTTTGCTGCAGGTGGTGGACATGTAGCAAGCTGGCTTTGCTTTTAAGATTATCCATTCCTGATGGCAAAAAAGCTATTTACCTGTATAGCTTTTCTCCTAGACTACAATAGTATTAAAAACCCACTCCCAAAAAAGCCAGAGGAAGATAAGAGGATTTAGTGGCAGAAGAAAAGCCAGACCAAAATCCGCAAGGAACTTTGATTTTAAAAATATGCTTGCTCTTCCTAGGACAGCAATAATGTTATCACCTGGCCCTGTACTGGATGGTGAAGGCTTCTCCCCCAGCACAGGTGGAGAAGACAATGTGCCAACTTTTCTGCCACTCATCCACTCAACAATCTAGGAGGTGAGAGTGAAAGTCAAGAAGAGGAGGAAAATTGCTTACTCTGCTTCCAGAACTTCTGGTCATCCCCATGGGATGTTGCAATTCTCACTTTTTTTTCCATGTTGAAAGCTTGTTCACCTGCAGAGTGATGATTAGTTTAGTTCTGAGAAAACCTGCAGTAAATCATCCCATAATAAAAGCTCTTATCCAACAAGTGTTGCTAATTCTCAAGACAAAATGGCAGATGTATCATTCTTGATTTATGTTACCCAAATTCCTTGCCTGGGTTATATATCCAAATAGAAGAGTGATTTGAGTGATTCCCGGGTTAATTGGGAGTTCATCTGGCTGCGGCCTTTGGTTAGAAATTCTCAGAGTTGTAATCACAACACATCTGGAGACCACCAGATTGGGAGAAGCTATTCTAAACATCCTGTCTGAATGTTTTGATGTCCTGGAGATTGTGTCAAAAGAGCAATTAGTTAATTGAGTTCACTGTATATTTCACGGTATAATGTCTAAATTGGTTTAATTACAATCTTGACACTATACAGTAAAGGTAGATATACCTAAACTTAAGCATGTTACAGCTGATGTCCTTAATAAGGCACTCAGCCTCTCACTCAAGGCTTGAACTATATGAAGTCTAGCCATGAATGCTACTTTAGCATGTATGTGGGTGGGGCACATTAAGGAATGATTGCAATATTTTTACATTATGCAGCTGTTATGACATTTATAGGTGAAAATACATGCACTAGTGATCCTACGTATGCTTTTTTTAGTTTCAAAACTATATCACAGTGTTGACATTTTATGCCTCTGTATTACAATTTTAGAAAAATGTATCTTAACAAATCACGGTACTCAAAGCTTTAATCTAAACATAATAAATCACTGCCAAACGTCAGGTAAACCTGCTTACTTCTTAGGACGTGTGTTTAATGGCTCAATCTATCTTGTTCTTTTAATAAGTATGCTGTCACAATAACTGCCACTTCTACCATAAAGATATTAACCTGGAGGATTGTCTCAAAATATTGTGGTGAAGAAACAGTATAAATACTTTCTTTCTCTGATAGCTTTTATTTTGCACGGATTCCTGGGTTGGCTTTATTGTTTACTTTGGTTGTGTGTGGGGGGATAGGAATACTCTTTGTGTCTTTAACTTCTGGACTCTACTTTTTTATTACTGGCCTGATTGAAGATAAAAACCTCTTTTAAAGTGAGGACTTATTAAGCATTCATATTTTATGCAACAAATTATTATTATAGCAGAGTATCTGATCTCCCCTGTAGCATCAATGCAATAAGTGAAACTACTCTGTCTTCCCACAGGGAACATAAATCCTTTTTCAATCAGGCTTCTATCTGTTTTTCAAACAACATTCTGAAAGTAGTTAACAGGATAACAATTAAAATGTTGCTCATTTATTGCCTTATGTACTGTGATCACAAGCACTAAGAGAATAGGTTGTGTGTAATCTCTGTTGCTGTACCTTGAACCCCTTTCTTTGTCTAAATAATTTTGAAATCTTTTTTTCAAATACTTTTTAATAAAAGAAATCTCTTCTCTTTTCCCCATTTTCAATGAGATGTGCTAAAATTTAGAGAAACAATAAAGCTCATTTATGAATAACAAGCTATTTTTCACTGGAGACAATCCTTTGGCCTTTCATTTTTGTTTTCATTTATTGCTTTTCAAAAATATATATTACATTTTAACTGTGCACTCTTCTCCAGCATGGGAGTTCAGGTCATTTGCTCCAAAACAGGCACAGCAGGAATGCTTTTAAGACTCTTTCCTTGTTTTGAGTGCCATAGTCATTTCAGTGGACTATTTAAAAGTTTTATACCTATGCTATTAAAATTGCTGTTTTACAAGTTAAAATTAGTCTCTGTCTGCTGTGTTCATTTTTAAAACATTTCTGTATTTCTTATATATAGTCAGGTTATGCCACAGTGCCTTGTATCATGTTCTCGTCAAACATTTTGGGCACTTCTTAAGGGTACTCTATGACAAGGAAGTTCCATTTGTATACCTATACAAAATGAGATGTAACCAAAGCATAGATAGCTCTTGTAAAATCAGAGCTGTCTGACTAGGCATAACTAGGCAAGTGGGTTCCTTCCAACAGGTAGCATCTGAAATTGCACTCACAACCTGATCATAAGAAATACTCCCAGCTGCAGATTTGTTCTTCATAGGACAACACAATCTCACCTGGCACAGGCTGAATTGCAGTCCTCAAGTCCACTTTCCTATTGACCAACAATATCTATGATGAATGTGTTGTATCTTATGATTTATGATGTATTTTTATGTTGATTATGATCATGATTTATTACTGATACTTGTATGTACACTGAGAGCTTGTGCATCGGAGACAAATTCCTGTGTGTCCAACCACACATGGCCAATAAAGAATTCTAACTGTAACTCTAACTCTAACTCTAATTCTAATTCCTCAAACTTACCTGGATTTAAGTTCAGGTTGTCCTGATCACCCAATCTCTCTCCTCTTCTTTTTGAGTCAAACATTATGTTTCATAAGATAACCTCTTATGAAAGCTTTTCATCCCAAACCATTCCTAAATCAGTGTCTTTACCTAAATTATAGTAAACAAATTATTTCAATTTCTTTTTACAGTCTTCCACTATTGTTTCTTTCTGTACCATTTTGTTCAGTCTCTATCTAAACAATTAGGGTTTTGTTTATAAACCAAACTCACAGGATTATGTTTTGAAACAGTTTTTGATAGTATCTCTACTTTAGAAATCTTAGTAGTCAATTTCTTTGAAATCCAGATTATATCTATTCTTGAAAAGGATCTGTGTCTTTCTGAAAAATAAGCATATTTTCTTGAATTGCCTTTTTGGTCTTCACACTTCAACCAGCCCTAAACCGTCAACAAATAAAAAAAACCTTTTGGTAATATATTCTAATTGATTTTAATGCTTTTCTCAAACATTCTACCAGTTGTGGAGAATTCCAATCCCCTATCAAACACCATTTTTTCATAAGAAAAGTCTATTAGACTGTCTGTAAGTCATTTATAGAACAATACTTTATTCTTATTTAGGGTGTAAATTCCCAGTACCAACGTCTTAGTCCAATGCAAATTAATTTCCACCCCAACAAATCTACTATGCTTGCCAGTCAGTATAAATTCTGGATTAATATTAAAAACAATTCCATTTCTTTTCTTTTTTCTTTTGTTCCCACTGAAATAATGTTTTGCCCAATTTTTTATAAATCAAATATAAATCACCCTGTAGTTACATCATAATCCATATCACTATAATTATGATCAGCATCAATCTGGCTTATATTACCACTATCTTTTGTTTTGTAAAACCCACAAATTGTTTGCAGTCTGTAATAATAAATAGTAAATATTTCCATGGATGTCTGGTTTGTTTACTTTAATTCCTATTCATTCAAAATGACTTTCACAAAAAAAATCTTTCAAAATAACTGCCTCCTTTATCCATTTTAAACTTTCTTAATTGACTCCTAGTTAAGCTATTGGCAGTTCCTATGTTTTTAAAACCTTTATTTTGCTTTATTTCTTTGGAATCCAGAAAAAAAATGATAACTCACCATTAGATGGAATCCCTCAAGTCCCAACTGCTCAACTCACAAACCAAATGCAAAATCTGCAGTTTACTCATGAGGAGCAGATGTTCAGAGTGTAATTGGGCAATCTCATGATCTCTTTTTTGTCCAGAGACACTTTGCTGGTCAGCATTCACTATTTAGTTGCTGTTTTCCATCACAAAGTCATTCCCACTCATTTGGAGACATCTTGTTCTCAATGATCCTCACTAGAAGCTCCAAAAATAAGCACCCTCTTCAACAGCAAGTGATTGGCAGTGGCAATTGTAGTAGCCGTGGCCAGCAGCACCAGGAAATACCAGTGGAATAGGCAAAATGGTGTTATTATCCCCTTGGTAAAAAGGATGTTGGATGGTCAAGCTTTTAATTGAGGTCTCTTTCCCTGACTATATCGCTTTCATGTCTGAAATCATGTCTGAAATCTGTCTGGCTCTTTGACATAAATTACTTCTCCATCCAAATTTAACCTCCACCCAAATCTACATCATAGTGTTAAAGCATCCCAATGGCTAAGTCAGTTTTATATCCCAGCATGCTTAATAAGTGGGACAAACTACTGCTTGTTTAGATGTAAATCCTTAAGCTGAGTAATGACTGTCATATTGAGATGGCCATACACTACATCTCAATCCATTCCACTCCCAGCACAAATGCTGCAATTAAATTGAAGATTTGATAGCATTGAACATTTAGCGTAGATATGCTTTTTAAAAACAAATGAAATATACTTTTAAAGCAGAGAGATTCAATGTTACATTAGTTTCTCTATCTATATTCTACCTCATCAGCCATATGTTATATTTAGACATCTGTTAATCTCCTATGTGGCATATTTTGCAAAAGGACACCAGGTCATTCTAGTTGATCTTAACATGCTGAACTATTTCATGAACCAGATTGTCCAATGGGCCATAGACACAACCACAAAACCAGCCCAGTGACGCAAATTGGCAGCTGACATAAACAAGCTGAAAGAGACTAGAAAGCCAGCCAGTAATAAACCTTCAGGAATGGCTTTTTGTTTCATTTTTTCTTTTTTGTTAAAGCAAACCACATTTCATATTTCATAACTGTGGAAATGTACAGAGATTTAGCATACCCAATTTCATGGTTTCCAAATGTATACTTTAAAGCATCTTTTGGTGCAAATGCGAACTTGTGCTTTCATTTATGTCCTGTACACTCCTATTAGTGTGTATTCAATTATAAATCCCATTGGGTCTACTTAGGAGTGAATTCCCAAGTACGTTCTAGATAAATATACAAGTAAAATAATAAAATTAGATAAGTAAATACAGTAATAATGAAATAGATGGCCAAAAATCATACGGACATGGATATACACATACTTCTTTAGCATATCCACATATAGTAGGTACGTCATGAATAAAATGAGTCATGGCTAAAGAAAAAAGGTTTATCTTTGGAATCAAGATTAGCAGAGAAAGAACTCAATAGAACTGCCATGGAATACAGCTCTAAATTCTTAAAGAAGTTGATATTTAAGAAGATGGTCAAGTTATATGGAAAAGAATAGCCAGGTACATTTCAGGCTTTTGGAATTACAGGTAATCCTTGACTTACAACTATTCATTTAGTGACTGTTCAAAGTTACAATGGCACCGAAAAAAGGGACCTACAGCCCGTACTCACACAACCATCACAGCATCCCCATGGTCACATGATCAAAATTCAGGTGCTTAGCATTTGACATGTTGCAGCGTCCTGGGGTCAAGTGATTGCCATTTGCGACCTTTCCAGCTAGCTTCTGACAAGCAAAGTCAAGGGGGAAGTAGGATTTCCTTAACAACTGCATGATTCACTTAACAACCATGGCAAAAAAAGTCCATAAAATTGTGCAGGACTCACTTAACAACCACTTTACTTAACAATGGTAATTCTTGTTCCAATTGTGATTGTAAATCTAGGACTATCTGCATGGTCAGAAACAGATTGATAGCCAACCAATGCAATATAAAAGCTACGTATTTATATAATTGGTTCCAGTCAACCAAATGTTGGGATGAGAAGAATATTTTTTTTACAAATACATTTGCAAGGCATCACTAAATTTACAAATGGCATAGAACAGTTTTATGTCCTATTGAGCAATCACCTACTGACCATAACAATACGTGTACAACCTGTGGTGTGCTTTCATATTCACATTAGCATAGAAAGGTCCCCAAAGAATTTGGTGGTTTAGTTGCATGCATATAATCATATGACACTGGCCTGGAAATATTTTGAGAAAGACAATCTCATGAGATTTCTGTTATTTCCTGCTTTTGATCAACCAAAATGCAGCAGAAGTATTTCTCTTGAAAATGAGTCATATATATATATATTCATATATCTATCACTGTGTCTTAAGGCAGATTAACAGTCCTTAGTTGCAATTAAAAGAGTATAGAGATTATCTGTTTTAGCACATTGTCCATACATTTTTTTATTGCAGAATACCTCATTAAAATATTTTGGATTACTAAAGCATTAATAAATACTCAAGCAATTCCTGAATACAAAACAACATATATTTTGTTGAACTGGAATACACAATGTTCTCGTGGAAACTAACAGAATCCAATGTGAAAAACGGAAAGTGCTCATGCTAACATCATTGCTTCATGCCTTCGTGTCCTTGGAAAATAAGATGTTTTTTAAAAGAAATTTTGCAAAC
This sequence comes from Azemiops feae, assembly GCA_023970755.1. Lineage (NCBI taxonomy): Eukaryota > Metazoa > Chordata > Lepidosauria > Squamata > Viperidae > Azemiops > Azemiops feae. The sequence continues at coordinate 1,448,137 of JALGBA010004276.1, forward strand.
CCATCGGATGCAATTTATGGAGAATAAATAGCTTTGTCTGCTCACCTTTCCATTAAACTTTCATTGACTTGTTTGTAGGCCAAGTTTTCCAACTGTTTATGTAATAGGCACAATTTAGAAGCATGTTATTTCCACCTTGCTGCACACGTGATTTGCTGTGGTGAACTTGTACGTAAATGAGGTTTTTCCTGTGGTTTCTCTGTAGAGGCTGGAGAACTCGGGTTTAGAAAAGATAACTGAAGCTTTTATTTTTTTCATTAAGGATAGAAATCTAGTTTTGAATTGTACAATACTTAGAAATTCTTCCATTGCTTCTGACTAAAAACAAGCTGTATTGAAAGAATCAAGATAATAAATCTAGGGTAATTTTTTCCCCTTAATTTGCCATTAACAGAAACATAAATTAATCCAATGTGGTTCAGAAGCTAAAAGTACAGTACATAAATCTATGTTATATATAGTCATTTGCTAGACAACTGAGATTCTAAAGTTTTAAATTTTTAAATTTTAGTGCCTATATTTTGTGTTTGTATTACTGTTTGAAGTTCCCTTGCAACAAAAAGGCATGCAAAGCAATTTTTAAAATCCAAATAAATACTGCTTTCAGTTTTGGTGAGCTATCAGGTTTCAAATTAGCTTAGTCTAGATATACAGCTTAGAACAGGGGTCCCCAACTTGTGGGCCATGGCCCACTACTGGACTGCAGCCTATTGGCTACCAAGCCGTGTGAGTAGCTGACCGGTGTGTGCATGTGCATAGACTCACTTGCGTGAGCATCACCACAAGCGTTCAGTGTTCGCAGCCCCACCCGTCTGAGCGCTTGCAGCACCACTGGTGTGTTCAACCCCCCCTCACACAAAATCATCCCTTTTTCCCCCTTCCCCCACTCCAGGCTACCAACTCCGAAAAGTTGGAAAACTCTGGCTTAGAGTAACTCAACTGCATTTGGCATTGGACATCGGCCCTGCTTGCAAACCTCTTGCCCCAAAGAAGAATATTCTTGCTTCTTCTTTAAATTGCTCAGGTGAAAAAATTCCAAAATGAAGAATTGATGCCACATTCTTGGAATATTTTCTGTGTTAAACACAACATGAAAAATTCGGTGAAACATCATGGTTTCCCAGTTGTTTCTCAAATAGTCAAGTGGAGACTGGAAAGACATCTAGGGATACTTTAAGTGGAACAGTTGCACATGTTTTGCTTTGAGGGATTTAATATTTAGCATTTGTACTAGCAAATATTATTCAGGTTTCTTGAATCGTGCAGATGGTTTTCTCTATTTAGTAATAGTTACTGCATGTACTTCCTACCTGCCAATCTTTAGATCCTGCACAATAATAAAATCAGCAATAAGCCCGATATGAAAACATAATTAAAATAAACAAAACTGAACAGAATTAAAAACTGAGAAAAAAATATGCTTCTAAACAAGTAGTTTTCAGTCACCAAAAGGCTTCTGGAAAAGCTTTGACTTTGTTGTTCTCCTGAAGATGACAAGTGTGGATGTCATCCAAATCTCATGAAGTTTGTTCCAGATGGCTGCGACCAATTAGGTCAGAAGTTCTAACTTCTTGATTTCCATAATTCTAATCTCATGAGGGAGAAACACCCCAGCATCCCCTCCTGAATTGAGCAAATAAAATGGATGTGTCAACCCTTCACACTAGTCCAGACAGGAAACCAAAACCACGAGTACTAATACTATCTTTAGTGTAAAATTACAGTAACAGAATCTGGAAATCTGAAAGCATTTCTCTCCTCCCTTGCCTTTATTTTCCAGAGAAACTAGAGAGGGTCTCTTCTGAGATGCTTCCTTCATCTCCATTCCTTTGGTGGGCTATACTCTTGTATGACTATTGTCTATGCTGCAACTCTTCCTCCTATCTCCCAGTTTATTCTCACTACACAATAAGGCTCGATTCTATCTGGAAGACATGATTTTGAGGGATGTCTCTAGGACACTGAAAATTACTACCAGCACCTTGAATTGTATCTGAAATCTACTGGCAAATGATGTAGCACTTGCAATATAGGTGTCACTGCTGATCTGGTTTTCATGTGCCAGTATGTAGTATTCTGTCCAGTTACATCACAAGAACGAAAGCATCCAATAATATGTGAGCATAGCCATAGTTTTCTAAGTTTTCTAGCCTTGCATTCTGAATAAAATAGAAGAAAAATTACCAAAAGAAAAACATCGGAGTGGGTATAGGTAAGATGCATTCTTACTGTAGGTTGGGCTTGAATATTTGGTATGTTCATGGAGGCTTGAGAACAGCTGAAAATGAAATTGTTGTCTACAATGTATTGAATGCTCTCCTGCCTGTCCTGGCTTCTAAAAGGGAGTCTTTTCTTGACGGTTAAGGTTTATAGCAAATTATTTGCCATACATTTGAAAAAGCATATTTAAGAGAAAACCCATGTTAGTCAGCCAGTGCAACAGTACTACAAAAACAATGTTGCAAGTATTACAAAATCCATCCTGTGTGGCCTTCAGTCCCAAGGCCTCCCCCACCCCCAACACATCCCATGTGCCACTTCCCCGCCTTGGGTTCCAACAGGCCTTTTCCCACTCCCACCGGGTCCTCCCAGGCTTTAGGCCTGATTTCCACCACACCAGGCAAACAGTCTTCTCCTCACTTACTTTTGAAGAACTCAAGGCCTTCTTCCTTCTTTGCGTGGCTGCATGGCATGATTTTAAAACTGGCTGCCGTTTTGTCCCACCCACAAAATGGCAGCCACATTTGGGTTGCCACTGCATGGCCTGGAGACAAACTGTTTCATTTTGCTACCTTAGAGAGTTATCTACCATTTCTGCAGCATTCAGAAGCTTCTGCAGCACTATAGTGACCTCTCTAAGGCAACAAAATGAAGCAGTTTGTCTAGCAACTGCCATTTTGTCTCCATACACAAATGGATGGGACAAAATGACGGCCACATAGCCTGTCCTTCTTCCATAACATGAGATCGGTAGAGCTTCTAAAGGTAAGTGTGGGGCGTGATGGGCATGTGGGAGGAGGCCAAAGTGCTGCAGGGCTTTGGCAAGGTGGGTTGAATAAGAGAAGTGGGAGGATTCTGCAGCAACTTGTGGTGGGTTGTAAGGGCGAATGACTTAACTTTGAAATAGGGTCAAAGGTAGCTTTTGGAAGATCTGTTGTAATTTCAAATGTTTGCTAAATGGCTTGTCATTCCTCAAGGATTACCTGTACTGCATTAATAAGGCCACACTTGAAATACTGCATCGAGTTCTGCATCGAGTTCAAGATACATAAAAAGATGTTGAGACTCTAGAAAGAGTACAGAGAAGAGCAACAAAGATGTTTAGGGAACTAGAGATTAAAGCCCATGTTGGAATTAGGTATGTCTAGTCTAAGCTAAAGAGAAGAATTAAAGGTGATGTAATAGCAGTTTTCCAATATTTGAGGGGTTGTCACAGAGAAGAGTGAGACAACCTATTCTCCCAAACACCAGAGGACAGGACAAGAAGCAATGGATGTGTTATGTACTGGGCCTTGCTGAAGTCATTCAGCAAGGCTCAGAAAGTCTGTAAAGAGGCTGGGCCTTGCTGAGTCATTCAGCAAGGCCCAGGAAGACTGGAAACAAGTTGCAGAGACCCAGACAGACCACATGTCTGCCCGGGACAGTTGCAGAGACCCGGACAGACCACGTGTCTGCCTGGGACCCAGACAGGCTGTCTCCAGCCTCGTGCGCATGCGCGAGGCAGGAGAATAGCCTGCATCGATTGGCTGAGCATTCCCTTGCTAGGGAATATAAGAAGGAGTGGCCAGTGTGGCCGGTTGTTGTTATTAGTGCTTGCTTCTGTGTTAGTTCTGTTCAATCTATCTACATGCTTCTGTTCAGTGCATGTACACAATAAAGAACATCTTTTGCACCAACTGCCTCGTCTTCATGTCTGTGTTGCGAACAGAACAGGATGGAAGTTCAGTAAAGAGAGAGCCAACCTGGAACTAAGGAAGAATTTTCTGACAGCGAGAGCAATCAATCAGCTTGCCTCTTGGAGTTGTGGATGCTCCATCACTGGAGGTCTTCAAGAAAAGATTGGATATCCGTTTGTCTGGGATGCAATAAAGTCCCCTGCCTTAGGCAGGGGATGGAATAGAAGACCTCCCAAGTCCCTTCCAGCCCTATGATTTTATGATTCTAAGAGGTTAGTATTTCAAAATCAGCTCTACACACAGCCTTCCAAGCTTGGAAACTGTGGCAAAAAATCTATCTAAATCTGAAAGCATTAACATAGTCGGAAGAATGGAGAGAGGCCTTTCCCCTTCCTCTTGCAATTCTTGTTGGATTGAGTTGCTATCAGAGCCAGGATGAATTGGATTGAAAGGTAAGCACATTTGACATTTACAATGTTGTAGGAAAAATAATAATTTTGTAGTTGGATAGGCCTAAACTAGAATTGAAACAATGCTCTCTGTAATTTCAGCAGTAATGAATAACCGTCAGAGTTAATTGCTATTGATAGAGCAATGCTCCATGAAGTTGTTCAATCACCTTTCAAAACGGTGGCCATCATCTCATTTTATGGCAACCAATTCCACCGTTTGACTATGTATTCTGTAAAAAAAATAATTCAGGCACAGATCTCTCTAAATTAATATTAATCAAATCCCCAAGTTCCAGTATTATGAAGGAAGGAAAAACCTTGTCCCCATTCCAATTCTGCATACCCTGTTTGAAAATTGTACATTTGATAGACACAGTGGAAAATTGTGAACTGTGGGGGATAATCATGGTATGATTGGATGGATGCAGTGGTAAGCTTTGTCCAGACGATTTCCTCTTCCTGGCCCTGTCTGCATTTTGGAGGTAGGTTCAAAGGGCCTCAATCAAGACTCAAATGGACTGATTGAATAGAACAAGATTGTATTGAGCAGTGTTCGTCAACCTTACCATCTTTCAGATGTGTGGATTTCAACTCCCAGAATTCTCCATCCAGCATGCTTCTCAGCCAGATTCCCCCAATCCAGCAGTTGAAGTTGTTATTGTGATTGAGAAACAATGCTCAAGATGAAGAAATTTTCCATCCTTGTGCCTGCCACATCCAGTCACCTTCAAACCTTGCAGTTTCTCAGAAGTCTTTGGGGGCAGATCAGATACGGTACACTGCAGTTGTCCAATCCAGAGGGGGCACGGAGATGAATTACCTTCATTAAGGCACCCTACCCCAAGAATGTCTGCAGTTGTTGCATCAGCTGAAGCTAGGCTCCTCCTGGCCTAGCTTCATCTACTGATCCAGCTAGAATTGGGAATCCAAGAGCACGCCCCAAATCATGGACCTGTTCCAGAGCTCCATGAAACCACAAAATGGTTTCTGTATAAAGAGCTACTCTGTCTTTGAGGAATCCGTTTAAATTTGCTTCTGATTCGCTTTTGGCAGCTGCCTCAAACTGAAAGTAATCAGATTTTTTTGAGCCTAAAGGGAAAAGGTAGAGAAACTTTAGCATCCAAATTATTACTCATATAGAACTCTTAGTAGTAGGCTCCCACATTCACCCCTGATTATCATCCCATTCCACCTGACTAATTTTCCATTTAAATGAACTGAAAATCCTAGAGGTTCACATAGTTTTGCTCCATACCAGTATGTAGTTTTGAATAATTTTCCTCAGTGAATACATGAACAAGTATAATATTTTAGACTCATCTGTTTAATTGGGTTTTCTTTACCCAGTTTTAGGAATAATATGGAGACCAGATCACATTTCAGGTCATCTTTTTGCAAAAATATTGTAAATTCAAAAGGGTTCACAAATCTTTAATCATCACTATAAATAAACTGCCAAAAGTGCTCTATGGTAACTCAAACTCAATATTAACTTCTAAAAAGTTTTAAAAGCTGCTTAGTCAGAAATGAGCTGGTCAAAAGTAATAATATTACAAGTTTCCCTAAAAATCAGATTAAGTTACTATTTTTAAAATAATGTATATTACTGGCTTGTTATTATAACATCAATTTTTCTTGCATAAAAAAGCCAACATTATATCAAAGATTCAATATTTACCTTATGTCTCTTTCAGTGTTAAAATGCATCTATTAAAACTGGTTCTCCCAAAACAAGAATTATTAAGGAGTCAAGTGATAGCTTTTGAGATCTACAGATAGGAAATGAATTTTGAATTTCTTTTTAAAAAACCAACTGAAGCTAAAATAAATTATCAATTAAAAACCTGAAAATGTGGGAAATTAAATCCATCTTTTCCAACAGGAAAGAAAATCTTAAATGATGCCCCTCTCTGAAGTATCATTTAAGGCAGAGGTGGGGAACGATGGCCTTTTTATGACTTGTGGAATTCAACTCCCAGAACTCCTGAGCCAGCTAACTCAGGAATTCTGGGAGTTGAAGTCCACAAGTCATAAAAGGGCCATTGTTCCCCACTTCTGATATAAGGCATACTTGTCTAACCAATGGCTAGCAGGCCATATGTGGCCCTGGAAAGCTAGAAATGTAAGCCCCACAAGATATCAAACTTCCTTTATTTTTTAATATTTGTTATTATTTATATACATCAACTATATTATATATTGCATATGTGGCCCAAGACAATTCCTCTTCACTCAATGTGGCCCGGGCGAGTCAACTTGGACAATGGTGATATAAGGTTTTTGTAAAGGAGACAAAGTGCTTATATTTTTTTTGTTCATTGTCTTTAATTTTACCAATCTTACATGATTTGTCTATTTTTTTGATATCCTGCCCCAGATAATGTACATAGCACTCCCTTCTGATCCTTTTTCTACATAACAACCCTGTGAAATAAGTTGGGCTGAGATAAAATTATAGAGTCAGAGGTCCCTAGGGAAACTCCATAGCTGAGGATGTATTAAACCTATGTCTTCCCAGTGACAGTCCAACACCCCCAGCCAACCTCTTTGCTGTTAGATAAGATAAGATAACCTTTATTGTCATTTTTATATTGTGGGCACAACGGCACACATCAAAAATGAAATTTAGTTGCCCGCTCTCAAAGTGAAACACATACATGACACATACATAAACATACTATGAACAACATATATATAGACCCACATCCTACATATACATAGCAGATAAATATTAAATACTGTCCATCTTGAATATATAACGCAAGGAGGAAGCCTGAGAGTTCACAAGATTAATGCTGTATGGAATGAAACTATGGCTGAATATGGATGTTCTGCTACGGATACCACGAAGCCTCCTCCCAGAAGGTAACAAGAAAAACAGGTCGTGAAGAGGATGTGTAGTGTCCCAGATAATCTTACGGACCCTGCTCAAGCAACGCTTCTGTGCTATGTCCTGGATGGAAGGGAAGGAACTGCCAATGATCTTTTCAGCCATTCTCACCACTCTCTGCACTGCCTTTCTGTCTGAAGCAATGATGCCTCCAAACCAGACTGTGATGCTGTATGACAGGATGCTCTCGATTGTCCCCCTGTAGAAAGTGGTCAGGACAGGGGAAGGAAGATGTGTTAATCCTTAGATTTAAAAAAAATTCTTTTTTTTACAAACCACTTGAAGTCACTTGTCTCCATTCTCTTGACCAAGCCCTGTGCACCGATTAGTGTTCAGATGGAAAACCACCAGGAAATCCCAGAACTATAAATTAGATTGAGAAGTTGTCAAAAAAAGGAAAGAAAATCCCAGAAGGAAGCTATGACAAACCATTTATATATTGTTGCTACATATAAATATCCATTGGTAATCTTTTGAATGCTTAGAAACATTAGAGGGGTCTCATCATACCATGTGGGACAATTGGATGCAGAAATACTCCTACATTGTTATCTTAGCCCCCAAGCATCACGTGGATCTCATAATAAAGAGAAATTTATTATGTGAGAACAATTAACCAGCTTGCCTCCAGAAATTGTGGGTGCTCCATCACTGGAGATTTTTAAGAAGAGATTGGACAGCCACTTGTCTGAAATGGTAGAGGATCTCCTGCTTGAGCTGGGGGTTGGACTAGAAGACCTCCAAGGTCCCTTTCAACTCTGTTACTCTGTTATTCTGTAATTCATGTTTAGAAATCATCTCTAGGAGAATGAGCTTGGACATCCACTCTTGGAAGAGAAATTATAAAAATATCTTATTAATTTAATTTTCAAATTTTTATTTAATTTATTTATATTCTGATTTTATTATTTTTACGAATAACTCATGATGGCAGACATATCCAATACATTTTCCTCCTCCTATTTTCCCCACAACAACCTATGATGTGAGTCGGGCTGAGTGATAGTAAGTGGCCCACGGTCACCAAGCTGGCTTTCATGACCAAGGCGGGACTTGAACTCATGGCCTCTTGCTTTCTAGCCCAGTGCCTTAACCAAGCCAAGATGATAGAAAGTACACACTAATTAGTATTTGTGATATGATCACTTGTGCCCTGGTCATCTTTAGGTTGGATCTATATTTATATTTCATATTTCTCATCTCCCTCAAAGAGGGGTTATTGCAATGTGTTCTAACTGGGGCTGCCCTTGAAGAGGCGACGGTTATACAAAATGCAGCAGTGCACACAGTTCTGCTGTTGCATGAGCTGCATTAGTTGCCAATTTGCTTCCAAGTACAGTTCAAGATGTTGGTTATTATCTTTTAAGCCCTATATTGCATGGGTCCAAAGCAGTGGTGGGAGAACCGGTAGCTAATTTTTTATTGACTTTGGAGAACCAGCTGAGGTCCTACCCCTTTTTCACAAGGCCCAGAACAGCTCATCAGAAGTGTGTGGATACCACTTCCGGAAGTCCGTTCTTGGCCTAGGAGGCCCAGGCCCAGAATGGACTTCCGGAAGTGGCGTCTATGCAGAGAACCAGTTGTTCAGGTATTTGCATCCCACCACTGGTCCAAGGTATCTGAGGAGCCCTCTCACCACAATAGGATTAGCCCAGTGCACTTGTGCCAGCAGAAAGGCCAGCTACAGACTCCATTTCCTAAGGAATTTCAGTAGGTGAGGTCAAGGAGAAGAGCCTTTTCTGCGGTGGCCCTCAGCCCATGGAACCCTCTACTATCAGACGTTAGAATTCTGGTATTAAAATTTGGCTTTGCCAGTTGGCTTGAGGCCACGAGGGAGGCACTCACCACTGGAGGTGGTTGATGGGGTAAGAAGAAGGGACTGAACAACGAAAGACAGGTCTGTTCCACACATCCATTGGTCACCTTCTAGCTGTAGCTAGTAGAAGAACTTCATATCATGTCTGTCTATGAACACACAGCCTTCCAAGCATGGAAACTATATCAAAAATCTATCTAAACCTGAAAGCATTAACATAGTCGGAAGAATGGAGAGAGGCCTTTCCCCTACCTCTTGCAATTCTTGTTGGATTGAGTTGCTATCAGAGCCAGGATGAATTGGATTGAAAGGTAAGCACATTTGACATTTACAGTGTATTAGGAAAAAATAATTTTGTAGTTGGATAGGCCTAAGATGGAATTGAGACAATGCTCTCTGGGATTTCAGCAGTAATGAATAGCCATCAGAGTTAATGCCTATTGATAGAGCAATACTTCGTGAAGTTGTTCAATCACTTTTCAAAACGCTGGCCACCATCTCATTTTATGGCAACCAATTCCACCGTTTGACTATGTATTCTGTAAAAAAAATAATTCAGGCACAGATCTCTCCAAATTAATATTAATCAGGTGCCCAGGTTCAAATATTGAAGGAAGGAAGAGCCTTCTCCCCATTCTAATTTTGCATACCTTGCTTGAAAATTGTACATTTGATAGACACAGAAGAGGCCAGCTACAGACTCCATTTCCTAAGGAATTTCAGCAGGCGGGGTCAAGGAGAAGAGAAGAGCTTTTTCTGCTGTGGCCCTTACTCTATGGAACGCTCTGCTATCAGAGATTAGAACACTTGTATTAAAAGTTGGTTTTGCCATTGGGCTTGGGGCCACGAGGGGGGCACTCAGCACTGGAAGTGGTCGATGGGGTAAGAAGAGAGAACTGAACAATGAAAGGTCTGTTCCACACATCTATTGGTTACCTTCTAGCTAGATAAGTGGAAGAACTTCATGTCTGACTATAAACATTTTATGAAATTCTTATTTTTTTTAAAAAAAGTAGGGTTTCTAAAACAAATTAACTTTCATCAAACCAAAAGAAAGCCAGAATGGAAAAAGAAAATACAAGCTTGCTCTACACTAGACTCAGGGTGTTATATCAGCTACAGTTGGATTCTTCGGATAGAAGATGCCAAGATTATTCTGCATGTAATATGCTGCTGTGCCGGATCAAGAGAAAGTGAGTTATAGACCTCATATATGTTTTGTTCTGTCCTTTGAGTGATCTGTTCCATTCACAGGAAAGGATGTTGTTGGTGAAGCTATGTGCATAGAATAGAAACTGATATTTTTAGAACTTCTCTCCCCACCCCCAAGAAGTTCTCATGTGAGCAATGACTGGCAAATACCAAAAACTTTTTCAAGATCAGCCAGCTGGTTATCCACACCCAGTTTTTACCACCTCTGGAGACTGCATCCAAATAGAAGGATTTCCTGAAAAGAATGAACAAGATAAGCATATATTTTAATGTTAATGAAGGACTTCCGGGCAGCCACACAACATATATCAACTGTCAAACAAACACACATCATAATGAAATCTGTTCTTTGAACTTCAGGTGACTTTTAAAATGTCACTGGATAGTTCTTCTGGGTAAGGAAAAAAGAGAATAATTGAGTGAGCTGGGCTGGCCCAACATTTTTTCTTCCTCTTTCAAAAGACAAATGGATGCTTCTCCTCCATAACAGGAATAAACATAGTCTGGATAGGCAGTTGAATCTTCCATCAATACTGCCATGGACTGCTCCACACTGGAAGGCAGCTGGTTTACGGTATGTCATACAGACAAGGGAGAGGGCTCCCAAGGAAGAACCAGGGAACTATTATTGCTCTATTCCAACATGTTGTCATCTTTGGCAGTTCCTTCACTCGTCTACTGTAGAATTGGAAACAAGTAACAACATTAATTTCAATGAAAGAGGCAGCGCTTAATGGATCTTAGAGTCTTGTCCCAATGTGTTTGGAGGACAAGAGGCTGAAAATGTGCACACATTTCTATTTTTTTTTTTCACAAGTCAAACTCTTTTATAAGTTTCTGGCTCAATAGAGAGGTGGAAGTGGGATGCATCTATATATACATTACACATTGATTTTTATGCCAAGCCATGTTCAGCTACTTGAACTTATATTAATCTGCAACTTCCAGCATGGTCCTTAATTATTGTACACACCACAACAGTAAACTGCTTATATTAATAAGCATCTCTCCCACGGTGGATTTTACATATCCTTATGTTGCCTTATACTAGATTAGATTCTTTCTCCATTAAGTTCCGTATTGCCTACTTGGTAGTTCCAGACCAGATCTTTCCTATGGGTTGAATCATATCACTGATGATGCCATGGATTGAACCAAGGATCATTTGAATGTAATGTAAAGCTCGTAGCCTACCACAATGAATTTTTTCCCCTGGTCTCTAGAAAGGTAATACAGGGTGCTATGAAACTGGATATAAATATTTTAATTAATTTATCCAATTTCTATATTGCTCATCATACTTGTGTGCCTCTGGGCTGTTTACCAATAAAACAGTAAAAACATATAAAAGTGATAGTTAAAAACCAGATTAAAAACAAAGTTAAAATGAACAATTGCAGAGTTAAAAAGCAAAGGAAGCACCTTCAGCCCACAAGCCATCCCCAGGGATGGATGGCACGCTTGGATTCCCAGACCAGTTGGCAGAGTCCGGTCTTAATGCTCTTCCAGAAGGCCAGGAGAGTGGAGGGGTCTGCCTAGACTCCAGGGGCAAGCTCTTACATAGGGCAGGGGCAACAGTAGAGAAGATTCTCTGTTTCCTTTTTCAAATTGAACAGTATCCATTCTACCAACAACCATTGTGGCCTAACCTGTTGTTGTCCTACATTTGTTCAGAATGCATTCTCTCCACATTTTATAAAGAACCTAAAATAAGGCCAAGTGAATGTTTGAGTAATGCATTGCAAGTATCTATTATCTCTGCCACAGCAGCCAATTTCCACCCCATCCACTAAAAATATGAAATAATTCCATAAGAGAATCATAAAGCTGCCTTCTGCTCAATCTTTTCCCAACACTTGAAATGTAGGAGCTTCCCCTGTCTGATCAGAGACAATAGAAGATGATCTAGGTAGGATCTTTGTATCTCAAACCATGTCCTAATTCTGGCAGTGAAAGTGGTACAACCTAACATCTTGGAGACCTGAGAAATGTTACATTACTTCCGTGTTGGGAATATCTTGCTGATATCTCAAGCTTTCCTACAGCCTTATCTGAACTGAGGCCTTCACTACCCTATTAAAAGCCTCCATGCTCAAAATAGTTTCCAGAATCATTGTGCGATGCCATCACTTGGAAGTCAGCAGGGGGAAATGACGAGTTAGGTATGTATACATATAACCATGATCTCTGCTACTGCCAAACAGGTGTTGGGTCAGTTCCCAGTTGATTAAGCTGGTCAGCAGCTGATGGATTCCTATTTTAAGGACACTAGGCCCTGTGCTCTTTTCAGAAGGTCCTTGTAAGTCTCATAGCTTCTGAGCAAAGTTGATTAGAGAGATTTACCAGATAATAAGGGAACTGAGTTCGGATGCAATTTATCAAGCTTTCTGTAAGCAGGAAGGCTAATTCACTTTCTGTGAACACAGCTAAAGCAACTTATATGTGAATGTTTAGACACAGTCTTTGACAGGAAAAAAAATAAGGTATGTTATGATGCCAAGAACTCTCTAGCCATGTTGCTGCCTCTGAATATGCTTGCATATCTTTGACCTATCCCAATGATTCATCACTGCCTCTGGAGATAACTGAAAGTAAGGGAAATATCCTAGCATTACCTGTTCTAGGAAATACAGAGTTCCTGTACAAACACCTGTGTCACTGGAATTAGATGGGAAAAGAATGAAATTACAGAATATAACTATCACCAGATTTCCTAGTCATTGGCCACAGTTTGGTTTCAAACTAACACGGTAGTAACTGACCTCATCATTGACATCATTACTGCTTTGGTGAGTCTTTCTACTAACTATTTGGCTGTACCCTCAAACATAATCAAATATAATTATTTGAAGAATAGATGCAAAGCAGAGTTTACGGAATTCTTTTTTTAAAAAAAAATTCAATTGCCAAGAGACTGAAGATGGTCCAGTGATATGTTTGGAGAAGGCAGGTGAGATTTTAGAACTCTTTATAGAAAGGATTTTGGGATGGAATTTTGTTATTTTAAAAATATAAAATAGTTGCAGTCTAGTATCACATTTTTCTTGCTAAAACAAAATTTATAGCACTGCAATTCAACTGAATATGTTTAATTTTGAGGAATAACTGAAGGGAGCCATTTTCTTTCTTATTTAATAATAATTTTATTACAATTTACATCCTGCAACAATATCTAAACATCATCAAACATCCACATCTGACTATCCCAGATGTTGGAAAGGACTCGATAGGTACGCAAAAATGCCAAATCCAGCCTGAACATCTGGCCTACTGTATGAGGGACTATAAAAACTAATACAAACTAAAAAAAAAATAGGTGCAGGGAAAAAAAGAGAAAATAGAAAAGGAAAAAATTAGAATATAGTAAAGAAAAAGAAAAGAAATATATAGGAAATGGCTTCCTCCTTCGTCACAAGTAAACAATTTTAGTAACTTATCCCTTTCTCTTAAAATATAACAAATCCCATATCCTATGTCTTATCTATAAGCAAACCCTTCAAAACCTCATTATTTCAGTCCTGATCAACGAACGTCCATTAAGGATTACCAGTTATAACAATGTATTTATTTTAATCTCCATCAAATGTTGTCCCTTTGCAAACCCAATGTCCTCTTTGAAGGCACCAACCCTGGTTTCAGCAAGATGTTTATTATCTTGTGTCTCAGAGCTGCAAATCCTCTGGAGGCTGCTGTCTTACGGTCTTCTCCTCCCGTGCAACTGTATGGAGCACTTGTGGGCAAATCTTTAGTTCACTATTTCTTCCCCTGAAGTCCCACGAGAGGCATTTTCAAATACTTCAATCAGGATATCACAAAGAAGAAAGCCTGCTCTTCATCATTCCAGATGCAGTGCATAGAGTAGTAGTTTTAACATAAAAAGGCAAATTGGAGCTTAATGTTAGGGGGGGGGGGCAGGGCTTTTTTTCTCATAGAACACTCAGAACGGAGTTCCGGCACCTTTTTTGGATGGAACCTTATAGGGTAGGCAAAGTGGGTTGTATGACATGTGTGAGTTCTGGCACCTTTTTGTTTTACAAAAAAAGCACTGGGGGGGGGATCATTCTAATGATCAGAGCAGTTTAACAATGGAAGCAGTCACTAGGAGACATCCTGAGCACCTCTTCTACTGCAGGTGTTTAAACATCTACCTGAGAGGCTTTAATTTGAATTCTTGATCTGAAGATGGCACTAGACCTTGAAACACACTCAGATGAATGGTATAGGACGGAAGTAACTTTTTTTTAGAATGTTTTTTGAATGCATGTCTTATGTTTTACTAAAACAGGGCATATGTTACTAGCTGCAAAACCATGGGGGTGAGAGAACAGCCAGTTCCACATCACTTGATTCTGCAAACACTCAGAATGAGGTAATACATGAAAAGTAATTTATTCTCTGAAACTGCAAAAGAATTTTGAGCAGTGCTCTGCTTTAGCAATCATAACCATGCCCTTCTTTGTTGATGTACCAACTCCGACATAGGTGATCATGAAAATGCAGCTTGTGTCAGATCTGTGGGCTTTAAAGGATATAGATTCAGCAGAGAGACAGATATTTTGAAAGGCCTGGATTTAACCATGTGAAATACTTTTGACATCTATAGAAAACCACAAGGATGTCATCAAGCAAATGCCACCATTATATATTTGTGCCCCAACCTCTGTATGTTTCTGTACATTAAAAAAAATAAATGTCTGTACGTCATGACACCCATATCAAACCTTGTTTGGATTGTGTTTTAACTCTCTTATATTGCATTTCAAAACAAATTGGTTGTATAAACATATGGCAATGCCATATAAAGAGAGCCTATGAGAGCATCTTTCATCCATTCTATAGCATGATAATTATGTGTCATTCACAGAAATAATGACTGATGAAAGACATTCTTTAGAGCAAAATGTATATTGTTTTTCTCCCATAGTTGGCAATATTCTTGAAGGCAACACTATGTTACAAGCTGGTTTGGTATTTAAAGACAGCAGATAGTGGAAAGGAAAATGATTGGAAGTAAGACAAAGTTAGCTGAAATAAGATGGGCTACAAATGCCACAAACAGGGTATTGGGAGAGCATGCAATCCTGTATCCATAGATTGGCTACTTTGTGGTGAGCCCAGAATGGATAGTCATAAACAAAGTAGGGTGACCACTTCAGGACTGGAAAAATCCCGATGGCCTCTGGAGTTTGTTTTTTTATATTTCTTTGCTACCATAAACTCCAGATTATGTAGCCCTAGCAGAAAATGAGAGAGAGAGAGAGAGAGAGAGAGAGAGAGAGAGAGATGAATCAGACAATATTTGAGTGAATAAATTTCACATATTAATGTGATTGATTCAGCCCAATGCCAGCTGCTGTTCATTAACATTGTTTACTTCCATGTTTTATTAATTAGTAAGTATCTAATTTACTAGATACTTTGCAGATGATTTCAAAGGGTGTGGGTGTGTACAGCTTGTATGTGTGTATATGTATGTATGTATATTGCATTCGGAAAGTATTCAACCCCCTTCACTTTTGTCAGTTTTGTTATGCTGCAGCCTGATTCTACAGTTGTTGAAATTCATTTTTTTCTCATTAATCTACACTCAGTACCCCATAATGACAAAGTGAAAACAGAATTTTAGAAATGTCTGTAAATTTATTAAAAAGAAAAAACTGAAATATCACATTGGCATAAGTATTCAGACCCTTCACTCAGTTACTTTGTTGAAGCACCTTTGGCAGCAATTACAGACTTGAATCTTTGGGGTATGATGTGGATTGGGGGATTTTCGGCCATTCTTCCTTGCAAATCCTCTCAAGCTCAGTCAGATTGGATGGCGACTGTTGGTGGACAGACATTTTCAGGTCCCTCCAGAGATGTTCAATAGGATTCAAGTCAGGGCTCTGGCTGGACCACTCTAGGACACTCACAGAGTTGTGTGCTTAAGATCATTGTCATGTTGGAAAGTGAACCTTCGGCCCAGTCTGAGGTCCTGAGCGCTGTGGAACAGGTTTTCATTGTAAATATCCCTGTGCTTTGCTCTATTCAGCTTTCCCTCAACCCTGACCAGTCTCCCAGTCCCTGCTGCTGAAAAACACCCCCACAGCATGATGCTGCTACACCATACTTCACTGTTGGGATGATATTGGGCAGGAGATGAGCGGTGCCTGGTTTCCTCCAGATATAACATTTAGAATTGAGGCCAAACAGTTCAATCATGGTTTCATCAGACCAGAAAATCTTGTTTGTCATAGTCTGAGAGTTCTTCAAGTGCTTTTTTGCAAACTCCAAGTGGGCTTTCATGTATTTTACACTGAGGAGAGGCTTCTGTCTAGCCACTCTGCCATAAAGCCCAGATCGGTGGATGGCTGAAGTGATGGTTGTTCTTCTGGAACTCTGTCCCAACTCCACACAGGATCTCTGGAGCTAAATCAGAATGACCATCAGGTTCTTGATCACCTCTCTTGCTAAGGCCCTTCTCCCCTGATTGCTCAGTTTAACTGAATGACCAGCTCTTGGAAGAGTCCTGGTTGTGCCAAACTTCTATTTGAAAATTATGGAGGCCGCTGTGCTCTTAGGAACCTTCAGTGCAGCAGAAATTTTATTGTAGCCTTCCCCAGATCTGTGCCTTGCAATAATCCTGTCTCTGAGCTCTGAAGGCAGTTCCTTTGACCCCATAGCTTTTGCTCTGGTACAGTATGCATTGTCAGCTGTGAGGCCTTCTATAGAGAGGTGTGTGCCTTTCCAAATCGTGTCCAATCAATTTAATTTACCACAGGTTGACTCTAATCAAGGTGAAGAAACATGTCAGCAACAATCAAGAGAAATGGAGGGCACCAGAGCTAAATTTCAATTGTTGTTGCAAAGAATCTGAATACTTATGCCAATATGCTATTTCAGTTTTTTCTTTTTAATAAATTTACAGACATTTCTAAAATTCTGTTTTCACTTTGTCATAATGGGGTACTGAGTGTAGATTAATGAGAAAAAAACGAATTTCAACAACTATAGAATCAGGCTTCAGAATAACAAAATTGATAAAAGTGAAGGGGGTCTGAATACTTTCTGAATGCACACACACACATACACACATGCTATAGCTACATGGGGTGGGGTTTTTTGATAAAATTGCTTATTACAACTGGTACAGTACTTTCATATGAGTATGTGCACAATGTGCAATAAATATGAGAACAATAGATAAGGTAAAAATGAGCAGAACAAATTTCATCTTACATAGACAATTTCTGGAAATAATGCTATTTTTTTTCCAAATACTATCTACTCAGTTCCAAGCCACCTGTCTGTTTTATGGAAATATTTCACATATTCTGCCTAGGATTTTCTTTAAAAACAGTCTTGTTTCAACTCCAAATTTATTTATCTGTATAGAGTTCATCAAAAGCCTAACAAAATCATTTGATCAACTTCAGACATTTATCCGTTTTAATTTATTATGATGATTTGGAATGAACTGGATTAGAAGCCCATTTTTTGCCTGAATGATTTGTGGGTGTAAAATCTGGATCCTAAATTCATCAGTATTCTACCCACTCAAAAATATAAATATCCAAGCCAAGAAATTAATCTGATGTATAAAATAAAGCATCAAGAATTTCAGGACCAATAACAAAATGTTATTGTGCAGATAATTCAAAACATTTGAAGAGAGCGAGGATCAGCGGGACTCTAGTTTTATATTGAAGAAGTAGCTTACTACTTACACAATCAAAACTGCTCCCAAATTGGTATTGTTTTTTTGACATTCTCCTACAACACCTCTGACAGAGGGACAGTTTGGTAGATAAGTTGCCTTTGCATGATTAATGCAATATGTAAGACGCAGTTAGCCATCCCTTCCTTTTCCTAGTGGCACTATCATCATTTATGTGAAACAACAATCTCTATATCTGAAATGTTAAATGTGCCAAAGGGATCATAAGCAACAAGACAAACAAATAATAGAATAAAATATAAAACATGGAATTGGAGATTAATTGCTGAATATGGTAACAGCAACCTGTGATAGAAAGGAAGTATATGTGAAACTTAATAGAATTCTTAATGACTGGTTCAGCACTGAGCATGGACTCAAAGATTCAAGCTAAAGTTTTTAAGAAATTCAAGGATATCTCATGCTGTCCAGATAAGCTACTTGATAGTTCTGCACAGGAAACAGCAATTGTGATCCATATTGGGACACATGACATTGACAAATGTAGTTAGCTTGTAATACAAATCTAATTTAGGCCGTCAAGTAGCAGACTGTGGCCAACTCACCACCGCCAACTGCTGCAGGACAACTCGCTGCGGGACAATTCAATGTGATAGTAATCGTTTCATTCAGGCACTTTTATTATTGCTGACCACCTTTTGTCGAAATTATTGTCACTCTTGTATTTCTGGATTGACTTTCTTTATTTTATTATTATTGGCCATGGGTTTCCTCAAAATTAATTTAACTTTTGTATTTGTTGAATTGCCCTGTGGTGAGTTGTCCGCGGCGAGTTGTCCCATTCCGCTGCCAAAGTATCTTTCTAAGAAATGCACAGGGCCAGCTAGACAAGGAGAACTCAGAGGTCTCAGTTTGTGGATAAGATAGTGGCAGGCAAAAGGGTGAGATTCAGCAGGCACTGCAGAAGAGTTCGGGAAAAGCTGAATCTGTGCACGAGAGTTAGGCTTCATTTGCACTGAAATGGAACCAGTCTGTGGATATATAATATCAAAAAGATTTAGCATTTTTTAAACATATCCCTCAGGGAAAGACAGCTGGCGTTAAACACCATCTGGTTTGAAGGGCTGTAGATATCTCAGGAAATAGGGAAGAATTAGGGAAGAAATCAGATCAATGTTGAAATGGGCTAATGCTTCATAGTGCCTAGAGGTTATTTTAAATCACAATAAATACATAATTTGAATAGTATAGGGCAAAAAACCTAAAGAGGAACAACAGGATATTCTTTAAAGATACTCGAAGCAGAAAACAAATCACAGAATTGATTGGCCATAAGGCAGCAAATGAGTAAAAGGGATCCTCAAGGAGGATGTGGAGATTTCAGAGAAACGTTTAAATTTTGTGCACCCCTACTACAGAAAATATAGACAAATACCTGAGCTGGTATTGACTTTCTTAATTCAGCTATTAAAGTTTGTCTGATTTCTTTAAGAGTGGAAGTCACTCCAGTTCTCACTGCTTTTGTGCCCACCCATGGTCATTCTGTTTCTTTATTTAGGTAGGGAAATATCTCTTGTAAGGTTTTCCACCTAGCCTCACAAACTCCTCCTGGCTACTCAGGAATTTCAAAGAGCCAAAAGAAACTCCTGAGCCGAGGTTTCAGCAAAGAAAGCAACTTTAATTTGGCCAAGATAGAGTTGGGTAACCTTCTCCCTCTTCGTGGCTGCTTAGAGGGACGAAGGCACACCCAGAAGAGACTTCTACTTTTTATACCTTTTCAAAACAAAGAGATTCAGGTCTCTGAACCAGGAGCAAGGAAGCACAGAAAAACAAATTCCAAGGTGATGACTCATACACATCAATCCAGGCTAACACACCTTCCCCCCTCCCTATTTCTTGGACCACTGAACCTTACCTTGCTCCTTTCATGTAAGCAATCTCCTGCATATTTAGCATGAGACATTTACTTTTTCAATATACATAAAACACTTGCTTCTACAGGTATCTATAAGGCTCCTTGCATATAAAAAAATTATATAAAATGGCTACAAAATAATACTACTGATATCAAGCTTAAGCATAATAAAATCATAAGCACAATAAGGTCCCTTCACTCTGAAAGCAAAAGCTGATGGAGTTAGCAGAGATGGCTAAATTGACTGCTCTAATTAAAAAAAAGAATGTAGCTAACTTTGTTTCCACTTGGAAACCGCTTCTGGACTTTGTGTGTGAGGTAGAAAAAAAATGAAACTTTGAGTTTTGCTGATTAGATAGGTTGTTATAGAAATGGCTTGCATGTAATACTATGTAAAAGTAAAAGGTTGAGGCTTTATATTATTATTTTATCCTACTGTGCTAAAAAGATTTGGAAATCAATGTTTTTCTTTCTTTTTCCCCTTTCCCCCTACACTTTTCCTCTTCCATTTTTCCTCACTTTCCTGTTAGTGAGACCCTCAAAAAATGAATAATGAGGAATTTAGAGGACAAAAGACAACCAAAGAAGATGGAAAGAAATGTGGACGTGTAAAAGCACAACTGGCTTGCGAGGTTAGAAAAAATATGTGTAAAGAAATGTCCTGGGTATAGGCTATATTTCCTTTTAATCCCCCCCCCCCTTATCTTAGGGCCCTAATTTCTTTGGTTTACTATTTATTAGTTCTTTTCTGTACTTTGCATAACCTTGGTTACACCCAAAGAGTACAGAGAGAGATGGGGATCATGTAGGTTTAAATTAAAGATTTTAAGTAGAGAATGGAATATGTTGAATAATGTTATAGGATACGTACACTGATCTTTAAAAAAAGAAAAAGAAGGTCAGTCAGGATGGGCAAAGCAATCAGACAGACCTGATGAATATAAATGTTTGTTTGCCACTCAATCTGAGCTTCCATGTGGTTCGGATTTCTAAATGTTTCCTGTTCAGTAGCCAGATGGAAAGGAAGTTCCACGTGCTTCCTGGATTCAGAAGTGGCATGATAAAAAGGGCAGCCAGTAAAAGCAAATACAAAGTACAATGACTTCAGCCGTATGCAGCTTTGTTTCATCCCATTCAAAAACCATTATTGTTTCTGTAGATTGATCTCAGTTCAGCCTACAGAAATAACACTTGAAAGGCGGTGGAATTGCTTTTCTCACTCATCCGTCAAAAAAACATTTTATGATTTGTTTCTGCACTGAGAGACGTCACAGTTGCTTCACCTTGTCCTCAGTTCACACAAAGCACATTTTAAAAAGGCATTATAAGAATCTAAGGGTGGATAGATTCCCCTCTGTTCCTCCCTAATTCCCTCTAAGGATGGGAGAGGTCTGGAAAGGAAATATATTGATGGCTGAATGTTGTTAAAGGCTTCATTTAGTTGAATATGGAAGAATCTTAGCAAACTACATTGGAGTCGCTGCTCCATCGCTGCTCCATCACTGCTCCATGTCTTTCTCTTTTTCTCCTTTAATATTTTACCTTAAAACTGATCTTTTAGTTTAGTCTCCTTTTCTGAAAAAAAAATCCATTATTCCAACTAACCACCTGGGTACTTTAAATGGCCTAGACTAAAATTATGTCTGCCCTGGTCCTATGCTTTGAAAAATAGGCTATTTTCTGAGCCAGCTCTCTGGACTAGCAGCAGCCTGTCCTCGTTCAACTACTACTAGTGAGTTATGACTCAGAAATAGAAAAGAGAAAGAGTAAATTGTCCCAGTCCAGTTACTTATGATTTAGAAGGGCTTCAGACATGTGTAGAGGAATGTGTTCTCACAAATGGGGTGACAATTATTGGAGAATGGAATAGCAGGTTGTAGAAACAGTGTTTTCCCATTGAAATAATTATCTGCTTGGTAGGGGAAAAAAAGCATAATAAAACTGGCCCCCAATTTGCATTGAGAAAGAATTTAAGCAACATATTAAGTTAATTTGCAAGTAAATAGCAAGTCATAAAAATAGCAACCATTTTTTTCTCCAAATATTAAATTCAGCAGATTTCAGAGATAATTTGGCTCAAACCATTGTACATCTTCTACAGTATAAAAGGTCTGTAAGCAATTTTTTTTCTTAACAGCTTTTTAAAAAGAGTGAGTGAGAGAAAGACGTTAGGCAAACTACAAAATAATGGCCACCTTGGCCATAGGAGAGTAGCAATAACTGCAAACTAGCTAAGAAATAATGACTTGAATAGCAATCCATCACGATTTTATATCTTTTGGCTTTAGAACTGAGTGCTAGATCAGTTTAAGCCAAGAACCTTTAGCTGACTTGGCTGATGTCAAAAAAGCTAAGCAGGGTCATATCTGGTTCATATTTGGATGGGAGATCACCCAGAATTACAAGGACGATAGGTTAGACTGGGATATCTAAAAGCTTCCTGGAAGAAGGTAATGGCATTACTTCTATACTGTGGCCAAAAAACATTATAAACTTGCCTACCTAGCATCTGGAAGTTGAGTGTGAAGGAAATATACTGGTTTTTTTTTTCTCAGTTTAAGATTAGATGCATTTACTGATTGACACTTTTATCTCTTTTGGGATGACATTGCCCACCCACTATTAACATTTGTGGTGTTTAAATAGGGGTTTATTGTTTTTTATTTGTCAGGTGCATTTTCTATGTTTTGTATCTCATATTAATTTTTAAACCCTTACTGAATTATAACATGAAATGTGTACAGTGTATAAACCATTGCTTCCTTTTTCTTAGATTTTGCAGAGCAGCCCACTGAATACATGTGGAAGTGATATCTCAATATGGTCTTGGGAAATAGACAACTTAGCCACAGATTTGAACAGAAGATTAGTGTAGGGCTTCCTGAAATTTTAAATATAGTTCATCTTTTGCCAAAAGTGAACCTCTCCTTGCTGCCAATAATCTTTCCCTAAATATTTATTGAGGTTTTAAAGCTAATATATTCTGATTGGCTGAATTATGTATGAGTGCAACAACAACAAAAAGAGAGATCCTTCTCTGAAAGCTGCATTTCTTTCTTTCTTCTTTGATAAAACTTCTTTCCAGAACTCATCTGTTTCTCTTTTCCTCACATATCATTATTATGCTCATTCTGGCTTTGCTTACTATTGGCACAAATGCAGCTGGCACATGAAGTCTGGGGTCTACAGTCTTAGAATCATTTGCTTGGGTAAAAAAAACCCTCAAAACAACATTGAAATACTAGAATTGTGCAGCACAGCATAAGGAATAGATTTGCTACCAAATAAACACACTGCTGCTTTTTTTTTTTAGTCCCATTTGTTCACTTAGGATCTGGTACGATTTTACTGATTTGATTTTTAAAAATCAAAAATATTGTAAGTACTGTATCATACAAAAATATCTGTGATAGATTATCTAAAATTTAAATTGTGAATAGTATGTGCTTTGTGGATCACCTTTTCCCACAAACGCTGCTACTTTAAATGTTAAGGGCTAGCATCTAGCTTCTCCCACTAAAAACATCTTGAATTTGGCAGATAGATCAAGATTTGAAGATTAGCAATGATTTTGAAGTGTTGCTAGTTTTCTCTTAATAATTCTAATGTTCAGTTCATTCAACCAGAGGCCACCAGTTAGCCAACCTTGGCAAGGTTGGCCCTGCTTAGTACTTGGGGGAGAGATCACCAGGAAATTCCAGAGCTGTAGGTTACAGTGGGAAATGGGGAAAAAAATCCTGGAAGAAGGGAATGGCAAACCACTTCTATGTTATTGCCAAGAAAACTACATGGAGTCATCCATAAAGTCTCATAGAGTCAAGCTCAGTTAGCAGAGAGAGTGTCCTGTTTAACGATCAGTTCAGCAGGACTTTTAAAAGATTCTTTTTGAAAAGTTTCCTCTGCTGGGTATCTAATCCGGTTCTTTCTTTATTGCTCTTTAACTGCTCCCCATTTTGCCACACAACACAACCACTATCTCCTTTCTAACACCATTTTGCCTCTTGTTTAATACACATTTTAATGACTGTTTTTCTTAATTTTGTTATTGTCACCACTCCCCTGAGCAAACTTTCATTAGACTGTCCGGTTGAAAATAAAATGACTCCCTAATGAGCATGAAATCATTCATTTTTAAATGTTATGGAATGGAAATTAAATGCTTCTCATCTTTCATACACCAATAATTTATTCTCATGTTCATTGCCAAGCTTCCAGTTCTCAAAATGCCTTTAATTCAACATTTGGCATGCTTCCAAATACAAAGAGGATAATTTCTTTTGCCTATCCTAACTTATAAGAACCTTCCATATACTAGTTCTTTTGGGGGGGGGGTTGTAATATCTTCTACTCCCATATTATGGAAGGGACCAAACTGGCCTGGCTGCAGGAAGAAGAAGGATGAAAGGTTGGTCATCTGCAATGAGGAAGTCTTCTTGTCTCCAGAGCAGAATTTAAAGAAAAAAATGGCAATGAGGTAGTATATAAAAAATAGATAGGTAAAAGTTTCTTGGGATGAAATGGTGAATCTAGGATGGCTCTGCTAAGAGTGGAACTGGCAACCACAGTGGAATGAAGAGCTGGCAAGTGGATCAGTTTTTCATAATTCCTCTCCGGACAAGGAGAGGACTTGGGATTGCCCACAAATGCTCTAGATAGTTACTCTCCTGAGAAGACTGTAAGACAAGGATCTCCTGCAGGTTTAGAGGAGATGAAGAAACACGATCTTTGCCTAATCTTTGCCTTGAATGCATTTGGGTCAATACTTGAATGCATTTGGGTCAATATAAAACGGAGAAAAAATGACATTGCCATAGGTGTATACTATAGGCCACCCAACCAAACAGAGGAAATAGACGAACTTTTTGCTAGTCAGCTAACTAAGGTATGTAGGAAGCACATCACAATAGTAATGGGGGACTTTAACTACCCTGACATCAACTGGGAGACAAACTCTGCACCAAGTGGAAGATCAAACAGTTTCCTGACAAACCTAGCAGACAACTTTGTCTCCCAAAAAGTAGAGAAGAGAACTAGGGGATTAGCCATTCTGGATCTAATTCTCACTAACAGAGATGAAATGATAGAAGGTGTTGAAGCCACAGGAACCTTGGGAGGTAGTGATCATGTAATATTGGAATTCAACATTATGGAAGCACAAGCAATAGAACACAGTCAAACTAGAGTCTTGGACTTCAAGAGAGCTAATTTCAATAAACTTAGAGAGAGCTTGGAAAGGATTCCATGGATGAGAATCCTCAAGGGGAAAACAACTCAAGAAGCTTGGGAAATTTTGAAAAGCGAGATAAAAGCCCAGTCTAGCACAATACCAACAAAGAGGGAAAATAACAGCTCTCAAAAGAGACCAGCATGGCTGCAAAAAGAACTCTCTGATAAATTGAAAGATAAAAAGGACAAGTATAGAAAGTGGAAAGAGGGGCACATAACAAAGTCAGAATATCAGCAAATAGCCCGAGCCTGCAAAGATGAAGTGAGGAAAGCTAAGGCTCATAATGAACTAAGGCTTGCGACCAAAGTCAAAAATAATAAAAAAAGCTTCTTTCAACATGTAAAAAATAAGAAAAAAGTGAAGGAAATGATTGGTCCATTAGTGGGTGAAAGTGGCAAGAAGGTGACAAGCAATAGTGAGAAAGCAGAACTATTTAACTCGTTTTTTTGCATCTGTCTTTACACAAAGGGAAAAAACAGACCAACCTATCAAAAATAGTGCCATAAAAAACAGAATAGAAACACAAGTTAAGATAGGCAAGAAAATGGTAAGTGAGCACCTGTCCAGCCTAGACGAGTTCAAATCACCAGGACCAGATGGATTACACCCCAAGGTTCTCAAGGAACTGGCAGATGTGATCTCAGAACCACTGAACTATATTTTTCAAAGATCCTGGAGCACTGGGGAACTACCAGAGGACTGGAAAAGAGCTGATGTAGTTCCCATCTTCAAAAAAGGAAAAAAAATGGATCCAGGAAATTACAGACCTATCAGCCTGACCTCAATACCTGGGAAGATTCTGGAAAAGATAATCAAACAACGAATCAGCGAACACCTAGAGGCAAACAAAATCACTACTAAAAGCCAACATGGGTTTGTCAAAAACAGATCATGCCAGACAAACCTTATTGCATTCTTTGACCAAGTGACAAAATTAGTGGATCAGAGGAATGCTGTGGATATAATTTACTTGGACTTCAGTAAGGCATTTGATAAAGTAGATCACAACCTACTACTTGATAAGATAGAAAAATGTGGGTTAGACAGCATCACCACCAGATGGATTCGTAGCTGGCTGACCGGCCGTACTCAGCGTGTGGTCCTCAATGGAACCGCATCTACATGGAGGGAAGTGTGCAGTGGGGTGCCCCAGGGCTCTGTTCTGGGGCCAGTGCTCTTCAACATCTTCATCAACGATTTGGACGAGGGGATAGATGGGGAACTCATCAAATTTGCGGATGACACCAAGCTGGCAGGAATAGCCAACACTCCAGAAGACAGGCTTAAGATACAGGAGGACCTGGACAGACTTGAACACTGGGCGCTATCTAACAAAATGAAATTCAATGGTGAAAAAAGTAAGGTTCTACATTTAGGCAAGAAAAACCAAATGTACAGGTATAGTATAGGGGGTACCTTGCTCAATAGTAGTAACTGTGAGAGGGATCTCGGAGTCCTAGTGGACAATCACTTAAATATGAGCCAGCAGTGTGCTGCAGCTGCCAAAAAAGCCAACACAGTGCTGGGCTGCATTAACAGAGGGATAGAATCAAGATCACGTGAAGTATTAATACCACTTTACAATGCCTTGGTAAGGCCACACTTGGAATACTGCATCCAGTTTTGGTCACCACGATGTAAAAAAGATGTTGAGACTCTAGAAAGAGTGCAGAGAAGGGCAACAAAGATGATTAGGGGACTGGAGGCTAAAGCATATCAGGAACGTTTGCTGGAATTGGGTATGTCTAGTTTAATGAAAAGAAGGACTAGGGGGACATGATAGCAGTATTCCAATATCTCAGGGTTGCCACAAAGAAGAGGGAGTCAAGCTATTCTCCAAGGCGCCTGAGGCAGGACAAGAAGTAATGGATGGAAACTAGTCAAGGAAGAAGCAACCTGGAACTGAGGAGAAACTTCCTGACAGTTAGAACAATTAACCAGTGGAACAACCTGCCTCCAGAAGCGGTGAATGCTCCAACACTGGAAGTTTTTAAGAAGAGACTGGACAGCCATTTGTCTGAAATGGTATAGGGTTTCCTGCCTGAGCAGGGGGTTGGACTCGATGACCTCCAAGGTCCCTTATTATTACTTTATTATTATTATTATTATTATTATTATTATTATTATTATTATTATTATTATTATTATTATTATTATTATTATTATTATTATTATTATTATTATTATTATTATTATTATTATTATTATTATTATTATTATTATTATTAACCATAGTTGGCACTTGTATAGACACAGGGTTTGCATATTTCCTTTTCTAATCAATTTGGAAATTGCTTATTATTACGAACCTTTGGATCAACACCTTTTACAGTGTGGATTATTAAATCAAGCTTGATTTAGTGGGCTTGATTTTGAAATTTGAACTCCACCTTTTTTAACCAAATATACCCAGTTAGCAATCACATATATTGTATGTAGTGTTATATAATTAATTGGCTTATTGTTGTTCTCAAATGTTTGCAAATGAAATGAGGTATATCTCCCATAAAGATTTTAATGCTAAAGATCCAGGATATATTATTAGACTTGATATATGTATTTTTATTACTACATTGTTGTTACTTTTATTTTTGAAATAAAACAAAGCAAGCAAAGTCTGCTATTCAAATACAATCAAATAGTCAAAATAAAAGTGCTCATATCTAGTTCCTCTTCTGATTATCACTGTTTTCCTTCAGTCCATTCTCTCCTTATTTGCAATAGACATTTGCAACTGTCATGTAACAATAAGTACATAGTGTAGTGAAACTAGAAAAGGTATAAGCAGTTGAGCAAAATTGCAAACTGTTCCCCAAATATTCTAAATGAAAAATAAGTCTGGAAATGGATGGAAACAAATCTATTTGGCCAGGAAATGTATATATCTGTCAGCAATTAAACCGTTGGCGCTTGCTCTATCTACCACACACAGTGCTCCCAGTCTGTTTTGAAATGGTCAATTCTTGGATCAAAGATCTTATAAAAAAGAAATATTTGGAACCTTCTCATAAGCCATTTATGCTACAAAATTCTTTGCCCTGAAACATATGCTAGCTTAGAAGGATAAGAATAAGACATATGAAACACTAACCTTAACTTTAATCCTAATCCTGACAGATGTGTTGGTATTACTTATTTCTTCAGTGACAATCCGCAAAGATGTGCATTTCTTGACAAAACAGTGGAAATAACAATGCTACACTTGTTTCCATTAGGTTTCTTTTCACAATTTTAAAATTCAGAACTGGATGGAAAACACAGATAAGCCCACAGAAGTTTGCAGTTCTGTCTAGGTATCTCAACACTTTGTAAAAAGAACAGATTTTTTTCTCCCTTTCCTGCATTGAAATTAAACCACTGAGATAAAAAAAAAAGCCTGAGGGGGAAAAAACAGAGCTGGATGTTTATATGACAGAACATTAGGCTTTGATTCTGAGTTCAGCTCTGGCATTCAACACAGACTCCTCAGCTGATCATAAGCTTACCAAGAGAATTGTTTCTTAAACTTAAGATGGTTCCAACACACATTCACAATGAGCCCCTGAATTCAGTTCTTTGATCTCAGACTCAGAATAAGAAAATAAAGTAGAATTACAGAGACTGAAGAGGTCATTTGGCCCTCTGGGTCTAACTTTTTGTTCAGTGCAGAAATAAGAATAAACATCCCTGGCATATAACTATTTGGCTTCTGCTTCAACGTATCTAGCAAAGAAGTTCTCCTGGCATACTTCTCCTATCACAAGGACATTTTCCTAACAATGAAACAAAATCCACCTGCCTGCAACATGAACATTCTTCAATGGCCTGCATTTTGAGATGCTAAAAAAAAAAAAATAGACTATTTTAAATGTGGCATCTGTGCAAGTGGCAGTCCTGCAAGTTTCAAATCTATGCACTCTTTTTTGCAATATATATACAGTATAACAATACCGAAGAGTTACTTGGTGCAATGGTTAAAGATGCAAGATTAGAAGTGGGGAGATGATGAATTCTAATTCCGCTTGACCCAGTGTAGAAAGTAAGGAAGATGATGACCTCCAAGGAAATATGGAAGAACCACTAGGCAAAACAGACTGAATCATTTTTTAAGTCCAGAGGAACAAGGTAACATTTGCAAGCAACTCAGATAGAGGCTGCCCTGATTCTCTAGAGCAGGGGTCTTCAAACTTGGCCCTTTTATGACTTGTGGACTTGAACTCCCAGAATTCCTCAGCCAGGCACGCTGGCTGAGAAATTCTGGGAATTGAAGTCCACAAGTCATAAAAGGGCCAAGTTTGAAGACCCCTGCTCTAGAGTATAAGAAGCACTAGCAGGCTTACAAATTTCTGTTATTTTAGCCAATCTCAAAAAAAAAAACCCAAAATACTTAGCTTTAGAGTAAAGCAAAGTAATTGTAGAGTTGATTTGCAGGTCTGATTTAGCTAGTGGGACTGACATATAGAAACCATTGGGATCGCTTTGGTCCAGCTATTGTTTTTCACCCGAGGAACAAAGCAGTTTCCATCCTATTGAAAATATTGGCCTGATTGTTGTCTCTCTCTCTTTCTCTCTCTCTCTCTCTCTCTCTCTCTCACACACACACACACACACACACACACCCCTTTCTAGAACCAGAGAATATCTGAATAAATAAATGCCCTAAAATGTTACCAAGAAGACTATATGGACTGTATTGTCCATACGCTATAGATACCAGGAGTCTGGAGCTATTCAAAGGTATTAAACATAATCACTCTCAGAGATGCCCAAAGGTACGCAATTCTTGTTTTCAAATTCAAAGTTAGAATAAAACAGAAATGATAAAAAGTAAGGTTGCAGGTTTTTAATGAATCATCTTACCATGAAAAGGCATTGTTACAGGATTAGATAACATCAAGGGGATTATTTTCTAAATTATTGCAACAACTTAAATTCACAAAGCTTCTGGAAACAACATATAACAATAGATTCAAAGCAAAGTGTTGAATTCTCAGGAAAAGTTTTTTTTCCAGTAAATAGAACTATAATAATGAGTTTCAATTAGTGGTTGTGGGAAGAGCAGTCCTATTTTATATTCAACTTACATAAAGATTTGTCAGGATGTGAGTTTATTATTCACGACACATCTTGGTACTAAAAAAAAACAAAAAATGAAAAGCAAGTTATAAATGCAATCACAAATCTTTTTGAAATTTTAAACTTTAGTTCTGTATGGAATTCAGCCTTCCAGTTATCCAATCTTCTTACAATATGGAATACATTTTCATTGCTGTATATGGGGAAAGTGTCCATTTACACTTTTTACACTTTAACTTTTGGGGTTCTTTTTTCCTGCCTAAGTCCATGCAAATCAAAGAACACATTGTTCAAATTGATGGAAGATAAAGAAGAAAAAGAACTAAGAGCTGTTTCTTCCTGGTATTGCAGTGGAACTGATGGACAACAACACTGTATTTCAGATGAAAGTTACAACAGAAAACAGTTGGTGTTTCATCAGAAATTTAATTTACTTCTGTCATTCGCCTTTATTCACATCCCCAAATTTAGGCACAATATTGCAATTAAAAGTAGAACATAAAATACATATATTAGAAAAATACATACGATGTAAATATTACTGAGACTGCGGTTCATAATCACAGTGGTGTACAGAATTGCATATATTAGGAGAAATCCACATAATAATTTATATAATTGTTTTAATGCAGATGTTTTAGAACAGGAGTGGGAAACTATGGCCCTTTTATGATCTGTGAACTTCAGTTTCCTGCTGGCTCAGGAATTCTGGTAGTTGAAGTCCACAAGTCATAAAAGAGGCCATAGTTCCCCACCTCTGTTTTAGAAGAAAAAATAATTGTAGCTGATGTGAAAGTAGGACAAGATTCAAAGCATCCAAATAAACCACATTATGGATTAGCTCCATGTGTGAATACAGCCATTTTGTCTCCTGGCTGCTCCATTGCTCTACTCTTCTTGCCCTTGTAACTGGCCTGGAGATAAAAATGGGCAAAAAGCAACTTCTTGGTCAGGAGAGAGAACTATAATGGGAATGCAAGACAGGAACAAATATTGTTCTTGATTTTGTCTGCAACAACCCCCCTGGAGTTATATCAGTGTATTAGAAATGATAGCAATATCTGTTTTTTTGCTCTTATATATTTTATTTCAAGGAGCTAATATATTTGCATTCTTAATACAGCTAAGGGTCTAATTATGTAATAGTGATTAAGGAACATTTGCTGAAAATTATCTGATTTAGATTTGATTTAACAACCCGCCCAGATATGTGTTTTTCTTGATCTGGCTTTATCCTTCAGAATCAATATTTGGTATTCTCCATTTTATAGATATGTTTTAATTTCATAATTGTATTTTGTTAACTTTTCTGGATTCTGCTTTTCCACATAAAGGCCAATGGTTCACATACAGTAAAATAATGTTTACTGTATAAACCTACTTTGCTGTCCTCATTTTCATGCTGTCCTATTCCTATTCCTTAATTTTAAATATTGTTGATTTTCATCATGCAAAAGTGAAATAATTGACCTATCATTCTGAAGCAAAATTATAAGCCCTTTTCTTCAGACTTAATGAATGAGAGTGGGTATTTTCCAGTATATAAAGTACTGAGTTTTAAAGGGTATACAGAGAGGTTTTCCTGCCACAATTTGTGAGGGAAACAGGATCTGATGATTTTTGAGATGGGTAAAATTCTAGACTACTAACAACATTCTCATGGATGAAACCATAAGATTAAGAATTAGAGACAGGTACATCTGAATATGTTCGTAATGCAGTTTGCTAAACATTAAATGTTGTTGTGCAGATCATCACTCAACTTCTAGGGTTGTGATGAAAGTGAGTTGTAGCTACATAATGGACCATAATGGAGCCTGCCTATTATGATGGCAAGTTGTGACAATCATAAAGTAGGTCATCACACATCAGACCCAGTTTTATGATCTTTTTGCAGTGGTCGTTAAGTAAACATATCAATTGTTAAATGAACCCATTGTTCACTATGGATTGTTTTTACCGAAAACTGGAAATAAATGCTGTTTTTTGGCAAAAACATTGTAAATTGTGGTTCCATGATCTTGGGATGCTATAAATGGCTGCAAATATGGGCCGGTTGCTGAGAACTCAAAATGTGGCCATGTGTTCACTGGGGGTTGGTCGTTGGAACTTCAGAACCTGGTCATAATGATTCGTTATAATTTTGAATGGTCACTAAGTGATCAGTTATAAGCCAGGAATTATCTATATAGTATATAAAAAAAAGATTAGTCCCTGTTCTGTGACTTTTTCAGGCAATGCGTTTTAGGTATGGCAAAAGCACAGCAACTAGTTACTTTAATTTTTTAATCTGTTTGTTTAGTGCCAGGAAAGACAAGGTAAGCTTGTAAGATTTCTTCAATTGTGAAAGTGAGACTGAATATTACATACTTTGAATTTGTACAGGGCAGTAAAAGTTTGGTCTCTCAGTGTTATAGCAATATTTAATGTAATCCTCTCCTACCCTACCTCTCATGGTTAATAAGCTATGAAATTCACCTAAAACAAGAACAAATGGAAAATAAGATGGGTATTTTTGAGAAATTTGATTTAGGTTTTTTTTGATCAATGTGTTTTCTTTACTTGCAACCACTACAGTGCATTGCGCTTCTGTCAATCATACTATATTTCCTCCAGTGTTTTAATGAAGAGAACCACATGAAAGCTTTGTGGGCACCATGAGTAAGATTTTGTACAGTTATTTGAGCCTGCAGTGGGCTTAGTGTTTCAAATACTTACAAAAAATATTTGAAAGATAAGTTTGGATAAAATTGCCTACAGTATATGGCAGGGTATATAATCCCCAGAGGCTACTTTAGTAACGGCATTTAATTCATTCTGTGTAGAATATTGACATGTGTAAAACACTGACATTTGTAAAGTGACAAACTATATTATGGGGCAATAAAGTTATCAGCATTATTTTACAGAGATATCCCTATTTATATTTTAAACAGAAACAAATTAAAACTCTAAAGTGGACAACTTATGTGACACTGAAATAACAAAAGAAAATGAATATAGTGTAAATGTGCAGAGTTTTATTCTGAAAATAATGTCTTGGTAAAATAACAACACCCCTTCCATATATAGGGATTAATGGCTATCAAAAGACTTCAAATTTACTTTACACTTTCTAGCTTGCTGCTATAATCTACTAAAATGATCTGTGGTCAACAATATGTTTACTCTTTAATTTTCCTTATAATGGTCTTTATTTAGCTTTTCTGATATTTTTTGGTAGTATACTGTATCAGAAGATGGATATGAAAAGGAGGAAGCCCCCTACCCGAGTCCAGCAGAGAGGGGAGCATTGGTGGCACAGTGGTTAGAGTGCAGTATTGCAGGCAAACTCTGCCCACAGCCCGGAGTTCGATCCTGATTGGCTCAAGGTTGAATCAGCCTTCCATCCTTCCGAGTAAAATGGGGAGCCAGATTGTTGGGGGCAATATGCAAGTAATGCTTATATTGTGAACCGCCTAAAGAATGGTGTAAAGTGCTATGGGATGGTATATAAGCCTAAATGCTATTGCTATTGCTATTATTTTTCTTTAACGGCAGCTGGTTCTTTATAACCAAAATATGAATAATAAATGACAGCATTTGCATAAATTGCTTCCAGATATCTCAATAAAGAAACAAGCCAACTCCCCACACATACACATACACCAGTAAACAACTTGGATTACTCTTCGTCTTTCCCAGGATATAGAAGTTTCCCATATCTGGGAAAATATGTGTCTTGTGTGGGAGAGTGACCTAAAATCCAAAAAGAAGTGTGGATTAATTAGCCTGTAAGAGCTGTTTATTTCTCTTGTTTCTAAATAAAACCATGTTAGTTGCCAATAAATGCCAAATCTTTTTTTTTCTTTTTTCCTTTAAGAAACTATTGTTGAGGCTTCAATTCTCCTCCCTTATTATTGAATCACCAGTGCTCACTGAAGTCCCACTGTGCCAACAAATGCCCAGCTTTAGTACTGTAAAACAGGGGTCCCCAACTTCCGGTCTGTGGACTAGTACCGTGCCGCGGCATGCCAGCAACCGGTCCGCACAAACAAGCAAAGCCCCATCTTCCGGTCCACGGAAAAACCTCTCTCCATGGATCCTGGTGCCCAAAAGGTTGGGGGCCTCTTCTGTAGAACCAAAGAAGGAAAGCATTCTGTGGGCTTGCAGATAATTTTGAAAACCAAAGGAGGTTGAGGCTAAGACTGAAAACTAATATGCTATCCAAAGCCTTAAATGTGACTCGGGCAAACTAAGTATCTTCTGTGTCTGGCATTGATATCTCAATTGTTCTGCCCGCTCATTGATTCCTGCTGCTGAACAATCAAACTGAAAATTCTCCAGGTCTATCTACCTATTATAAAAGTATGGAAGGCAGTCATTAGTTTTACAAGAGGAACTTAATGTAGAAGCCTGGCTGAGGAATTCTGGGAGTTGAAGTCCGCAAGTCATAAAAGGGCCAAGTTTGAAGACCCCTGCTCAAGATGTTCATGTTGGAGTCCTGAATCTACCTCTAAGGGCGGTATTTGAAGCAATGTATCTCCTTGTATTAAGGTGTATCATTAGAAAATAAAAATCATTATAGACCTTCTCAGCTGCAACACTTCTGTTTCTGAAATCTGAAATCCCCTTTTCCAGATGTATTGGATCATGGCCAGCTTTCATGATAATTGTTCATGATGGCTTGGACAATGATAATAACATTCCAAATCATGTTGGTTACCAACATATACCAAACTTCTTGGCATACAGAGCAGCAATGTGAGAAGCCTATTCTACAGACGGGCTTAATAACACAGATATTTCCACTAAGTGTAACAATTCCAGCTACCAGAATATGAAAACTTAAAACTCCAGAGATGACCAGATTGAAAAATTGATTATGTGGTTCCTTTACTCTGAAAAAGATGTCTTTTGAGTGATGAATGAGGAAGGAAGGAAACAAGCAAACATCAGCACAAGAACCATAGAGACCAGACTTCAAGAATCCCTCAAAATACAACACATTTAGAGGATGGGGAGCATCAAATTAGACATTTGGAACTTCTTTATGATAGCGTAGCAGAGTATTGCCGTGATTATTCATTCCAAGAAAGTATCGTCCCAGTATTTTTCTGTGATGCTCATCCTAATGGTTCTGAGGTTGGAAACTGACCAAAGAGAGAAGCAACCTGAAATTATGGAGAAAGTTCCTAACAGTGAGGACAATTAACCAGTGGAACAGCTTGCCTCCAGAAATCATGGGTGCTCCATCACTGGAGATTTTAAGAAGAGACTAGACAGTCACTTGTCTGAAATGGTATAGGTTCTCCTGCTTGAGCAGGGGGTTGGACTAGAAGATCTCCATGGTCCCTTCCTATTCTGTTCTGTTCTGTTCTGTTCTGACTAAACCTTTTACCTTTGTTTGGTTTAGCAAGCAAGAAAGTCTTGCTTAGCTGCAAAGTCTGAGGATACTTCCTGCAAAATGAACCAGCTACAGAATGTGTGGGCAGTGCAGTGCCCTCCCCCCCCTTGTTTTTTGACAATGGAGAAGGAAAGATTAGCCTTCCATGCACTCCCGCATGCATATAGTACAGAGAGCCACATTCTTTCTACTGCCTGCCAAATTATGTAACATGCTTCACTTTTATCTCCAGATGGAGCTCATACTCGTCCCTTTATCCAGCTGAGATTCACTTCTCAGAAGAAGGCTAAGGGGGAGAGGAAGTCAGTAAAAACAAAAAGAGGCCTTAATTTATTACCACACTGAATTGTTCAGTGACACACAGGCTACAGAAATATTTGGGGCTGATCCAGAATCTCTTTTCTCCGGGAGGGAGACAGGAAACGCTCTCCCTTCATCAGTATTAAAGTGCATAATACCCAACATCGTGCGAATGAATTAAAGAATTTGCTGCACTTTCATAGGATCAGATCAAATCCACCTTTTACTATGACCTTTGGGCTAGAAAGCACAACAATAAAATATATGATTATTATAAAAGTTTTTTAAATGCAATAAAATTACATAAAGTATATTATTATAATAACTGTAGTCCAAATAGCAGTGACAATCATCAAAATTTGTGCTCAACTTCAATTCTCGGTAGGACAGATACAACAAATGGTAGCACAAAATCAGACAACCTGGAAAGATATGTCGGGGTCCTGGCCAAAATTAGGAAGTTCTACACTTTTGACCACAACTGAGCCCAAAATTTATGTTGCTAAGTGAGAAATTTGTTCAGTGAGTTTTGTCCCATTTTATGACTTTCCTTGCCACATTTGTTAAGTGAATCCTGCAATTCTTAAATTAATAACACGGTTGTTAAGTGAATCTGTTTTCCCTATTGATTTTGCTTGTCAGAAGGTCACAAAAGGGGATCACATAACTCCAGGCACTGCAACCGTCATAAATGTAGTTAATTGTCAAGCATCCAAATGTAAATCCCATGACCCTGGGGATGCTGCAATGGTCATAAGTGTGAAAAATGGTCATAAGTCACTATCTTCAGTGCTGTTCTAACCTCAGACAGTCACTAAATGAACTGTTGTTAGTCGAGGACTACCTGTAAACCCAATGGCAGATAGATATTGTGCTCTCTACCAAGGTAGTTTATTTTAATAGGAAAATACATATCCTCCTTGATTCCCTATAGAGAGAGAACAACAGAGGGGCAAATGGCTTAAGCCTTAGGGATTCCACAGAGGCTTTTCCACATGGACATTAAGCACTGCTGAAAAGAGATGTTCCTATATTGCCCCACAGGACTGCAGAGGGTAGTGCATCCAATCAGGACAAGGTGAAAACCTGACAAAATTTCAGAATTAGAATTGAAGAGAGATGATGGCACACAGCCATTTAAAAAGAATCCATAAAATGTAGGGTTGGATATTACACTTAAACTGGTTTGAAAATCAATTAACCAGGTACTGTAAGTTACTGGAGATGACTCCTGACGTTTTCAAATCCTAAAGGGCAGAGATTTCCCCCCCCCTCCAAAAAGTCATAAGGACTGGAGTTTGCTATTAGTTTTTGTTAGCCAGATTGATTTAAATCAGTCTCTGAAAACCAGTGGAGCCCCACCCACAGGAGCAAAAGTCAATTTCAACTTAGAACTAGAAACTGGCTCCAGAGTGGACAGAAACCAAACCTGTTTCTAATGGTAAATAGCATTCTTGATGCAACTTGGAACTGTGAGTACTGTTCTTATAAACTTAGATTGGGCAGCTTCCAGGATATTAAACTTTGTAAAAATGCAAATTGGAACACCACAAAGAAACTGAGAGATGACCTTAGGAAGAAAAACCTTGCAAGTTGCAGGAATAAAACATACCTCCTTTGAATAGAAGAATCTCAAGACAGCTACATTGGGCCACCCCTATCTGATAAGAGAAGTGTGTGTTCTGAGACACACAAGGAAGCTGGGAGCTGCACTTCAAGGCATTTATAAGTACATACCTGTTCTAAAGGGGTCTCTTTAACTTGTCATTTCTGTAAACTACTGTTGTGTCATGCAAACACTAGCACTTTAGTTTTTGTAATAGACTACAAGACTAACTTTTAGGCAAAAGAAAGCCAGTGCCCTTCTCATTCCCACCTGCGAGACAGACAAAATTACTCTATTGCCTGCACAAAGCATGTCTGGAATTGCACAATCTGCTAGCGTTGGAGGGTAATGATTAAAAGATGAGAGAGCCTGAATTATGTACAAATTAAAAAGTAAGGGGGCTACTCCTTGCCTTATCCCTCTTTTGGTAGGAATAGCTCCAGAAAGGTGCCCCCAAGGGGAACATCTGACCTTCAGTGAGAAGTTAGAATGCAGTCTGGATAAGAAGAATCAATCCATTGAAGATTCCTGAAGTTTCTGCCATGGCCTCTGCCTTGGAATCAGATTGAAAACTGATTGAAATCCACAAAGGGTGCCTTTGGGTGGTGAAGTGTATTTTCATAACATCCAGAATTTGATGCCTCGTCAACAGAACTGCTTCATCATTGGGATGGATATGGATTTATTTTTCTCATTTCATACTCTCACCATAGGATGTCTTCTTTCACTATATTTTATCAGTTTACTCCCTTAATTGCCATCACATCTTCTTGAATTTTGCATTTTAAAATTTAGTTTCTCAAGCTTCAGTTGCATATGTCTTTACCTGGGAATGATTGTCACTGAAAAAAAAAATAGTCTGATTTTTCAATTGTCTGCTTCTAAGCCACCTCTTTGGATTGAGGCTTTTGTTGGATGTAATTGACTGATGAAAGTCAATGTGATTGTCATTTTTCTTTTTAGCATTTGCTTACATGGATCAGTTCAAGCCTCAGAGGAATACAGTAACTTGAACAGCATATCTTATATATATATTTAAAGACCACACTCAAATGTACTGAAATTGAAGACAATTGCTTTAAAGAAAATGTAGCTGAATTACTGTAGGCTGAAAAAATGATCAACCACTCTTTTCCACATTGTTTTCAAGATGTACAAGATGAATTGTACATATGTCTAGAGAAGGATAAATGTTACTCCTGGACAGTTCCTCATGGCTGAATTAAATGTTATCCATCCCAAATATTATGTTGGCATAAAATTTACTGCCTTCGCTGGTGATCCCTGTCTTTCCATAGATATGGTGCCAGCACTCTTCTTATTTACTGTATGCACAGCATATTAAAGGCGCAGATTGGCGGATACATGTGGGTTGCTTCCTCACTTCCCAGAAGACATCTCTCTTAACAGGAAAACCAATCACTTTCCTGGTCAATTTAGCCATCTTTCAAAATTCACTCTAGAATTGTACCAATGTTTTGGACATGGGTTTAGTGCTATTTTAGAAAAGTGCTAAATCTTTTTCAAAAGCAATTCAAATTGATCAATGTAGGGAGAGCTATGTTGTGAAGCACCAAAGGAAGATGGATTTCTTACATGCATTTCACTGTATATCCCTTTCACTGCCACCACTGGTCAGCTGCTGTTCAGATTGATCCAGAGATCTGTGTCAATTGAGAGATTTGTTGGATATAAGGGGATGCCCCATTTGAAACAATCAGACTCTCCCTCTCTCCAAAGCAGAATGCCCCTGGAGGGACTGGAGAGGAGGCAATCCCTATTCTGAAGTGGCTAATAGGTTCCAGGCTAATCCTATGTTGTTTTAGAGATTACTTGCCTGCATCTACCACCACCATCAGAATTGTCAATGAAACAGAATTTGTATTAATGCAAAATCTGTTTTGAGCGGCCATGACACTAATGTGACCTTGACACTGAAGGAAGCCTATGGATCAGAGGAAACCAACAGAATGAGAACATGACAAAAAAAAATGAGGTACATATAATTTCACAGTTAGATATACTGTTAAGTACAAGAAGTCTTTCTGTCATAAAAAGGAGGTAAGATAGGATATAAGAAAGAGTCAGACACTGATATCTCAGATGCTAATGTTAGCATCAGTAATACAGTAATTGATCTGTAAATGTCTTGAAAGTAATGTGATGATTAGTAGAAGTAAGAATTTGTCCAGAACAAGTGTTGTGAGACTCATTTCACACTTTGGATGGATAATATCCTTATTACATTGTGGAAATTATTTATCATGACTTCAATTCCTCATGGGATTATGATTAGCAAGATAGTTAAGCACAGGCTTTGGAGAAGACTCCAGAAAATGTCATGTACAGCCAAGGAAGCAAACTAATGGATCATCAAAGAAATCAAACTAGAGTTCAGAGTTCTCACTCAAGGCACAAATGACCAGGCTCAAATTATCCTCCTTTGGACACATTATGTGAAGATCCAGTTCTCTGAAAAAGGTGCTAATATTGGGAAAGCTGGAAGGAAAGAGAAGAAAAGGGCAACCAGCAGCAAGATGGGCAGACTCAGCTAATGAATGGACCATTAGGGATTTGAAAGAACAAATTAGGGATAGATTGATGGCACATAGTCAATCAATAAGTACAGGCTGGATAGCAGGTATGTCAGGATGATCTCTGTTATGTCCTGGGCCTTGCTGAGTCATTCAGCAAGGCTCAGAAAGGCTGCAGGAAGGTTGCAGAGACCCGGACAGACCACGTGTCTGCCCGGGACCCAGACAGGCTGTCTCCAGCCTTGCGCGCATGCGCAAGGCGGGAGAATGGCCTGCAATGATTGGCTGTGCATCCCCTTGCAAGGGGAATATAAAAGGCCAGTGGCCATTGTGTTCTTGCTTCTGTTCTGTGAATGTACTTAATAAACAGATCCTTTGTTGTGAACCTGCCTCGTCTCGATGTCTGCTTTGCAAGAACAGAACATTGGCGACGAGGATGGGATTCACCGCATAGGAAGCCAAAGGAAAAGAAGCTAGGGCCAACTCACCTGAAGGCCTGAAGCAAAGAGAAGCGCGGCATCCAGGAGAAGCAACCGCCTGCCAGTACGAAGACGCTGGAGGTGGGTTTGGCTTCGTGGGACCCCTTCTCCTTTCTTGTGGTGAGAGATGTTGAAGAGGCTATCGGTCACAACGATGTTCAAGCTAGGCCCTCTTGTCGAATTCGATACTTCGCACCCAGAACGATGGAGCTCTTGCGTAGCTCGCGTCGAGAACTACTTCAGGGTGAATAGGATCCAAGAAGTCGAATTGAAAGCTGCTACTTTGCTGTGTGTCTGTGGGCAAGAGACTTTTGACATTGCTGAGAACCTTGTAGCCCCAGCACCATTGGAGTCGATCGCCTATTCAGATCTAAAGAAAATGCTGCGTGAGCATTTTGAGCCCAAGCTTTCTGTAATAGCTTGGAGGCACCAATTCGAGCAGCGGGATCAGTGGCCAGGAGAATCAGCTGCGGACTTTGTCGCGGCTCTGAGGCAGGCTGCTAGGCCATGTGCATTCCAAGACTTGGAAGAAAGACTCCGAGATCGACTCATCTGCGGATTGCGAAGCCATGAGATGCAATAAAAGTTGTTTGCTAGAGCTGATGTCTCCTTCCAAGATGCCCTGCGAGAAGTTGCAGCTGAAGAAGCAGCCGGCGGTGCGGTGAAGGCTTTGCGGTCGACCAAGAACCCTCCAGCAGCCGTTCCCGTCCATCAGGAGGTCGTGCGAGAGGCATCCGGAGAAGAATCCGAGGAAGAAGAGGTGGACAAACTTCAACAGTCGGCGGAGAGAAGACTGCAAGAACACAGAGGACAGACGCCTGCATCCCTTAGGTGTTTCGGCTGTGGGGGTCACCACAGGAGAGCCGACTGCCGTTTTCGTTCTGCTGTTTGCCGGGCATGTGGCAGGCAAGGCCACATCGCATCAGCCTGCATGGGTCGCCAGAAAAACAGGTCCCCTGAAGAATTGCCTCTGAAAGGTACCAAGGTCCCCAGCCAACACAGGGTGGGTTTCTGCACGTCCCGTAGGGAGGTATTCAAAACTGGGGTTCACTGGCCCCTTAAGAAAAAGCTTTGTGTTGATGTAAGAGTGCAGGGAGTTCCCCTGGCTATGGAGCTGGATACAGGGTCCGCTCTTTCTATTATTTCTGCAGACACCTTTAAAATGTTTGTTCCAGGAGTGGCTCACGAGTCAAACTCAGGCCCTCCAATCTCATCCTCACTGACTTCCAAAACTCACGAGTCAGTGTAAAGGGGGAGGCCACGTTTAGAGTACAGTGTAAGGAATTTGATGGGTTGTTAGATGTGGTGGTAGTTGGGGGTGATCGCACGAGTCTTATCGGACTCGATTGGTTCGAGGCACTTGGGATCCAAGTGACTGGTCTTAATCATCTACAAACTGCCAGCCTTGCAGGAGTCTGTAAGGAGTTTGCAGATGTGTTCAGCCCAGAGCTTGGCTCATACAAGGGGCCTCCCATTGCTTTTAGATCCAGCCATCACACCCATCAGGGTTAAACCAAGGAGGGTGCCTTTTGCTCTCAAAAGTAAAATAGATGCTGAGTTGGACAAACTGCTCCAACAAGGCATTCTAGAACCTATGGATTCTAGTCCATGGGAAACCCCCATAGTGACACCATTAAAAGCCAATGGTGAAGTCCGAATTTGTGTGGACTATAAATGCACTCTAAACAAAGCCTTGCAGCAGCATGCATATCCAGTGCCTGTGGTGAGCCACATTCTGGCCTCACTGAAAGGGGGAAAAGTCTTTGCTAAGCTTGACTTAGCTCAGGCTTACCAACAGTTACCTATTGATGAGGCAACAGCTGAGGCCCAAACGATAGTTACTCACAGAGGGGCTTTTAAAGTAAAAAGACTGCAGTTTGGGGTCAATGTAGCCCCTGGCATTTTCCAAGGGGTGATGGAGCAAACGCTCCGTGGTATTCCTGGGGTCTGCCCCTATTTCAATGACGTCCTCATT
This sequence comes from Azemiops feae, assembly GCA_023970755.1. Taxonomy (NCBI): domain Eukaryota; kingdom Metazoa; phylum Chordata; class Lepidosauria; order Squamata; family Viperidae; genus Azemiops; species Azemiops feae. The sequence continues at coordinate 1,490,540 of JALGBA010004276.1, forward strand.
GCAGGAGAGTCATCTGGGAACTTGGCTGAAAGGCTGAGAGCTGTCTTGCTGCATTTCCGCCAAGCTGGGCTGAAGTTGCAGCAAGACAAATGTAAAATTGGTGTAACATCCACCGAATTTCTAGGGTTTCGTATTGATGCTGAAGGCATCCACCCTGCAGAGTCAAAATTCCAGCCCATTCAACTGGCCCCTAGTCCCCAGTCAAAAGCTGAACTCCAGGCTTTTCTGGGCCTACTTAATTTTTATCATTCATTTCTCCCCCACAAGGCTGCAGTGGCTGAGCCGTTACACCGGCTCTTGGACAAGCAGACTCCATGGAAATGGACAAAGGTCCATGAAAGGGCTTTCAAAGAAGTCAAGGCCTTGCTATCTTCTAATGCGGTACTGGCGCATTTCAACGAGCAATTGCCTGTGTGCATCGCATGTGATGCCTCCCCTTATGGGGTAGGAGCAGTGTTAAGTCATCTCAAGGCTGATGGGACTCAGGTCCCTGTGGCCTACTACTCTAGAACTCTCTCATCTGCAGAGCGTAATTACGCACAGATTGACAGAGAAGCCTTGGCAATAATCTCAGGCATCAAGAAATTTCATGAATTCTTGTATGGCTGCCATTTCACGGTCTACACTGACCACAAGCCTTTGCTGGGTTTGTTTACAACAAACAAGCAAACCCCACACATCATCTCCCCCAGAATGCTGAGATGGTCAATTTTCTTGTCAGCTTATGATTACACCCTGGTTCACAAACTAGGGACAGAGATGGGCCACGCTGATGGCCTTAGTAGGTTACCTCTAAAGCAAATAGATTCGATAAGGACATCGAGGCCCAGGTTCAGGGGTGCCAAGTGTGCCAACAGTCACGGCCTGAGATGCCCCAGGCCCTGTACATAGGTGGGAGGAGACACTCACTCCATGGTCACGCGTACACATTGACTATGCTGGGCCCTTTCAGGGGCAATTCTTCCTTCTCCTCGTGGATAGCCATTCCAAGTGGCTAGAGGTCGTCCCTGTATCCTCCACCAGTACTGCCAAGACCATCCAGGTGCTCAGAGGAATCTTCGCTTCCCATGGTCTTCCTGATGTCCTTGTTTCAGACAATGGTCCCCAATTTACCTCTTCTGAGTTTCAGGCTTTTCTTCAAGCCAACATGATCCGGCATGCTACGTCTGCTCCTTTTCACCCTGCCACCAATGGTTAGGCTGAACGCATGGTGCGTACCACCAAGGAAGCACTAAATAGAATCACTCAAGGACCCTGGCATCACAGGTTAGCTGATTTTTTCCTTGCACACCGCACCACACCTTGCACAGCTACAGGAAAGAGCCCAGCTGAACTCCGCTGGGGTCGCAGACTCATCACGAAGCTGGACAGGCTGCACCCAGACTGAGTGGCTTCACAGGTGTCACAACCGTGGGCACCTAGGAGACTCCAAGTGGGTGATCCGGTTTGGGCCAGAAACTATGGGCATGGACATCTCTGGGTACCGGCTGTGGTATGCAAGGTCTCTGGGCCACTGTCCTACGAAGTGGCCTTGGAGGATGGTCTTGTGCTTAGACGCCACATAGACCAATTGCGCTGGAGGCTTCCTGGCCACGTTTCCGCTCCTGGCTCTGCTCTCGGGGGGAGGGGGACCCCAATTACGATTGTGGACCACAGTCTCTCCATGAGGGCGCTTATCCAAATGTTCCTACGCATGTTCCTGGTGGAGGTCTTGCCATGGAGACGGCTCCTGACTCTGGCATAGGCTCCGGGGATCTTGCCATGGAGGCGGCTCCTGACTCTGGCAGAGGTCCCTGGCTAGGAGCAAATGGCTGTAAATCGGCTACTCAAGGTACTCCTGCTGCTGGTCTTGGGCTCGAGGGACAGTGCTCCCAAGAGGAGTCCCATGGAATTCTGGGGAACTCCACCCCACCAAGGAACTCTGGTTTGGGTCTGGTGGATCCAGCCAATCAGCAGTCAGGGGGAACCCCTGAGTCTTCTGGGCGACAAAGTCCTGGTTTGTTTTGCGCAAACCAGGAGCAGGCACTCCAGGCACCTATTCCTAACCCCACACCTACAATCGCACCTGCACCTAATCTGGCTCCATGAAGATCAGAGCGGGTCAAGGGTCCTCCTAAGCATTTAAGGGAATATGTAAGATCCCTGTTCACTATACAGGAGGGGTATTAGTCCTCGCCATCTGAGGGGGTAAACAATTGTAGGTTGCGGTGCGAATATTGTCAAAGAGTGAAAGCCCATGGACTCCATTGGGTCCCGCAGGTAATAGGTTGCAAGGAGTAAGGTGGACGATATAACGTGCTAACCGGCCTGCCATGTTGTGTTTATGTGAAGTGTTAAACAATTTGTTTACTTATTGTTTAATTCAAGGGGGGAGGGGTGTTATGTCCTGGGCCTTGCTGAGTCATTCAGCAAGGCTCAGAAAGGCTGCAGGAAGGTTGCAGAGACCTGGACAGACCACGTGTCTGCCCGGGACCCAGACAGGCTGTCTCCGGCCTTGCGCACATGCGCAAGGCGGGATAATGGCCTGCAATGATTGGCTGTGCATCCCCTTGCAAGGGGAATATAAAAGGCCAGTGGCCATTGTGTTCTTGCTTCTGTTCTGTGAATGTACTTAATAAAGAGATCCTTTGTTGTGAACCTGCCTCGTCTCGATGTCTGCTTTGCAAGAACAGAACAATCTCCATTTGACATTATAAATATATTCAAAAAGTAATCATCAAGGCTTCATCATAATGAAACCAGAATGTTAGGTAGAGTGCAACAGAATCTAAATTCTTCAATAGTTTCATTAACGAATTAAAAAAGAGAAGGAATGCTTAATTTCCAAATGCTGTTGAATTACATGAAATAGCTAATATTGTAAAAGAAAGAAACAAACTTAATATGATCTTAAAAGATTAGTGAAGTACTTTGAAAACAAATTCCTTCATTTATAAAACCGAAGGACCAAATACGGAATGTGGAATGCCTGACTTGGTAATACCATTTATGAAAATGATATTGGAATTCTAGTTAAATGCAAATTAAATGTGTCACCCACATGACACGGTGGCTAAAGAGGCAAGTGTGATTTCAGATCAATCAACGTAAGTATAATATACAAATCACTGATGCTAATTATTGTCTCTATTGATCAGATCACACCTCAAATATTAGATCTAGTTCTGTAGACTTATTAAGGAGATAAATTAAAATGAATGCAGTGAAAGGCAAGAAGAATAATCAGAGAAATGAAAGCTAGGTTTTGAAGAAGAGAATGAGGGAAAGTGAATTTGGGTTGAGAAAAGATAAGTCTGCCCCTCAAATACCAAAAGAATGTCACCCAGAGATAGATAGATAGATAGATAGACAGACAGACAGACAGACAGATAACCTTTATTGTCATTTTTTTTACTGTGGCACACTGGTACACATTAAAAATGAAATTCTGTTGCCTGCTCTCAACAGTGTACCCATAGATAACACACATATAAACACACTATATACATACATATGTATATACCTACACCCTTAGAAATAAATACATATAAATATTAGAGGAAGGCAAGATCTGTTCTTTATCATCCCAGACTGCAGGGAATGGAATAATGTTCTCAAGTTATAAGATAGCAGGTTGTAAGCTATAAGCATCAGGTTGTCTCAAATTAAATAGGTAAGACAGAATGAAAATGCCATGGGACCTCTGTGCCCTGCTTGATTATTTCTACTTCGTGTATAGTTAAAAAAAATATCCATTCAGTTTTATGACTGTATAGCAGCATTCGAGAATGGGCAACGATTCAACAGAAAGAGGAAAAAATGTGCTTATGTAATCACAGATGTGGAAGCCTACATTCTCTTTGAGTCTATGGGGAACAGACTTGTTCTTGCTTACAAAAATATTGTAATATATATGCCAATGAATTTGCATTCATTGCCAACACAAGAGGAGGGCAGTAGGCTGCAGAAAAGAATTAGCACTTCCATTTACTTCTGCAGTGGTTTCCAATTTATTCTATTGCTGTAGACATTGAAAATCCTAATTGCTGTAAGCAAAATATATCTTAAAGAATAACATATGTATTGAATCTGCCCCTTGCATTAATCTCAAAGGCATGTTGAGTTTGGGTACATGATTTTAAAGAAAAGAGTTCTGTCTGCAATTTATCTCCATCAGCAAGCATAAGTTCCTCCTAGTTTTTTTTTCCACTGGAAAATTAAATTCAAATGCCTATATATATTTGGAAATATGGATATTTATCTAGCCATTTCTTGCAGTGAGAATACTGTGAAACTGTTAGATTTTGTGGGTTTTATGACTTTGACGTTTTGCTAATATAACACATTATGATGTGTTTTTATAAGTCTTTGATTTCTCCCAGCTAGCAGGCTATTTTATTGAGTGGTGCAACCCTGTTCAATCTCCTAGCTCCAAATCTAGTTGTTATTCCACTTGATAGTATTGTAGCAGTCATATTTTATTTAATTGTGACTGGTTAAAAATTTGCAATTTTTAAAAAGTGTTCTGCATCCTTGCACTGTTTAAAAGGCAGTTGTGACCAGTGGTACTGCTAGCTTTGCACTGCTGCACCAACCACTATGGAAGAAGCACCTTTAAATTCAGCACCTTGGGTAGTACCATTGCACAACAATGTCACCCAATATACCGTATTTCCCAGAAAATAAGACCCAACTGGAAAATAAGCCCTAGCATGATTTTTCAGGATGCTCGTAATATAAACCCCATCCCCAAAATAAGCCCCAGTTAAGATCATCAGCCAGATGGACACATTTAGTACTGTATTTCCCCGAATATAAAGCCCTAACCAGAAAATATGTCCTAATGCATCTTTTGGAGCAAAAATTAATATAAGACCTGGTCTTATTTTCAGGGAAACACAGTACCAACTAGGAACAGGTCACATTAATAAGGTTTATGAAAGACCGGTTTGAATAAAGAATGCTTTGAATGCCTGCAAAGAGGTCACTTTGCAAGAAAGAATTGCAAAGGTTTAAGATGAAGGAAAGACTTAATAGATGGAGAGGGTATGAGTGGAGATAGCAGGTAAGTGGACTGTCACCCAGGTGACATAAGTTTCTTTTTAATAAGGTTCTTAAGGAAGCCTGCACACCATGTTCCTTTTAGCTTGCTGCTGATTTTGAAAATGAAGCAATGAAATAAAAGGCTCTTCAGAAATTGATCTGTCCTCCTCTAATGCCATTATAAAGAACCTTGTAATGGGAACATTTACTCTTAAAGGATGCTTTCTCAGAACTAAGGTAAGAATCAACATTGCAAACATAATCAAAGGACTGAACCCTACATTAACCATACTCGAGGACCAATGCAACCACAGAAACCTACAAAGGGCAGGGCTCAAGACAGTGAGCTTTCCCAAGCTTCCTCTTGCTGAGGCTGGATAGGATGCTCTGAAGTTCTTAAGATGGAAGGTATACCTTGAACTCAATTAATTCAATTGGAGCACATATTATTTATATTTACACTAGCCTTTAAATAATCTCAGGAGATTCTTAAGATTTGGAGTTCCTTCTTAATCAAGCCCAACAAAGCCCATTTCAATTGAAACTCATAAATGTGTATTTCCTCGAAGTCTTTAAAGACGTAAGGGTCCTCCTCAAGAAAGAGGGGGGGGGGAAATGGCCAAATATAGATTCAAATAACCGTGTATCATGCAAACCTGGAAACTTAGTCATGTCTGGATCTCTTTTGGTTGTATGGCATTAAGTCAGTGTCAAATTTTAGGAACCACATAGAGAACATCTTCTCATAATATGCCCAAAATATGATAATTTGAACCTGGTCATCTGAATTGCTTTGTTCAATGATCCATTTGTTTGGTGGGTTTTGGCTGTCCATGATATTCTTAGGAGTCTTGTTCAACACCAAATTTCAGAAGTGTTACTGCTCTTTGTATCCTATATATTTTCTAACTTTCCTTTGCATGTAGTGTCACTGTATGACATTTGTAGATATATTCATGGCATCTTGAATATCTTTTCCAAGGTTTCCATCACTGACTACCAAGTGTGAGGCTGTGATGCATTTTAATTTCTTGCAGGAGTCCAATTAAAAAAAAACCTCTGGTCTAAATTATTCCTTAACTTTTCTCTAACCACTAAACATAGAAATGAGATGCTGGAAATGCAGAATGGTGTCTGATATGGGATTTCAGAATGAAATAGGAACAGAAAAGAATGGAGGGCTAAGCCAAGTCAGGCCATTATTGAATTTTTAATAGTAAATATTTTTAAAAGGCCAGTTAATGTAAACCAAGTAACCACCACAAAATGACTGGGATACTATAAAAAGAATAGTTGCTTCCTGTATATATCATGTAGATATCACTTCTAGAGGTCATCTAGCATTAGTTCTTTACCTCTGGATTGGACCTCAGCAAGCTGGTGAAATATGGTCCAACATATTTCAAGGAGAACAGACCAGAGGTAGCTATTCTACTCTCTATCCAGCTTCCTCTCTGTTCAGGATGATTTTATACAACAGCAAGAATTATTATGTAACTTCTGTAATATCAAAAGGCAAGTCTAAGTGTGATAAGATATTTTGATGTTTTTCCCTTATATCTTTCACCTACGAAGCATTAAATATTTACATTTCTTTGAACTGAGCTAGTCCTTATTAATATTTCAACAAAATGCCCGGCACAAATATATCAAAAAGGATGTTCCAGAATGAGCTCATAATTGAGCACCAGAATCAAACTGGCATTGATGTGTAAAGATTAGGCAGTACTTGGCAACCGGTTCTTTAAGATAATTAGTTAACTAATTTGTCAAGTAGTACTGAGAGTTGCAATTATAGTAATTGTTACAAGGTCAGGTAAGAAATAGGAATATTAGCATATGATATTTAAAAAGATGTAGAGCCTTAATGTTCAGCCAGTAATTTTGTCTAAGTTCCTAGGAACTACAGAGTCATTTTTTGTATTACTTTTTAATTACTTAATTTCTCCTTTCCTGTCTTTTCAAAGATGAGGAGGAAAGCTACAGTAAGGCACTTCCTTTACCTGAATACTTTGCAATGATATGGCAGCTTTAAGAGGAGTCATTAGAACCAACTGGTATTGTTTAGGTTTGCTCATTCACCAGCAATCCAGAAATGGCTGGATTATATTATATGGAATCTCTCTGGAAACAAATTAGGAATCGCTTGAAGTTTTGGGTAGCAGATTTTTTTTTGATCCCTAGTAAGACTTGTAACAGCCCTTAGCTGGCCTGGATCCACAATCTTGCACGCTGCTTCCTACAACCCATCATCCCTGTGGACTTTCCAGTTTGTTTTCAATATAATGTGAAGCAAAGCAGAAGGTCACAGAGCAATGAAAGAAACTGCTTTTCAAAAATATCCAAGATCCTTGAAACTTACATTTTAGAAATGCAGCTGCCACTGAAAAGATGTAAAAGCAAAAGAATAGGCATAGCATATTGCAATTGATGTATAAAAAAGAAACTAACATCATTATATAAACTGTGTCAAAAGAGAAACTCTCTTTCAAATTGTAGTTGATTTGAGGTGATTTCATGGCCATCTCTTGTAGTTTTCTTGGCTACAAAATGGAAACAGTTTTCCATTGCTTTCTTCTCTGATGATTTATAACTTTCAGCACCAGTCAATGTCCTAGGATGTCCTTATAGTCCAAATATTAAGTGGGTCTGATTCTGTTTACTTTTCAAGATCTGCTAGGTGCTGCATATGAGATCCATCTAGATAGCAATAGCAATAACTCTTAGACTTATATTTATATACCGCTTCACTGTGCTTTACAGCCCTCTCTAAGCGGTTTACAGAGTCGACATATTGGCAACAACAATCTGGGTTCTCATTTTACCAACTTCGGAAGGATGGAAGGCTGAGTCAACCTTGAGCCGGTGAGAATCGAACTGCTGGCAGTCAGCAAAGTCAGCCTACACCACCACGGCTCTTATATCTTATATCTTCTTCATTGAAAACCATATAGCTTATAACCTATCTTCTCCAGCTGCAGCTATTGCCCTATTTAAAGTGGTTCTTCAACCTTCCAGTTGAACACTTTTCTAAAGGGAGTACTTGAATCTGCAAAAGTTCAGAAAAGTCTCTCTTATTGCTGTCATCTAATGATTGCATTTCTGCAGACTATATATTAGGGTGCAAATCTGTCATTTCAGTGTTTGATACCACCTATAGACTGTCTCCAAAAGGTGTAACTATTTTGTAATTTGTAAAGTGATAAAGGGAAAAAACTATTTCATACAAGGAGGGTAATAATTTTAGACTATCTTTTAATTAAATTAAACCAAACTTAAGGATTGTCCTGGTTCACTAAGTTTATTGTCCTGCAATATCTCTGTTTTAAGCTATGATGCCTGCCGTGCCACTCGAAAATGCATATATCATATGTTAAAAAAGTAAGAGTGACTGGAAATTATCCAACCCATATTAGCATTGATCTTTTGACATTCCTGAGTCAAGCTGAAGATGGAAAACCTTTCTTTTAGAGAGAGTAAAAGACTAATGGGGACAATAGATCTATATATCAGGAGAAAGGTTTTGTATACAGTTTTGTATACAGCACATTCATTACTGTGCCTTATTATATATTAAACTGATTTAAAAGCGTACCTGGAATGATCAGTTGTAACCTGTCATGGGAAAACTTGGTTTGAAGGCTGCATGCCAATAAATAACATTAAATGTCCTTCTGAACAGCTATATATAATCACACATTTATTCTTCATAAGATTTAACTCAGTCCTAACTTATCATTGGACAGATACAACTGTTAAAATATCGACCTGGCTTCCAATTTCTTCATTTTACTGTGCTTAAACCACCATGGGGTAACTTTAATTCTGTTTATAAACCAAAATTTTAGAGCCAATGAATATCTCTGTTTTTTAAATAGGAAATTCTCATTAGTGTGCTGACAATCTCTTTCTCTCCCCAACTTATTTAAATTAGCATTCTTAGAAGTTAAGCATTTATTTATTTTCTACCTTAATTATTTTTATAAATAAGGTGGCAAACACATCTAACACACCTTCGTCCCCCTATTTCTTCACAATAACAACCCTGTGAGGTAAGTTGGGCTGAGACACCCTAGGTAGGACACCCAACTGGTTTCATGGCTAAGACAGGACTAGAATTCACGGTCTCCCACTTTCTACCTTTTGTGCCTTAAACACCAGACCAAACTGGTTCTCAGCCCACATGATACATAGGATTAATTAATTGTCCTTTTGTTTTAAGACAAATGCTTCTCTTTTCTTTGGGGAAGTACATCTTAATCATTGCAGGTGATTGATGATGATGATGATGAAGATAAATATGGTAATACTTTTATTAAGAATTAGCAAATACCATACCATTGAGGAACCAAGGTTTTGAAATATCCAGACTTTTTTTCTATCTGATGAATTATAATAAAAAGAGACACGATGAGCATGGTGAGCACAGCTTCTGGAATTTTTTCCAACATCTTAATAGTTCTGCTCTGGATGATATGTCCAACTGTGTCTCCCATAGGGATGCACAGGGAAATATTTTCAGAAATATTTTTCAAGGCAGACCCTAGCAAGTTTCTACTACATTTCATAAAATTCCATTTTGAAAGCTTTCAGGATATCAGAGAAAACAAATGTTCCTGCCCAAATTCATGGGCTTTCCAAATGCACTGGGTCCTACTTGCATTTGTTACTGTTCACGGTGGAAAAATAGGCCACATCAAGCATGCAGACATTGAAGATTTTGTAAAATCTGGCATGGCAATATCTCTGAGGAATAGTCAAACCAAAATGAATTTTGCATAACAAAGTATAAGCCAAACTATTTTTTCTTGCTAGGAAAATGTTCTCACTCCCCACCTTTTTTTTTCTCTCTTTCTTGAAATGCTTTTAACCAGTTACTTTTAAATGTTGATAGTGAATTTTGGAATAAGTAAATTAATTAATGATACATATAGATCAGCAATAGAATTCTTTAAGATAAAATGTGTGGAAAAAATGAAACGTTATTACTCATGTCATTTGACCAAAAGAGGCATGAATATTTATTTATTATTATTTACCTTACCTTTATTATTTTTATAGCTGGCTGAATCCAGATACAAATGGATTTTGTCTCTTTCTGCCTCATTTCTCACTCAGAGAAAAATAAGCCTCATGTTGCTAAATTTTCTTCTTCTCCCTTTGCTCTGATACTCCTTACAATTTTCCATTTGACCCCACCAGAAATGTATACGGCTTTTTTAAAAAAAATGATTTTATTTTCACTTCACACTAAAACTAAGGCTAGATCTGCACAGCTATGTCTACTCTACAAGCTTTTTAGCATTTTGATTGCAAACAAGCAATTCCAACAATTCATGGAAATTTTAAATAGGTGAGAATGGAAAGCAATATCTGTTATTGCTTAGTACTTTTCCATAGAACTACAATGTTTTCTGATGGGACCCAAATATCTATGAATCATATTCATTGAAATTTAAAGTAGAGGTATGTAACCTGGCACTCACTTTGGGGTAAAAAAGGAAATCTGTCCTCCTAAGTAGCAAAATGCTAAATTCCAGCATTATCTTTTATTTCCAAAATGCATCTGGGTTCAACATATATCCTATAGATATTTAAAGATTTAAAAATAGCTATAATTTCAATATATTTTGTTTGGAATTTTGTTCACCTGCAAAGAAAACAGTTGAAAATAAGTCTAAGTTGATTGGGGGGAGGGGGGTAGGGTAGCTGTATGCTGCCTTTCCTCAGTTACTCCTAAAAGATGTGCATAGGATCAGGGGGATGCAGAGGTAAGCATTGAAAATATTCAACATAGAGTTCAAGTAGCAGAATGGGAATGCCCATATGAGGAAATCCCTACCGGGAATGAGTTCTTAATCGCACTGTCAATCGCACTGTGTGTTCAGAGAAAAGAAAATTCAGTTTATGAACATGTAACTGCATTCTAAGACAAACAAGTCAATATAAGGATGTTAGTGTCCAGAGGTTTGATAATATTAATAGGGTCAATATATATATTGACAACCTCCATTTTTTCAGTGCCCAAAGCCACAGGACTTTTGATGTGGAAAATGAAAGCTATTAATATATCACATATATTGTATATACTAAAAATATTTTTTTTAATAAAATCAAGTATTTTAATTTAAGGCTTGCAATGTCTATGTGTTTCCTGCCATAGCTTCTATAAATTTCAGCCAAAACAATAGGAACTTTTTCTGCACCATTTTCTGTTTTCTGTGATTGTCGTTCTCCCTGCACTGTAATTTGCAGATATAACACAGGGAAGTCTGAAACTGAAAATTTTAGACTAAATGTTAGGCTATCTGGTCTAGAAAACATGGATAGGAGCGCCAAAGCCCAACACCTTCAGGAGGCTGACTTAACCAATGCAACAGGTTTAATTTTGCTCATCAATCTAACTAAACACTGGGAGAGAGAGAGAGAGAGAGAGAGAGAGAGAGAGAGAGAGAGAGAGAGAGAGGAGAGAGAGAGATCCTTCTTTTTTATTCCTCTTGTTCTTCTTCCTCTCTTGCTCTCTGCCCTTTTGTTCCCCTATTCCACTTCTGTCATGATTTTCTTGCCTACAGTACAATGTTGTACAGCAAGATCATTTCTCCAGGACTGTGTGCCTGTAACTTACCTAGGCAGAAGAGAGGGAAGGATTTTTTTTAAAGTGTTTGGATCATCAGATTTTCCCTTGTAAAATCTGCCACTTGGTGCTGTGAAAGCAAGCCAGTGCTGCTATCCTTACACTAGCACACACAGAGAGAGAGAGAGAGAGAGAGAGAGAGAAAGAGAGCTGGTTGTGCAGCAACATTAGCAGCTGCTGATTTTCAGGCAAGATCACTTGAGAGCTTCTCACATTCCCTTTCTCCCACCTCTCCCCAAATGTTCAACTTGCTGTGCAGGCTTGGTGTTTACAATTCAGGCTACAGAGGAGGAGGAGGAGGAGGAAATATTTTGCCTATTGTTCAGTGACGTCAATGGCTCAGCTCCCAGGCGCTTGAGGGACTCTGAAGCTTAGCAAATGTCAGGACGGGGCTGCTACAACATGTGCCTTCAAAGCCTCTGCTTGTTATAGCATATCTTTCTCAGGCCCACGTCTGGCTAGAACTGGCGTATGTGAGGGAAAAGGTATGGAAAATGTCAAATTTTAAATTTTTTTACCTGTGAAGCAGCAATTATTTTCCTGACTTATAAGGGTTTAGGGGAGGGACAGACCATTTTAGGCAGGTTTCTATCCAGCAACATAATTCTTTCCAACATCATGATTTTTATTATCCTAAAACTAAAAGAGTAAAGAGCATTGTATAATGTGGAGCAATACTTTTTCCATTGTTAAAAGATTGTGACAGTCTTTATCACTGTAGCAGCATCTTCACTTCCGCCCTGCTGGTTCTCTTTCCCTAATTCAGAACTGAAAATTGAAGGTGGATATATATTTTTGGAGAGCCAGTTTAGTGTAGTGGTTGCAGCGCCAGGCTAGACACCGGGAGTCTGTGAGTTCTAGTCTCTCCTTAGGCACAAAGCCAGCCGGATGACCTTGGACTGGTCACCCTCTCTCAGCCCTAAGAAGGAGGCAATGGCAAATCATTTCTGAAAAACCATGCCCAGAAAACTGCAGGGACTTGCTCTGGCAGCGTGCAAAAATTGGGCATCACTAACACACACATACACACACACACACACACACACATACATACATAGTCCTTTGAGTTGGGGTGGGGGGAAAATTAAAGAAAGAATCAAGTTGGTGTCAATGATCAATAGTAATCCAAGACAGCTAATATGTAATTCCAACTTCTTCTATTATTCTTTTTATTAACTAAAACTTTGCCATCAAAAAAGTAATATTTAAATTATGTACCTATCATGCTTTATTATGCAACATGTTGATAGTGGGATGTGGCTTTTGTACATGTTCTCCCTGTAGGTCTATGTCATATTTATAGTTGTGCTTACAGAATGTGCTAGTACTCACACTTGCTTGGAATCAGGCTCTCCTGAGAGTAGAGAGATTCCATTTTCAATGGATTTGGCCTGAAGGCAATTTAAGAAGAACAGAAATGTGACTTTAAAAAAAAAAAAAACTTTGATCGAGGTGAAAGCAACTCATCAAGCTTTTCACGTTGTCCAAATCCTGAAGAAGCATGAGTGCTGAATTCACATGATTAGATGCTTTGCTTTCAAAGAATAATTGGGAAGAAACAATCCAGTTCAAAGTTTAGACTTTAGGAGACAGAGTTGCCAGATATGGAGTACCATAGATTTCCTATTTTATTGTTGTTGTTTTTTTAAATGAAGGATGACGGAGCGTTTATTTTTTTCCTCTTTGGTCCTTTTTAATCTTTAATTTATATTGCAGTGTACAAATCAAGACCTAGTAGAATTACTTTATATGGATAGTAAAAAGAAATTAATGATGGAATCAAAGTAGAAAATTAACTTGGCTAGGCAAAATATCCCCTAGTTTTTTTTAAAACTTTTCTTGCAGTGGAAAAGAAAGTCAGCCCAGGTCATCAAACCCCACAGCATAATAAGGATTGTTGCATTGAGAAAGGAACTGCAGTTGGAAAAGACTATTGAAGCTGTTGATGAAAAAGAGAGGACCGCTTTTTAAAATTTTATTTATTAAAATATCTATAACTTGTACTTAAAAACAAAGTTCTTAAGGACTTTGTTTACCTACCTCTGTAAAGAAATCAGCAATCCTAATTAATAGACAGATAATCATTACTAAAATCAGGAAGTAGGATCCACTGTATATATAAGTTATATAAGACCCAATACATATACTGTAAGATAAAAAAAAAACACAGTTGGATGCTGCCACAGAAAAGGACCTGTTCCATCTTTCCATTATACTTGCCTTTTGAAGGCCATGTCCCCAGGTTCACCCTTGCAGAAACACATTCTGGCAAAATATTCTTCCACCATATCCCATGACATTACCTTCATCTTGCTCCCAGCAAATAAGTGAGACATGCTTGAGTTATCTTTAAAGTAACATTTTCCCTCTTATTCCAACACTATCCAAGAGCACCATCCAAAATATATAAAAATGTGTTGGTCTTTGGGCTTATCCACTCTATGGGACCAGCAACCATTTTGGAGGGCGGGAACAGACCATTTTGCCCTAGAGTCATTTTGTCCCACCATAGATGCAACTCTGGACCACTTTCCTTGCTCCACTTTGGAAGTAGCGTTTTCCTACTTCTGTTGGCTTGCGTGGTCCTGTCTGGTTTGCCCAGTGCACTTAAAATCCTTCTGAGCCAATCCTTGTTGTTTTGATTGGCTGCTTTGCAGAATCAGAAATACTCCCTCACTGCATCTTCCTCCCTCTGCCTGAATAACACCTGCTGCAAATTCTGTTCCAGTAGGTGTTCCTTACACAGTTACAATACTGATCTTGCATACAAAAACACCCTTTACCTGAAACCCAGCAAGAATGATTTTTAAATTAATATTTTTTCCTTCCCTCTGCTGTCTAATTTTTGGCCATTGTTTTTATAAGCCCACCAGTGTGCCATTCCATTTTTCACCTTAATTTTTCCAGTTATGAAATGATGCAGCAGCAGACTCATTTGTTTTTCCTTTTTAAAAAGCCCAACAAAAAAGCAGATAGCTTAGGGAAAGATAAATACCTCTTGGGAGACAAAAAAAAACAAACAAGCAAGCCTGCCAAACCAGGGACTTTCTCATGTTAGGCAAGTATTGTAACCATTATGCTAGCAGAGAGGTCCTACTGCAGGGGTGTCAAACTCACAATGTCACGTGACGTATCGCGACTCTTTTTCCATTGCCGGCAATGGGATGGGCGCGGTTTCGGCATGATGCATCCGGCCAGCAGGCCAGCAGTTTGACACCTACTGTAACAGGATCTGCAGGTGTTATTAGGGAAAATTCCAAAAATATGTATTTATTTTAAAAACTAGTGGTTGTGCATGTGCAGATGTGCATTTTTTTTTGTTTTAATTCTGTATGCAGATACTATATACATGCATCCATGTAGATGTATGTATATACGTATGTATGTATGTTTGTTTGTGTACACATATCCACATTAAAATATATAAAGTGCATTCAGAAAGTGTTCAGACCCCCTTCAATTTTGTTATGCAGCAGCCTGACTCTACAGTTGTTGAAATTCATTTTCTTTCTTATTAATCTATACTCAGTACCCCATGATGACAAAGTGAAAACAGAATTTTAGAAATGTCTGTAAATTTATTGGAAAAAAAACCCTGAAATATCACATTGACATAAGTGTTCAGACCCTTTGCAACAACACTTGAAATTTAGCTACGGTCCCCCCCCCATTTCTCTTTATCATTGCTGACATGTTTCTACACCTTGATTGGACTCAACCTGTGGTAAATTAAATTGATTGGACATGGTTTGGAAAGGCACACACCTCTCTATAGAAGGCCTCACAGCTGACAATGCATACTGTAGCAGAGCAAAAGCCATGAGGTCAAAGGAACTGCCTGCAGAGCTCAGAGACAGGATTATTGCAAGGCACAGATCTGGGGAAGGCTACAATAAAATTTCTGCTGCACCGAAGGTTCCTAAGAGCACAGTGGACTCCATAATTCTCAAATGGAAGAAGTTTGGCACAACCAGGACTCTTCCAAGAGCTGATCACTTGGTCAAACTGAGCAATCTGGAGAGAAGGGCGTTAGTAAGAAAGGTGACCAAGAACCTGATGGTCACTCTGACTTAGCTCCACAGATCTTGTGTGGAGATGGGACAGAGTTCCAGAAGGACAACTATCACTTTAGCCCTCCATTAATCTGGGCTTTATGGCAGAGTGGCTAGACCAGGGGTCTTCAAACTTGGCCCTTTTATGACTTGGGAACTTCAACTCCCAGAATTCCTCAGCCAGGAATAGACCCCTGAGCTAGACAGGAGCCTCTCCTCAGTGCAAAACACATGGAAGCCTGCTTAGAGTTTGCAAAAAAGCACCTGAAAATAAACCAGGCATTGCTCATCATCTGCCCAACATCATCCCAGTAGGGACTGGGAGACTGGTCAGGGTTGAGGGAAAGATGAGCAGAGCAAAGCATAGGGATATCCTCAATGAAAACCTGTTCCACAGCTCTCAGGACCTCAGACTGGGCTGAAGGTTCTCTTTCCAACATGACAACGATCCTAAGCACACAGCCAAGACAACACAGGAGTGGCTTAGGGACAATTCTGTGAACATCCTAGAGTGGCCCAGCCAGAGCCCTGACTTGAACCCTATTGAACATCACTGGAGGGACCTGAAAATGGCTGACTAAGCTTGAGGAGATTTGCAAGGAAAGATGGCAGAAAATCCCCCAATCCAGGTGTGCAAAGCTTGTCGTGTCAAACCCAAAAAGACTTGAAGCTGTAATAGCTGCCAAAGGTACTTCAACAAAGTACTAAATGAAGGGTCTGAACACTTATGCCAATGTGAATATTTCAGTTTTTTCTTTTTAATACATTTATAGCCATTTCTAAAATTCTGTTTTCACTTTGTCTTTATGGGGTACTGAGTGTAGATTAATGAGGAAAAAATGAATTTCAACAACTATAGAATCAGGCTGCAGCATAACAAAATTGACAAAAGTGAAGGGGGTCTGAATACTTTCTGAGTGCCCTGTATGTCCCACTCAAAGGAAGAAAAGCAAATTACAATTGCTTTCATGGAGTGGAAGGTTGGACAGGGCAAAGAAACTGTCCAATGGGAGGATGTGGTAGCCTGTGGGCCAGACAGAATAATTTGCAAGCTGCTCCTAAAGCACCTCAGTCTGAACAGGATTTCATAAATTGGCTTAAAGTCAAACTGACCCATGCACAGGACAAGAGCAGCTTAAAGTTGCTGTGCGGACGTGCCCTTTGTCAACCATTGGCCAGGAGGCAAGCCAGATGATTGGCTGTGACTGGGAACAGAGGTAAAGATAGGGATTGGCAACCAGAATAGCAAATTTCATGCTATTATCATTTTCTGCCAACTTACAAAGATGGGTAGAGTGTTAAAGTGGTCATGTTTTCCTTAGAATAATTATTTCCAAATATTGAAAGAAAATATTATTCAGGCCACACGGGGGAATGGCTAACATTTTTCATATTTTAAACATTTACTACTCAATTCTGAGAAAAAAGAGGCTGTTTGAATTATTATTTACGCGGCATGACACAAGCTCCCATTTCATTTTTCAGTTTGTGCATTTTCAAGCAGCTTGTTACAGCATGCTAGTATTTTCAGAAAATCATCAGGAGGGGCAAAGCAAGATCTGCATTGTTTGGATAAAACACTGCATCATAAAGAAAAATGCTATTTGAACTCATCTAAATAAATCATTTGTTTCATCATGGTATTCTCAGTTATGAGTCTTGATATAAGAGTGTGGGGTAATGCAACTGGGGAAATGTGATTATTATTTCACTGCAGGGGAAATGCTGTTATATACTGAGAGGTATACATTCTCAATAATTTCTCTTTTGGTCTTGTGCCTGCACTGTCAATGCCACCTTTTGCAATTGTTGTGGCATGGCGTAGCACAGGGATTAGCAAATTTAAGATTGCTAAGCATAGTTTGTCAGGGAATTCTGGGAGTTGAAGTCCAGATATCTTAAAGTTACTAAGATTGGCCTAGCAAGAGACAATGAAAGACAGGGCAAAATGATTCATTTGTCCAACCACTAGCCCATAGGAAGAGAAGAGAAAAATAAAATATTATGCTCAGTTGTTAAACAAGCAGAGAAAATATGAGACGAAATTTCCCAACAGCCAGAAGGAGGACTGGTGTAGCCAACAAGCAATATTTCATAGCCTCAGGCTGTTTTCCTTATAGCCAGCATTTGGATATATTGCTACAGTCCCACAAGACTATCAGTAACATTCTGCCTATCAGAAATGGCATATGAGCCCCTGAAATAAGAAGAACGATGCACAGTATAAGCACCGAAACATACAATGGCATAAAAAAACCTGAAAGAACAGTACTATGTTAAATATAACTGAAAAGGCTGAATTAAAAAGGGGCAGAGATTGATTTAATGGGTTATTATTAATTACACAGCTGTGAAATTATGCTATTTTGTTGTTTACTTAAGTGGATATGCTCCTCCATTTTCACAAACTCTGAGGGGCTGTCTTGATAATAGCATAGTTTTATTTATGGTAGGTATAATTATGGTTGGAATAAATTCAATACTGGAAGCAGGAATGGTCTTCAATGATTGTGTTCACTCTTCATGTTAAACCAAGGTTTGTTCTAATAGTGCTTTTTAAAGGAAGCCACGGGTAAGATAACATCAGATAACATCAGATAAAAACTGATTTGCCATTCTTTCTCTTGTTTGAATCCTCCCCCATCGTCTTTGTGATGGCTAAGCAGTTGGCACATGCTGGTTTATCCCTACCCCAAATAGATTCTAGTGATCTAATCAGGATTGGAACTATGAGGATCAGTTAGGAAAATCTATATTTTGGGGAAAGTGCTTATCTATGAGCAGTGAAAAACAACAACAGAGAGCAGAGGAGGTTAAGCAGTTAAACAATGAGTAATCTCCCATATCTTGGTCTGAATGACAAACAAAGCAATTGTTAAGGTAAGTATACTGGCAATGCAAAAGACAATTGTTATTTTGAGGACTTTATTTTGATTTCTTCATATTAAGAAAAATCTAGAAGTTTAGAGTTCATTCTAAGCTAGTCTGCTTATTTTTTTAAATTCTTTTTTAATGAACAAAGGAGAAGTAGGAGGAATATTCATGTAGTTGCAAAGCTTTTCTTACTGCCAAAGTCTCAAACTTTCGATTTCCATTCCAGAGTCATGTGCTACCCAATCAAGATCATACTTGCAATCTCATGATCATGGCAAAGCCATGAAGTCATGGTGCCAGGCTTTAATAAAAACCCTGGGGTTGTTGTTTATTGGGAGCTTCTACACAGAACCTAGCATTGGATCCTGTGGAAACTAGTCACCCTCTGCTGTCATTATTGATCCTATCAGCTTGTAAGAGATTTGGATATCATCTTGCTGGATATATATGCCTTTGCATTATGCTTTTCAATCTTTTTGCTAGAGCAAATAATAAAGCTAAACATCCGTTTACTTACTGGTGTGCTTATTATCTCTGGATCCAAAAGAACCAATTGCCTGGGCACCTGATCACTGCCCTGACACTTGGCCAAACAATAGGTACCAGTGGAATAAATGAGAGATTCAGATTAACCACAGTGTGGAACCACCCCAGGATTTGATGATCAATTGCGCTCATCTTCAATGTGGCCTAATATGTCACACAAAAGTATTCAGCATGATAGGGTTCATACAATAACACTAAGTCATAAATCAAGTAGCCACGTTCATCTTAAACTTTCATTAAACCAAATACATTATATGCAACACATGAACCCAATCATCCCCATTTCTCAATGAGCTGAAAAATTGTAGATAATTATCATTACACTTCATCAATTATTATCTTTTTCTGAGGGGCAGGGTTAAAAATGGTTACTAAGGGCTAAGGATTATAGATGAGTCAAACTAAAACAGTCTCATACCTCTTTATCTCAAAATTTATCAGTACTTATGCACACATGGTGTTCATTTAGAAGTACATTTATTCATATGGGTCATCTCTTCCAGAATCTTTTACTTACAAGACTGTTAACAATGTGCTGCAGGCAGTTCAGTAAGCAGAGTTGAAGGTTCCAATTGCAATGAAATTGGTCGTTCCTGGATTCCATCTACAACAGAATCCATCTGGAGACAGATTCAAAGCTAGAATCTGAGCTAAGAGTCCAAGACAAACAGAATTAAATGTGGAAGGCCAGGCAGAATAGAGGATAAGTCAAACCAATTCATGACAGATAAAGAGAAGAGCCCGAAACTAGAATCAGGCAATTTAGTGAGTACATGCATTGACAGCCCATTAAGAGATTATATAAGGGTAATGACACTTATTGACATACTGACAGATTGAGACACTGGATTATACAATGCAAACATTTTTGGCATTTTGGTAGTACAGGCATTACCAGTAAGTTATATTTTCTCAGTTTTGTCACATTGATAAAGGATTGCAAGTCCTGTTTATTTCCTCTTTCTGGCTACTCAGAACTGTCTGAGATGATCTCAAACATTCATCAGATTGGACTGGTATATGCCCTCAGCTTAACAGCCAGTCACCATGTGATTTATAGTTTGACATGGGACCCTGCAGTCACACTGAGGGGAGGATACTATGCCCCATTTATATACAGAGTCCTGGCAAACGGCCGTGTGAGGTATGAATCCTATTCAGGATTGTCCATTGCTGATGTCGTAGTTCAAAGCCTGGCACATTTTTTTGTGGGATCATTTACCTAGGTTTGGGCGTTTAGCGGCCCATTTGGCTTTCCATTGGGAATCGATGTTAAAGTTGTTGGGCAGATGTTGTGCAAGTGCCAGTGGGGGTTTCCCGGATTTGAGTCTTCCAGCTGATAAATGAGGAAGGTTAACATGCACCAGCAGGAGTGAATTATTCATAACTTTCCTGCATTCTCTCACTAGTGCATCTTGCCTTTGTAAAGCTGGCGGTGCTTTAATAACATACTATTTGCTACCATGTGATGTTCATATGGATTTAGCAGCCCAGTGTAGGTAAAGGTAGTCCTTCACTTACAACATTTAATTTAATGACCATTCAAAGTTACAATGGCACTGAAAAAAGTGACTTATGACCGTTTTTCACACTTACGAGCGTTGCAGCATCCCCGTGGTTATGTGATCAAAATTCAGATGCTTAGCAACTGGTTCACATTTACGACGGCTGCAGGGTCCCAGTGTCATGTAATCCACTTTTGCGACCTTCTGACAAGCAAAGTCAATGGGAAAACCAACTTCACTTAACAACTGTGTTATTCAGTTAAAACAACTGCAGTCGTTCACTTAACAACTGTGGCAAGAAAAGTCATAAAATAGGACAAAACTCATTTAACAAATGTTTCACTTAGCAACATACATTTTGGGCTCAATTGTGGTTGTAACTCGAGGAGTACCTGTATTCTACTCTTAATTTTCATCAACTTTTTTCTTGGCGAGGCTGTTTTGTTTTCGATAATTTGTTGATTTGGTTTAAAGACTGTATGAAGTCAAGATCGAGAGGCGGAGGAATTCAGGAGAAAGGGTTTTTTTTTCCTTCTGTTTTCTCTGTTGTATTTTTTTTTTCTTTTTAAATTTTCTACATTTTTCTTGAGCTGTTAGCCATCTCATTATTAAACATTATTTCTAAACTATACAGCTGAAAGCTGTAATCAACAGTACAATTACCTCTGATCTGCAGATGCGAAGCTACAAGGCTGCGCCATGTTTCTGTGTGTGTGTCTGTGTTTGCCTGCACCCTAGGATGAGCAGTGTAAAATGATTAACATAGTGGAAGTGTGTAACGAAGTAGACGCCAATTATTCCAGCTGGAATAAAGAGCTAGAGTTCAGATTGTAAGGGATTGCTAATACAAAAATTAATAACCTTTCTTGTCCTTAAAATACCAATGAACATTAGTCAAAGCAAACCCAGCATCCTAGAGAATAAATGGAGAAAAGTGAGGGAAAACTTTGCAAATGTGCTAAAGGTCCTAACTAGACATAGGGCAGGGGTGTCAAACTCAATTTCATTGAGGGCCGCATCAGCATTGCGGTTGCCCTCAGGGGGGTGGGTGGGTGTGGCCAGGGTGGGTGTGGCCTACTGGGTAGGCGTGGATGGAGTAGGTGTGGCCTACTGGGTGGGCATGGCCAGGTCTACATCATTCGTGTCAAGGGGGCCTGGGCAGGAGTGGGACAGATCTGAGGGTTTCTGGCAGAAGGGGGTGGGACCAGGGCAAGTGCCAAGGCATGGGACACTGGAGGAGCCTCCCCAGCGGCAGGGGCTGGTTCCTCGCTGTTTCCAGACGGCCTTGTGCAGCTAAGACTGAATGCGTTTCAGCATAGATGGCCACCACAAAATTGTACATTGGCTCCCGGCCGGCCTGGGCCAGGGCCAAGGCAGCGGGGGCCGTTCCCTCACTGTTTCCAGGATGGCTTTGCGGGCCACATGAAACCATTTCACGGGCCGCATCCGGCCCCCGGGCCTTGTGTTTGACATGTCTGACATAGGGCAACTAGACATTTTTTTAATCTTGTAGGCAGAGCTGCTGACCAATGCCCCTAGATGTTAACTTCATATTTTAATGATTTATATTTCTCTTTTTTTTTCACTTAGCTATAAGCACATTTTTGCAGCATTATTATTTTAAGGACAAGAAAGGTGATTAATGGAAGGACATAACAAAAGGACTTGCTTGTTACTTGAGATGGCAGTATACAGGTTCATTTCTTTCTTCCTCCTCCATGGTATGAAAATCCTGTGCCCTCCCTGCTTTTTGTCAGTGGTAATCTTCGTTTTTGCACTTACACCCATGGTGGGGGGGAATTCCATCCCAATCAAATAGCAAATCAAAGGAATTTAAATTCTCTAATTTTCTGCAGTAGTATTTCTCGTTATTTTACTGTTGAAATAGATGGGGGGGGGAGACTAGCATATTATAACAGTTTTCCTTGTGTCCGCAGTTTGCAGATGTGAACAGAATGCATGTTTAAGAATTCCTAGACAGAAAGGCTATGATGCTTTCATTCTAATGAAAGATTTTCACCTTAAAACAAGGGTTAGCCCTTTTAACACAGGATCCAGGTGTCCTTTTCACCATAGAAATATGAAGTGCCCCACTGAAAGCCTGTCCTTGAGAAATTCCCAAAGGAAGTATCCTAGCCCAGTCATGCCTAAAGATAACCTCTTTGAATTGAGCATCATTTTTGGTGATTGACAGGAATGTCCAGGTATATTTCTTCGCGACAGTACAGAAGGATTTTATTTATTTATTTATTTTATTTGTATCTCACCTTTATTATTTTTACAAATAGCTCAAGGTGGCGAACATATCCAACATGCCTTCTTCTCCTATTTTCCCCTCAACAAGAACCCTGTGAGATGAGTTGGCCTGAGAGAGAGAGAGAGAGAGAGAGACTGGCCCAAGGTTACCCAGCTGGCTTTCATGGCTAAGGCAGGACTAGAACTCATGGTCTCTCACTTTCTAGCCATTCTCCTCTCACCTCTGGTTTCCTCTCTAGCCTACAACTGAAAGATTTCCTGGCAGTCTTCTTTCCATGGATTAACCAGATCTGATCCTGCTTGTTTTTTGAAGTTCAGCCAACATTGGTTAAGCACTGCCATCTATCTAGGCCAGTCTACTTTACAAGTGTGAAATGGTTAGGTTTGCATTTGCCTTCTCTTGTGGAATTTTGAGAAAATGCATCACGGAAGGTATCAGAAACCTTCATTCAGTAGCCTCTCCATGAGAACCCATCCATCTTCTCTGTCTCATCTTTCCATTCCTTTATTCCAAACATGCTACCCGCAGCAGGCTGAGAAAGCAAGAGCCCTCCTTTTATAAGCCAAGGGCCAAATATTGTATTTGCATCTACCTGATACATACATATGATAGCATGTATATCCTGTAAGCCACCCAGAGACACCTTACAGGGGAGATGGGAGGCACAAAAAATGAATAAAGAAAAAACAAAAAACATAGGCTAGTTGTTGTCAATGATAATTTTTTTTAGCTTTAAATTATATTTACACAATGTATTCAGATAGTGCTGGCTGAGGAAGCCTTGGACAGTTTTAAATCTGTGAATTGTGGCTATAACAATAACAGGATAACAGAGTTGGAAGGGAACTTGGAGGTTTTCTAGTGTAACCCCCTGCTTAAATAGGAGACCTATACCATGCCAGAAGCAAATGGGCAAAAATAAGACTCAGGCCAAAGAAAGTCAATTCATTCATTATCAAGAATAAAGTAATAGGTCATTTTTTTCCAAATGATGATATTATAAAAAGAAAGAAAAACATAGAAAATAAAAGGTTGTCCTTATGTAACGTTTGCCCTGTTTAGCTACTGTTCCAACATATGATACTGAAAAAGTAACTTTATGACAAGTTGCAGTGTCCCCACAGTCATCTGATCGAGATTTGGCTGCCTCACAACCAATTTATGGCTGTCACAGTGTCCTGCTTCACAGATTCCCACAGCCGGTAGTAAAATCACAACTCATGGTTGTGTGATGTCTCACTTAACATTCACAGGTGACTTGCTTTACATCTGCAGTGGAAATGAGGTTGTAAGCCCATTGCAGTTATATGATGTCTTGCTTAACAATTGTGTCACATAGCAACAGAGTCGCTGGTCCCAATTGTGGTAGTTAAAAGCAAGAACTACCGCTGTAATCTTCCTTAACTCACTGTAAAAACAGCAAATGTTTTAAAGTTCTAGTCTAACCTCTAGTAGGAGAAAACATTTTCAGAGTTTTTATACTGTAGGTCTGTTTGAACATGGCTCATAATTCTTTTCTGGGAATGTTGTGGTCAACACCAGTTTATGAATTGCATTCAGCTACATCTGGATGTATTTACCTCCTATTAAGCAATAGCCTGTAAATCAAAGGGATCTCTTAATCTTAATGGAGTACTATGAATATTTTCAAAGAAGAGAACTATTTGGCACTGCAGTTGTGATGTTAGATTCCAGCCTTGAACAGGAATTACCTTCTGGAATTCAATCCAAAAAATGAGCAGTCATTGGATAAAGACATTTCTGGTCTTCACATTTACAGTGTGTCTTTCCCAAGAGAAAGAAAGATTACAGGAAAAGAAATTAATTTCCAAGTTCTGCTTCTAAGGAGAACAAGAAAAATCTGCCTTTTTTTCAGTTTAAGTGTTTTTTCCGTTTTTAACTTCATTGGACTGTACAGTTGCGTATTGCATATAACATGCGAAAGAGTGCTTGTTAGAATAGACTTGATATGCTCTTCATGAAAGTTAAATATATATACTGCACTAGTCTTATCTCTCAAATCTCAGCTGTGTGTGCATTGCTAGAGAATGGTTGATGATAATACACCCTGAACTGATGGATGATCTCATGTAGGGACTGCAAATGGGACTCCACCATCTCCATCAATACTGATGGATGTGCATCCAAAATATTAAAATCGTCCTGTCAGGCAGAAATAGAATGAATGGATTTCTGATAATATAACATGTCATGGACTGGCTATAACCTAGTTTGTTCATTATTATTTCAACTTGAAATTTATGCTAATAAGCCAATGGCTTGTTGATTTCTGGGTTTGGCCAATAACTTCTCAAACCCAACACAGAGGAATTCATAGCTGAGTTTCTTATTATCAAGTGGATACACTCTGCATAAAAGGTCATTAGAAAAAGAAAAAATGGTTTTTTGTGTAAATTACTTGAAGCAGGATTTGGTTGTGTTTTTTTTTAAAGAACTCTATTAAAATGTAGATGTCTGGGACATTCGAAAATGTAGATGTAGATGTTTTGGACAACCCAGAAGTTAAATTCATAAATGGTGCAGAGAGGCTAAATCTAAATTTGAGACTATCAGCACGGATTTGGAAGTTGTACAAATTCTGATGTATCTACAGTGTAACATTGGAAGGAAATATTGCTGAGCCATCAGGACTCCGTTGTTCAATTTCAGCAAAGTTTCCAAATTACTTTGGTTGTTTTTTTCTCTTGAGGTGGTCCAAGCAAGCAGTTTTCCAAGAGTGGAATATGGAAACAGGGAGTGGGTGTCCCACTGCAACACTGTGGGTGGGAGGCTGATAATAATAAAAAAATGTTCAGAAGGTCTAACCACCAGCACTCTTTCATGGGCATCAAAATATATGCATGTCAGCATAATATGTTATTTCAAAGTATACTTTTCTGGCATCTGCTCTGCCTCTAACAGTTTGAATGATTTCAGCAAATCTATGGAAATTACTAGAAGCATCAAAGTAGCACATTTTGTTTCTATGGGAAGGGATTTGGTTTTCAGATTTACAGGGAAGCCAGTTTATTCACACAAACACAAATTCAAAAATGAATTCTGTCTTTAAAAAGATTCTAAAAGTGTTTAGAAATTTGTGTCTATCTCTATCGCACATTGTAGACAATAGATGCCGCTAAGAAAAGCAGGTACTTCTTCATTTTGTTTTCAGGCACTCTTTAACTTAAACACACAAATGTGTGTTGAACCATCAAACCACTACAACAGATTTAAGTTGCCCTTAAGAATGGCTTAAAATAATTAAAGAAGGGATCAGTTCTTTAATGTTTTCTTGGGTTTCAGACTGGGCTATACTGTAACTCTGAGACGGCATGGGGTTGGCAGTGAGAGGCACAGTGTTATTAGTGGTTCTCCTCCTTCCTCTAGGGTTGATTCCAGTCAACATTGATTGGTGGGGAGAGATCAAACGTGAGGCCCCTGTTTTGCCAACTTCTCTCCCAACTTTTTTTTAACATCTGTATGAAATTGTTGGGACAGATCATCTATCAACACAGGGTGAGGTATAATAAGTATGCTGATGATACCCAATTGTACATCTCTGCAGTGGGCCAACCAAGTGGTACTTTCAAGGTTCTATCCTAGCACCTGGGAGCTGTGAAGGTCTGGAGAAGGAAAACCAGGCTTCAGCTCAACCCTGGTGGGGTTTGAGAGCCCTCAGATCCATGATTTTCCAGCTTTCTCTCTGAATGGCTTAGCACTCCCCCAGATAAGAATTGGCAGGCAACTTGAAAGTCCTCGTGGACTCAGAGGTCCTGCTCAAAAATCAAGCAGCCATAACTAGGAGCATCTTTCACAGGTCCATCTTGTGTGCCAGTTGCACCCATTCCTCAACCAAGAAGCCCTGTTCCTGCTTTAGTTACCTTCTGGCTTAATATAACATGAACTACATGGAGCTGCCCTTGAACAACATTTGAACATTGCAATTGATGACCCCAAATGCAACAGCGCAGGAAGTCTTGGACAGTTCATGATATACCTATATGATATCTTTGCTCTGTGAATTGAAATGGATTGAAATGGGTACCAGTGCTTCTTGTCATCCATGAAACTCTACGTGGCTTGGGGCCAAATTATTTGAAGGCCTATTTATTTCTAGGCATTTCTGCTCACCTCACCCAAACTGGTAGGGTTTACTACTTTCATTAGTAAATGTTATTTCATGGAAACTACTAGGAGTTGGTGCCTTCTCTTTTGTAGTACCTGGCCTATGGAATAGCACCCTTCCCTCCCCAAAGATCAAGATAGCTCTGCTTCTTCTGGCCTGTTGCAAAGCATTGAAATCCTGAATGTTTTCTCAGTCATTTGGACCAAGATGTTGATAATGAGAATGATGAATGTAGGTTATTTTTTATACTATGTTTCATATTTTTAATCTTTTGTGCACTGCCCACAGTCACTATTATGAGATGGGCAATTATATAAATTGCTTAAATAAGTAAATAAACAAACTAATGAAATGTAAAGTCCCATAACTCCACAAATGGGGCTTGTTTAAATTTGATTAAAACCAGTGAAAATAATATTAACCAGGAATAAATAAAACCAGGTAGGGTTTTTGTATTTTTGACCTGTTTAAAGTTTTATGTTTTAATATCCTCTATTATTTATGGGCCTAATTCAAGAAGATAGTTAACTTTTAGAGGAGACCAAGGACTACTATAAAATGCTGATGTGACTTTTTAAGGTAGCTTTATTTTATATTTTACAATACTGTATATAATAGCATTTTCAAAGAATCAAGAATATCTACAAAAATAATTGCATAATCATACAGTAAACACTTAAACATTTGCATACATTATTTTATACTAATTAAGTAGATAAAGTTCTTGGTTTTTCCCCACTAGTTCTCATTCACTTTGAAGAAAGATTCATAGGGAAAAAAAATAAGATCACGATGGGATCTTGGAGGATACCTAGAACCCCTGCCAAGTACAGGAATTCAATATTGCAGCATCCTCAACAGATGGTCATCCAGATGGCTGAACACATCCTGCAAAGGTGAATTCACCACCTCCCAAGTCAATCTGTGCTACTGTGGAACAGTTCTTACATTTAGGAAATATTACTTGATGTCGAACCAAAACTCGGTTTCTTGTAATTTAAACCAATTATTTTTTGTTGCATGTTCTGGAACAACTTCAAATAATCTCCATGTTCTACGTGAGAGTCTTTTAGAAGCTTGAAGACAGCTATCGTATCTTGTCTTCTCTAGATTAGGGGTCCCCAACCCCCGGTCTGTGGACCAGTACCATTGCATGCCAGAAACTGGTCCGCACAAACTAGCAAAGCTCCATCCGTGGGATGCAGGCAGCACACAAAACCACACACTCTCCGGTCCGTGGAAAAACCTTTCTCCACGGAACTGGTCCCTGGTGCCCGAAAGGTTGGGGACCTCTGCTCTAGATGATACTCGGTGACTCCAATTGTTTTCTCACAATTGTTTCCTTCCAGCTCCCTCATCATTTTGATTATACATTTCTTCCTAAACTACAAAGCTCAGAATTAGGTGCAATATTGTTGGTATGGAGAAAATCAGGAATTTCTAAAAGGAAATTTCTTTAGAAATTCCTCCAAAGGGAATGGAGTGTGGTCTTCCCGTATTTAGAAATGAGGAGACTGAGAGTATGGATGGATGTCCTCTCCCCCATACAGTCATGTTTTCAGTGCTTAGCAGCCACCAAAACAAAACCATTCCTGCACATGTTGAAGCATAAAGTATTGATTCAATTGCACATGTAAAATAACTAATGTGCCATATTTATCCAAAAGCAGTTTTTCATTTGAAAACTATTTAGTGTCACTATTTATGAATGCACATAATGCAGTAAGAATACATTTAGGGTTTGCCTTCCTTTGGATGCACTGGATGATAATTCCCATCATTTCTAGTCGGTGTGGTTTTAATGGGAAGGCTGATGAGAAATGTAACATAACACATCCAGAGGGAAGCAAGTTGGGAAAGGCTGATTAAAACTGTTACATCTCCAAGTAGGAGGAAAGCAGTCAGATGTTTTTGATGCTAGTATCACACAGCTCATTCTATCTAGGTGAACATTTTAAAAGATATATTTCTTGGTATTATTGCTCTGCCATCCAAGGCAGCCCCACTCAAAGGGCCTGTCTTCATGATTGGCTCTTTTTATGAGCACAGTACTTTTTACCCAACTTTTTAACATAAAGATTGCCGAGTTATTTCTCTGTGTTCTACCTATTAAAAGACCAATGTATCTCATTAAGAAAAGAACGAGTTCTCATTTTATCAACTGGATTAAAATTGTTGGTCACCATGTTCTCAGCTTGTTTTGGGTAAATCCTGTGGGGATGGCCATAGATTGCCCTCATGTTTTAGAAAATTCTCTACATACATATATAACAGAATACACAAGAGGTTTCTTTGGAGAAAGGATTTAGATAAAAATTATTTCGACAGAGGTTACCTCAACAGTTACCCAACACCCATGTTAAGGCACAAATTCCACCTCCAGAGGAAAACACTGAGAATTTCTGAGTAAACAGTAGTGGATGAAGCAAACTATGAGCTAGTTTGCTTCAAGCTAGTTGGTGTAGAGAAGTGGCTGCTGCTTCTGTTGCTTCTCCCTTCTGAATTTTCACCTCCTAAAGTATCTTCTTGTTGGAAAAGAAAAAGAAAGAAGAGAAAAAGAAACTTATGCATGCTTTCTGCGCTGTTTTCACAAGGCATCGCAGGACAGCTCTTGCAAAACTGTGAAAAACAATGAACCATATGAAGAGTATGGGAAGAGGAAAACTCAAAGAACCATGCCTTGCTATCTGTATGTCAAGGAAGTCCTAGCATGGTATTGGAATAGAATAGAATAGAATAGAATAGAATAGAATAGAATAGAATAGAATAGAATAGAATAGAATAGAATAGAATAGAATAGAATAGAATAGAATAGAATAGAATAGAATAGAACTGGAAGGGATCTTGGAGGCCTTCTAGTCCAGCCCCCCACTCAAGCAGGAGAACCTATACCATCTCAGACAAGTGGCTGTCTAGTCTCTTCTTAAAAACCTCCAGTGATGGAGCACCCACGATTTCTGAAGGCAAGCTGTTCCACTGGTTAATTGTCCTCACTGTTAGGAAGTTTCTCCTTAATTCCAGGTTGCTTCTGTCTTTGGTCAGTTTCCAACCATTGTTTCTTGTCCTGCCTTCTGGTGCTTTGGAGAATAATTTGACCCCCTCTTCTTTGTGGTAGCACCTCAAATACTGCAATACTGCTATCATGTCACCCCTGTTTCTTCTTTTCTTTAGACTAGCCAAACCCAAGTCCTGCAGCCGTTCTTCATATGTTTTAGTCTCCAAGCCCCTGATCATCTTAGTTGCTCTTCTCTGCACTTTTTTTCAGTCTCAACATCTTTTTTGTAGTATGGTGACCAAAATTGGTTGCAGTATTCCAGGTGTGGTCTCACTAGGGTTTTATAAAGTGGTACTAATACTTCGTGTGATCTTGATTCTATGCCTCTGTTTATACAACCCAGGATTGTATTAGCTTTTTTGGCTGCTGCTGCACACTGCTGGCTCATAGTCAAATGATCATCCCCTAGGACTCCAAGGTCCCTCTCACAGTTACTGTTTTTGAGCCAGGTCTCGCCTAATCTGTACTTAAATCTTTGGTCTTTCCTGCCTAAATGTAAAACTTTGCTTTTCTCCACATTAAAACTCATTTTGTTGGATAGGGCCCATTGTTCAAGTTTGTCAAGATCTTTTTGGATCCTGAGCTTGTCTTCTGGGATGTTGGGCTATTCCTGCCAGTTTAGTGTCATCTGCAAATTTGATGAGTTCCCCTTTTATTCCCTCATCTAAATCATTAATGAAGATATTGAAGAGTACTGGGCCTAAGTCGGAGCCTTGTGGTACCCCACTGCTTACTTCTCTCCATGTGGATGTGGTACCATTGAGGACTATTCGTTGAGTACGGTTTGTCAGCCAGCTACAAATCCATCTGGTGATGATGTTGTCTATTTCACCTTTTTCTAGCTTACCAAGCAGTAGATTGTGGTCTACTTTGTCGAATGCCTTACTGAAATCTAAGTATACTATGTCCACAGCATTTGGCTGGTCTACTAATTTGGTCACTTTATCAAAGAATGAAATAAGATTGGTTTGGCATGATCTGTTTTTGACAAACCCGTGCTGGCTACCAGTTATAACTTTGTTTGCTTCTAGTTGTTCGCAGATCTGTTTTTTGATTATCTTTCCCAGGATCTTCCCAGGTATTGATGTTAGACTGATTGATCTGTAGTTTCCTGGGTCTGTTTTTTTTCCTTTCTTGAATATGGGAACATCAGCCCTTTTCCAATCCTCAGGTACTTCCCTGGTGCTCCAGGATTTTTGAAAGATATGGTACAATGGTTCTGAGATAACATCTGCCAGCTCCTTCAGAACTCTGGGATGTAGTCTGTTGGGTCCCGGTGATTTATATTCATCAAGGTTGGATTGTCAGAGCATACAATTGCGCTTCAGATTTGATCACTTTTTTTTAACACAAACATATCGATGCCTTTCCACAGTTTGCAATTTGCCCTGTTTCAAAGTGCAAGCACAATGTTGTTACTTATAGTCTGAATTCATATTTTATTATTGATCATTTTTCCTTTCAGCAGAGCTACCAGATCAGGGCTGAAATGCAGATGACCATTACATGGCAGGAAAAAGTGGAAAGGTTGTCCAAGTTTTGCAGCCAAGTTCTAGTTGCTCTATTTTAACTTCAGTATTTTATCTCCTGATAACAGAATAACAGAGTTGGAAGGGACCTTGGAGGTCTTCTAGACCAACCCCCTGCTCAAGCAGCAAACCCTATACCACCTCAGACAAATGGTTGTCCAATCTCTTCTTAAAAACTTCCAGTGTTGGAGCATTCACAACTTCTGGAGGCAACTCGTTCCACTGATTGATTATTCTAACTGTCAGGAAATTTCTCCTTAGTTCTAGGTTGCTTCTCTCCTTGATTAGTTTCCATCCTTTGCTTCTTGTGCTGCCTTCAGGTACTTTGGAGAATAGATTGACCCCTCCTTCTTTTTGGCAGCCCCTGAGATATTGGAACACTGCTATCATGTCACCCCTAGTCCTTTTTTTCGTTAAACTAGACATACCCAGTTCCTGCAACCATTCTTCATATGTTTTAGCTTTCAGGCCCCTAATCATGTTTGTTGCTGTTCTCTGCACTCTTTCTAGAATCTCAACATCTTTTTTATATCATGGCAACCAAAACTGGATGCAGTATTCCAAGTGTGGCCTTACCAAGGCATTATAAAGTGGTATGAACACTTCACGTAATCTTGATTCTATCCCTCTATTAACCTGATAATAACATCTGACTGGCTTTTGCTTTAGCCAAGGAAAATTGACTTGATGTTCACCATTGCCATGACAAACTTAGTGTTGTCACCAGTACAGAGTGTACCTTCAGGGGAGTAAAAATATAATAGCAAATTGGGCTGGAAGGCTAGTAAACAATTATCTGAATTCTGAGATCTGGAGTGGTACTAGAACCATTGAAGTGTGTGCGCGCAAGCACACATTTTGGCTGCATACTTACCAAACAAAAATAAATAGGAATTGAAAAAGGCTCTTTTTCTCATCTTAACCAGCCTCTAATATTTCACGTATTGTTCAGAAAAATGCTCTTTTTAGAAAGTTAATGCAAGGCCCTTGATTTTATTCCACACTAGCTTTATTTTTCAATTTTCATTCTGCTGAATGTTACATGCCATTTATTAATTGCATCATCTATGTCACTCATCTCTTCTACATATCCTGTTGGTTGTTAACTATATTCTGCTGCATTGTGGAATAAATTTAACAAATTGCCAAACCCTCCTACTATGGGTCCAGCTTGAGGAACCTGGACCTTTTCTTGTTCTCTGTAGGTGTTCAGGGTTCCCATTCTCTATGGACCAGTAGCTGGAGGGGTGGGCATACCCTCCAGCGTTGCCAGATCCTCTTTTTCTAGATAGACTCCTACACCCTTGAAAGCTCTGTGGCAGTCAAGTATATGACAGGAATAACTGCTCACATGTGAGACACTACACCTGATAACCCAATACCTATACAGGTATTCAACAGCAGGTTGAATATGTCTCTTTTCTATGACTCTTCTCTGGGCCAGATCTACTCTATTCTGGAATGCTTTGAAATAAAATCTATTTCTCTTTGGGAATAGAAAGTATTCTTTCACCCTAGATTAATCTGCTTTTACACTAGACTGAAATAATTTGCATAGATCTGTAATGGTTAATTGCTACTACACTGGGATTTTATAAATCATATGTTTTCTCTTTCTGTCCTAGATTGAGCAGGAATAGGATTTGATAGCTTTTACTATAAAAGCAATACATTGCCTTACTCCAGTAGGATTTATCTAGCATATGGAGTTGCTTTGCTCAACATTACAACTTTTCAATTCAATTAATTTTTGCAAATATCTTTGTTTTGAGCTAGGACTGGATGATCTGCAACTCTGAATCTTGCCCAGTTATCTAAAAAAAACACCTCTCAGTAGCCCTTGTTTCCAAATTAATGAGAATATTTTAAATGTTCTTTGGAAAAGAATCCTTACTAATAAGTGTAACAGTCATCCCAATGAAATTCAAGATGCTAAATTCGTAGATATCCATGAGTAAGATGAAGAAACAAAGGTGATACTGTATACACAGTGGTGCCAGAATTGCAATTATATAAGTCGTGGGGGTTGCATTCTTGTGTCATGTAAATTTCCTCTCCTTCTGCCTCCACTTTATGGAGGACTACAGCTCACATTCGTATGTGTCTTTATGGACTTGAGAATAGAATGCCAAAATCATGCAAAGATTGGTACGAAAATTTGTTGAAATAAAGAAGTTAGCATCAAAGCCCCTCTTATTTCAGCACGGAAGTATGAGAATAAGTTTTATTAATCAGTTAAAAACAACTGAGTAGCTTATAGTGAGAAATTATTAATTCACTAGTGACAATTAAACAATACATGTCAACATTGGTTTTCTTTTAAAAAAATTGGAAACCAGAATTTTAAAATATTTATCCAAAGATGATGTTGCCATTTATTTTATATGGGATAGTTTTCTGGAATCTGTGGAGTGTCCCTCGGCCTCTTACTAACTTGCAGCCAAACATACTATTTTCTTTTAGAACAGTGCCTGAATTATGCATGCTGAGTTTTCTTGTGAATATTTGCCCATACTTCACATCAGGAAAATCGCATTAATTTTGAACATCCACCTAGGTGTCAATGTGCTGCAATTTCATCATACAACTGCTGCATTTTATGTAATTTGCATAGTTACGTAACCTGCTTCATTGGTGTATGATGGCGTCATGATGACATATCATCCTTACCCACACAGACACAAGCATCAGTCAAGAAAAGTATATGTATGTTGAAAATGTCCTGGTCCATTAATTATCAAGCCCTGATCCTATATATTTCTCTACTGAACTTTATAAGGTCAGCTTGTTGATATCTCTGGTGAATTTAACTCTGGCATGCACTGCTTCCTCTTTCTTTAAAATAGTTTTGTTGGTTGATATTTGTTACGTGCACCGATTATCTTGCTCTGATGTAAGAAGGAACCCAGCTCACTTTTATTCTGAATTTGGAAAACTTGAGGGCCAGATCAAGTCTCCAAAGGAGAAATAGCCTTGTGTTCCTTCATCTGAAGTAGTATCCAAAGTTCCGTTTGCTGATTATGTAGGAGTACATTAGGTGGGGTTCCAATCAGATGTCTGTATCACATCCAAAATACACAGTATCTCCAAATATGTAGCTCTTTATCATTTTTGCTTTTTTATATGCTTTAACTTAAGACCATATCATAGTTAAGGCAGCTCAGAGGTGGCTACAAACTAGTCTGGACATGTCTTTTAGCCGCTTTCTCTGGTATTGTGCTTTTCCATGACAAAGGAAGCTGGAGATAGTTGCTCAGATCCATACATTTTGTCTCAAATGGACCTTACCCCCAGTCTGCAAGAGTTTCCACAGGACTTCTGCTGTATTCCAAGGAAGAGATTGTAGCTTTCTTGCACTTGTTGCTGTTCTTCTAGGAACTGCAGCTAATGTAGGAATTGTCATGTCCTCTAATGCCCTGCTGAAAAACTACTATCTGCTAAAGCCATCATCCAAAGAACAGCAAGCTCTACAGAGTAATTTGGGGAAGAATGAGTTCAGCAAGATATGAAAAATTGATTTCCTGCTTGCCAGCTGGTGGAAAGCAGGCCTTAAGGTTTTTTTTCTTTCAAATTGAGCACAGCTTGCAGCAGAACCTGTCCAGTCCCTGACGTAAAGCAACTGCACAGGAAAATGCATTAGCAGTAAAGCAATTGGGACAGCTGCCCAGAAATCCCTAAAGAAGGCTGGCAAGCCATGCCAAGGTAGACCTACTCAAATGCAAGTTCCAGTAGGGTCGATTCCCTAGTAAATGTGTTGAAACAAGACCAGCCAATGGAGACAACACATGAGATGCAGCCAGAGAATGGATTTGCAGACCCAGATGTCTAAGAACTAAGAAGTTTCTGAAGCCAAGGATGGCTCACGTCAGGCCTGACCTGAAGAACTGACTCAGTTATTGCCAGGGCTTTTTTTCTCATAGAACGCTCAGAACGGAGTTCCGGCACCTTTTTTGGATGGAACCTTGTAGGGTAGGCAAGGTGGGTTGTATGACAGGTGTGAGTTCCGGCACCTTTTTTTTTTTTTTACAAAAAAAGCACTGGTTATTGCTATGCACTTATGAAGGCAGCAGTTTTAAGGCCAAGCTAACCTTCTAGCTTTGCTAACGAGCACTTGGAAGCAACGTCTTTTCTGCATTAAGCATTTCTTAGTGCACATGTGTGTGCTTGGTTGCAGTGGCTAAAATTGCACTGGATCCAAGCAGTTTGGCATAAATCTTGTTTGAGGATTCTTGCTGTTCCTTTTTGGCTGTCGATCTCTACTGCTCTGCATCCCTCTGTCTAGATTTACAGGGAAAGGTGGCTAAGGGGGGGAAAAAAGGAAAACGAAAAGTCAGAATTACTACTGACTGTTCACAGAAGGGAATGAAAAGAGAAAATATCAAATTACTGCTTCACAGGTACAACCATGGAGTTAATTCAAGGGATGTTCAGACATCCTTCCTTGCCAAATACGTATTAGAAGAGGGAGTAGTTCATTCTGGTTAAAGAGGAAGTACTATTTCCATTGAGAAAAATGTCTGTATTACCAGTAACTGCACACAGCTGTTATAGATAATGATTCACATGAAAAACAAGATTTAATTTCACTGCCACTGACTTTTGCTGGTGGGGAAAGTTTTAAAGAAAAACAGCGCATGTGAACTCCATGCACCCTCTCCAAGGACGCTGAAATATTTCTGCAACAATATAACTACAACTATACTTTATTTAGCAATTTAGGCCATAAGAGGAAATATATCATTACAATTTTTATTTTTATTCCTGCCCAAACTAGCAAAAACATTGAACAAATAGTTCAAGCAAAGCTCCTATGAAAGTTATTATTTTTTTTGGGGGGGGGGAATTAAAATGTGCATCCAATTTCTTGTTACGGGAGAATTATTTATTTATTTGTCTAATTAACATAGCCGCCCATCTCGCAAAACAAGGGCTGACTCTGGACAGCAAATTATGAAAGAGCAGCATTAAGAGGAATATAAACGTATTAACAAATGCACAAACAAGGAACAAAAATGAACAAGAATGGTTTTTAAATGCTGTGGAGAAAATGCAGGGTTTGGATTTTAGGCGTTTATCCCAATATCAGCTCAAATACAACGAATCTATTATCTTTCTGCCTTGAGCATCATTTTATAGGCAACAGGCAAAATGGTGAAGCTGTGTGGGTCTATGCTTGAGCTGCGATACCAAAAGATCTCTTGTTGAGGCTTGTCTCTACCCTGAAATCTCCATCTTGGATCACAAATTCAGTTCCCCCAACATTTCTAGAGGAGACCTGTACACTGTAACAAGAGATATTTTAACAATTCAGTTTTAAATGTATATATATCTAGCTTGACATAGCAGTTCATTCATTAAGCTGGATTTTTACTTATCCATTCTTATATTAGGATATTACCATTGGGCTAGCAGGGGTCTTCAAACTTGGCCCTTTTATGACTTGTGGACTTCAACTCCCAGAAGTCTTCAGCCAGCGTGCCTGACTGAGGACTTCTGGGAGTTCAAGTCCACAAGTCATAAAAGGGCCAAGTTTGAAGATCCGTGGGCTAGGGCTTTATACTCAATAATATTGATCTGTCCATTTTTGCAAGTAAAAAAAATAATTCTAAAAAGTCTGTAGTAGTTATATTTTTAACATATGCAACTTCCTTAAATATGCACTTGTAAAAAAAGTGCCCTGCTTTCCCCTACATTTTTTTTTTAATCTAGAAACACGGGTAGTCCTCAACTTACAACCACAATTGAGCCCAAAATTTATGATGCTAAGTGAGAAATTTGTTGATTGAGTTTTGCCCCATTTTACAACTTTTCTTGGCACATTTGTTAAGTGGATCACTGCAGTTGTTAAATTAGCAACATGGTTGTTAAGTGAATCTGGCTTTCTCATTGACTTTGCTTGTCAGAAATTCGCAAAAGGGGATTGCATGACCCCCAGGACACTGCAACCGTCATAAATGTGACTCAGTTGTTAAGCATCTGAATGTAAATCACGTGACCATGGGGATGCTGCAATGGTCTTAAGTGTGAAAAATGGTCACTTTTGTAACTTGGAATGGTCACTAAATAAACTGTTGTAAGTTGAAGACTACCTGTATTCCAAAATGGATATTAGCAAATCATCCATTCTGGATTCTTTCACTATTTTATTGGGAAAAATTCGGTGATTTTTTAAATGCTCTTATTATCCCTGTGTCTTCGCCTGGATAGTTATATAAAAGTTTGCATCTATGTGTACATGACTCCTTTACAAGCAAATGGAAAAAAATCTTTTTTAAAAAAGTTTTAATTCTAAGGCAAACATTTTTTTTAAAGCTATTCGCAGTAGCTTTCCCAAAAGTGACCCCAAGTGATCTCAAAGGAGGATCAATTGAAATTTTGTTTCACCAGAAGAAGTAATGGGACATTGGAAGAGTTTCTGGTCACTAGGGCAGTGGAGGGTAGGAAAAGAGACTGCCATTGTTCTCCCGCCCATTGCATTGCTCTAATTCAGTGGCATAAATTCAAAAATGTTCTGGGTGCCTTCATTCCCTACACACAAAGCAAACTCTTATTTCAAATTGTTCCATGGATTTCTACCTGCTTATGCATAATTGTCTTCCATCTCTAAATCAGCCTGGTAAATGCATTGCTCTAATTAAGTTTCATAACTCCTTCAAAAAGGAGACATGAAGGTTTATCGAGAGGCAAAATGGCCCTGAAATAGACAAATGACAATCATTGACGTCAATATTTCTTGTCCTACTAAACAAGCATGGAGTTTGCATTTTTTTTTTTTTAGTTTTCCATGGCAACCTTCTAATATCACTGAATAGAATGCCCCAAGATTATGCATCTTTCCGTCAGTCAGTATTTTTCTGTGCTGGCTTTTAAGAAATCCTGACATTTGCACTAGTGTCCTGATTCTTCTGCAGAAGAAGAATAATTTCAAAAGAAATTATGCTGCTCCTTCTTTAAAGGCCAGCAATTGGCAAACAAACTTGTAACTCCATTGCTGTGCAAAATGCAAAATAACAACAAACATGTGTAATGCGGCCTTTACTAATTACAGTTGATCAGATGTTTCCTGTTGTGAAGAACAACACTGATTACTGTCTGTTTCAATCCTAAAGGAAACAGTTTATGCAAGGCTGGAAACTAGACAAAGTGATGCATCGACGTGTCCTTAATAAGTGAAGGATTTTGGCAGGCCTGTCCCTGATTCAGTACAAAATGATAAGGCGTTTAAAGCACTTTCAAAGAGTAGTTTCCTAGAATCACCACGTTTATTTCAAAGCTCTTTTCCATGTGCAGGCCAAATGACCTCCTACTTTGTACTCGGGATTTTCCTGATGTAAACCTCAGGCATTTTCAGCAGGAGTTTGAATGCTGTAGTAGTTTTCCCAATTTGTCTTCTCAATGCAATACTTGGAAAAGTGCCCCAAAGCCAAATTATACGTTATGCATATGCCTATGATTGGATCTACTGTCTATATTTTTAACTAGACAGAAACTAAGGAAAATGTGTCACTTTTTCAGCAAGCAAGTAAGCAAGCAAGCAAACAAATAATCCATGCTCAAACATATCTTACTTGTCTCTCCAACAGCTGTTTCCTTTACAGGTTG
Source organism: Azemiops feae (assembly GCA_023970755.1). Lineage (NCBI taxonomy): Eukaryota > Metazoa > Chordata > Lepidosauria > Squamata > Viperidae > Azemiops > Azemiops feae. Next base: position 1,529,742 of record JALGBA010004276.1, read on the forward strand.
TCCTCAACTTACAATTATTCATTTAGTTTGAAGTTACAAACGTACTGAAAAAAGTGACTTATGACTGTGTTTCACACTTATGGTCATTGCAACATCCCCAAGGTCACATGATCAAAATTCAAACGCTTGGCAACTGGTTCATATTTATGACAGTTGCAGTGTTCCTAGGTCATGTGATCACCTTTTGTGACCTTCTGACTAGCAAAGTCAATGGGGAAGCCAGATTCACTTTACCACTGTGTTACTAACTTAACAATCGCAGTGATTCACTTAACAACAAGAAAGGTCATAATGTTGGGCAAAACTCACTTAACAACTGTCTTGCTTAGCAACAGAATTTTGGAGATCAACTGTGGTGGTAAGTCAAGGACTACATGTACTTATTTCCATTACAAGCATTGTTTGGGGAGGGGAAAAAAAGAATACTTTGATCAGAAATTAACTAGGCTAGAGATATGAATATCTCCTCTCCTCATTCAGGCTTCTAAAATTTTTGCAATTTCACTCCCCATCTTTACAGCTGGGTTTTGCTTAAAAAAAGCCCACCAATCCAGTGCTATCTTTCACGTTAAATAGAGAGTTATGAGTGTGAGGGTTCACCAATATGATATCAACCCTGTGAAAAGCAAGGATTCTAAGCCCAGGATTTTAAGACCTGAGAAAAAGCAGTAGATGGCTACTTACATTTGCAGATGTGTTTTAAGATGGTCTAGCAACAAAGACATTGATGGAGCAGACCACAATAGTAATAAGAGGAGATATTCCCATTAGACAAAGGGAAGAGACAAGTATAGCAGATAGTTGGGCTTGAAAAGGCAGAAATATTCTCTTTTCCTGTACAGGAAACTTTATGGCACAAGTTCTCCAAGAAATTTCATGGGGCAGAAAACCATTGGAAGTATTGATGCTATGTTTCTTTATCTTAGGTTATGTAGTAGAGATGTATCAAAACACAACCACCCAAATGAATGTCACTGGAGCTCTGTGCTTGATTCAAGTATAGTTGAGTAACTACAGTTGGGACTGGCAACTTCATCATTAAGTAAAATGGTTGCTAAGTTACAATCATGTGAATGCAACTGTGCTTACAATTTTACTTCAGTTTTCCTTTGCTTTATGGCATCAAAAGAATATACCCTATATACAACCAGGTGAACTCAAACAGTGGGGAAAGTTTCCAGAACTCAACTCAAAAGGAAGCCAGATAAAAGGAGCCCTTTCCTCCACTCCTTCAGCCCTGGGAATATTCATCCAGTGCTGGGATAATTAGCAAAAAAGGAATGAATGTTTATTATTTGTTCTTTGGAGAGAAAAGGATTACAAGAGAATAAGCAGGCACACAATAGGACATACACTGAAAATAATGTGCTGGCATTTGACTGTTTGTGCTCACTGAACCACTTTGGATGCAAACAAAAACCTTCAGTGTAAAACTTATTGGGATCTTGTTAGTTACAGGTAACAGCATGAACTAATTGATGTCACAGAGCTCAGCATGTTAACTTGCAGTTAGTACTTTTTAGGGATTTACTGCTGTGCAGGGAGAGATAATTTGTTTAGGTAATCTCTGTTTGGTGAGGGGAAAAATGGGTCAAGCACAATACCATACTAACTTATTGTAATGGTAAGTGTGTGTGTGTGTGTGTGTGTGTGTGTGTGTGTGTGTGAGAGAGAGAGAGAGAGAGAGAGAGAGAGAGAGAGAGAGTCCAAAGGTCATAAATGGGGACATTGGTCACAAAGTTATTTTTTATTATAATAATAATAATAATAATAATAATAATAATAATAATATAATAATAATAATATAATAATAATAATAATAATAATAATAATAATAATAATAATGTTGGAAGGATCTTGGAGGTCATCTAGTCCAACCCCCTGCTCAGGCAGGAAACCTTATACCATTTTGGACAAATGGCTGTCCAGTCTCTTCTTAAAAACTCCAGTGTTGGAGCATTCACCGCTTCTGGAGGCAGGTTGTTCCATTGGTTAATTGTTCTAACTGTCAGGAAGTTTCTCCTTAGTTCTAGGTTGCTTCTCTCCTTGATTAGTTTCCATCCATTGCTTCTTGTCCTGCCTTCCAGCACTTTGGAGAATAGCTTGACTCCCTCTTCTTTGTGGCAGCCCCTGAGATATTGGAACACTGCTATCATGTCCCCCTTGTCCTTCTCTTCATTAAACTAGACATACCCAATTCCAGCAACCGTTCCTTATATGTTTTAGCCTCCCATCCCCTAGTCATCTTTGTTGCTCTTCTCTGTACTCTTTCTAGAGTCTCAACATCTTTTTACATCGTGGTGACCAAAACTGGATGCAGTATTCCAAGTGTGGCCTTACCAAGGCATTGTAAAGTGGTATTAATACTTCACATGATCTTGATTCTATCCCTCTGTTAATGCAGCCTAGCACTGTGTTGGCTTTTTTGGCAGCTGCAGCACACTGCTGGCTCATATTTAAGTGATTGTCCACTAGGACTCCGAGATCCCTCTCACAGTTACTACTATTGAGCAATACTATACCTGTACATTTGGTTTTTCTTGCCTAAATGTAGAATCTTACTTTTTTCACCATTGAATTTCATTTTGTTAGATAGCGCCCAGTGTTCAAGTCTGTCCAGATCCTCCTGTATCTTAAGCTTGTCTTCTGGAGTGTTGGCTATTCCTGCCAGCTTGGTGTCGTCTGCAAATTTGATGAGTTCCCCATCTATCCCTTGTCCAAATCGTTGATGAAGATGTTGAAGAGCACTGGCCCAGAACAGAGCCCTGGGGCACCCCACTACACACTTCCCTCCATGTAGATGTGGTTCTATTGAGGACCATATGTTGAGTACGGGCCGGTCAGCCAGCTACGAATCCATCTGGTGGTGATGCTGTCTAACCCACATTTTTCTATCTTATCAAGTAGTAGGTTGTGATCTACTTTATCAAATGCCTTACTGAAGTCCAAGTAAATTATATCCACAGCATTCCTCTGATCCACTAATTTTGTCACTTGGTCAAAGAATGCAATAAGGTTTGTCTGGCATGATCTGTTTTTGACAAACCCATGTTGGCTTTTAGTAATGACTTTGTTTGCCTCTAGGTGTTCGCTGATTCGTTGTTTGATTATCTTTTCCAGAATCTTCCCAGGTATTGAGGTCAGGCTGATAGGTCTGTAATTTCCTGGATCTATTTTTTCCCTTTTTTGAAGATGGGAACTACATCAGCTCTTTTCCAGTCCTCTGGTAGTTCCCCAGTGCTCCATCATAACTGCAAACAGTCACTGTCTAAGGAGTTGCTAAACAAGGACTATCTATATATCAATTGTGCCATTTCCATCATTTATTCTTTCATATTGGTTCCAATATTCAATACCATTATTTAATAATTCAAATAAATCTGAGCAAGAGCATTAAAAGTAAACAATTGCTGTAGGAGTGAATGCCTTGTAAATAAAGATGGCTTTTTTGTTTTGCTTTTTCTTCATCTGCATTTTTAATAATATATTCAAACCAAAAGTGCATGTAGAGGGTTCCTATCAATCAGGATATCTGTGAGGGGGTGAGGAAGCAGGTCCTTTGGAGGGAGATCCTTCTAGAGCAGGGGTGTCAAACTGCCGGCCCGCAGGCCAGATGTGTCATGCCAAAACCATGCCCACCCCATTGCCGGCAATGAAGAAAAAGTCGCAATATGTCGCGACACATCACATGACGTTACGAGTTTGACACTCCTGTTCTAGGGGATAATTTGCACCCAGAGCCAGCCAGCCAACCCTAACCCTAACCCTTCTCTCATGATCATGGATGTTCCAGAAAGCTTTTGACTGTTGTACTGAGAGAAAAGTGATGCCATGACTATTATATCAGGACATCTTATTATTTGTTCATTCTCTTGTTTTTCTTCTGTATATGGTTGGACATGAACTGCTTAGAGTCCCATATGACTAAAACAATATATAAGTCTCATGAATGAATAAATAAATAAATGGCATCCGGCAAAAAAAAAAAATTAAGAGAGATTTTCTTCTGTGCCAGAAAACCTTCACTTCCCATGCTTCTGTGTTACGTTTCTGAAAATAAGCTTGTTTTTTCCCCCGAGAAGTTTTTCATCTGCTGCCAGATGTTAAAACCATGAGCCCTTCTAGTAAAACACAAGCCCCTTGCACCTGCTATTTCTAAGACCTAAAAATGTAGAAGGAGTATTCATAAATTGTTAGGTAGCCAGTGTATGGTTCATGTGCCTTATTCTCTACTTCTTTTTCTTATACTGATAAAGCACCCTTCGTGCTATACCTCACTGTAGCAGTAAGGTGCAAAGATCTCTTCAGTCTGAGAGCCATTTGGATGTATTGATGTCTTGTCTTATTTTTCTGACCTTGGCCAACCCAGAATTCCAGCTGAGTCACAGCCTAAGAAAGAAGCAACTTGACTGCAGATTTCAGCCTTGTGTAATTATCAGTGTGTACCAGCTGCTGGCTCAACCCAGGGAACAAGGCCTTAGTTTTGTTTAGGAGGTCAACTACCATTCTTTAGTAATACAAAGAGATACCAGATTTAATTGGATAGAGCAATCGGAACAAAAGTATTGTATGAGATATAAAGTGTTGGCATAATGTGGTTTGTTTGTTTGTACCTTTGCACATTGTTTGTACCTGGCTACTGTATTAGTTAATTATTTAGGTAGGTAGGTAGGTAGGTGGGTGGGTAGGTGGGTAGGTAGGTGGGTAGGTGGGTAGGTGGGTAGGTGGGTAGATGGGTAGGTGGGTAGGTGGGTAGGTGGGTAGGTAGGTAGGTAGGTAGGTAGGTAGCTATTAAACATTATGTTGTCTGACTCCAAATGACTCCAAGCATCTTAAATACACAAGACAATGTATAAAAACAATGTAATAAGAAACAGCAAACTACAAACCCAAGCTAGACCAGAAGAAATAGAAGGAAGAACACAATGGAGAACCCAGCAGATACTGCAAAGCATCCTACCCACACGAAACATCCAGCACAGGGAACTTCACTAAACCTAGCCTAAGGCCCGAGAGAAGAATCAGGTGTTTGTTGTAGTTTGTAGACCAAGTTTGATGATTCAGTGTATTATATGAGCCCAGCCAATTGTGATTTATTCAACAAATTGTCATTTAGCAAATGTGTGAAACTCACTGTTGGCTGCTTTTCAACAGTAAAGTAATAGATAGAAAAGGCCATAGCACAACATTATTATGGTTTAGAAAGTAAAAATTTCCAAGATATGCTTCCTAAAGAATTGTTCCAGCCCTGCTGAGTTTTTTAGGCAATTTCCCTGAAGGTCCATCTTTTGTCTTCTATCTTCTTGCTTGTTTTTCCTTTCCTTTCCTTCCTTCCTTCCTTCCTTCCTTCCTTCCTTCCTTCCTTCCTTCCTTCCTTCCTTCCTTCCTTCCTTCCTTCCTTCCTTCCTCCCTCCCTCCCTCCCTCCCTCCCTCCCTCCTCCGCCACCCCAACTACTGTTATTTTATCTGAGCCAAGGCAAATCAAGGGTTTTAGCTCTATGGGTGGACAGGAAGGGGCCACTGGGCACTGGGCGGCATCATTCAACTCCAACTAGAATCTAAGCTTTGGCAGATTTCCAACATAATCAGCTTCTGACTCTGACTCTTGATTCTGAATTTGTCATGCTAAAGACAAATGATTATACTGATGTCATTACTGTTGTCCCTCCTAGTACCTGTTCAACTCGATGTGTTACTTTAAAGCAACTATAAATCTGAGCAGCACTTTCCAACAATGATAGCTGGTCCTATAAAGGAGATTTTTAGACTCCTAAAAGGAAGAAGGAGTACAGTTCCTCCTGTTTATAGAAAGTACATCCTATAACTGTTTGAGATGAATGAGTTCAGGATGTATTCATGTTCACTACAATTAAAAACATTTCCCCATTTTATGATTAGGAAACAGAGTAGTTGATAAATTTCCTGATATGACCTGTGTGTCAAAGGAGTATATGGACTTATGACTCTTTCCTTCGTCCGCTCATTCTTTCTCTCTCATTGCTTCTCACTTTCTGCTTATTTCATGATTTCTTAATCATTCTCTTTCTCAAATAAAGGCCATCTGCTTCATATAGTGTACTTAGTTACAGTATGTACTATTAATTTAGCCTCCAACACATTGGTTACTACAAGGAATTACTCCATTAGCGATGAAGAATCTTCTGAGGGGATGGGGCTTAGTGAGCATGAGGTGTGTTGAAGGTCATAGAAAGGAAAGAATTTCTGAGTATCCATTTAGTAGATCTGAATTGGCAATAAACAGATATGTACAAAAATGTAGGCTCTCCATCAATAAATAACCTGATAATAACCAATAAATAAACAAAAAGTGTCTTGGAACTGTGGATTCAGAATCCAGTTTTATTTGTCTGTTTTCAAACTGGCTATCAGGAGACATGCCGGATTGTTGTAGGATAGCTAAATTTCAAAAACTAAAAAACTGAAAACTCAAAGTTAGAATAAAAATATTTGGATTGATAGTTGAACTTTCAAGCTTTGTTGGCTAAAAACTAACACCTGGCCTTTGGGGAAGCTGACAGTGCTTTAGTTTAAAAGAATGAGAGAGGCCAGGAAAAAGAAATGGATGAAGCCAGGTTAAAAACTACTTTAATGTAATTTTAAAATTACATTTAAAATTAAATAAAGAAATATGGTCAATATGACTTATAGTTTTCCCCTTCTGTCTCATGAAAAATGACAATTCAGTTGCAACTTATGGAAAGGAAATGGGCCGCCACTGAAGGATTTGTAAAGGCAGAAGCTGTGGATGGTTGATTTAAAGGCTAGGTGCTAATTGTTCAGTAGAGTGACATTATTGACAATTACCTATTTGTATAGTCCCACATTCTAACATTGAGAGCCAGTTTGGTATAGTGGTTAAGAGAACATGCTAGAAATGGAGAGACTGTGAGTTCTAGTCCTGCCTTAGGCATAAAGCCAGATGAGTGACCTCAAGCTACTCACTCTCTCTCAGTCCTAAGAAGAAGACAAGGGCAAACCACTTCTAAAATCTTGCCAAGAAAACTGCAGGGACTAGTCCAGGCAGAAGCAAGGAGTCAACACTGACTTGAAGGCACGGACACACACACACACACACACACACACACAAACCCAACCCACCCATACTAATATTAACCACTATTGTATATTTGTAACATTCAACAAAATATTAATTGATCACTGATTGGAGAAATAATTGCCTAGACAACATTATTAAATGACAGTTCACCAAATTCAGATCAGAAATGCAGCTCCCATTTCTTTGTATCTTTTATTTACATTGCTACTGCTATATACTAACATATACTAACAGAAAATCAATGTGCTGTTTGGATATTTATAGTGATGTGTCATTAAAGCTACAATAAAACCACACACTTCATCCTTATTTACTGTCACCATAAACGGAAACAAAGAGTAGCAGTTCATTGAACCGGCAAAGAGATAAAATCTTGCCTGATGTAAACATTGAGCCCAAATGCATTTGGAAAGTAACCAGCAAGGATCAAATCCATGTGCATACCACGAGGAGAGAGACAGCTGTAATACATAGCTTATTCGTTCCCCCCACAACAACATGTGCATTTCTTTCCTCAGCAGGCACAATGAGGATCTTTCTTGATGACAGAACCCTATGAGGAACCAATAGATAAGTCATGCTTGCACTGCTTGACCAATACCTGAGTAGAAAGAACCGCTAACCAATAATTGTTGATTGCTGACCAGTGACTACCATTCAAGTAGGAGAGAAATCTTTCATTTTTGCTTTCAGTTAATGAAAGAAAATAAACTGGGTTTCAAAATTTCTTATGTCTTTTGAGATGATGTAGTCTGAACTGCACATTTTGGCCCATTTTACATACATGTTCTTGGTGGTACAATCAAGGGGAGTTTACTCCAAAAAGCAGAGTAACTTTTCTTCCCATTCTTGTGTTATAAGCCAAAGTGAATGCCTCTTCCTCTTCTAGTTCTTATCTATGCTTTTGGTCAGACCACTGGATGCAACTCAGATCAGCCCCACATATTGCTCCTTCTCCTGAAGAAATGAGGACAATAGAAATTATTCTTATTATACCACATAAATAATCCTTTTCCTTCCGTGAGCTCAAGGAAGTGTGTGTGAAAAGTTTTCCTTCATTTTTATGCCTATAACAGCAGCCCATGAGATAGTCTGAGACACATTGATTAGCAGCCAGTTGAACAGGGACTCTAACCTGGGATTCCCCACCCCAGTCTAATAGCTTAACCATTTACTATAGAAGTAAAAGATACAGAGAAGAAGAAGAAGAAGAAGAAGAAGAAGAAGAAGAAGAAGAAGAAGAAGAAGAAGAAGAAGAAGAAGAAGAAGAAGAAGAAGAAGAAGAAGAAGAAGAAGAAGAAGAAGAAGAAGAAGAAGAAGAAGAAGAAGAAGAAGAAGAAGAAGAAGAAGAAGAAGAAGAAGAAGAAGAAGAAGAAGAAGAAGAAGAAGAAGAAGAAGAAGAAGAAGAAAAGCTAGTGTTACTAAGACATGGAAAAATAATGAAGAGAACACATATCATGGAAAAACAGAAAGAACATAAGAAGAGGAAAGAGGAGGTGTGGAAGAGCAACTATGAGACAGAAATTTCCAGAGGCCAAAACTTTACCCTCAGAGAGCATCAGAGTTTCCTCAACCTTGTCAGCATCACAGCTTCAGCAACATGTGCCTGGCCTCTATGGTGTACTATATATAATATACATTTGGATTCAGTATTGTTTTGGAGCATTCTGTGTAGGGAAAGAATAGCCACTGTGTGCACTCTCTCAGATACACACAGATTCTATCATATTGGGGGGGGTGGAATAAAAAATGTCCCCCCCCCCAGTAGTTGGTGAGAACTAAAGAACAAAGCTAGTTCTTCCCCTGACTACCTGCCCTCCCTCAATATAAATGTGTCTTCGGCTCTGCTTAAAATGGCCCGGAGAACAAAAAGCTTCAGATTGTCTTTCATTGAAATGGTAGTTATCCTTGTACATGTAGACATAAGAAATATGGACTTAAGCCTACTAGCATTTCTTTAGTATTACCTAACCATTAAACATATAGTATTATCCAACCATTAAATTATTGTTTAATAATGAACAAAATTTTTATACAAATATAGTGATGTCTGGATGATACCAAAAGACCTGAAAATCACTAATGAGGGATTTGCTTTTTTAACTCCATCCCATGAATTATTTGATTCGATGCCAAGTTCTCACTGAAAGAGAAAAGGCAGGAATAACTTTGAAAAATATGCCTAATTCTGTGGAGATGTGTTGATCAAATTTGAATCAGATCTTCATCATCACAACCATTATTATTAGCATCAATATTACTGAAATAATTTTACTGCTGCCTAATTTTCCCAGCTCCCCAAACAAGTAAAACTGAATATTATTATGACTCCATTATCTGTTCTGAGAAAATAAGGCTCATATCCCATTGATATGTAAAGACTGGTGAGGGAGACTCTCTGAGGGAGATGGATGGCTCAATAATGTGATAAATAAAGATCCAATCCTTGCTGATCCTTAAAGTGCCTCGACATTTATCACTGAACATTGCAAAATTCAGGGAGAATTTCTTTTAATCTGGCCCATGTTTAGTTTAAAGATTACAAACTAGAAAATGCCCAAATAATATCCATCAACACAGGGTTTTAATTCAGATGTTATACTTTCAAACTATCTACGGGAACGCTAATATATTCTTCCTCTTTTTGTATGCAAAAACACTGTTAGATCTGGACTATGTCTTTTAAGCAAGGTTTTTATTTTTGCATCTTCGTCACAACTGGAGCTTCTGCTTGTTTATATTACAGTGATTGTGTGGTAATTACTTTAGGACTTCTCCCTCCCACAGCAGAATTAAGATTGGAAGAGAATTGGAAAAACTTCACTTCCTCACTCCAGCATTAAAAAAAACCCTAAAATTGTTACTACTATCTAGCACGGCACAATCTGTCTGATATGTAAAAGATACTGCTGTATTATTTTTGCAGCAGCCAGGGGAATCTGTTGCTTGCCCTGGAATTCCAGCAGGTATCAATAAAGCTCTTGTTCCTGGAACAACACTCTTTTGCCATCCAAAATCACCATATTACTATGTTCATATAGCAACATGCATGCATACACATACACACACACACACACATCATGCTATTTCCTTAAGGGGCAAAGCATAAACAACAAAGAAAAAATACTAAGCTAAAGAATTGTAAGGCATGAGATAATAAAAATAAACATAGCTAAAGCTATGTTAAAACAAGCTTAATTCAGTATATTTCTCCCTTCAGTATATTTCTCTCTTCCTTTCATCCTGGCAATTCCCCTACTCTCCCCCACCCACCCCTATTTCTACAGCATCCATAAATTGCTTCATTCACTGCTTTTTTTCTTTCAAATTCTCCTCTATTTTGGAAGATCTCATCAGCTCCATCCAAATGTAACTTCTTAGGTCTTCCTCTTCCTCTCAGTCTATTCATTCTTCCTTCATATATTTATATTGCAGTTCAATCCTAATTCATTCTGCCTACTAGACACAAAGACAGTTCCCCCCCATGCCACCACTCTGCTAAACACACAATTCCCACAGCACTGTCTTATGCTTAAGAATATCTAACCATGTAGTAGGACTGTATTACTATTATCCTTCTCATTTTCCCTCTTAGCTACTCCTACTGGTATCTTATAACTATCACTTTGTTGGTTGTATCTTACGATTTATGATTGTATCTTATGAGCATGATTTATAACTTTGTTCCTTGTATGTATGCTAAGAGCTTATGTAAGGGAGACAAATTCCTTGTGTGTCCAATCACACTTGGCCAATAAAGAATATTCTATTCTATGCTATATAATCAAAGTGCCTCAAGAAGATTCTTTTGTTCAGATCGTACACTTTGTATTCAATCCACATCCGTTTCATGATCCATTCATTCGTTGCCTGATCTCTTCTTGTTCAGCCACCGACAAACTTCTTAAACACCCTCAGCCCTGCTGCATTCAACTTCGATTTTCCTGTGACATTACCAACTCTGCCTACAACCAAGCTGACAGAAGCATGCTGTTATCTGTAGCCTGTCAAAGCACTTTTTTTGATCAACACTCAATCCTTGCAATGTATTACATTTTATTTACTACTCTTCTACCAGTATTTGCATTTCTTGAATTTTTTCCCACCCATAGTTCCATCAAGTCCACAAATATTTCTATTTGATCTGTTTTTTCTCCATTTATGCTATGACTTGCAATTATTCATGTTGCTTTCCAGGTCAAATACAACTACCTCAATAGTTCATAAATGTTCAGTTCCATGTGCCTTGGAGTCTATACAAGTATTCCATACCACCATTTACAGCCATTCTCAGCCAACAATACAACACTGTCTTCATACAAAAGTACTCTTATTCGCACCCCAACAGCAGACATCCAGTATAATCATAGCATTTTTATACATTTGCTTACAAATGTCAAGGGGACATCACACAATCTTGTTTTATCCTTATATTCAGCACTGAACCATTAGCTAAGCATTCCTTTTATTCTCATGCATGCTTTGTTCAATCAGATACAACTTTTATCACATCAGAGTCTAACCGCCAAGTCCATATTCATATGAAACATTTCCTATACCAAGCTTATCAACCTTAGTATCAGAAACTTTCCCTAATTCAGCAAATACCCAGTAAACTTTCTTGCTCACATTCATATACTTCTTAATGACCTCCTGAAAAACCAGTCTTAGCTCCACACGCTCTGCCAGGCATAAAAGCTACATTTCATTCTACACTGAGTTTTGCTTAATGTCATCGGTTGTGCAGTTTCAATTAGTATTCTGCCAAAGAGTTCTCTGACACACTTATATTAATTCCTTTGTACTTTTGCATTTTCTCTTGCTAACGTTCTCTTCCTAAAGAGAAAAATGACCACATTTATCAAAACATCAGACCTATAAACAGTGTTCATATACATGTTAAGTAAGTCATGCAGCAAACCATATCCATATTTTAACATTTCTTTAGTTATACTCCTTGCATCTGCAGTTTTATCATTTTTCAATATTCTCACACCATTTATGATTTCCTTCCCATCATTTTTTCTTGGATACAAATATTTATAGCATTCATTTCAACTGTACAATTTTCTAAAATACACCATCCAGCATCTCAGTATTATCTGAAACTCATCACTTTTATTTCATCACTGGAGAATCCTGTTTTAGCTCTTTGTACCCACTTGATTGCCACAAGAATTGGTCTGTATCAATCAAATCTTTTACTTCAGTCATAGACCAACAAAGGAAGGGTAAAATACAAACATTAGTTTTAAAAGCTAAAAAGAATATAAAAATATTCTTTGTATAAAATATGCAAAGTTAAAAAACTAATGTATTACAGAGAGAGAGAGAGAGAGAGAGAGAGAGAGAGAGAGAGAGAGAGAGAGAGAGAGAGAGAGAGAATCACTATATCAACACATAAATATTGATGCTACCATCCATCATGCCTTTGGTCAATCAAGGCTTTCAGATAATATTTTTAGTAAGACAGGGATAGTAAGACTAGTTAGCATCCTCAGTCATACCCATGCCAGATGAAGCATTCCTTGATAAGGATAAGGGCACAACATCGGTCAGTTTGGGAAAAATTCAAACAGTATGTTACAAATGCAGCTGAACCCCTATTGTACGCAAGCTAAGATTCCTAATGCAGAATCTGTCTTGCAAGCCAACATGCCATTGCTTGCCTATCACCAATTAGGAGGCATATGCAGTGTACTGACACACATTCAGGGTCATACTGTAGGATTTCCAATAATAGGAGTCAAATGAGAACATGTTTAGCATAGCCCTGCATTTAATGAAATGCATTGCTTATGAGCTCAGATTTTATAATAAATATTCTCCTCATTTTGCCAGCACTCTGTCTAGAATTCTTTCATTCAGATTCCAACAGGGCTGTCTCTGTTGCACAGAATTAAAAAAAACACTCTATTTGCATATTTTCCTTTCAAGAAGTGATGGGAAGCCTTGCAGTTACCAAAAGTTTTAGTTCTACCCAACTGGTAGTTGTTTCAGGTTTGGACATACTGGGTAATGATATTTTATAGCTCTGGCCAGAAGGCCACCACAACTTAAGCCTAGTAGCTATCTGGAGTTGTTCAGCCCCTTCTCTGATAACAGCAGGAAGACAGAGCCAGCAGACCAAAGTGGAAATGGAGGCTCAGGCAAGGCTGGCTTAGGAAATCCTCCATGTGACTCTCTATCACAAGGTAGGACGGCTGCCTTTCTTTCATGTGTACAAATGGAGTGAAGCAATATAACTTAGCATTTCTTCAGCTTATTATTTCTGGAAAAGGCAAAGAATAGGATGACAGCCATTATGCTGTCTTTCCAGCTCCTATTGATTCATCATAAATACCAGTTCCCGTGTTGGAATATTCAAATGTTCAGATAAAAATGTTATGGAAAAAACAAATATATCCTGATGGATTTTTGACTGCTTACTGTCAAGTGCCAGGAAAATCAGAAGATCCAGACAGTTCAAACAGGTATAAAGATTTATTACAAGCTTGAACTCTCTGCAAGACTCTGAATTACTAATGGCCAAGAGAAATTAGGATGAGATAAGAGCAGAAGGAATTCAGGATGAGCTGGACCTAGATCTCTTGTGGGCACAAAGGGACTCATGACTGATGACATGTTTGACTCCTCCCTCAGCTCAGCCTGGTCATCTCCTACACTTACCTCCCTTTTCTATACCCTCTTCAAATAGGAAATCTCTAGTGTGCTCGGTTTCCATACCTGCTTAGAGTAGTGGATGCTAAAGCAACTGTCAATTCCTTCAAGTGAGAGAAGCACTCATCAATGGTACAATCCAACCCAATTGATATATTATACTAAGCTAATGTAACTCAGTATATCTGGAAAGCATCAGGTTCTGGAAGGCAGCTAAAATTAAATGTAGAAGCTGAACAACAGACTCTCAAGGATATATATATATATATATATATATATATATATATAAATAAATTCTAACGTCTTGAAGCTGTGTCTGAATTAATATTAGATACAAAGAAGCTCTGCTTTCATTATTATATCAGATTATTCTAATAGCAGCAAGTATCTTTTTACCGTATTACGGATAATTCTTTTCCATTTCAGAAATTTTCTTCAACATTGAATTCAGCTGCAGGATGCATTGGGTGCTACTTTTTTTATCCGGCACATCCAATTAGAAATAATGCTTCCAATTTAAAAAGCCGATTGAACATTATTTTGGAAGCTTTTTTTCCAAAAAAACATTTCAATAGCTGAGAAGCTTTACTGTTTCCTTGGGAGGCCACGTGACGTAAGCTTTTACTGAGCTTGTAGAACATTTTGTCAGGAGTTTCTTAACTCCTTCAAGCTAGAGATTTTCAAAGGCATTTGTTTTGTCTCTTCACCCCTCCAGTGTAATCACAACACTTGACTGAGCTCCTTTAAATATCACCTTTGCTTCTGAAAAACAAACCTAAGGTCACTGTCTACTTCCAACTTAGAGCTTGTTTACAACCTGAGTATTTATTATGGGCCTGAGTGCTAAACTGCAAGACTTGTGCACAGCTATCAGACTTTCTAATACTTTCTAATCCTTTCTTTGCCCAATCACATTGTTGTAATCGTCTTTGCTATTATCACATTGGTGGATGTATTGCAATGTTTAAGTAACGTCATCAGCAGATATCATGCAAATCGTCATCCACCCATGTTAGTCATGTATGAAGGAGACTCAGGTACATCAGTTATATTTCCCTTTCTCATGGATTTCCATTGGTGCGTTGACTTCTACATGCATGCTGACTTTCATATGAGTTCATAGATCTTGAGGCACGAATTTGGGGAAACAAAAAAATGCGACTGAGATGCTAGTTTTGATAAAGATGCTACTTTTGACCTATGCAAAGACATGAGCAAAACAAAGTCACTGTACACTGAATCCAACATTATATAAGGTCAGTCACTGTATTTTTTGCCATGAGTATATGAGATTCTTTTTTTAAAAAAATGCTGTTAATTTGTGCTAAGTTGCAATTTTTTTTATTTATCAAATTTATTGTCCACTCATTTGATCACAGGGTAATTCTCAAATGCACTTTTAAAATCTCACTAAAATGATTTAAAATATGTCTGTACAGGTTTGTATTACCTTAGAAAATATTATTCAAGGAGAAGTTAGCTTTATGTAAGTGGATTTCATTCATGCAAAAATAATGTTTTTCTTTCTCTCTGTCACCTCCTCCAGCAAATCCATATAGTCTGCTCCAGAAAGTCAGATAACCTTCCGGAGTGGATTTGGACAGCTATAAGGCAGCTTTTATTTCATGAACAAAATCAGTTATTATTTGTGAAAACACATCACCAAATATCACTTTTACTATAAATCCACTTAAACATTTGTTGCAGTGCTTCTTGATGCAAAGTGTTTCTTCTCATCGAGGGATTAATAATCATAACATTTTATTAAGAGAACCAGATGTGGATATCCTTTTTTTTTTAAACCAACTCTCTTGTATTCTCCCATTATTTCATTTCCTTTTAATTTTCACCCATTAAGGAAGGAACGATAGAATAGCTGCATGTTTTTCTTATTGTTGATGCTAGTAAGCTTGCTGAAGAATTCAAGAATACATTTTAAAGTATTTCTTTCACTTTGAATTTCTAACCTTCCAAGTTTCTTCTCAGAGTTCCAGCTAAATAAGCAGCCCACTTCTAAACCTGCATTCTGATTTATAGCAATTGAGTTGAATTACAAATACATTGCTTCCTTCATTTGGTTGAAACAACAACTTACGGTATCAGTAATTCATAGCAATTTCTCAACAATGAGAAGGGATGCATGTGGTCTGCATACACGACAAGCTAGTTACTAGAAATAATCCTAGAAGGAATGCTAGGTTTAGCTATACAATAAGGAATCGTATAGCAGTTTTAGGGATTAAAGATGCTACATGACAATCCCCATACTCCAGATGTGTGGGAGCTAATCTAGGTTGTTAATGTTGTCACCCCCTAAGCCATCAAATTAACTGGTTATCCACAGAGGCTGAGGTTAAAATGGCCTCCCAGACATGCAAAGATATAATAGAGTAGTTGCACTCAAAATACTTTTAAAAGTCACTGAAGCCAAGAAGGAGCTGATTTACTTAGCATCAGAACCAGTCAGGTTCAGCAGTCTCCACCATTAGCTTAGTCCTACATCACTGCTTAAACTCCTAGAAGGGCACAGAAATTTAAACTGAGTACACTTTTTCTGACTATTGCCATCAGACTTGCAGGTAAAAAAAAAACTGCCATGAGGTGAGGGAAAAGTATGCAGTTTTGATGATGATGATTTTGATTGTGATGGATATATTTTTAAATAATTGTTCCTTTTGAGAGATTATTTTTAACACTAACCATTGGAGAGAATATATGTAGCTCAGGAATGAACTAAGGAGTCCTTGGTGTTTTCTGAGCATGGATCTTTTTTTGCAGATGTTTGATTACCTAGCTAGGTAACATCTTCAGTGCTAGTGACTGTGGAGTTTAGTCCATTTTTATATACAGTAGTTTGCCCTGCCAGTGTTGTTGGGGTTGTGGTTTTTCCCCTTGGTAATTCCTTGATTAGGTATTATTTTCTGTTTGATTATCTCTCTGGTGTTGATCGCTGCTCATCAAGGTGTTGGCTGCTGGACAGGATGTGTTTTTTTGCTTCCTTTGTCTCTATTTTTTCTTAGCTTTTTGTTCTCTCTTCATGTTGTCTCTTTTTAATGGTGTATAAATATGGTTTATTTCTATGTGTCTACTGATGGCTGATTTGTCTGTATACCAAGCTTCCAGGAATTCCCTAGCATTTTTGGCTCTGGCTTGGTCAAGGATGCTCCCAGTTTCCCAACTGAAACTATGGTTGAATCTGTCCACGTGTTGTAAGATTAAGGGATTTTCATTGTATCTTCTGACTGCTAGTTGGTGTGCATGGATGCACTCTGCTAGTCTTCTGCCTATGAGTCCTACATAGTGATTGCTATAGACCAGGGGTCTTCAGGAACACTGGCTGAGGAATTCTGGAAGATGAAGTCCACAAGTCATAAAAGGGCCAAGTTTGAAGACTCCTGCTATAGACTTTACACTGTATGTTGTAGATGTCCTCTTTTTTCTTCTTGGGTCTTGCTTTACTTAAGATATTTTGGGGGTCTATCCTGGTTGGTATGGTATGGAATGGTGAGGCCATGTGGTTGTAATAGTCTATTGGTTGTTTCTGATATGTATTTTGAGTATGGCACTATTATCTTTTTCACAGTTGGATGTGTTTTAGTATGCTGAATGATCAGGTCCCTTCTGATAAAGTTGTTTGAGTATCTATTTTGTTGGAAGATGTTGCATAGGCAGACTGTTTCCTTTTTCTACTGTTCTGTGGTTGCTGCAGTGAGTTTCTGCTTGTCTAAATAATGTTCTTACACAACTGCTCTTATATACAGGGCAAGCCACTTTCCCTAGCACTGAGGATGCTACCTAGTTGGGCCATGAAACGTCAAGCAAACAACCAAAGTCAGAGAGCAGCTAGGACTGCATTGAACTTGGTCAGTATTAAAGGGGGAGAAAATTCCAGGGCTGTAGGTCAAACTGGAAATAAAATGAAATGAAATCAGATAAAATCCAAGAAGGCAATACAATCCATTTCTGTATTGTGCTGCCAAAACTAGATAGTTGCATTTGTGAAGTCATCTGGAGTTCAGCTGAAATTAGTGGAGATGTTATGTTTTAAAATGTGGATTAAACATTTGAACAGATAAACAAGAAGCAGATTCAATATAACTTCTCCTTCAAAAGCAGAAGAAAACAACACCAAGCGAGAGAAGGATTATAGTACCATCAGAACTGAATAGGGGTGATCATGTTGCAGTCTAACCATTCCCATTATGTTTTTTTTTTCCCCATTTCTTCTTCTTGAAGCACTTTCCTTGGGTAACATGTCTTATTCGCAGTAAATCCCTAGGTGCAATGATTCCTCCATTCCCATTTTGTAACACAAAACATTTTCTACTGAAATAAAGCCACAAATCCCGGTAAGGACAAATCCCCCCTTGCAACAATAGGAAGATTTGCATTGCCATCTAGGATTTTTCTCCCATTTCTCATTCTGCCCTATGTCTTAGTCTTCCATTGAATTAATATCGATTCTGCTTAGCTTTTTGAGGCCACCCAATGCCCTCTAGGCTGGCATGAGCAAAACATGGCTTTAAATGAATAAACAAAGGCATAACCTGTTGTTTCAAGGTAAAGGGATAGTACTTTTTCAGAGATAGCAACTGACTGATACCCCACAACAACACCTGGGAAGCAGAAGTACATAAAACAAGGTGAGATATAATCCGTGAGAACAGATCCTGATTTACCCCTGAAACTCCTTCCGAATTTTGATTGTGCCTCTGCAACACGCATGTTGGCATCCTAGTCTTTCTGGCAGCTTCGGTTTATGCAATAGCAATAGATGGTGGTAGTGGCGGTGGCAGTGACGATGACGATGATGATGGTGGTGATGATGATGATGATGATATTAATAATAATAACTAAGGCTCCAGTTTCTATCTAGGGTAGAGTGGTAGCCTGCCTGCCGAAATCACGGCCGCCGCATTCTTCCCATAGTAGTCCTTTAAAATTAATAGCACATGCAGAGGAAAAACTAAACCCCTTTGACGTCACTCTTCCAACGAGGAAACATAAACAGAGGAGGCTTCGCCGCCGCTGATTGGCCGGCCGCGCTGTGCCTGTGGCAGTTGACAGCACCTCCCAGCCAGGCACGGCTCGGCCTTCGCCGCTCAGCCAGCCCGAGACTGCGCCAAGCCCCGCGGAGCTCTTCTCCAGTTCTTGCCCGGCCGGGAAATCTGGCTCTTGCGCTCCGGCTACTGCTCCCGCGTGCGCCCCGCTCGGGCACGCTCTCTCCTCCCTCCTGCCCTTCTCCGGGCCAATGCGCACCTTCCGCCGTCCCTTGGCGCGTCTCCCCGAATGCTCTGCCTAAGACTTGGATGCAGCTTCGGGATCGTGCAGGTCGGGGCTTCATGAACAAGCTGCGCCGCTTCCAGTTTTCCCGGCATTCAGAGGTCACCGAACTGCCACTATGGTTAAATGTCTTGTTTAATGGTTGAGGTACGTACTGGCGAGCCGAGGAGGCGGCACGGTTGGGGCTCGCCTTCAGGGGGGAGACTGCAGTTGCGCAAAGTTAATTGAACCAACTTACAAGGGTATTTGGAAGAAAACACTTTGCGAGGCTTGCTGTGAAACAAGCTTCCTTCCTTCCTTCCTTCCTTCCTTCCTTCCTCTGTTCGTGCGAGTAGCCAGAGGTGAGGCATCTTGGAAACTTGTATGAATTGTGTGGGGGGGGGAAATCAAAGGAGGGGTGCTCCCCTTCGCCTCTCCCACCCACCCCCGGCCAGCTTCCTTCAGTAATGTTTGAAGTGGAGAGTCCCGAGAGGGGTTGTACGCGACGAGTCGCTTCTTATCCGGAAGAATCGCGCGGGGTGTTGCGTCTCGAGCATCGGGGTTCTTGTGGTTTGGGTTTTCAAGGGAAAAAGTTACCAACGTCCGGGTTGTTCTTTACGCTTCCCCGAAGAGGCGGTCGGCGGTCCTGTTAATATTTCACCTCGGCGTGAATAGCTTGGAGAGCTGGCTGGCGTGGGAGGGGGCTAGAGCAAGAGAGAGAGAGAGAGAGAGACCGGAGAGGAAAGTGAGGGACTGGCCATCATCAAAGGGCAGCCTGTAGCCTTAACTTGGACGACTGTTGCAGCATTGAAATGACCAGCGTGTGCCGCAGGAACCTGAGCTAGGGTTGAAAACAGAGCCCACATTGTTTCGGGGACCCAGCGTGCATTTGGAAGAGCGACTCGCTTAGAGAGACGCGTGTTTAAAAATCTCGCCCCGGTAGCCAGTGACGGCCTTTTGTGTGGGTGTGCGTTTCAATTAAAAGATTGCAAGTATAATGTCTGCAAGAATTGAATAACGTGTGCGCGCTGGGGGGGTGGGGGGAGGGGAAAAATGCTTGTTTTATTATTATTAAATGTATCTTGTTTTCAGACTCAGGTTGCTTCTGTAAAAACAGGGGAAAGACCAAAAGCTTCACCCTAAGAATGCACTTTGAAGGCTTACTTGGGGAGAAAGAGTTACCCCACGCTTGGTTCATAAGGACTAGCTTAGAAATGGCAAAACGTTAGCTCCAAAATGCAGACTATTTGCTATGTGCTGTGAATGGACAATTGCTATTCTGCAGTGCCTGGTGGGAAAAACAAGGACTTTATGCACATAAACTGCACATAACTGCACATAACTGCAGCTCCTCCATTTCCTTTGCTGTATCTTCACTAGCGGCTGCAGGAACAAAGAAGCTGCTGCCATTAATGCTTTGCTTAAGGACACATTTCACATGTTGTACTGGGGATCACCCTCTTTCTGTCTTGGACTACCATCCCACAAACCACTTTGATTAGTAGAATTGTTGGCTAAAAGGTATCACCCCCTGTCTCCCAATATTCCTTTGTTTTCTCTTTTTGCCACGCTGGAAAATGATTTTCAACCCTGAACATATTAGCCAGCCTCAGAAGTTCAAAACAGTTTTTCAGGTATAGTGCATAGCTTGTGGCTGTTACCTATAAATTGTACATGTTCATCTTGGATAATTGCTTTGTACAGGTCTAAAATAATATAGAAAAACCAATGGGAGAGGGGAAAAAGAATTCTGACTTTTTGAACTTTTGGAAGAAGTCTAGTGTCTGAGGTCCCAGCTTGCTAGAGTGTTCTCTCCCTGCAGGATAAATATCCCTTATGCAAGTCTAATTGATGCATGTGACTAGCTCTGAACTTAGAAGACCGTCAGTCAGATGAGAATTTCCCCTTATCATTCAGATCTCTGGATTACCTGAAGCCTTAGGCAAAGAAACTTATTTCTATTAAAGTCTTGTTGAATTAATGGAATCTAAATTCCTCACCGCAAGGAAGAAATTTCTGGAGAAACAGAGATGGTGGCATGACTTTTTCTGATCTAACATAACATCCAGTAGGATTTAGCTCATGACAGAATATCATCTATTTCTTGGTCCTCTCCAAGGGAAGACAATGTCTGCGGAGAGAGGCAAAGAAATATTGTCATATCATGGGTGAAGGACAGATCACTTTGCAGAGCAGATAGAAAGTCTTCAAAATGCAACATGGAAAGGTTTCCACGTGACATGTAGTTCTTGTAACAAGTAGTTTTAATTCTTCCAGTTTATTTCCTTTCCTTTCCTTTCATTCATTTAGGGAGGTTCTCATTTACTCCAATGCATGGAAGGGTCTCATTTATTCCAAAGCATCTTCTTCTTCAGTGCTGTCCTATGTCTTTAGTACTCTACTTTATGCACTTATATGTGCATGTTTGTTCAAAACACACCGGGGGGGGGGGGAAACTTCATATTCTGTATATTTGAGAGTATGGGTAGTCCTCGACTTATGAGCACAACTGGGAGCAGAATTTCCATTGCTAAGTAAAGGGGGTTGTTAAGTGAGTCACACCCGATTGTACAACTTTTTTTTTGCCTTGTTTGCTAAGCAAATCATTTCTGTGATGAAACGAATCGTGCGGTCATTAAGCAAATGCATTTTCCCCCATTGACTTTGCGTGTGGGAAGCCTGTTGGGAAGAAGGTCGCCAACGGTGATCACATGACCCTGGGATGCTGCCACTGTTGGAAATACATATTGGTTCCAAGCGCCTTAATTTTGATCACGTGACACCGAGTATGCTGTGATTGTCATAAGTGCGAGGACTGGTCATAAGTCACATTTTTCAGTGCTGTTGTAACCTCAGACAGTGGTTTGAATGGATGTAAGTTGAGGACTTCCTTTAATAATTTTTAAACGTTTATGGATGACAATCAGACCTACTAACATCCATATTGAATACAGGAACATGAACAAATTTACGAAACAAAAGTACACTTTACTGGGACATCAAAAGCTAGTTTGTGTTTGGAAATATATTAGCCTATATACCATGTGCTGTTATTCATTTCCTTATTATTTAGATCCCTTTTTTTCCATTTATATCTCAGGTAGACAGATGATAAAGGCCTAATATGTCAGTCCATATTTTGAGGTTGATGTCTCCATGTCAGGAACTTCTAACTAAAACAATTGTATCAAGCCAATGAAATAGGTAGCCATTTTAGGCTGTTTCCCAAGTAGAGAAGTTCCGGGGCGGGGGGGGGGGGGGGGAACAGAATTAAATCGGTTAAGATGAAATGGGGAACAAAAAATTGAGACTTCGTTAAAAGAAATTAGGTGGAACAAAATCTTGATTTTCAGACTCTAGAACTCCCGAAATCTTTAGTAGATATGATACAGTCTGCTCCAGCACTTCCACTTCCATAGAGTATCTCATGGAACTTCAGGGCTTGCACAATTCTATTCTTGTAGATATAGACCCATCACAGCATTTCAATGCTGAATATTGAAGGATCCAAGCAAAGTCTTCAAACACAGAAATAAATATACATTTGTAGAGGAAGATTTAGTATAGCTTAGACCTTTATACTGGATTGGGTCATTGGCTCCAATCAGATCCCCGTGCGAAAGTGGGTAGACTCTCTTGTTCACTACTTTACATTCTAGTCCGTATTGCTTTTTGATTAGGTAGTTGCAACCCCATCTAGTCATGCTTTCACACTCACCCCTCTTCTACATACTAGGAAAAAAGTAACCAATTGGAAGAAATGTCTTGATTCTTCCTTCTTTTTTGTTGGCTATGATCATATGTGCTCTTTTGAGAGGAAAACACTCCTTCCAGCTTCCATGTTAGGAAAAGGGGACAAATGGGTAAGATTTCTCAAATATTTGTGAAAATAACAAGCCATTCCCCCCCCCCCCCCAATGTTATTAAACTGAATAGAGCAGCACAATTCAAACACGTCAGGAAGGAAATAGATTCTCTGCTCATCTCTGTTGCCGGTAAGAGAAAGACCTGCTAGCTGCCTCTAGAAATGCAGCTCTCCTTGTGTTCAAACAGAATCTAGTAGCTTATGCCTGGAGAGATTAAAGGACCATTGTGGTTGTGTATTCTTCTCCCAGGAGGAGGCCTTGTGTTGAACAATTCCCAGCAGCCCTTGTCAGAATGGCCATTGGGAAAGGATACTGAGAGTTGTTATTCAGAAGACCACAGATTTCCCACCCTACTGTAAGTGATGAGCCAAAAGAGAAGCCAGCCTGTTTACTAAGAAAGCAAGAACTGTTGGGCTAAAACCAGAAGAACAAGTTAAGAGCTGACAAGGCACAGAAGTTTACAGGATCCATTTAAAAACTGGAAACCAGGCAGAGGACTTCGGGTTTTTGTTATTAGTTTTAATGCATTTTGATTTAGCATTATGGCAATGGCAATATTATTAGCAAGGAGTGTTCGGAAATTTTAACCTAATAAACAGAAGGATTAAGTTTTAGATTAGATTTTTTTTCCCAGTGTCTATGGTAGAAAGTTTATGATGCAGTTTTTGAGTGAGTAGATGAGAAAAATCAGGGAAGGCATAAACAAGAGTCTAGGGTAATCTTATATGCAAATGTGCATTGTACTGAAGCACTTTCAAATGAAAGTTGTTCAGAGTGGCATGCAAGAGAGAAACGAGGCCATTGCTATATAAGAAATGATAAAAGTGTCATTTGCAATGCTCATTAATGTATTCCGGAAATTAAATTTTGCTAAACTGTTAATTCAGTTTCAGATGTATAGCATAAAAGTCAGATAAAAGCATAATCTGCTTTTTTTTAATTACTGAACTTTTAGAATGCCTTTTGAAAGGAAGGTTTTGGGAAAAACATGTCAAAATCTTTTGGGGCTGAACCTTGTCTATTACCTTTTAATTCCGAATAGAGCTGGAAGGGAGCTTGAAGGTCTTCTAGTCCAACCCCCTGCTCTAGCAGGAGACCAAATACCATTTCAGACAATTGGCTGTCTAGTCTCTTCTTAAAAATCTCCAGTGATGAAGTACCCACTTCTGAAGACAATCTGTTCCACTGGTTAATTTTTGTCACTGTTAGGAAGTTTCTCCTTAATTCCAGGTTGCTTCTCTCCTTGATTAGTTTCCATCCATTGTTTTTTGTCTTGCCTTCTGGTGCTTTGGAAAATAAGTTGACCCCCTCTTCTTTGTGGCAACTCCTCAAATACTGGAATACTGCTATCATGTCACCTTTAGTACTTCTTTTCTCTAGGCTAGCCATACCCAAATCCTGCAACCATTCTTCATATATTTTAGTCTCCAGGCCTTTAATCATCTTAGTTGCTCTTCTCTGCACTTTTTCCAAAGTCTCAATATTTTTTTTATAATGTGGTGACCAAAATTTGATGCAGTATTCCAAGTGTGGTCTTACTAAGATTTTATAAAGTAGTACAAATAGAACAGAACAGAACAGAATAGAATAGATTTTGAAGGGATCTTGGAGGTCTTCTAGTCCAGCCCCCTGCTCAAGCAGGAGAACCTATAGTATACAATTTCAGACAAATGGCTGTCTAGTCTCCTCTTAAAAAGCTCCAGTGATGGAGCATCCACGATTTCTGGAGGCAAGCTTTTCCACTGGTTAATTGTCCTCACTGTCAGGAAGTTTCTCCTTAATTCCAGGTTGCTTCTCTCTTTGGTCAGTTTCTAACCATTGTTTCTTGTCCTGCCCTCTGGTGCTTTGGAGAATAATTTGACCCCCTCTTCTTTGTGGCAGCACCTCAAATACTGCAATACTACTTTCATGTCACCCCTGTTTCTTCTTTTCTTTAGACTAGCCAAACCTAAGTCCTGCAGCCATTCTTCATATGTTTTAGTCTCCAGGGCTTTGATCATTTTAGTTGCTCTTCTCTGAACTTTTCCCAAAGTTTCAACATCTTTTTGTAGTATGGTGACCAAAATTGGTTGCAGTATTCCAGGTGCGGTCTTACCAGGGGTTTATAAAGCGGTACTCATACTTTGCATGATCCTGATTCTATGCCTCTGTTTATACAACCCAGGATTGTATTAGCTGCTGGCTCATAGTCAAGTGATCATCCACTAGGACTCCAAGGTCCCTCTCACAGTTATTGTTTTTGAGCCAGGTCTCACCTAATCTGTACTTATAGCTTTCATTTTTCCTGCCTAAATGTAAAACTTTGCCTTTCTCCACATTAAAACTCATTTTGTTGGATAGGGCCCATTGTTCAAGTTTGTCAAGATCTTTTTGGATCCTGAGCTTGTCTTCTGGGGTGTTGGCTATTCCTGCCATTTTAGTGCCATCAGCAAATTTGATAGTTCCCCTTCTATTCCCTTGTCTAAGTCTAAGTCTTAGATTAGCTACTTTATTTACCAGATTAGCAAATCTCAATTTTCTCCTGGAATCATTTCTGTGTTACTATGTATAGGCAAATAGGAATTTGTCAGTATAATTCAATGTGCAGTGTATCATTCCACTACATCCCCCATATAGAATGCACCAGAAATATTTCAAAATGTCACATGTTCCCAGTCCTGTTTATAATTACTTAATGATATTCATTGAACCTCAAATTAGTTTGAATAGAACTATAGCTAAATGTCTCTTTTGCTATATTGAGAAGTTTGGTGATTTTTAATACATACTCATTTCCACAGAAAGCTTGCATAATTGTAGAAATTTTCTGTAGGGTAATTGTCCTGCAAAACATCCTTACAGAGGTTTGGAAAGTCATCGAGTTGGTTTTTGGAAGACTTGAGATGAGTATCAGTGTTCTGCTAAGCAAGCCATAGTTTTCAGAAAGCTAGTTTCGTGTGTGTGTGTGTGTGTGTGTGTGTGTGTGTGTGTGTGTGTCCCTTTTGTATGTGTCTCAATGTTGCATGCGTATGCAAAAGAGTGGGGCTTTGATTGCAGTGCTGCAACCAACAATAATTGTGACTTCCTGGATGATTTTACATTATGCTTTTGGAATCATTTTGACAGGATGGTCATTCCTGGGGAAATTCGCTGTTGTCCCAAATCAGTGCTATCTCTCTGGCTGTGGGTTGGTGAATCTGAGAAACTTTAGAAATGGATTTGGTACCATTTCCAGAGTGACAGCAATCAATGACCTTTTTTTACAAGTGTCTCCAGAAATTTCTTTTCAGCTCTTGTGAAAACTTCACTGTGATAAGGGAAGCCAAAAGCAGTATGATTTATAAAGGGTAGGGCTGGTCCAAATCATCCCTTAATGTTTCATGAAATCTAGTTTTATTCTTTCCTTTTGTTGAACTGATCAAATTGGCAGAGGACAGGGGATGGTAGTATTTTTGCATTGCATTGCATGCGTGTAGGATATCAGTAGGATCCACATAAATTCTGATAACATTCAGGGGCGGGGGGAATTATGAAAACAAAAATTTGAAAGGATACAAATACTTTTTCACTCAAGTGTATGTAAATACTCATCCACCCTTTGGTTTCAAGGGTGCCAAGCCCTGCACACACAGTCTGCTAGTTTGTGTGGAAGCACAGGAAGAAAAAGCTGTGGGGTTGAGTCACTGCAGATATAAGAGGCACTTGCTTGTTCACAGAGGCAGTGGGCAATCAGCTGTTTATTTAGCTCCATTCTTGTTTTCAATAAAGATTCTTATCTAGCTTAGCTGTGTCTCTGAGACTTAGTTAAATCCTGCCGTCAGAGCCTAGATGAGCTTTGTAAAGTCTCAAGGTCTATGATTTACTGCAAGTCCTGGTTATGGGAGCCAAGCAGCTTGACTTCCCACTTCTACTCCCATTGCTATGGGAAGAGAGCCTAGAAATCAAGGATTAACACAATAGCTACTGACACTCTGAGAACGCCTGCTGACTGTTGACAGAGGCCAGTGTTAAGCTCCAGTGTCAGAATTACTGGACAGACCAGCAAGCTCAGATGATTAGCCAATTAGCCCGAACCATGACAGTAGGTGTTCTTCCAAGAAGAACTAAGCTGATGCTGTTGCTGCTTTAGTTGATGCAGTCTTCCCATTTCCTTGCCAGATAGATATGATGGGAATCCAGGCAAATTTATTGCCTATCTTGTGTGTATCTCCCTGAGACCAAATGACTGACCTACCAACCACATAGGATTTGTAATTAGCCTACTGAGGGAGGGAGTTGTAAAATCTCCACCTTCTGATTAAGTCTAGTATGCATATATGAGTTTTGTGATTTTCCTGAGACATATTTTTCCCAATGCAGTCCTTTCAGCAGTTCCAAGAAGATTCTATCCCCATTTGCACTCTGATACAGGGCACAGTGGCAAGTGGCCTCAACAGCTCTCAGGGAGAGTGATAACAACCAGATCACTGCAAAGAAATATGATCCTTCCAACAACACCCCCCCCCCATCATGTCAGAACTAATTCTTCCATCGCCCGCACCATCCTGCCAGAACCAAGGAAGCTTCTTGGATGAGAAGAGAAACTTCTTCCTCAAGGAAAAAGAACAGTTTAGTTGCCTATCAAAAAAGTACCTTTGAGACCACTCTGACCTGGATGATGGAGATTCTCCACAGAAATCCTGAGAGATAACCTAAAGAATTCAATCAAACATATAAAACAGTGTTGTGCGTGAGAATATGTTATTAAGATTCAGCTGTTCCTTCAGGCTATGGGCTACAATAAAAAATATATCTAACCCATCAATTCAAGGAGGGACAGTTTGATGAAATTTGAAAGGAGATAATTAATCAAAGCATTCCAGACTCCATAACTACATTAATCCTGGTCTACTTTGCCCTTGATGGGCATACATAAGATATTGTAGGAGAGTATGGATAGGAAAGGAAGATGCTGCTGTTCACTCTTTTCCTTCCTTTTACCAGAAACAAGTGAGACTTCAAGAAAAAACCTTGCAGCAGGGAAACATAAAGCTACACTTCTTCCAAGAAACGTACATATTTTAGAGAGCAGAAGATGACCTTGATGGAGGCTCTCTGATATGCCTAGCCAAAAGGAGAAACATTTTTTAAGTTCAAAATGTCCAGATAATGTTAGAAAGCATCTCAGATAGACACCTTCCAAATCCACTGAACTATAAAGGAAGAGGAGATACTGAGGAGATAATCTACCCGCATTGTATAATAATTTTGTTATTATAGCCAATTGCAATAAAAACAGTTTTAGAAATTCTGAGAAGTTGATTTCATGGTCTGGCCTACCTAGTGGGGCTGATACTGTGGAGAACCTGGGCATCAAACAGAAATGCCGTGTTCAGTCTCCCATTCTGAAATATTATCTTAGACATGTAATTATAAGGAGAAGCAAAACTCCAGACCAGCCATAGAATTCAGATCTTCAAGACTAGGAAAGCTATAAATTAAAAGGAGATTGACATAAGGAGCTATATACATCAGCAGTTCATTAATTCTTATTACCCTGCAAACCCTGATTGGCACCAAAATACAACTGCAAGATTTGGTAGATTCCAGGGTTTTGGGGCGGTGATTTTTGCACCTCAACTGAATCATAACATGCATACATGCTTCCCATACTCTGCCTGACCAACTTCTTGTTGAGAGTCTTGGTGGCTGGATTTTGGATCTTAGGACCTATCGTGAAGTTCATGAAACCTCTACAACTCACCACCAGGGCTTTCTACAATATTAGTTAGCCTTTTCATTACATTTTCCAGTAGTTTAGGAATGGACTCAAATTTTCATTAGGAGAGTGATACCATCTTTTTGTCGCTAGAATGCAACACCCACATACTGCAAAGTCTCACAACCCCTCCTCACCATCTCCTAGCAAGTATATCCTCCTATCTTGCCCAACAGATATTTTGATTATGCCAACCTGTTTTGAAAGGTGGAAACACTGATACCATAAATATTGGGACTCCGTGGTTAATCTTTTCCTGGACTCCTGATTCCAGCAAGGCAACAATACTCAATGTGAAATGCATAGTTAGCCTAGCTAAAGGAATTTATCAATGAGAACTTATAAATTAATTTTATTCGCTCCCCACCTGTGTTCTTCTTATGCAGTATTCTATTTTTTTTTTAATCCAAAAGAAGAATGGTTTCCCAGGGATAGTCCATGATTACTAGCTGTTCATTTTTGGACTCTTAGAATTATTGCAGATGGTATTAATCTTTACCAAATTAGACCTCAGAGGGCTTTGCAATCTGCAATCTACGAAAGAGGGTAGGAACATGGTATATCACTGTCCTTAAGGGAAGTTTGAAAGTACAGTAATACTATTCAAATTTAGGAACAGATGATTTATTTATCGTATTTTTCACGATATTTTGGAGAAGTTCTTGATTTGCTGATTTGCTCTGAGGAATCTGTCAATCATCATATGCCAGTTTGAGCACTCTTAAACACCTTTAAAGTATAGTCCCTATGTTAAGGGAGAGAAATATATTCTTGACTTACTGGTAGTATACTATATAAGCAATTGTATTTCACTGAAAGGAGAGAGATCTAGAATCATATTTGGGACATCCTTCCTCCCATCACTATTTTTTGAGAGTTGTCAGGGTTTTTCCCCCCACATTATTCCTAATTTTACAGCCCTGGCCACCCAAGTGACTCATCTCCCCTTTTAGGTAGCATTCCAAAGCCTAACAAGTCTTTCTCATCTCAAGAGGTGTTCATTCTCAATCCATCCTGTCAATCTGTGCCTGTTTGCTCATTTGCTGTATGGTATCATAACCCTGATGTCATTCTGGGAGGTCTGCGGCTACCATCCATGTCAGAATTGTCAAGGCAGCCTCTTCTTTGAAACATTCTTTCCTTGGAAGTTGTTACCAGCCAAAAAAAGTGATATTTTTTAACAGGGAGCTGTTGGCCAACAAGGAAACCTTTCAAAATTGTTACTGAAATGTACTAATTATCCTGCAGAAATCTGAATGGCTACAGAAACTTTAGAATATCTATAGACTTCTTATAAATTTACAGTGTCAGATGAGGTGGACTTAATTTTTCCGCCATTTTAACTTTCAGATCTTTTAAATTCCAAGCATGTAGGTGATTGGGCTGATACCTTGTCATTTAAGCCACAATACTTCTTTCTTTACACCCTTCTTCCACATTCCATTCTAGATCCTGAAAACTGGTTGCCTCTAGTATAAAAGAACTTTATATTGACTTAGAAACAGGTATTGGAATAAATTCCTTAATTATCTAACTTTCTATATATCCATTGGCCAAACTATGCCTGCTTTTCTACAAATCTCAAAACTTTATTTGAACCTGACAATGATGAGAAACGTATCCCTTATCCTTTACCTACAGAGCTGTAGTGGCGCAGTGGTTAGAATGCAGCACTGCAGGCTAACTCACTGCTCACTTCAGGAGTTCGATTCTGAACAGCTCAAGGTTGACTCAGCCTTCCATCCTTCCGAGATCAGTAAATGAGGACCCAGATTGTTGGGGGCAATATGCTGACTCCAATTAGGGCAGTAAAGCACTGTGAAACAGTATATAAGTCTAAGTGCTATTCCATAATCCTCTAGAAGCCATTTGAAGAATTATTGTAGGATAGGCCACAACACTCCTGCTTCTATTCCATAATCCTACAGAAGCCATTTGAGTAAGTGCAGACAATGCTTTGTATTCTATCTTTTGTTTCCCAATGAGAGCTTGGCATATCTGGAACTTTGTACAGATTTGGGATTAAAATGCTATTTATCATTTCAATTTCAATTGTTCTGGTTGATTACAGCAATGCAGTGTAGACTAAAATTCTACTCCTAGCTTTACTGGGTTATGAAATTCACTGAGCATGAAATGTTGAATAAGAAAGCAAAACTGCTACTAATGGCTCAGATGATGAAGCATCTGTAAATTTTAGCCATTAAAAATCTACATTGGGATTATTACTTATTTACTTCATTTTTAAAATCTGGTATTTTGTCATTACATGACATCTATAATGAGTAAATTTATGATCATGGGAAAGGTTGCTTTCTGAATTACAGAAATAATGTATTTTAAAATTAGTTTTGTACAAAAAGTTTTGTCAGTTGATGTCACTCAAATGTTGATTTATGGACTTGTTCCACATTTAATGTTAAACACATGTTGTTATTAACTGTCATCAGATTTTACATGCATTGGACCTACTTTTCTTTTCCTAAATAAAACTGATCCATGATGTAATTCTCAAAGTGCATTTTAGTCACAAACTCCCACTAAAATATAGTGTGAGATAGCAGTTAACTTATTTAGAACCTGTATTCTCGAGAAAAAAGGAATAAAAAATGTATAAGTAATAGAAATAGGTTTATAATAGAGCTGGGTCCTTACGAATCAAATATGTTTACAGAGTTTTCCCCTATCTCCAGAAAGTTATCCCTTATCTACATTCACTTTGAAAAAATATTGTAGGATACGACATATCCACAATACTCCTGCTTCTATTGCATAACCCTGCAGAAGCCATTTGAGTAGATGCATAAGTGGAGGACTCAAGGCAAACCTCCCAAACCGAGCCACCCAGTGGTGAGAGGTTTGGCACTGAGTCTACACCCAAGCTGGGGTAACTGAGATAGGATGAGAGAAAGGGCATTTTAGTAAAAAGAAACAGAAAACCGTGATCTGGGATCTTTCTCACCACTGTATTAAAGTGCCTCTTCCAGTGCTTAAGGTAGGAGAAAAATATGCTAGCATATGATCTGTACTGCCTTCATCACTGTATTCTATTTTGCCTGCATAGCAAGGCAGGGAGAAGTGCTATTCTCACACTTACCTAGGACAAGTTAAAGAAAACAATTTGTTAGGTGTGAAAGATCAGGTCTCCACATGAAGGTTCAATCAAACTGATTTATTGCCAAAAGCCTATGCATAGGAATCTTTTCAGTTGGCACCTGCTTAGAGTTAGATAGAGCACATTGGGGAGGAGGGGATTTGGACTTAGTTCTTTTGTGGCTATGTAAGAATTCTAGGCTGATCCCTCTTTTCACTCCACTCCCAGGTTCTGCCATCCCTTCTCCTACACAATTGGTAGATTGCCCCGTCTGTCAGAAAGAAACTGCTAGTCTGTCAGGTGTTCTTCTGGATATATCCACTGTTCTTATATTGTGATAAGCATAGAGCGAGAAACGGTGCTGAGTAAGTAGCAAGCTAAGGAGCTTAGCCATGACATTCACACAAAACATTTCTTGGGGAAGGAATGAAAAAGGGTGGTGGCCTGGCAGGAAGGGGTGAGGAAGATAAATTTTAGGGGCAAAAGAATTTAAGTCTGATCTTAGAAAGAGGGACAAAAGAGAGCGTGTGATAGCATGATACGACAAATCATGACAAGGGCGTGATCCGTATGTGTGTGCATGTGTGTTCTTCTGCATTTGAGTATTTTTTGGTTTCTTCTTTCCTCTTTAGAGCCAAACAGATTTTAACTGGGGAAAGGAAGAAACTGCATGCCTATTTTATTAGAACTAGTTATTGAGGAAATGAGGTTGTTTGGAAACAGCATTCTTTCACCCACCAGCCTAGACACCACAGGTCAATTTCCCTTGTCAATTTCTCTGCTTTCCTAGTAACAGACACAGAAATAATCAAGAGAACGTTACTCCTGTTTTTGTTTTGTTTTTAAAAAGACAAGTCTGCTACTCTTTAGTGCTAAACTTAAAAGTGCTAAATTTAAATTTATAAGGAGGCCACATACTTCCTATTCCTCCAGTGACCCACGCCCAAAGGGCAATGGAGGGAAATGCTGAATGAGTGAAGGGTAGAGAGGTGGTGTTGCAGCAGCCTAGAATAGCCAGATAGTAGACCCTCAATATATCATCACCAGCATCATTGATAACACACTGCAAATTGCATCCACAGTGATACTTACGTTGGGAGCAGAGCACGAACTCCACTTTTAAACTGGATCAAGTGTAGGCAAATGTAAGCTGTCTCGTCAAGGACTGGGGATGAGACAAAGGTAGCACTCGCAGGACATGTCCTTTTAGAGCAATTACGTAAGCATCTTTGTGTCGTGGGATTTTGCCAAGTGCCAGAACAGTGGTCAGGTGCCCAGGCATTTGGGTTTTTTTGGATCCTGAGACAATTAACGCTCCAGTAAATAAAGGGATTTTAAGCTTTATCATTAATTCAAGCAAACAGATTGAAAAGCAGAACATAAAAGGCATAGATACCAAGAAAGATAATATGCAATTCTTTTACAGGCTGCCAGGAGCTCCTTAATAATGACAGTAGAGATACCCCAAGGATGGCCAATTTCCACAGTTCCCAGCATTAGGTTCCATGCAGAAGCTCGCAAGAAACACCAGGAACCCCAAGGTTTTTATCTGGCACCATGACTTCATGGCCCTGCTTATAGTCATGAGACTATAAGACGTGACCTTAACTGACTGGCCCATGACTCTGGGATGGAAATCGAAAGTCTGAGACTTTCACAGCAACAGAAGCTTTGAAACTACACGAAGATCCCTACCCCTCAGTAAACAAGAGCTAAAAAAAACAACAAGCAAGCAGGCCACTTCAGAATGGGCTCTAATCTTCTAGAATTTTCTTAACAAGAAAGGTGAAATCAAAATATGTCATTAAACTCCTCGAAATAATAATGGTCTTCTGCATTGCCACTATACATGGTTAGAGGATTTTGAGTCGAACCTGCTAATAAGATAGCAGTGAAGAGATACAGAAAACTCATAAATCTTAGCCGCCATCTTATTTGATATGGGCAGATGCAATAGTCCTGCTCCAATGATCACATTTATTGAAGACACACACCTTCATTGTATTTATGCCATTGAATATGAAGTCCTGAAGACCCAGGAAAAGTGCCTTTTCTGCTGTGACTCCTGTCCTGTGGAACATCATTCCCCTTGAGGTGAAGTTAGCCTCATACCTACTAGGCTTCCAGACAATGCTGGCTCCCTCAGCTAAGAAACGGAAATGGGCTGCCCCCTAGAGTGGGATATGACTTACTAGATAGGGAAAAACTTTATCTTTATCTAGACCGGTATTACCCCTGGAGAAACTATGGCTTCAATTATTCTAATACTTCTTGTCATTCAGATATCAAATATCCTTAGCATTCATAAACTTGTCAGATTTGTCGCTGTGGGATCTATTTTCCTTCTTCAGCATACTGTCCATAGTTAAACATTTTTGAGCTTAGGAAAACAAAACTAGTTACCATTTTCACTTCTCTGCTGTCACTAGACCAGCAAGTCTAGCAAGTATGCAGATGGATGAAACCTTTGTTTTCTGAATATTTAAGATTAACTCAGGATTTCCACCTTTGACTTTTTTTCATAGTAAGCTCCCCTAAGTCTTTTCTTTCAGTAAATGAATTATCAACCTCAAATTGTTGGTGTTTTGATCTCCAGTTTTGATGTCAGATGTAATTCCTTCTAATATTGCCATTTTAAAATAGTTTATTAATTGATACATGAGATCAGATAATAGGGACAAATGCATCTTTGTCTCACTCACTCCCCCATGCTGAATCACACTGTTTTTCAAATTGGATTCTTACAGTGCTTTTTGTTCACTGTAAAAAAATCCTCAAAATATTAATAAAATGTCCTGGCTCACCCACTAATTTTAATCTGTTCTACATTCTGGCATGATATGTATAGTTAATGGTTTTGCAAATTCCATAAAGCAAAGCTAACCCTCCTCTCTGTATCCCTTTACCCTCTCCGTTATCCAGCTTTTGTTATTTTTCCTCTGACTTTTCTAAATGCTCATTTGGCATCTCTTTCCCATTTATGGCTCTTTGTAAGATCTTAAGCAAAAAGCTTGTATAAGAAAGTAGCACACTGATTTGGTAATTTGTGCACTTACTGGCATCTATTTTCTTTGGTGTAGATACATAAACAAATTATCGACAAGCAATAGGCTACAACATTTTGTTCCAAATTTATTGACCTTGAGCTGTTAGCTCATTAATTGCCTCTTCTCACAAGGATTTAAACTGTTTGATAGGTATTTCATTTGTGTTTGGTTTTTCCTATATGACAGCCTATCATACCTCACATTATGGTGGAACGTGTTCCTGAATATTCTTTTTCCTTTGTAAATGTTTCTCTATTCTCAAATCTTATTTTTAAAGGGATTCAACTTCTCAACTTCATTTGCTATCAAATCTCTTCCATAATCATTTGGGCCTTTCTATTTTAGTCATGAGGTTTATTAACATTCTTAACCGAGATCTCTTTTCTTGCTTGAGGTTGGAAGTTTGTATTCAATCTTCTGTTCTTCTTTCCCCAAGAGTTTTGTTTCTTCACCTTTCCGTGCTTATCGTGTTATCCTGTTCTGAAAGCCACCTATATCTTTTCTCCTTTGAAATGCTAGCATTTTCTTTCCCAATTTGGTTTTCACAATGTCTTCTCTCTTAGCTGCTCAGATTCTACTTCATATAAATGAATCTGTTCTTTACACTGATCTTATAGGCTAACTGTATGTTCTCCTTATGGCAACCCTACTTTTTTTATATATTTATTTAAACCACATCTTTAACTGGTCTGTTCCCCAGTCTGTACCTGGTTTGACTTCTTGGATTTTAGTTTCTTTATCTTCAGTTTCTTATTATGTAGTCTATTTCAGTAATGTCCATAACCAGAGTCTATGTTTCATGTTTTTGAAGGCATTTATGTCATTTGACGGCATTAGTGTAAGGAAGTAATTCTCTTTGCAAAACTTTCATAATCTGCTTCGTGTATTATTGTATTTATGCAATCCAATCATCCTGCAATTCCTGTGATAATCAATATAGCTGTCCAGAGTCTTTTGGAGTAGGGTGGCTATAACTATCTATGGTCATCATCAAGTTGGCCCATTGGAAATTCATCTACTTCTAAAACATCCAATTTGTATGTTTCATTTCTGACACATTTTCATTCATGCTTCCCATAATCCATGTTTGTGTCCTTATAAAATGAGGAATTTCTCTTTCAATAGTGGCACCATCCATGGCCAGGCTTCCTTGTGATCTAAGATTATCTATGTTATTATCTTAGTCATGAACATTCTTTATTTTAATGATTTCATCTTGGAAAAAGTCCATCTTGCTTTAGCGTATTTAAAAAGACAAGATAACCATAATCTTCCCAGTATAGCTACCTAGCACTTGAAACCCTTTAATTCACAGTGGCAGTTGAACTTCCATTGACCTGATGTCTCTTATTTTAGCTATAGTACTCAAAATATATGAAATACCCATAGTTCAATACTAGAACAGATGCTACGTCTATAGAAAGCCCAGGTTCCAGTTCAGTGAGTCACAAGGCAGCCGACACTGACAAGTTCTAGCTTGTGCGTTGAGTACCAAACAAACAATGAGTACAATGGGACAAACTTTTCACGACAAAATGTGTTGAATACCAAATTCGATGAATTTCAAAGCAGTTGAGTATCAAGGTATTACTGTACTTGACTTGCAACAATTCATTTAGTGACTGCTTGAAGTTACAACGGCACTGGAAAAAGTGACTTATGACCGTTTTTCACACTTAAGTCCGTTGCAGCATCCACGTGGTCAGGTGATCAAAATTCAGACACTTGGTAACTGATTCATGCTTATGACAGTTGCAATGCCCCAGGGTCATGTGATCACCTTTTACAACCCTCTGACAAGCAACGTCAATGGGGAAGCCAGATTCACTTAACAACCATATTACTAATTTAACAACTGCAGTGATTCATTTAACAACTGAGGCAAGAGAGGTTGTAAAATGGGGTTAATTCACTTAACAACAGAAATTTTGGGATCAATAGTAGTCATAAGTTGAGGACTACCTGTATATTATTTTCATAGTAGTCCCACAATTTACTGTGGAAATTAGACACCCAAGAATGACGTAAGATTGAGCACACATCCTTTATCATTTCATGCTAACTTATAGATACCTACATTTTCAGAAATCCTTACAGGTGTTTTTTTTAATCTGCTCTAGAATCTTCCCAGATATCAATGTCAGACAAGATAGCAATAGCACTTAGACTTATATACCGCTTCCCAGTGCTTTACAGCCCTCTCTAAGCGGTTTAGAGAGTCAGCCTATTGCCCCCAACAATCTGGGTCCTCATGTTACCGATCTCGGAAGGATGGAAGGCTGAGTCAACCTTGAGCCGGTGAGGATCGAACCGCCAAAATGCTGGCAATTGGCAATTGGCAATCAGCAGAATTAGTTTTAAATGCTGCATTCTAACCACTGTGCCACCATGGCTTTTAATGATAGTTTATAATCCATTGCTCTATGGTGAAATATAATGATGCTTTTTTTTTTCATTTGTTTTTGGGAAGTCTTCCAAAATAAGCATTTGAAAGAAAATAAGTTATTGAACTTAAATCATTTTTCTTTATAAAATGAAGTAGAAGTTTGGTATCTTATCATTATTACCCTAAATTATGCTTGAATGACTATCTTGAAGACATGCAGAAAAGTGGAGTGCAAAAGTTAAATATATATTACATGTGAGTAATATATGTAAAAATCATTGTATAATGAATTTGAATGTGTACTTGTGTGACTGTACTCATTTATATGTATACAGTACATAACCTCTGTGTAATTGTTTATTATTAACCTGTTTTTTTCAGCAGAATCCGTAGGAAGCAAAATTTATTTTTTAGTACTGTCCCTATCACAAGAAGAGGCTGAATTAGTTATTAATATTAAAAGTATGTGTGATAGGATTCACAAACTGTGCCCATTGCTGACCTAATAGTACTGGGCCAAATGGAAGCAGGTCAATTGGTCAGTAGCTGTGTCAGGTTTCATTTATTTATTTTCCTTCCGATCAGTCATGTCCGATTTTCGGACACAGCTTGCATAATTCCCTGGAGTTTTCTTGGCAAGGTTTTTCAGAGATGGTTTGTCACTGCCTCCTTCCTAAGGCTGAAAGAGAGAGAGAGAGAGAAGCTGGTCCAAGGTCACCCAGCTGGCTTTGTGCCCAAAGCAGGACTAGAACTCCTGGTCTCCTGGTTTCTATCCTGGTGCTTTAACCACTGCACCAAACTGTCTCTAGTCAGGCTCCATAACCCATTGCTTTGACATTGCTCCCCCTGTACTCTTTAATACCTTTCTGATATCTAAGTGTTGAGTTTTGTTTTTGAAGAATCTCTTTTTTTCTGTCCATTATTGAATAAACATTTGGTGGGAATTTTTAAAGCTACAATATGCTCAGACTTTGGAACTCATTCTTTTAAGAGATATGCCTAGATTGTAATATATTAGCAAGTGTCCTTTCCTCTGATTCAGGAATCTGTATCTCTCTCTATAGCAAGTAAAATATTTTCCTAGCATGTTTGTTTCTCTATAGTAAGGGTTTTTTCAAATTGTTCTGAGTCCTGCTGCTTCTTGACCTGATAGCAAGCTGAAAGGTCATTCCACACAGTGAAACTAAAACTAAAAAAAAAAAAAATCTGCTAAACTCAAACTACCAAAACTAAACACGAAAATACAACTCTAGTCTTGTCTAGCTCTCTTATTTATGGCTTTTCACCAGGGTGTAAGAATGGAAGGAAGGAATCTTTTATTTAAATAAATAAATAAATAAATTTAAATAAATCAGAGCTAATTTATTTTCAACATGGTGGGTGAATCTGTATTTTGATTTTACCAGTTCATCTGAATGCTTCCATTTAATTTTTTTTTAAAGATATTAAACAAATGATGTTGTTGTCTTATATATTTAATTATGAAATCTATTAATATAAGCCTTCTTGAATATTTGAGGGCAAGATGGCATGGGTGACTGCAGGACTGGCAAAAGAGAAAGGGCAAGTGCCTGCACACATTTGATGGTTTCATCACACAAATGCCATCCATCCATGGCTGGCATTCTTGCATCAGTTTGCATTTGCATGATGATGTCTCCATATAGCCATCATGATCTTGATGTCGCTATGGTTTGTTACAGATGCCTCTGAAAAGCAGGGTTTAAATATAATAAAGCACTTGTGTGAGAGAGAAATCTGCCAGTTAGGATTTTGCGCATTTTATGAAATAGGCCGAAAATGCTCATCTCTAATTTTTCCTGGAGCCAATAAGCTCTTGTATGTCTTCACTTGGAGATGGAAGAAAAATTCAATGCTAATTTTAGTGACCATGTTGTTTTGTTCACTGTGTGCATAGATTGCTGAAGGAAAAGTGGGTGTTGCCTTCCCATTATGCCGATGGAAGTATTTCATTGGCAAAATGACCTAACTGGTTACAACTGAATGTGTACTTACTTTGGACCCAAATACTAGAGTAATTATCTGGCTATCCTCTTTGGATCTCTGTCTCCCCTGTTTGATCGTTAGTGTCAGCCATGCCTCCTAGGCCTAGAGCTCCATTGTGATTGATGTTCCAGTTTGGTTTGGTCATACTGGCTGGGAGATTAAAGGAGGGCATCAGCTTGGGGAAGGTTTGATCCACATCTAAAGATAATTACAGCAAATCTAGGAAATACAATGTAAAGTTTCTCATTCCTGTTCTTTGTGTATGTGAAAGCAGTTCTTTATATTTCAAAACTCTGTGCTCAATAGCAGCCTGAGAGAGCATCATGTTTACAACTTGCCTGCAGAAGTTGGGAATGCTCCAACACTGGAAGTTTTTAAGAAGAGATTGGACTGCCATTTGTCTGAAATGGTATAGGGTTTCCTGCCTGAGTGGGGGTGGTGGTTGGACTAGAAGACCTCCAAGGTCCCTTCCAACTCTGTTATTGTTTTGTTATTCTGTTTATCTGTATATTTTTCTTTGTTCTCATTCCACACAGGTAGAGGATTATGTGTTGTGATCAAGGACAGATGATTTCAAATTCTCACGTGGTCTTGAGTATTGGGAAAGTTCTGAACATTTGCTGACGTAGTGATTGCTCTTGCTTTGCTGACACGTTGGCTTATTTTATCTCATACTATTCCTGGACCTGACGTTGGTTTAGTGACATACTGTGGAATGTCAGCGTAAGACTAATGTTAGCGGCTGAGGTTATGCTATCCTCTCTCTAACATTGTCCTGTGTTATACTTCTTGGTGAAATATTTTAGGGATATATGCCAACATTGGGGGCAACATTGGGTTTCCTTTTAATTTAGATGAGGGTTTTTTTTTTTTAAAAAAGGACAAAAATCCAGGACATTCAAGAAAACTCAATACACAGAAATGAAATTAGTATAATGTCTTTTTTAGTATAATGGGTCTTAGTACTCTGCTCATTTACATTGCAAATTACAGTCTTTTACGGTGTGGTACATACTTCTTGGATAATTACAGAAATCATGCTGTTAATTCTTCAAGGTTAATGACTTCAGATGACAAAATAGATTCACTGCTATTCACTGCTCCTACGCAGGTAGAAATAAATATTGTCGAATCCTGAGGCTAACATTTTGCTCTGAAGTAAATCCTGACTTTCTCATTTCAATAAACATATTTCCAAATAAGCACATTTCTATTGCATATGAAACATTCCAAAGAAGATTTTCATATTCCATAATAAATATGTCAGCACCCTCCTTTTTTGACTAAGTGGAAAGTCCAAGGATGCCATTTTTACAAAGTTCACTTATAATAAATAAGAAGGACTTATACATAGACTTAGCAACCCATATTTATGTATTTTAAAAATCCTAGGAAATGCACTGTGGCCTATTATCCTCTCCTATTAATGCACAAGGTTTGCAGAGTGAGTGTGTCTTTCTGATTGCAATTATAATCATCTGTGGACCAGATATAGTATGATTAGACTTCCCCAAGGGATTTGCAATCAAAACAGGAGCACTGAAAAGGAGTTCGGTTTTCCCCAAGCCCCTTTATTCTGTATAGTTGGCAATGACTTGTAGAGTAAAATCTGCAGGAACTCCTTTACCTTTTTACCCCTGTGTTCTGTTATTGTACATTTAAAATGAGCTAATGTCTTTTCGATATAAGTCTCTCTAGAAAAGTACTGGAAAGGCAGAGAATTAGGAGGAAACAGTAAATAGCAATTCTAAGGTATTACATCTAGACTTCCCTCAATTTTGCTCCAGTTTACCCTGACTTGAAATATCAAAAATTTTTGCCCCCCAAACTTCAATGGGTCTAACAGTGCAAAAGGTAAAGAATTAAGGAAAATGTAAGTTTCTTTATAGTCTTGCAAAAGTTACACCAAAGGCTAACAATTGGCTAGTCTTCCTATAGTCCAGCTACAACCAATATCAAAATGAAATGATGAAAAGCGATCATAGATTTATTGATCCATGGGGTGGGGAGGGAACCCTACGAATCCATACAAAATAATCACTCAATAATA
The DNA here is from genome assembly GCA_023970755.1 of Azemiops feae. Lineage (NCBI taxonomy): Eukaryota > Metazoa > Chordata > Lepidosauria > Squamata > Viperidae > Azemiops > Azemiops feae. The sequence goes on from JALGBA010004276.1 coordinate 1,570,929, forward strand.
ACTTTTCTAGGACTAACATAAATCAAAAGTGTATGCTAGGTTTTTAATTCTTCAGATTTTTTTTTGCATAGATATTACAATAAAAGAAGAAGGAAGAAATTCAATCAACCAAGCTAAACATTTAAAACTGTGAGGCCAGTGATTTAAAATCCTAAGATGGAACCTGTGGATGGAATGCAGATAATGTAGGTGTTATAATTATCAGATTTCATCCAGTTGTGACGGTCAAAAGGAAATAGCAGCTCTCCCCAGGTCTAAAAACCCATGTATCCATAGTGCTTCAAGATATTCAAAAGACAACTTTGAATTATAACTTTAGAAAATAATTCTGAATTTATAAGATCATTTCTTAGTTCGGAAACATCTGTGTTACTCCACATCTTAACTGATGACTAGAGGAATATAGAAAGTGTCCTTTTCATCTTTCCTTCAACCTAGACAGCTAAGTAATAAAGATTTCATCAGCAGGTATTTTTCTTAGAATTTGTCAATTTTTAATTGACTGTTTTTTAACTAGAGGAGCTGTAAATAACATCATCACATGTAAATATACACCTATTACCATTGAACTGAGACATCAGTTCCAAAATAGAACAATACAGTACTGTTACCTCCAAGTAATACCTTTGCAAATAACCCTGATGTTAGCCATTTGCAAGCCATGTTACAGTACTTAGCTCTGACAAGGAAATTGTAGAAGATATACATTTAATACATTTAATTTAATATATAATACAAGAACATTTGTATTGTGTTTCTTTAACAAGAGTAGAACAAAGTTCAGTGCAGGGCCAGCTAGTGACAAAGTTACAAATGTCACAATCCACAAGTAGGATGGCTTCAATGAAATTGAAGTAATTTGTATGCAGGATTAAAGACCTTCAGGTGTTTTGTTGCTTTTGTTGCAGCTGAGTTTAATTTATGTGTCTGGTTTAAACTACAGCATAAGCTGTTTTAGTTCAAATTTCACCTCAGATGACTACAGTCTAGTCAGTTTTATACTAACAGCATAATTTAGAATAGTGGGATATTTCTTGATTTATGGTGCTGACAACAATAATTTCATAATATAATCTGTTGGGTATTTCAGATTTTGCTTCTTTTCTCTAAGAAGGTAAATGAAATCTAAAATGTTTCAAGGAAACTTCAGCCATAAACTTGACCTGATTTTGGAAGCATTTTAAACTTGAGATGGAATAGTCAGCATATTATCAATACTATGATCTTTTGCAAATCAGTCCCAAAAAATATAAAAACAATCACACCACCACCCAAATCTCAAATACACAAAAAACTATATAAACGTTATAAATATATTTTGTATATTTATGGTCTGAACAATCATGCTATTATGGGATTGTTTTGTTTGGTTGAATTCATTTGTTTTTATCAGTTACAGGCTTCTAAAAAAAAACTTTGATTGGGATATCATACAAATTCTGTCAAATACATGAATAAATAAGCCAAACACACATTTCCGAATGGACTTATTAGGAATAGATCACGCCTATCTTTTTAGAGAAAAGATGGTGACTGAAATCAAGATACTAGGTAGAAAAGAGTAGGACAATTGTAAATATAGAATAAGGAAAGAAAAAGAAATAAAGGTTGGAAAAGTACCATAAGTCAGAATTTTTTTTTAAAAGCATTTCATTTCATAGAAGTGAAATAAAAAGAAAAGTCCATTGCTGATTTAATATACTCTTATCATGCAAATCTAAAAGCATAGAAGTGATATCAGAATAAAATACTAGAATTATATCTTGTTACAATAATTTGAACCTGAAACAAAGCAGAAGTATAAAAGAGGCAATAAACAGAACAACTTTGAAGATATGCATCTATAGAAAATGAGCAGGGTATAATATTAGTTTGCCAGTTGAATCAGCCGATGTTTTGGCACTGATTCTATTGCCATTTCACATTAATTAATGTTTGGCTCTGTTCAGTCTCACTTGCCACTATTACATTATGTTAATTGTAAACTACCTGGAAGTGTCTAATTCAATTTTGATTTATTGCTTTAAATAAATCATTATCCACCTTGGAAACATAAATCCAAATGCTTAAGTAAACCGATACCTCAGAAAGCAATAAATATGCTGGCTGCATTCTTATGCATACTTATTAATCTTACTGCTTTGAACTTAGTGGGTCTTGAGATAGATTGAACTGGAAGTCGGTAAACACTTTGGTGTTTACTTTTAGTTTCTAACGTATAATGCTCATTGGGTAAAATTCATTTGCCTAATGATCGCATTGTTCAGTTAATGACTGCCACAAAAAAATGGCAAAACATCAGGTCCAGTCACACCAGTGGTGGGATTCAGCCAGTTCGCACCACTTCGGGAGAACCGGTAGCTAATTTTTTGTTGCCCAGGCCCAGAATGGACTTCCAGAAGCGGCATCCACACAGAGAACCGGTTGTTCACATATTTGAATCCCACCACTGAGTCACACAATGCCTCAACTTATGACCACAATGATTAATGAATGTAATTCCAGGCTCAAAATTATGTTCATAAGTCAGGGACTATCTTTCTGGATTCTAATATTCTGGTTCTAATATCAAAGCATACAGTCTTCCATATTGGTGGTAAAAGGAGTGGCAGAACCTGGGGATGGAGTGAAAAGAACAATCAGCCTAGAGTCCCTATGTAGCCACAAACTAAGTCCAACCCTCCTTTAGTGCCATTGACTCTTATCTAATTCTAAGCAGGTGCTGACCATTAATTGAGATGTCAAGCTACGAACCCTACGGTCTTTGGGACCGCTACATGCTTCTAACTTACCAACAGTGTGGGAGGGAGAGAGGGGAGAATTCTGAATCCACAGGTGTCCTTATCAGTGTGAGAGCTGGAGCTGTTGAAGAATTGTTTTGGTGAACTAAAGTTTCTTCTCATAATAATTACTGAACGATGTATTGGACAATGTCCCCGAACCTGTCAGAGAGGGGAGGGAAAGGTCCGTCCTTTTAATTAACTGCTTCCTGCCATTTCCTCAGAGCTAGCTTTCCTTTAACCCTGCTGGTTTGTATCTGCTCAGTAAAGTTTACACTAGAGAACGCAATGTTTTGCTTTGGTTGGGCTTTTCAGCCGGAGGTTGACATGAGAATTGGGCATAGGCTACAGCAGGGGTGTCAAACTCGCAATGTCACATGATGTGTCACGATATATTGCAACTTTTTTGCCATTGCCGACAATGGGGTGGGTGCGGTTTCGCTATGATGCATCCGGCCTGCAGGCCAGCAGTTTGACACCCCTGGGCTACAGCACTAAATCAGTTTAATTGAACCTTCATATGTTTTTTTGTACCTGACAACATTGCTTGTATGAACTCACTCAAAATACTACATGGCATGCAACTATCTGTCTCCCAAGAAAACAACACTGAGCTCGCTGCAGAAAACTTCATTACAGTATCCCTTGTTGAAGTGCAGTCAAAACAGGATTGTTGTTTTTCCCCCAAAAATCCATTTATTTCAGTCTAAGTCTTCCTTAAATATCCCCATAATATTAAAAGGATTTTAAAATGTTAACCTTGGCGGGATCCTTTCCTAGGTGGGAGGCCAAGCTAGGCATTACATGAAATAAATAGTTTATTTCTAAAAGAACAGCACTGCAGTCCAATCTGGTTTTCCCCATGCCCAAGTCTTCTTTTTGATCCCTTTTTTTAAAAAATAATAATAATATAAATCTGCCTTGTAATGTTTACAAAATGTTTATATGCACATATTTTAATTCCTAACTTTCCTGAGCAGTGTTCCATTTACTCTGTTTGGAAATAGTGAAAATAGAATAATGGAGGATTATCTAGTATGTTTTAGCAGCATATCTCTTATGGAAGAAACAAGATCCTCATTTAAAATTGAAGCATCTAATATCCTTGCAGAAAACAATGTATCACTGGTTTGCAAACAAACAAAGAATGTGTATTTTATGCAATCCATTTTGAAAAGTTCAGCTTCCTGTATTTATGCTTTTAGCAAGTTATTATTTTTGAAAAAGAATTCAGCATAATTTCTTTGCACAATATGTTATAAGGCAGATTGTGTGAGATGTATTTTGTGTAGATGAATCCAGATTGTTTGCTATTTTAGTGAAGATACATTTTGCAATAAAATAATCTTTTTTCTTTCAGTGCATGACATTTGAGGCATTTATAGCTTGTTTTAAGTTGGAAAAGTTCCTTAGCATTTAGTATGCCATGTTCTTAACCATTCATAGTTAACAAAAATCTATTCTCTTTTTTAAGTATTATGGATCAAGAAGAAAATAATTATGATTTTTTGATCAGCAGAAGTTTAAAATAAAATTCACGGATTTGTTTACTTTTGGCTTAGTCTGTTGTGTGAATTAACCTCTATGATTTGTATGTAAGCCATGGTTTCTGGATTAGAGTTATGTAAAAATAGGCTTATTGTGGCTTGTTGAACAAACCATGTTAAATAATCTGTACTTTAATGCAGCATGTGAGCACAGCTGTCTTGTTAAATGGAGCTTAATCCAAAGTTAGAAGTGTAGCCTCTGTCCTTCTATTAAGCTATACAGACAACTTTATTACTTATTGTAATTTATTGTATTTCCTAGCTTTGCAGTTCCCTTGACAAAAACAATGTTCAGCTGAGCAAGAAAATGTGATTAATTCTAACTCCCTCAGTTAAATAGTCTAAAACATTGCTGATAATAAGGAAGCATGCAGTGGTAGGATTCAAATATGTGAACAACCGGTTCTCTGTGTGTATGCCGCTTCCGGAAGTCCATTCTGGGCCTGGGCAACAAAAAATTAGCTACCAGTTCTGCCGAAGTGATGCAAACCGGCTGAATCCCACCACTGGAAGCATGTGATCTCGGAGTACAATTTCAGATTTTCACCTGCAAAGTTGCATTTATAATGACCTGAGGTGGTTTATTCTTCCCTTTCTGAGCTGACTCTCTTTTAGATAAATATATATACAGTATATATAACTGATTAGATTGGGTGACTTTGAAACAATTTAATTATTGAATCAGACGGTAAAGTTTTTTGAACTGCACCATACTAAGTGGAAGAGGGAATTTGCTTGGCTGAATGTGCACCTTTGGATAACATTTCCTGACCTACAGAGAATGTCCTTATGGTCTCTCTATTCCTATCATGTTAATAGTACTTTGGAAGAATCATGTGTTTATAGATCTTCCTGACTTCACTTTCTGGGGTCACTATAGAACTTGCATGTGAAGCTGGAAGTCTTGAGGCCTTCTTTTCTTCTGGACACCAATATGCAGTTTTCTGCATGAGAGAATTAAGGAAGTTTATTTAATTCTGCAGTTGTTATACACATATATTGATAAAGCTGTCATAGAGAGAACTACAATTGTTTGTGGCTTATTTACTAAATGCTAAGAGTAGAGGATGCTAAATGGAAAATTATGCTTGCAAATGCCAGTGGGATTGTGTTTGTGTTTCTCCTACTGACATGCTGTTCCTTTCTCTTGGTTCTTTTCTGCATTTTTAGGCCTCATACATAAATATGGCACCTTCCCAGGTGATATGTCACTCTGTTTCTCTGCAGCAATTTTTATTTTCTTATCCCTGCCTTTTATTACTTTGTTTTGAAATAGATTGATGGGATCTGTGTATTAACTGAGCATCTGCTAATGTCCTAGAGCAACTGGCAACCTTCCCTAAATGTGACCATAAATAATTATATTCCTCTGCTCCTGAGATTAGTTCAACTTTAAACATTGTTGCCAGTAACTTCTCGCTAATCACAGAAATTACAGTAGAGCAAATCTGAAGCTACCTGATTATCTTTCTGTATATAATGTCACATGTATGTTTAGCCAGAGTGAAGACTTCTCACACAGAGAAGAAGGAAAACTTGTCTTTTATGTATTATTTAAAAGAAAATTAGTTCCTTTACCAAGTCAACACTTCTTACTCATACAGCAGGGATATGTATTAAGTACCAGAATTCCTTGAGACAAAGTTCCCAAACACTCCCAAATGGTGCTCAAGGTCAGGACAGAATTGCAAATAGTTCTTCTACTCTGACTTAGTATCATTTCAGTATTTTGCTTGCATTATTTAAGGGAAAGAATATGAATTTATCCCAAAAGCCATAGTGTAAAGGTTCCATCTGTAGATGATGTCACTGTGGGATTTCTTTGAAAGAGCTTGTTTTTCTAGTTAAAAAGCCACATCTGGGTAAGTTGTGCATATTGACATTATTATAAATGATGTCCCTGGGTAAAAATAGTAGGATTGCCAGGAAAATATGCTGTATGTATTAATCTGGTCCTTAGTACAGAGAGTTGGTTAGTTAATGATTCTGATCAGTAATTACTTTGGCAAGTGGAACTCAAGGAACCAGAGAGATTTTTGGTCAGATTTTTAATACTGGATAACTTTTATGCATTTGACTAGCTTCCGTTCTTCCAACTTTGCTGCAGATGGATACCTTATATGTGACCATTAAACCCCAGTGAGTGAAAATGGAATTTCTATTAGAAAGTCTTGAATCAGAGATGGATAATGAGCAATAAGGAGAAATGGTAAAGTGAAACACACTAAAAATTATCATTCTTTCCTAAACTTCAACTCTTTAGTTATAATTTCCTGCAGGATTCTTCTCAAGGGATTACTTTCTTACATACATTGTTCTTCTCTGAGCACATTATTATTAGTATATTAAATGCTTGGGTAGGAGTTACCCTTTCATTCCAAAGATATTTCTCTGTCTGGACAGAGGAGTGAGATGAGATTTTATCAATTATTGCTGGCCAGATCCTTATCTTTCAAGGACAGAAATAGGCAAATGCCTTGGAAATTATTAAGTGCTTCTGCCATTGCCCCTAAATTAGGATCGTGATTTAAAACATCCAGGGTTTCAAATCTGGTCTATTAGAAAAACATCAGCCTATTAAGAACACATGTGTATATGTACAGGTCTTATAACTTCTGTTTTCCAGAGATTCAATTTTAATTATTTTTCATCCAGATGATTAAACACTCTAGACAATTCGGTAAGCTAATCCTAAATCGGAGAAACAAAACTTTTTTTTCAAGTGGTTGTAATATTCAGACACACATTTGCAGGATTGAAGACTATTTGAGAAATTATTGCCATTGCTACATACATTTCATTTTTACTTTTGATAAATGTGTCGTGCATAAATTTGTACTGTATCGTTTAATATACTCACTGAACTCAAAGCTACTTTGGGCAAAATACATCTTGGGAAGAAACCCTTTGCAAAATCATTTAATTTCTATTGAACTGAAAGAGATTTACTGCTAAGAAGGCAAAGGATCTGACAATTAAGAACTTTGTTTAGGGCTACCCGAAGCATCATGGTATCCGGCCCTCTCAATTCCTGGCAAAAAGATGGGGAAGAAATGGAGGTAGTGACAGATTTTATCTTCCTGGGCTTCAAGATAACCACAGATGGGGACTGCAGCCAAAAAATTAAAAGACGCTTGCTCCTGGGGAGGAAAGCTATGGCAAATTTAGACAGCATACTAAAAAGCAGAGACATCACCCTGCCAACAAAAGTACGTATAGTCAAGGCCATGGTTTTCCCAGTTGCAATGTATGGCTGTGAAAGTTGGACCGTAAGAAAGGCTGAGCGCAAAAGAATTGAGGCCTTTGAACTATGGTGCTGGAGAAGACTCCTGCAAGTCCATTGGACTGCAAGGCGATCAAACCGGTCAGTCCTAGAGGAGATCAACCCTGACTGCTCTTTAGAAGGCCAGATCCTGAAGTTGAAACTCAAGTACTTTGGCCATCTAATGAGAAGGAAAGACTCACTGGAGAAGAGCCTAATGCTGGGAAAGATTGAGGGCAATAGAAGAAGGGGATGACAAAGAATGAGGTGGCTGGATGGAGTCATGGAAGCAGTAGGAGTGAGCTTAAATGGACTCCAGAAGATGGTAGAGGACAGGAAGGCCTGGAGGAACGTTGTCCATGGGGTCACGATGGGTCAGACACGACTTTGCAACTAACAACAACAACCCAAGCATTTGTCTGGTTCAGTTTAAGGAACAAAACTAGAACATTGGGTGGGGTGAATGTATCCTCTAAGAATTTACCATAGTTTCCAACTGCTGTTCTCTAATTTTTTTTTTCCTTTTGGACATTTCTTTTTAAAACCATACAGACCTCCTTCCTCAAAATAATGTCAGACAATAAAAAAGTGAATGCCATGATGTAAAGTACGCTATACTATGTTTTAACTGTAGTATATTGAAAAAGACACCATGGCCTGACTCACATAGGATTAAAACAAGGTTTACAAGCTACTATGGGTAAGTTTACACATCACACTAAGATAAAGCCAAAATGAAGCACTTATGATGAAAAGGAACTTTCCTTTTCAGCTATACCACTAGGATTGTATTTTGACGTTTATTGCTTTTCTGAATTCAAATGTTTTATTAACAAAGCCGAGTAGGCATAATTAGAAAGCTATAATCTTGCCATTTTAATATCTTGGCAGAGTCTTAGCTCTGGTTTTAGTTATACTGTAGTTCAGCTTTTTTTTCTGTACTGAAAGCTGCAAGACACTTGGATTATCTTGAGAATTAGATCAAAACTGTTATGAAAAGTTGATACTAGGATAATCTAACATTTAAGGTTGCTGAAAAAGTGTATTTCAGGAGTAAGCCAAGTTAAAAAAAAATACTTTTGACCCACTGCACTGCATTGCTAATTAGTTTTAGAAAACATTTCATGTTTTGGAAAAACAAACTAGTTCACCTAAAATTGAACAAACGGTATTACTGTACATATAGTGAAAATATATTTTGACTGAAAGACTTTAGATCTCATGCATGAGCTTTATCTGAAGTTCCTAAGCCTATGTTATTTTTTATTTACAATGGAAATATGGTATTTAAATAGATACGGGCAATTTGCAGGCAATTTACAATAATGAACTGGAATATCGTGTTTTAACAATCAATAGTTTAGAATGTTAAAGGTTGTGAAATTAATAGTCTCCAAGAGACTCAGTGGGTGGCACCACCGGACTGACCTTGTTTGAGCAGACAAGCTAAGCAGTTATAGGTCCGGGTAGTTCTTGAATGGGAGGCTTCAGGGAATGCCAGGGCTGCAGGCTTCAATGTTGGCAGGGGAAAAATTGAGAAAGTAATGGCAAATTGCTTTCGAACTGTAGCCAAGTAAATGAGGTAGATCAGTGCTTCTCAACCTGTGGTCCATGGACCCCTGGGGGACTGTGATGTCATCACAGGGGGTCCGTGAAGGCTTAAAGAAATATGATTGAAATCTTAAGTCTTACGGGTCCCTGGCCATGGTCTGTGGCCACAAAAGGTATTTAAAGGGGGTCCATGGTGAACAAAAGGTTGAGAACCACTGATGTAGATTTATTCACGATGTTTCCAGGAGTCAAAGTCAGCTAAAGCAAAACCCCAGCATTTTCTGGACGTTTCGTTTACATCCTCAAATAATGAATGAGGCTTCTCACAGTTGACCTGTTCTATAACTTAATCTTGTAATCTGACTTCGCAACTTCATCTGCAGAGATTGGCTATAAACTGTAGCTAACTAACTTCAGCTACAGCCACATGAGATTTCTTGGATCTCTGCAATAGTAATTACGAAGAGAAGGACTAAGGTAGATGATTACATAGGATTGCTTTCTTCTTTTTGACCTATTCTTCTTATTTGTCCTCTTAATACAGAGTTATGATGGCTGCCAAATACAGATTTTGACAAGACCACTAATAATTGGAAAGGCTGGCCCAGATATGCTTGTGGTAAAGATGCTCAACATTAAGGAGACAAAGTTCTGTCAAAAATATGATTTGGCCTCCCCTATAATTTGTGCCAGAAATATAAAAAAGAAGCCTACATTTTGGAATTGGGCACCATATATAAAATGTGATTGCATAATTAATTTTGCTTCCTTCTTAAAGAAATCAAGAATATTTAAAAGCCCAAGAAGGAAAAAAAATAATGACATTATTTGTTTCTAGGATTTTTCTCAAAACATGTCGACAACAAGTCAGCTTATTTTGTAATTAACTATATTCCAGAGATACTAATGGGGAAATCCTTATTTGCAGCAGAGTTATGAATGTGCAAAGCACATTGTTTGTCTTTGTAGCCTTAGCTTTCCATTTCTCAAGACAGGGAATGTTTGAGACTACAGGAATGTTGAATGGGAAAAGTATCAGGGAAAGCCTTTCCCTTTGTAGAAATCTGAATACCTTCTTTTTAAATCATACATGACTTCTATATATTCCTATTTTTCTCAGGTAAGAAATAGGAAAGCGTTAAGATGGGACTTGTGCACCATATCTGAAGGGCTTTTACCTTACAGCACACTGATGATGTTATGTAGTTTGATAATGAAATGTCTGGATGAAAACAATCAAGCTCAGTTCAAGCTTGACTTACAAATATCTTCTATTCACCTTTGCTTAGTTCTAGTAAATCTAGAGAGCCATTATTGGTCAGTGTAGATTGAGGCAGTTTGACTCCATCTAGAGACTCCAAGATTCTTACACATTTTTGTTCCTATTTTTGTACATGTTAACAAAAATAGAGTTATTACAGAAATTGCTGTACAATTAAATTTCTGAAAGGATCAAAAGCCCAACCTGGCTATGGCTTGTATTTTAATTAACACTGAGCAGAGGAACTGTCCTTCTTCCCACTGAGATTTTTTTAAAAAAATCTTAGTTACTTCATCCAGTTGAACCTTGAGTCAGTCATTCCATCTTGGCATAAGTTATCTCACATAGTTTTGGTGAAGATGACTGTATGTAGAATCTCATACTCTATCCTGAGGTTCTGGGAGGAATGACAAATTATTATTTTTTGAAAAAAGCAACAAAGTGGGACATAAATGACTACCCCTCCCCATCCCCATTAAAGAAATTACCAGCACACTCACTGTTAGTTCTATAGATGGGAACTGCTGAGAATTATAATTCAGCAGCATCTGAAGGACATTGGCATTCATAGTTATCCCAATGGTGCTTTTTCACAAGGCAACTGGACTTTCTTGTTTTTCTTTGAAGACATTTTGCTTCTCATCCAAAAAGTCCAGTTGCCTTGTGAAAAAGCACCTTTGGGATATTCACGGTATGAATGTAGCTTATTCTACTTTTGCCTGAAACAACCTGTTACAGTCCAGTTTTGTGTGTGTTCATTGGATTATGCTCAAAATGTATTTTGCAGGGAAAGAATTAACAGTGAAACTTGTGACTAAATCACAGCAATCAATATCTTTCTCAAGATGCTCTTTCTTCAGCTCTCAGTGGGTGGTGCTCTTTTATTATTAGTTGAGAAACCAAGGACCGAATAGTAGCATGGATTCTGCTCCTATACTTGTTTGTTTATCAAATTTATATGGTCACCCGTCTTACAGAAGGTGACTCTGGGTGACATACAACAGTCCAGTAAAGCAATAAAATAAATAAAACAATCATTTATTTGTTTATTTAATTTTATTATTTTTTTAATAAACAACTCAAGGTGGAGAACATATCTAATGTTCCTTCTCCCTCTTATTTTCCCCATTACCTAAAAGCATTATGTAGTAACTATTAAAATAGCATTAAAACTATAAAAAGCAGAACTAAAACAGGAAAAGAGAGATGTTAATAATAACAGAGGCACCTCATAAGTTCATATATTCCCTGAAATGTGCACCTGGTCATGAATGGCTATTGGATATCTGTGCATTGAGTGATTTTGGACTTTCTCTCGGCCCAAACAATTTAGCTACTTCCTCCCTTGCTATAATAGGAAAGATTAAAAGAGGTGGGGCTACTATCTCAAACTCTTGTGGAAAAGAAAAATAAGACATCTGAAATAAACCATGAATAGGAATGTACATTAATTTTTTTAACTAGTCATATTATTTGGACAGTCCATTCTGTGAATCTGGGAATTCAAAATTCAATGAAGAAATGAATTGGCCCCATCTAGTTCAGGTTCTCGGATCACATCTACAACTTCTTGTTAAAATTAAGAATAAACTGTGCAATAGATCTGAATATATTAAAGTCCGTTTGTCTGTCTCTCTGTCTGCCCCTCTCTCTCTCTCTTTCTCTTCCCTTATCCTTTTGAGGAGGCCTATTTGTTCATTTGATGAGTTGATTCCAGCTAATTGAGGTCCTTGTTGTTTAAATGGGGGTGTAGCTTTAAAAGAACCATATTTCCAGCAAACTGTATTTTTTCACTTTGTGAATTTAATATTGCAATGGATGTTTTCCTAATGTACTAACTGAGGAGGCCCTGATGGGTTGTGAAATACCACATAAAACACTAAAGAAAACATTATAAAACCAAACCATAACTTTGTTATCCTTTCATTGGACTATATTACATCCAGATGGCAAGAGTAGCTTTACTAAGAGGTTTCTTCATGGTTGTTGTTGTTTTTTAATTTTATTTTTGGCCCTAAATACAAATACCTTTTTAATGTCAGATCTCTCTAAAATGCATTGAACTGAGAAATAAAATTATATGATGCATCCATAAAGTTACTCCCTATGTTTTGTTGCAGTTTGTTCCAAGTACTATTCCTTTAGTTAAAAGGACAATTCAAATCATGTAATTGAGGAGACTCTTCGCTTAAGTGAAAACTTTTAAGAAAGGGCTGAAGTGCGCCTCACTAAAAATGTAAAAATGTAATATACTACATCCTGTTAACAAAGTTATCCTGTAATCCAATGAGGTTCTTGATTGGAATTTTACCAGGCGAGAGCCACATTCATAATCTAATTATGGGCTTAGGGGCTAGCCAGTTTTATGTAAACATCAAGCAAGTCTTTTTTAAAATTTTGAAAGAAAAATGATACCAGAGATGGTTAATGTTTATTTAATATAAATATTAACATATTAATAGTAAAATTTTATATTGGTTTGTTGTCTTTTGCTGGATTTTGCATAGTGAATACTTTAGATCAGGGGTCCCCAAGCCCTGGGCCTCAGCCCACTACTGGACCTTGAGCCTTTAGAAACTGGGCCATGGAAGTGGCATGCGTGTGCTCCATTTGTACAAGCAGCAGGCGTGTGCACCCCCCACTCATGCAAATGGAGATGTGTGCGCATTCGCTCGCCTGCAGCATGCATAGAACCATCCCGTCTCCATTCCCTCCAGTCCGCAAAGCTGAAAATCTTCAAAAACTCTGCTTTAGATCATATCATATGTAATACAACTAGGATTCTATTATATCACATATAGTGGATGAGGTTGTGTGACTTGGCAGAAATACAAGGAAATGCCAGAAGTTGCACAAGAAAACTAGATAGGGTCATTGCTTCTTTCAGAGATACTTATTCCTCTTCTGGCTAATTAGGTCTTGGTATTACATAAATGTAGCTGATCCATTGTAGGCTACAAATATAACTGCAGTTATATACCAGAATATTTATCTTTCCTATGTGTACCTCTGCTATAGTCCTTTTTAATGGGTCTAAAGTAAAAGCTCACTATATTTGCATTACAATGATCCTATTGTTAAAATCCATTTATTAATTAACACTAAATTGATTTTCTCCTTGCTCTTTTGAAAGAGGACTCTTATATAAGAATACCATATTGAAGTGCATATTAAGATGCTAAGAGTTTTAATGTATTAGTGTAATCATGCTATTTTAAAACCCAATTTTAAAAGACTTCGTCATAATTGCTGTTGTATCTGCAGTTAATAATGATACAAAATTTAATCTACTGATGCATAAATTAACATAACCGATAGACCAGTGCTTTTCTCTTATTACAAAGTCACTAGTAAACTTAGTATTAATTAAAAATAAATTTTTGATATATAAATGGTTACAAAACATCAATTATTGCAAAGATTATCAAAAATGTAGGCTAAGCTGTGGTAAATTCACTTTTCTGAGAATTTGGGAAAGAAGAACTAAAGGCATGTAACTATACCTGTATAACTTGCTGCATTCTTTTCTTTTTTGAAGAAAGCAACTCCACGCCCAGCACCTAGAGTGAATACATTAGATTGAAATAATATGTACAGCTGATCCAATGTAAGCTATAAACATACAAAAACATAAAGACCCTGGTGGCACAGTGGTTAGAACGCAGTATTGCAGGCTAATTGTGCCCACAGTCTGGAGTTTGATCCTGACGGAGTTTGAAGTTGACTCAGCCTTCCATCCTTCCACGGTCGGTAAAATGGGGACCCAAAATGTTGATATTGTAAACCACCCAGGGAGTGCTGCAAAGCACTATGGGACAGTATATATTGTTCTGTTGTGATGTCAAAACACACACACACACACACACACACACACACACACACATACTGTATGTCTAAATGAGACTCTGACTTTTTTCTCAGAAAACATATGATTCTGTTTTCTGCTTGTTCAGATTCATCTCTTTCTATGATCTATAGTTTTAGCACAGATTTTAAAGGAGAGAGACATTTTCCTGAGGATATTCCGTAGATACCGTGTTTCCCCAGCTACCGGTATATATACTTATGGGTAACAGTTGGTTTAAGCTATTTTGAGGGGAGAACAAACTTTAGTGTATAAAACTTGTGAAAAATGGTTAAGATTAAGTTCATTCAAGGTTAAACGTAGTCTGCAGCTTGGAGAAAGTTAAAGAAGATTCCACCATTTCCATTAAAATAGTTTTAAAAAAAATCAGAATCCTGAGTACAAATAACTATTTTTTCACTCCTTGCATTTCTGAGTTATCTTAATTTAGAAAGCTGATTCTATTTATTTATTCCTCTCTTTGACAGACATCAAAGCTATGTGCATTCCTGCATATTTAAGACAGAGTGAAGCAGTTATTATGGTGCTTATCATTATAACACAATTCTAATGTGTTTCATAAAATCAATAATTACTTGTGTTTGTCTTCTGCTATTGTTTTCAGATTTTTCGTGCTTTTATTAAAAGGATAAAGTACGTTTGTGCATGAAAACCTAGTAGTCACTTCCTAGAAGGTTACTGGCTGCAAAAGCAGCAGGATGTGGCGGGAACAAAATCATCTTTTTGTAAACATCTGGGAAATGAATTATAGCAATAAAACAAAGACATCCATTGGTTGGGTTGATTCCTTGATTAAGAGCTGCTATAAAACTGGGGCTAAACGTATGAGCAATTTTGTCAGGAAGTTACTAGTACAAAATGTCATCTTACAGGGCAATGGTGTGAATGTTTACTCAAAGGTAAGGTGCCCTGTTGGATTAAATAGGGCTTTTTACTAAGGTGATGCATACTCAGGACTGCAGTCTTAATTACTTATGTGTAAGCCAGTCTTAAGCAAGCCAATTGTTCAGCTTCAGCACTACCATTACTCTAGCTCTTTCAGTCTGTACCTGCCTTGTCCGTCTTGAGTAGGGGTGTTAAACTGCCGGCCCGTGGGCCGGTTGCATGATGCAGAGGCCACACCCACCCCAGCTCCGGCAATGTGAAAAAGGTCGCAATATGTCGCAACACGCCACGTGACATGGCAAGTTTGAGGATTATATACAAGCATCTTCATGTGTTGTTTATCAAGAAGTTTCCAGGTTTAAATCAATGTAAGATATTATTAGAAAGAAAGGTTGATAATTGCAGTAGCATACTGTGCTTTTGAAATGCTTGATTTCAGTCAAATAGGGACCCATATGAGACAGCACAGAAAATGGATTCTAATTAACTATCTGCTCCAATAAACAGATTCACTCTGGGTCAATACCAGGTTCTCTAGATTCACAAGTCCCTTTATAAATGCCCAGAGTGGTTATTCTCTCACAAAGGTTAATAGCACATTATCTGTGCACCTACATAAGCTGAATGTTATTATTTCTTGGAAAATTAATTTCAAGAGGGGACAGTTAAAAGCAAATAACCTCTAGAGATATTTAACTCATTATCTGTCTCTTGCTACTTTGCTCCAAACACCCCTCAGACACAAATTAAAAAACTTCATAGAGACTGACCAACGTTCCCAGAAATTAACTTGGGGTAATTTATTTTTCTTCTGGTACCAGTTTGCCATTTGGTCCATGGGAGTGTTGTATCTGACCACACCTACAGTTACAAACTTTTATAGAAGATCAAAATTCTAAAAGGCTTAAAAAGATGGAGGTTTTCATCTAATCTGCCCCCAAAAGTGGTTTGTGTGTTTGTGTGTGAAAACTAGGTTAAAAGGGGAACAAAATGCATGTTGCTTTACGTTCCTGGAAGAATGATGGGATATGAAGATAACTAGTTTAATGAAGAGGAGGACGAGGGAGGATATGATAGCAGTGTTCCAATATCTCAGGGGCTGCCACAAAGAAGAGGGAGTCAAGCTATTCTCCAAAGCGCCGGAAGGCAGGACAAGAAGCAACGGATGGAAACTAATCAAGGAGAGAAGCAACCTAGAATTAAGGAGAAACTTCCTGACAGTTAGAACAATTAACCAGTGGAACAACCTGCCTCCAGAAGCGGTGAATGCTCCAACACTGGAAGTTTTCAAGAAGAGACTGGACAGCCATTTGTCTGAAATGGTATAGGGTTTCCTGCTTGAGCAGGGGGTTGGACTAGATCAGTGGTTCTTAGCCTTTTTGAACGAATCGCCCCCTTGAGCCAATGAGGAAGTTGTCATCGCCCCCCTCCCCCAACATAACCTCTCAATCACAACATAGGAAATAATTCTTCAATTTATGCAAACACTTTTTTTTGTTTCCTTTAAAATTGTCATCAGGACATATCGATGCAAATAATTCTTCCCCCACTCAGTGTGTGTGTGTGTGTGTGTGTGTGTGTGTGAGAGAGAGAGAGAGAGAGAGAGAGGCACTTGCGCTTCCTCTTTGTCTCCTCTCTCTCCTCTCTCTTTCTCTCTCTCTTTTTCTCTTTCCTCTCTCCCTTTCTCTCTTTCCTCTCCCTCCCTCCCCCCTCTCTCTCTCCAGGTGAGGAGAGAGAGAGAGAGAGAGAGAGAACGAAAGGCAGACGGTGCCGAAGGGGCAGGGAGGGGGGCAGGAGGCAGCAGAAGGCGCTGAAAGGCGCCCGGGGCACCATGGACCGGCCCGGGGAGACGCGTGGCCGGCTCGGCTGCCCAGGGAGTGGCCCGGAGACCGCCCAGGGAGCAATGCCCCTGCCGGCCGCCGCCCCAGCCGGGACTGGAGCGAGAGACGAGGCTAGGGAGAAACGCCTGTGCTGGATGGCGGCGGAAGGGAGGCTGGGTCCCGGATGGCTGCTTTTCACGGCCAAACGCCGGATGCTGGGCAATTGACTGGGGCAGAACAGCGGGGTGGGGGGAGGCTATGTAAAGCGCGTCTCCCCGAGCCGGTCTGGTCGGCAGTCCCGGCTGGGGCATCGCTCCCTGGGCAGCCTCCCCCCACTCCGCTGTTCCACCCCAGTCAGCTGCCCAGCATCCAGGGTTTGGCCGTGAAAAGTAGCCATCCGGGACCCAGCCTCCCTTCCACCGCCATCCAGTACAGCTGTTTCTCCCTAGCTGCGTCTCTCGCTCCGGACTGCGGGCCCGCCCCTGGCCTGCGGTGGCCTCACCAGACCCCGTCGCCACTGGAGGCACCCAGCTCCGCTGCCCGCCGGGCCTGCGGGGACACCCAGCTCACGGTCACGTTGGCAGGCCATCCCACGTGCCGCCAGCATCCCCGGGCTCAAGTCGTGGGCCGCGGGGCATCCGCAGAACGCCCCCCCCGTCGGCTGCATCGCCAAACCTTCTTCCGCGCCACCGGCATCCTCGGTCGGAACTGGGGCAACGATCCGCCTCCCGCCAGGACCGACGCTGGAGCCTCCCGTGCCACCGGTAGGTCTGTCGTGCTGGAGGAGCTGGGGCCGCTCCATACTGCATGGCGCTCCCGACGATCCGTGACCCACCGGCGTCTGGCTGTGCGACGGGCTGTGCGGCGGCCGCCGCCTGGAGCGTGCTTCCCCCCCTTCCCGTGAATGTCAAGCCCACGGGGGCTTGACAGTGTGGCCGGTTTGGCTGCCCAGGGAGCTGCCCGGGGACAGCCCAGGGAGCGATGCCCCTGCCGCCCCAGCTGGGACTGCCACCCAGGGGACAGCAGGAGGAAGAAGGGGAGGAGGAGGAGGGCGAGGAAGCTGCCGCCTCTGCCCCAGCCGGGACTCCACGCCGCCCGGGCTCGCCCTCTGCCCATGAGATGTAGCTGCAGCTCGCTGGCCCTGGCCGTGATGCTGCGGCTGCTCTGCCTGACCGGCAGCTGCCAGCCCCTCTGCCTGGTACAGGGAAGCCGGGGGGGCACGCCACCTGCCCCGTGGATGCTTCGCAGCAGCGCTCCACGGACTCGGAGCCCCCTCCCTCCTGCCCGCCACCGTCTCCGGCTCTACTGCTGCTTGGCCAACAGTCTCACCGGCTGGGCATCACAGGGGCTGCTCTCCCTCTGGACCGCGGCTTGCAGGAGGGCTGGCCATGTGCACCTCAGACGGGGCCAGCCAGGGAAAGGGACTTCCTGGCCGTGCTACTCCCAGGGGGTGGGGCACCTGGGCGCAGGGCCAATCAGGAGCCCTGCGAGGGGGCAAGTCCGCATGAGAGAGAGAGAGAGAGAAGGGAAGTGCAAGTGCCTCTCTCTGTCTCTGTCTCTCTCTGCAAATGGCGGAGGAGGCTCAGAGCCGCAGAGGAAGGCTCAAAAGTGTCCCCAAAACTTCTCGCTCCATCGCCCCATATCGCCCCCTTTTCGTTCCTTCGCCCCCACATCGCCCCTTTTCGTTCCATCGCCCCCCTGAAAAATGAAATCGCCCCCTGGGGGGCAATATCGCCCAGGTTAAGAACCACTGGACTAGATGACCTCCAAGGTCCCTTCCAACTTTTATTATTATTATTATTATTATTATTATTATTATTATTATTATTATTATTATTATTATTATTATTATTATTATTATTATTATTATTATTATTATCATTATTATCATTATTATCATTATTATTATTATTATTATTATTATTATTATTATTATTATTATTATTATTATTATTATTATTATTATTATTATTATTATTATTAATAATAATAATAATGACTCCTATAATATAGAAAAACAAATCTTTGTTGATCAAGAGCCCTGGAACCCCAAGATATTTATACATACGTATGAAAGTTTGGACCATACCTGACATTATATTCATGTTCAAAGATGAGGCTGGCCTATTTGTGCATGGTAAGCCCTTTTCACCTGAAAATATTTTACATGTCATATAACAGGAAAAAGAAAGCACTTATTTATTCAGTGCATAGTTAACTGGTAGAATTCATTACCACAAGACATAGTCATAACTATTAATTTGGGGGACATAAGAAGTGAATTGGGTAAATGAACAGAGGACAAGTCTGTCAGTGATTCTTCACCTTAAAACATATTCAGTTGACCACTGTGAAGAATAAAAGCTGAACAAAGAGGCTCCTTGTCTTGATTTAGCTGAGATGGTCTTGTGCTCTTAGGTTAGGGTGTACAACTTGGGAGCAACATTCTTTTAAAAGTCTCTAAATATTTAAATAATAAAAAAAAAAATCTCAAAGTTCTATTGTAAACTTTTGGGACCATACACAACTGAGCTAGACCATTTTTAAAAAAAAAAAATCAAAAATAATTTTATAATAACTTAGTTGGCAAATACAGTTTAGTTATCAAGGGGAGCAAAGCAAATATTCTTATCTGTTGAATTATTGAAGTGTCTTCCTTCCTTTGAAGAATTTAATCATGTGGAATGTTTAAAGGGGGAAGTGTCTTCTGTTGATTTTTTTAAAGAACTAGAAAAAAAAAGAAAAACTCAGATTGTCACAGATTTGCATATGGCAATATCTATTTTCTCTTACACTGTTAAAAAGAATATTCAAACATATGTTGCAAGTCTTTTTTTCATGAAAAGTTGGTAATTGAATTAACCAAAATACCGGTGTTATTTTAGGGAAGAACACTACCCTTTATACACCTTCCCAATTTTAAAGTTATCCTTCCCATTTAAACTAAACAAAATGGTATCATAGTCTTGGTGTTCCGATTTGCAGGAAAACAGACATACAGATATATAGCATATGCTTCTTTTATAGTAGGCACGATTTAGGGAGATTACTAAATGCCTTCAGATTATCATAATCAGCATTGGCAAAAGGCAAACTCCTTTCTTGCAAAAATTACCACTTTTGCTATTTTGTGGCTTCATGAGAATCTTTTAGGAATGCCTTACATTTTTCAATTCTCAGATTTTTACTCTTCATTTAAGTCACTAAATTCCATGGACTGGTTTACCATGTTGAAAATGAGAGGAATAAAATAATATTTAATTGTTAGTTTCACATGCTGGAACATCTTAGGCTGGAGGTGCAACGAGTCCTTCACAAATACTCTTCTGTTCAGTGTAAATTACCTATTTGGTCACATGCTAGAGAGGCATCTCACAAATATTTGTAGAGAAGATCTGGATACTACTGTATACAGCTTGTTGAATTTCTGTTATTTATAGATATTGGTGCAGTTTGTTCAAATTGGTGGCCTTGGGCAAATAACCCAAAGAATCTCAATAAATGCAATCAGATTAAAAAAAAAAAAAGAAAGAAAGCAAGGAAAAGATGGTTAGAGATTGGATTAGCATAGCAGATGTGGCTTCATCAGAATAGTATAGCTTTATGCAGTGTAAAATTCGGAGTCTGTGCTGGTAATATACACAGTGTGCAATTTGGCCTTCGTGTATGATGAGGGTCATCTGTTTTTTTCTGATCAGTTTTTGCTTGCAAGGCATAAAGAAAACAATCATATTTTAATTTGTTTTGCTTTGTTTTGTTGACATGCAGTGGCCTTCCAAGAGAGCAGTGTTAAGTTTGAAAAGGGATTGGCTCAACATATTGTCCAGTCCCTCTTTTTCAAGCCATTCTTAAGTATAGTGCCTTCCTTACTGGTGATTTCCATTGCTACAAACATTAAAACAAGTCTTAATAAATAATAAATACTAATGCTTACAATCTAATTACATAGAATTAGCAGTAATGTGAGAAGTTTCCAACATCAGTATCCTATCTAGTGAAAAAAACATGGAGAAAGTCTCATGAAATCAAAACCCATTCTGCTTGATCAAAGTGTTTTCAAAAGTTACTATCCACCAGCTAGAGATTTTGGCTGGATGTGATAGTCATTTTTCTTTCGGCCATTAACTAGGGTAAAATCATTCCTATCTTCTCAGCATCAAACTAAGCAAAATAATCAGAGTGAGTTCATGTTGTGCTGCATTGCTGAATTATTGGAGGGCCAAATTGTTAATTATTTTTTATTTGGTTATTACAGCCAACAGACCTTTTCAGTGCTGCTTACCTCTTGCTGTTTTGATTATGTTGCAAAATAATACCTGGAATAAATTTTTCAGCGGTATATTCAAGGCAGTCAGACAGGCAGCAAAAATCTTGGAAACCTGTGGAAAGTTTAGGACCGGCTTCGCTGCACTTTTGCTGCATGTTTGTGCTGCTGCTTTTTTTTAGAGCTGAACTTTTTTTTTTCAACTCCTCAATGCAAACAAGCTGCAGAAAGGGTTTTCTTTGCTCCCTTCCTTCCTTTCCTCTATTCTTCAGCCTGGCAGTCACTCATCAAGGTAAGTGACTTACAGATTTTGACATCTTCTTTCTAGGCATGCAGCAAATTAAGTATTTAAAGGGATCCAGATTGAAGGGTAGAAGCGGAGATTAGTTTAGCCTGTAATGGGGGGAGAACAACAAGTCTGTCCCTCCCAGCTTTTTTTGTTTTCTTATTGAAGAATGTGGTAAGGGAGGGGGGTTTAGCAAGGAAAAGGTCATCCTGAAGCTGCTACCTTTGCATACAGGTGGCTGATTTTCCCAAAGCTTAGCAAGAGTCATGAGAGATCGCAGGCCTGACTTCATTGGCCAAGCGTGGAGACTTGTTTGGAAAGCCTTTTTGCATTTGGCTCTAGGCTCTAGGCCCTAATCTAGCTGAGTTCTTCCCTCCTACTGCGCTACTTTTTGACTTTGCAAGCTTTTTGCTGCTTGTCTGCCTCCTTTATGGACTTGGCTGGGTGGTGGCCTCCTCCATCCATGAGGTACCCCAGTGGTGGGATGCAAATATGTGTGAACAACCGGTTCTCTGTGTGGATGCCGCTTCGGAAGTCCATTCTGGGCTTGGGCAACAAAAAATTAACTACCGTTCTGCCGAAGTGGTGTGAACTGGCTGAATCCCACCACTGAGGTACCCCATGCTCTTAACAACCCGTGTTCATTTGATTTTGGCATCAGGGAGTAGAGGGTGGGGATCATTAAGCAAGGCTGTCTGACTTAACAGTTTGACACCACTTGCGACCATAAATGACAGGCTGCATTACCATTGTAGATTGAGGGCTACCTGTAGTAGCAGAAGAGTATACATGTCCAGACTCAAATTCTTTTTTTAAAAATAATTTTATTAAAATTATATTATACAACTAAAACTAATACAAACTACAAAATATAAAATACAAAAAGAAGGAAAAGAAAAAAGCACGGGAAAAAGAAGGAAACCTTCCCATTTGTTACAGCAAGTATAAATAACTCTATTGTAGGTATTGCCAAAACTTTCCAATTCAGGCATACAATATCTTGCTGCAGTATTATGTATAAAAATAGTGTTTCACAACTCTTTTCTTACTGTTTATTCATCAGTCCAGGAGAAAAGTTCTGGTTTCAATCAAATATTAATCTTAAAGTCCTCTAAATCACTGTGTTGAAAGAAAAATCTTCATCAGGGTCCAGTCCAAGCCGGGAATAAACGAAATGGAGACTGCTTTAGAAAGAAGTTGTAGTTTATTGAAGAGCAGGGCCAGACAGAAATGTGCTCTGGAAAGCTGACCACATGTAGCTGGGAGTGGTGGGTTTTTATACCTTCTTGGGCTTTTGTGTTTGGAGTTGTTTCCTGTTCCTGTGGCATGAAATTTGACCTGAGCTTTGAGTGTCCTTCTTGGTATTGGGGGTTAACCCTATTATGTCCTAAAGGTCATGTCTTTAGAGCTTGGGTGGGGTATGTAGATTTCAGGGGTCTTTGTCTTCCTAATCTCATCACTTCTAGCTTCCTGGCTCCAACCTTTCTGCATTTCTACAGACCTGGCTGCCTCGCTGAGAGGGGGGGATGGTTTCTGGAGATGGTTTCTGTCTTTTAAACATTCTTTCTCCATTACTGTATTCCTTTGAGAATATAATATTCTGCTTTTTTAATATTCCTCAAAATATTTCTTTCTCTGGGGGGATGTTATCCTCCCACAACTGTATGTATTTGAGCCCAAAATTTTATAGCATGAAGTACACATATACATTCTAGATAACTTTTAATGCAGTATATAATTTTTTAGCATCATTTCAGTATTGAGCACCTATTTTTAATGTAGGTCTTCTGTACCAGGGATTTTCTGCTTATTAAATTTTTAAAAAGTACGAATGAAGAGGCTTATTAAATACTGTGAAATAAGGAAAGGAAAAAATGATTTTCTTACCAAACAGTGTTGTACTTTGTAGTCAATTTCCTCCTGTGGTAAACCAGAGTAAAATATATTGCATTCTAGAAATACTGAATGATATCATCAGTGTAGAAGCATGGCTCCTAAAATATGCTGAGGTTTTTCACCCCCTGAAACTCCAAGGGAAGTCTCCTGCTTGTTGACCTGAAAAAAGTTCAGTATTATCATCTAGAACTTCCAACATTTTTGGAAACTAAATGTTTTTGCTACATAGCTCAATTGCTTTTTGTTTACATAAATGTTTCTTCCAGAGTGAATATCTTCGTTTGGGATTTTCAAATCAAACTATAATCTAACATGAAACAGTATGCAAGAAAAATGAAAACTTTTGTGTTGTCTCATTAGGCAGAATTGATGGGACAGAAACTTGTTACCATTTCTTTGATATGAAATTCTCTCTCTGAGTTGTGTGTGTGTGTGGTGTGTGTGTACGTACAAGCACAAGTATGAACTAAAGGCAATTTCATGCCCTGCCTGCCTGCATCCATCCATCATCCATCTCCATCCATCCATCCCATCATCATCCATCCATCCATCCATCCATCCATCCATCCATCCATCCATCCATCCATCCATCCATCCATCCATCCATCCATCCATCCATCCATCCATCCATCCATCCATCCATCCATCCATCCATCCATCCAATCCATCCACTATCTATCTATCTATCTATCTATCTATCTATCTATCTATCTATCTATCTATCTATCTATCTATCTATCTATCTATCTATCTATCTATCTATCTATCTATCTATCTATCTATCTATCTATCTATCTATCTATCTATCTATCTATCGGCTTTCATAGGGTTCCTGGCTATATAATCCCTTTGTGTTACAGATGTTTCCACAGACCATATTGGTGCAATGTTGCTTATTACAAATCAGAGACTATATGACCACAATGTCTTGAGCGAACTTACATATACTTCTCTATCAGTGTCATATAATTTCTTGATAGCAAAGTTGCTTAGGGAACAGAAGTCTAATATGCATTGTAGTCCCACAGCACACGCAAACAGTATTTGCAAGGAAATATCTTATTAAATTTGTAGCTACTCAAAGTATCATCATTAACACAGAGACATTAGACTTATATAGTGGTCATCTATATAGGAAATGAGGGGATTAATCCCATCAATACTTCCAGATTGGAATTTATTGTTTAAAACCTTACTAAACCCAGAATAATTTTCTGAAAGTTTATTTTATCTTCCACCATCTCCAAGTACCAGTCATTTCCTCATAACTTGTAAAAGCTCTTCTTACATAGAAATTTGTGGCAGTTGTTTCTTAACATTGCAGGAAGAAATGGTCATGTGAAAAACAAAAGCAATGTGCTACGGCTTAAAGAGGTCTCTGCTTTCAAGTCTTGTATTGAATACAGTATGTTCCCCTTTTTTTCAGCGGTGTGGAGAAATCTCATTTGATAGTCCAGAGCAGAATGCCAGATGTGTTCGCATGCTAGGTAAGTGGCATCCATTCTCATATAAACTGGGTTTTGTTACAAGGAGAAATGAACACTATTAAATGAGCCAGTGTTACTTAAGAATATCTGCATTTTTAATGAGGTTGGTTGGGAGGCATATTTCTTCTGGATGTATAGTTGCTTGTAGTATAACTGATACTGACACAAATAATAAATATTCATGAGTATTATTGATTATACTGAATCTTCAGTTTATTTAGAAATTTGACATAGTGATTTCTGACTGTTGGTTATGAAACCAGAATGAATAGTTTTAAGCTGAGCATTACCAGTATGTCACAGGACTAGGTTTATTTTGGGCTTGGCTCTCCTTTAGGATATCTACCCATCCCATTAGACTGGATAGTATGGGCTCATTCCAAATCCTTCTTTTAATGTTTTCATCTGGTGGGACCTATGCAGTGAGCCCTTTCTGTAGCTGCACCTACCTTTTGGAATAGCCTCCCCGTGAATTGCAGGTGATTCCTATTCTTGCTTTTTGAAAGGCTGTTAACACCGGGCATTGGATCAGGGTTTTTTAATTTTTTTGTATTTATTATTTACTTAAGTAAGATTGGCCACCCAGAATTATTTTATATAAGATGGGCAACCATACAAATCTTTTAAATAAACAAAATAATCAGAAAAAGGCTGACCAACATTTTTTTCATCACAAGATAGATCATTGTCTAGCAAGATGTACCAAATTATAAATCACCAAAGAAGAAAATGTACATGAAGGAAGGAAGGAGTAATGGAATACTTTGATCTACATTAAACTTCTGGAGAAGTACTGTACAGTAAGACTCTAAGCTTTTATTGAGTTAACAGAATAACAGAGTTGGAAGGGACCTTGGCGGTCTTCTAGTCCAACCCTCTGCTCAAGCAGGAGACCCTATACCATTTCACACAAGTAGCTGGCCAATCTCTTCTTAAAAGCCTCCAGTGATGGAGCACTCACTACTTCTGAAAGCCATTCCATTGGTTAATTATTCTCACTGTCAGGAAATTTCTCCTTAGTCCTAAGTTGCTTCTCTCCTTAATTAATTTCCATCCATTGCTTCTTGTCTTGCCTTCTGGTGCTTTGGAAAATAGGTTGATTTTCTCTTCTTTGTGGCAGCCCCTCAAATATTGCAACACTGCTATCATGTCATTTCTAGTCCTTCTTTTCATTAGACTAGATATACCCAATTTTCACAACCGTTCTTCATATGTTTTAGCCTCCAGCCCCCTAATCATCTTTGTTGCTCTTCCCTGCACTCTTTCCAACATCTTTTTTATAATGTGGTGACCAAAACTGGATGCAGTATTCAAGTGTGGTCTCACCAAGGCATTATAAACACTTTATGTGATCTTGATTCTATCCCTCTGTTAATGCAGCCTAGGACTGCATTGGCTTTTTTGGTGGCTGCAGCCCACTGCTGGCTCATATTTAAGTGATTGTTCACTAAGACTCCAAGATCCCTCTCACAGTTATTGCTATTGAACCAGATTTCATCTAATCTATACCTGTACATCTGTTTTTTCTTGCCTAAGTGTAAAAGCTTACTTTTCTTTCCACTGAATTTCATTTTGTTAGATAGGATCTGTCAAGATCCTTCTGGATCTTGAGCCTATCTTTTGGGGTGTTGTCTACTCCTGCCAGCTTGGTGTCATTTGCAGATTTGATGAGTTCCCCTTCTATTCCCACATCTAAATTGTTTATGAAGATATTGAGGAGTACTGAGCCTAAGACAGAACCTTGAGGTATCCCACTGCTTACTTCCCTCCATGTAGATGTAGTTCCATTAAGGACTACATGCTGAGTGCAATTGGTCAGCTAGTTACAAATCCATCTGGTGGTGATGCAGTCTATCTTACATTTTTCTAACTTGCCAAGAAGTAGGTTGTAGTCTACATTGTCAAATGCCTTACTGAAATCTAAGTATACTAAGTCTACAGCATTTTGCTTGTCCACTAATTTAGTCATTTTGTCAAATAATGAAATAAGATTTATTTGACATGATCTGTTTTTGACAATTCAAGTTGGTTCTGGTTATAACTTTGCTTGTTTCTAGGTGTTCGCAGAGCTGCTGTTTGATTATCTTTTCAAAATCTTCCCAGGTAGTGAGGCTTATTGGTCTGTAGTTTCCTGGATTATTATAAGATTATTACTTTAGTATAATTAAAATAATAACAGTTGATTCCCAGATTTAAAATAAATTAAGTACATGATCAAAAAAGAGAAACATTCTTTGTTTTACATATATACGCTCGTACAGTTTTTACACACATATGAAAAGAAGGCAGCAATTGGAGACAGAGAATAGGGTTGCACGAGCTGTGAAGGAGTGAAACAAGTTTGACTTAGTTTAATTTAATCTATTCTGGTTGAATCAAATCAGGTGCCCTTGAATTGCTTCAGAAAGATTTGGAGGCAGTTTGAAAATTTGATGGATTTTGTGATGAGTTCTGACTTTAGATTCTGGTGTGGCTTTTTTTGTGTGTACATGTGTGCTTTCAATGATGAGAGTGAGGTTGAGGGCAAGCATAATCAACCAGTGAGTTGCACTGTTGGTGAATGAGTGAATGGTTGAAGGTCAGCAAAGGATTAAATAAAATGAATTTAAGAAGGACATACTGGAGGTAGGAGGGACAGCAATACAGGCAGATCTCTATTGGATGATTTATTATCCCTCCTCATCCATATCCAAAGGAAGAGGCAATGCAATCAGAAAATCCTTTGGGATAATTTTGCTGTGAAATAGATGAATGACAGCTTCACTAAAAGTGCCTCTCGCCAAGTTTGTATAGGGCACCAGTTGTAATCATTTCTGTCCTAACTGCACCTATGTTAGTAATTTCAAAATAATAGGGCAATAATATCCATGAGGAATAGGAGGATAATTGTCTCAGTTGGTGCATATTACAGCAACAATATTGATGCTGGAAGCTGCATCTTTCCATTATGTGACTCTAATATAAAATAAAAGCTCTCTCTTTTAAGATTTTTCTAAGACTTAAAAACAGTACATAGGCTGTTTAACTTCTCTTGGTTTTTTTCCCCAAACTATGGATGTTTTAATTCAACTCTGTGTAATGATAGTGGATGAAGCACTTTAAAATCACTTTTTGTAAATATTGATACAGTTACCTCAAGGAAGCAGCATGAATTGTGATTCCAAACAAGCTCTGGGCTGTCTGAAATTTGGTAGGGTAGGTAGCCATAGCAACAGGTTTGTCCTCTACAGAAGCTGTTGCTTGTGTTTCTCTTAGCTCCCTCTGTCTCAAACAATTGTTACTCCTTCCATGACATGTTTGGGTAGCAGCTCCTCTCTGTCTGAAGAACTGCTTTCAAACACTTGGCACCTTCACTGTATATTTCAGGCGCTTCTTCTTCTCTTTTTTATTCTCTAGTTTGAGAAATAAACTCTCACTTTGGCAGATTTCAGCTTATTTTCAGTTGCTGCCTGAAAATGCTGAGCATTTGTGTGTGTGTGTGTGTGTGTGTGTTTTCTTATCCTTCTCTTTTTGTCAAGCTTTGGCATTCTTTTTCTTCTCTACAGTAACTTCCTACTGTATCCTTTCCTTTTTCTTAAAAAAAAAAAAAAGGTTGAGCTGAACTATTATCTCACTGAATATCTCTTCCTTTATGTTTGAAGTTGTCTGCTTTTATTGATTTGTTTTTCTTGTTGGAAAAGAGGTCAAGAAATCAGGAAGAAGCACAGCTGGTTTGGAAAAGCGACTTGTAAACAACTTGGAATAGGTAATGGTGTTGGTTTACAACAGAGGTCTTCAAACTTGGCCCTTTTATGACTTGTGGACTTCAACTCCCAGAATTCCTCAGCCAGCGTGCCTGGCTGAGGAATTCTGGGAGTTGAAGTCCACAAGTCATAAAAGGGCCAAGTTTGAAGACCCCTGGTTTACAAAATGATAAAATCCTTGAGCAGACTTAAAGTTTTGAACTGTTTCTTCACTCAGGATGAAGGATGTTTCTGGCCCAATTAATGGAATGATATAAATCAAGAATCACAGAATATAAAATCTGTTCCTAATGTTCATAGCTGGGCTGATTCCCTGTAACTTTCATTAGAATGCCATATTTTTCAAGATTAAGTAGAATTCCTGATTCTTTGTCTGATCGTGCGTTTTGAACATTGACATTTTCATTTCTTTTTTATTTTGCTTATATTTTCTAGAACACTACCATTAATTTTCTTAGACATTGAGCTTTTTTGTATCCAGCTGTCATTTGCAGATCTTTGAAGTGGCTGGGATCAAAATATTCAGACCCAAGGGCACTGTCTGCAAAATTGAGGTCCACTGTTTTGGCCCCATCCACTGCAATGTTATCATAGTCTTATTAGCCATATTTTTGCTGGCCCCTGGCAGGATGAACAAGTAAAAGTGGGTTTAAGGGAACCCTAGAAGTATGATGGTAACTTTTCCAATCCTTACAAATTTAGATATTAAATCTAGAAAAAACATTAAAATAGTCCCATACAGCAGATCCTGCAATTCCTTGGTCTTATGGCCTCTTATCCTGTTTATTTCTTTTCCCAGTGAAAATAAATGGAATATTTTTATATGTATACCTCTCCTACTTTTTCTAATTTTGAATCGTGGGATTCTTATTAGTTGTTTCTGTTGTTGTGTGGTTATTCTTTGATCCTTTATACTTTAGGTCCTCATCCTTTTTTTGTTGCCAGATAATGCCAGGAACAAATAATGTTATTAGTCTGCTATCAAAAACTTAGTCTGCTGTCAAAGAATATTGGATAAATGAATTCCGAATCAGTGGAAACTCTGAATGAAATTTCAGAGCTGTTCTTCTTTCTTAAATTGATGCCAATTAACTACAGTTGTTAAACACTGAATAAACAGACATTCTGCATTATGTCAGCTAATCTAGCCTGGCTATCTTTGGGTAACCTGATAATAATATCTATTATAGAGATGGGCATGAGCTGTTTTCGTCACATATTATAAATTAATGCCGATTCTATTACTATACCCTGTAGGACATCACAGATGAATACAAAGATTTTTGTATTTGCAGGAGGCTAGTCTCATCACAGGGTTTTGTGATTGTGCAGTCTTTCTTTTCAGCCATTCTTCCATACTACTATTACACATATTGTAGCTGAAGGTCAGTTTTATTACTTAATGTGTATCTTACACATTTACCTGCAAGAGGTTTTTCTCACTCACCTTATGTTACCATATTGAACAATTCAAAGTTAGCCTGTTAAGCAGGATGGGTGCAGTTACATTAAGCTATGCAGTGTATACTCTAGTTTATCTCATTTATTGAGAAATGTCAAGTTATTTCATAAAAGTTCTTTTTTTCTTAATTATTAATAAAATGACTAGGCCACCCTGTATCTTCCTTACATTCCACCTAATCCTGTTACCTCAGTGACAGAAAGGAAGAAAGAAAAAAGGGGAAGAAAAACAGAACTTCTAAACCAGAAAGGATTCAGGGTGGCAACAAGACAAATAGGTCCTTTATGGATTTAAAGCCAGGTTTAATAGAATTTAACTTTGATTTTTGAAAAACAAAAATGTAGTAAGAAAAGGGCATTCCCCAACAGAGACAGTACTTTGCATAACAAAATCCAGGTGTGTGTGTATTTGTGGTTGTTCTCAGCTAATTCAGCATTTATGGATTGGATATCTAAAAAGGTGAAGATAATGGAAGACACGCAGATAATTACAATGAATAAAAAATAATTAAAATCCAATACTTAACAGCATTGGAGATATTCCTCCCAGATTACTTGCAGTGAACAAAAGTAACTTTTAGGAGGAAATGCTATGGCATCTGCTCAAAAACGGGGTTGCTCTATGGGGCAAACCTATCACTCCCCCCCAACTCCTCCTGCCACCCCTTGGAATACTTATCCCAGTCCAGGGAAGATTAATTACAAGGAAATTGAATGTTCAATTTATTTAGATCTACAATGAAAGAAGAGGAAAAGCACTTGTAGGCAGACATCAGGGAATCCACAGAGAATGGTTCTTGGTAGCGCAAGCTGTTTGCTTCATTAAGCCATTTGACGGTGAGGTACAAGCCACCAGGGAGGTGAAAGTCGATAACTATTAACTTATTAAGGTCAAAGTGGAGAGCTTGTTAGTTTGCAGCTCATGCTTGGTAAGCAAGCGGCAGGCTGCTCTGGAAAACCGTTTAGGTTAACTTATTTTAAATAATCTCTTTCCTGGTGTTAAAGTGGGTCAATCACACGATGGTAGCACAAGACCAGATCTGGCTCTCACAGAACAAGCCAACAAAAAATGTTGTGGTCAAAAAAGTCAAAATGGAGGCCACAATGATAGAAATGACGCTCCATTTGGGTTTTTTATGAGCGATGCTACATAAAAAACAGGTAGAGCTTTGTTCTCAGGATCCCTGCTGCCCTCCTGATTTTTTTAATCATATCCTGGGGCTGCCCCGATGATGAATAAAAACATACGAAGCAAAATCCAGTGGCTATTCTTCATGTCCATATTATGTGTCTTATGTAACGTATTTAGTTATGCTTTCACTCAACATTCATAAAGAATATAAAGCAGCTTTTGGTTTGGATTTGTCCTCATTTAACATCAAGGGATATGTTCTTTTGGAAATTCTCCCGAAAACTGTCCTTCAGCAACTTAGCCTCCCGCTTCCCTCGGCCTCCTTTCTGATGTTCTCTTGATAATGAAGAGAAGATTGAGTACAGCAATAATTTGAAACTTTCCTGCCCCAGAAGTATCTTGTTCTCTAAATTTCTTGGGGGGAAAAAGACACGTAAATCTTTGAAAATTCTAAATTCTTCACAAAATAAGGAATCCCCCACCTCATCCCATCTACCATTACTTGTGAGTTGGAGGGAAAAGCCTGGAGGAAATGGTTGCAGATACCCTGCTGGATGCCTTTGAAGCTTTGCCCATAAATTTAGTCATTCCTTGGGTGTGGCTAACTGATTGGTGGATTTAACCTTCTTTCTAGACTCTTCTGTTCCTCCCCCATTGCCTCTTCCCTTCATTTCCAGGCCATCCAGTTTAGCTTTCCCCCTTTCTCTTCTTCTTCCCAGCACAGATTTACTGTATCACTTTCTCTTACTCCTTACTCAGTGTTTCTTAACTTGGAAGCTTGAAGATATATGGAGTTCAACACCCAGAATTCCCGAGCCAGCATGCATGTTGGCTGGAGAATTCTGGGAGTTGAGGTCCACGCATCTTCAAGGTGCCCAGGTTGAGAAACATTTGCTTTTACTCTTAGCACCTCCATCCTGTTTTTCTCTTCTTTTTCTGTGGCTTCTGAGAGAAGAAAGAAAGGAATGATGTGTGTTTGCAGAAGGCCTTTTTGAAGATAAGAGTGGCTTCTGATTGTGAGAGAGAATATAGGGCTATCAGTTCTCGGTTGCAAATGTCCAAGCAAATGGACCTTGACAGGCCAGATCTGATAAGTTGAAATATATGCAGAATGGGAAATATCCATAAACGTTTCCATGCACATTGACAGATGTGGTCATTTACTGTATTCGGGGAGAATCTTAAGAATTAGTTTCAGTTGGAATTGGCAATTCTCAGTTAATGCTACACAGTATTTACGTCTGTGTTTTTCTGTCTACTAGGTGGGGTGATCTGACTTCAGGGTCACCCTCTTTGGGGATAAATATGGTACAATTCAAGTACAACATATTTTGGAAAAATTACACAATGCACTGTACCCAATCCATGTTTCTTGAAATCTTCTTTAGATTTGAGCTGCTCCTGAAATGAAATATTTAAGAGCCAGGAAAAAAAACCTGGCTCTTTTAATTGTTAACATATTGTCATAATTTTAAAGGGAAGCAGGATTTGTAGAAACATAAATCTAGTTGTCTAATCTCATTTGCTGTCATTTGTAGAAAAACAAAATAAAGGCCTTTGAAGTCTGTATAATGACTGTTACAGAAAACAAACTGTACAGTTTATATTCTTGGAAACATTTAGACAAAAGTAGTTATTGGAAGTGACTACTATTGGAAGTATCTTTGTAGCACAATGGGAATATAAACTCCGATAAGAGCAGTCATTTTAGCCATCATAACTGATTCCAAATGTACACTAATAAACCAAAGAAGATGGGCTTAGTAATAAATGGAATGATACAGGGCACTAATGATACATACAAATGAGACAAGTTATTGCTAGGCAGGAAGTTTATGATGCTACTGATATAAACGATCACAAAAAGTTTCCACTTGTGAATATTTCCCAAAGGTTAAGGCTGAGTGATCCAACAAACAAATTATTGAGGTGGGTAATGAGGAAATGTCTTCATACCCCAATGTTTCTCAATCTTAGCTACTTTAAGATGTTGTGATCTTCAACTTCCAGAATTCCTCAGCCAGCCATGCTGCCTGGGGAATTCTCGGAGTCCACACATCTTATAGTTGCCAGGGTGGAGAAACACCACCATGTCTGTAACCCTTCTGCACAGACAATCAGAACCTGTACAAGTGTACTTTCCAGGCAGCATAACAAGATTATATAAATGCACCAGCAAGACCGCATAGAGGTGGTGCTGACAAAGTCATGAGAAGAACATACCCCAAAATATATCCTACACCAGGGATCTTCAGACCTGGCCCTTTTATGACTTGTGGACTTCAACTCCCAGAATTCCTCAGCCAGGCACACTGGCTGAGGAATTCTGGGAGTTGAAATCCACAAGTCATAAAAGGGCCAAGTTTGAAGACCTCTGCCCTACACCAATAACATATTCCATGTGCTGCAAGTCTCAAAATGCTGCCAATTGCAGAAAGAGGAAAGGAAACTTATCAGTTTATTAGATGACTTCTGGTGCCAGTGCGAGTAAAAATGTATCTCTGCACGCTTCTTGAATGCACATGAATCCACAGAGAATGGTTCTTGGTAGCACAAGCTGTTTGCTTCATTAAGCCATTTGACGGTGAGGTACAAGATACCAGGGAGGTGAAAGTCAATAACTATTAACTTATTAAGGTCAAAGTGGGGAGCTTGTTAGTTTGCAGCTCATGCTTGGTAAGCAAGTGGCAGGCTGCTCTGGAAAACCATGTAGGTTAGCTTTTTTTAAGTAATCTCTTTCCTCCTGAAGCAAGTGGAGAATAAAATGTTGACACTGACTATCAGAAGCAATAAATCCCACAGCGTCTTATGCTTGATAAAAAGGCGAGTCCAATCTGACATAGTAACTGACCATTCCCTAAGCTCAATAATAAGGTTTCTGTGCAACAAGTGCAGTGCTAAATTGCATGTCCTATATTACTGGCAGCAAGCCCATCTCTCAGACATGTCACGTGGTAAAAATGTTTTACGCTGAGGATAATAGCCGTGGTTGGAGTATCAGCACTGAAAAGTAATGTGATGGTAGATTGCTTGTCTGTTTTTGAAGTAAACACTCCACGCAGAGTTTCAAAACTATTTACAAACGAAGCATGTCCGTTACAAAGTAGAAGAGTAGAAAATAGAGAAATGATGTCCTAGATGCAATCATAGCAAATTCATTGAGATGGGTTAAGAGAAGCTGTACTCGGAAAGGCGGTACTTTTGCTTAACAATCTTTGCTTTTGCTTACAACTGACTGGCTCTCAATGTGGTTTTCTTAAAAGTGTAACCATTCTGAAGCTTTTTTCAGTGACCATGTTCCAATAGAGAGAATCCTCCATTTACTTACTGTACATAGAAGAAAAGGCATGAATCCTGAGAGAAATCAAACTTACTTATTGCTTCTAAATAAAAGCAGCTATGTGAGCAAGAAAAGTTTTGAGATACAGGTAGTCCTCGATTTACAGCAGTTTGCTTAGCGACCGTTCGAAGTTACAGTGGCACCGAAAAAACTAAATTATGACCATTTTTCATACTTACAACCATTGCAGCATCCCCAGGGTCACATGATCAACTGACTTGGCAACTGACTCATATTTATGACGATTACAGGGTCCCGGGGTCATGTGATCACCTTCTGTAACCATTCTTACAAGCAAAGTCAATGCCAGCTTTACTTAACTACCATGTTAGTAACTTAACAACTTTGGTAATTCACATAAGAACTGTGGCAAGAAAGATTGTAAAGTGGGGCATAAGTCACTTCACAACTGTCTTGCTTAGCAACAGAAAGTTTGGCTCAGTTGTGGTCGTAAGTTGAGGACTACCAGGGCAGGCAGGTGAGGCATTTATTATGCAGTCACCCTGCTTTATTCATGGAATTTTACAGGAGGGGGTGATTATTTTGATTTTTCTATTTGTGCTTTTATTTATTAATTGAATTAAATTTCTATGCCGCCCATCTCCCCTACAAGGTGATTCTGGGCAGCTTATCTATTTTATCATAATTCTGCTTCCTCCTCCTCTTGAAAATCTACCAAGACAAGAAATATTCAATTTCTTTGAGTAAATGCACTTATGATCGTTTGCAGAATCAGATGAGGTTAAAAAAAGGGAGAGGGTAGGGGAAAATAATCCAACAGTTTGTAAAGAGTTTTACAACTAGTTTAGTGCTTGTGATTCAAGTGGAGAAGGAAAATTGATCGAACCTGAAGCAGAAAGAAAAGAAAAAATTGCCAGTGGTCTTTCCCCTGAATAGTTTGGGAAAAGAAGAAAAAAAGTAAAATCCTAAGTATTGAAATATGCACACTCCATATTCTTACCTGCCTTGCAAAAAGTCTTCCTCCCTTTCCTTTTATCTGGCAGCTATCAGTTAAGAAGGTCCCAGGCTGCAGTTGTTCAGAGTCCCTGATTTATTGCTCTGTAAAACTGATTTCGTAGTACTGGAAACTTTGTTCTACTAAAACTGATTAGAGATGGTTAATTCTGGTTCTAGTATAACAGCCGGTCTATTTTCCAGTACAGCCTGAGTATGTCCATGTCAAGCTCCATGTCAAGAGTTGAAAAGTTTTTTCCAATCAAGTGGTGCATATTCTTAGAGGAGAAACCTATACATTACAATGGAGATATGCTGTGGGAGGGAATTTGCATCAGGGGAGAAGCTTTTTCTTGATTTTTTAAAAATTTATTCACTTCATTGCAGACTCTTGCACTTTTATTAGGCAGGATGAGCTGAGCACCTCAAGCAACAGATATTGTGTGCCAATGTCTGTCACCTTAAGATGCAGTGGCGATCAATTCAGTTTAATTTTTGTAGAACAGTAGAAGCCACTGATTTGTTCTTCACCTCAGGCAGAAAAATAGCTAGGTGTAACCCTGCCTGAGGGATTCACAAGCAGGAAATAATGGAAATAGTTATTTCCTACTCTTTGTTCCCACTGTCTCCTATGTTTCCGCTGACTTTTAGTTCCATTGGCTGGTTTGGTTAATAGCTGTGAATATAGCTAAATTTTTTAAAAGCTACACTGCAATCATTGATATGTTTCATGTGGCATTCTCTTATCTCTAGATTATGCATGCAAACAACCAGGAAATAGGGAAGGTTGCTGTGCAAAATCATTTTTCTAAGCTATGTAGACTGTGGTGCCCACTATTTATATTTTGCTAATATGAAGCTTTGGGAAATGTAGTACAATTAATAATTGTAGATAAAAATAGCCAGATTGTATATTTGGATATAAACCATGATGAGAACAAACTATATAAGGTGGACAGGAGCATCAAATCACCTTTCAAGTTCTTCTTTGGGTTAACACTGTTGAGGACAAGAGAAAGTACTTTTTATTTGATTCATCAACAATTCTAGTGGCTAAAGAGTGAAAGCAAAAAAAAAGTGTATTCACTGACAGTATCCAGAATATTTGAAAGCATCATCATAGTCATGTGATTTTTCTACAAACTTTTTGATTGCAGGAATGGCATTTGCATTGCTTCATTCTGTTTCCAAAGAGAGAATGTAGATACTATATCAAAGAAACATCTCATTTCATTTCCAAACAAATGAGCACACAAATATCTCATAGTTTTCCTTTGGCTATTGCAATATTCATGCCCCATTTACTCTTGCTACAAAATGCTTTCTAGGGAAAAAAAAGTTAAACCAGAGTTCATACAATGTGCCAAATACTTGAGGCAATATATTTATCATCCTACATGAAATGGTTAAGAATATTTCTTCAGTTTACATTTAGTCTCATTATATTCTGCTTCTTTGGCCCAAAATGGTATCTTGAATGCATATTCAACTCATATTTCTCTCTTTGTTGTATTCGGATATAAAAATGTAGGCATTTTAACATTAAACACATAACTCTAAAAGATAAACATAGTCTACTGGTATTTATTTTCCTTCATGAGTGGGCTAAATTTTTCAAACCAAGGATTGTGCCTGGCTTTTGAGTAGCTGGCCAGAGGTTGCACTCCCAAAAGTAGTTGAAGAAAGCAGAAGGTGGAACCAGAACAAAAATTAAATTTGATTCATATCATTACGTGTTCCTCAATAATTTCCTGCCATCTTTTCTATTGAATATCCTTTGCTTAAGCACTGCCCAATTTTGTCTCAAGGGCATTTAATATTTAATTCAGCAATTGATCTGAATACAGTGAAAAAATTGAAAAATATTAGATGTTATTTAGTACTTTAATAGTGAAAAAATTAAGAAACTACCATACCTAAGAGAAATTGAACAAATGGTCAAAAATATTATGTCCATTTTCTCAATATATTTTCAGTATATTAGTTTACACTACCTTGTTTCCTTTTTTTTTTTTGTCCTTACTAGATGGACCCTGGACCTTACCAACATTAAACTGGCACAAGAACAGTGTTAGGAACTAAAATATAAGCATTATTTATCTCCTTTCCCTATTTATTAATGTAGGTCACAGCTTTTGGAGCCTTTGAAGGAAAATGTGAACTAGAGACTCTGGTATAGTTTAAATTGTAGACATCGGGGATGAAACATATTGCTAAAACATGGATTCTGACAACAGAATTAAAACAATGAAAAGAATTGAAATAAGTTTTATTGTTTTTTTGTGGCTCCTGACTAATTTGTTGTTGGGAATGTTGATGAGTAGGCTGATGATGAATGCTGCAGACCAACATTGCTACAAGCCAAGAAAATTATCCTGTGCCATCCTTACAATGAGAATGGATGAGAAAAAAGAAACTATAACGAGAATTAGTAGATCAGATCAGTAGTAGATCAGATTAATGATAGCCCTGGCAGTAGTATGACTAGGCAGATGACATATTGTGATGTCTACTGCTGTCCATTTATTATATAAGCTAAAAATGAATATGCAGACCTGTAAAATTAATTAAATCTGCAAAACATGAGTTAGTATAAAATTCTTTCTTCAGCAGTTGTACTATAGGAAATAGTTCTCACCCTGTTTACAGCTCTTAGATAAAAAGAAATGGTGATTGGGTTACTTGGATTATTCTTATAGTTTTACAGTCATCAAAGATTCTTCTGATTCATTCCAGGTTCTTCCTAATGTAGTATGGAGAAAGGAATTAATTAAAGAACTTTTGAAAGGGTCAAATATTCATACCGAAAGACAGGATGTTTCTATTTTTAAATTTATTATGGTTCTCAAATGCAATTATGCTGAAGCAGTTATATCAACTCACGGAAAGTGCAGCAGGAATGGTACAAGATCACTGCAAAGAGCAGTTTTGATGTGACCACTATTTTGTAAGCTGGTGTGTTGGGATTCAAGTTCAAGATGTTTCAACCAACTTGATTACAGGCACTAGCTGGGGATTCTGAGAGCTATAACTCCAATAAATCCAGAAGAAATTAGACTTCATAGATGCTTATGACTGGGAGTCCAAAAATAATAATAATCAAGATAGTGGCCACAGTCATGCTTTTGAAGCCCTGACCCTTTTGTGTATTGTGTATATAACAAAGGGGCAGAGGTTTGATCATGTGATCACAGCTGCCATCTTGATCCTGTTAGGCTATTATGGCTGCCATAGGGGAGCCAACATCTTTAATAACATTCACTGTTACAGTAGACCAGGGGTCTTCAAACTTGGCCCTTTTATGACTTGTGGACTTCAGCTCCCATAATTCCTCAGCCAGTGTGCCTGGCTGAGGAATTCTGGGAATTGAAGTCCACAAGTCATAAAAGGGCCAAGTTTGAAGACCCCTGCAGTAGAATATGAGTGGTGTATAGTTATAGTCAGTAAAAGATTTTTTTAAATGTGTCAGTCCAAAGTCATTAAAAATGGGGGAACAGGAAAGACAGAGTTCAAAGCATTATTGAACTTTTTTTTCCACTTCAGCTCCCTGAGGTTATATATGTCACTTCAACTCACTGAGATTATATATGCTTTGAAGTATGCTGATATAAGACATTTATGAGCTTGAAATTTCCTTGTGATAAAACATGACTGAGTCTTTCTTTCTTATAAAGAGAACTATCTATACTGAAAATTTGAAAATTAGCAATTTCTAAAAAAGCAGCATCAATGGGAAATCATGAACTTGGGGTATGTGGCTTTGGCATAATGTGTGACAGTTTATAACCAATGGCTTATGTTTTAATGATATGTGCAGACTAAATCATTGTGATATATTCA
Organism: Azemiops feae; assembly: GCA_023970755.1. Taxonomy (NCBI): domain Eukaryota; kingdom Metazoa; phylum Chordata; class Lepidosauria; order Squamata; family Viperidae; genus Azemiops; species Azemiops feae. The sequence goes on from JALGBA010004276.1 coordinate 1,610,303, forward strand.
GACTTATTCAAAGCATGCTAACAACTCATCTGTCACCATTTACGAACCATGTGTCTTATACTGTGATCATCTGGGGGAAAACATATACATTACTGATCATTAATAGGTTGTTGCTTCTTATGTCATTTATCTTTCTCCCTTCATATAACAGGTTTCAAATGGGGCCAGAATGATTGCTGATATCTTTGTGAGCAGTAGGTTAAGAATTTTTTTTTTTCATTTGAACACTTTTTAAATTCTCAGTTCCCACCCCATCTCAACTTTCCCTGATATTTCAAATCAATTTAAGAGCAAACAACCATATTTTATGATGATGGTAGAGAGGAGAAATGATCCATGTTATATCTTGCCATCCATTAACATGGCCATTTTAATCACAGGTTTTGATGATGTTGAGTTATGGTAAACTGGGCTCCAACTTCAGATCGTGTGAATATTGTTGGCTGTACCAATACATACAGTATCTAAGCCAGCTTGTTCACATATGTATTAATATTCCAGCTTTTTATTTTTATAAACAACTCAAGACAGCAAACATATCTAATACTCCTCTCTCCTCCTGTTTTCCCCACAACAACAACAACAACAACAACCCTGTGAGGGACTGACAGAGACTGGCCAAAGTCACCCAGCCAGTGACTTTCTCATTCTCTCTGTGTTATGAGCCAACCTCCATCCTTTAAGCTTGTTGGCTGCCTTTAGAGAATAACAGAAACATTGTCAACACATTAATGTTGAAAAAAAGAAAAAAAAGCCTTTTCCTCCTATGTTCTCAGAGTATCCTTACATCTTCTATATCAAACTCCAGCTGTACTGGGAAGGTTGGGCAGGTCACCTGCCATATCATCTGGAAGAGAAGTCAATCTGACATTGGTTCAAGATCAATGCAGCAAAATAATATAGATTCAAGGCTATTGGGTCCCTCTGTCCTGGAATTTCCTGTACAGACATTGCTGGGAGTAACATCAAACATTTTAAAAGCAATGACATTTGCACCAAAGTTGAACACAACAGGAATACAGCCATGTGTTTTATGAATGGATCAGCACATCTGAAATACTACACAGTATAATTGTTTTCTTTCTTCTAAACCTCTTTGTTCAAAGGATCAGGATATCCTGGCGCTAAGCACTGCTGGAAATTAATATAATTGCAACAATGGTATAATACTTAAGAAGGATTTCACTTTTTATGCCCGTTCTGTATTAAGTGTTTATGTAAAACATGAGGATATTCAAGAAGCTACTAAAGCTATTTAATTATTTAAAACTATTAAAGAAACACTATAGAAAATATTTGAGAAACTCTTAATAATACACCGGGGGTTTTTTTGAGGCAGAAATCCTAAGGGTGCTTGGACTGTGGAAGCATCATGCTGTTACTGATGATTATTTTGGCATCAGTAAAATAAATGTGTGTATGTTCCAATTTTTAAAACACAAGGATGTTAAAATTCAGTCCACTCTGTTTTCCTTCTTCCATGAATGAAGTTCCTGTTTATTTTCAAGTATTTTTTAGAAGTGACACTCAATTTAATATTAGCCTATGTGGAAACTAAAAGTTAAACCATGAAACTCTGAAGTGAAAGTCACATTTAAATTAATCTCGTTTTTAATTATTTGTAAAACTATATTGAAAGAAAGAAAAAAGAACTAATTAGTTCACCCTTCCTAGAAAAAACATAAACAACAGAGCATTTATCCAATCAACTTCCCAGAAAGTTCTACAGCCTAGAATGAGCAATCCAGAAGTCCTTTCTGCCAACCTGGAGGTACTTTTTTGATAATAGCAGGATAAACAAAATTGGCTTTACTGAAATCTTGAAGCGGCAAGTTTAGAGAGAGACTGTGGCTTGAATAATCCTGTTCCCTAAGCATAGAGAGTTGTAGGATCTAACCAGTACCTTCACTAGAAATAGGTTGGTGCTTTGTTTTAAGCAAGTTTTAGGTCTTCAAACTTGGCCCTTTTATGACTTGTGGACTTCAACTCCCAGAATTCCTCAGCCAGGCACACTGAATACTTTTCACAGATAATCTTTTGATCATTTTTATTAAACAAGAGGAACAATTATTAAGAAATATGTGTGGGTTTCATCCTTCCAAGAATCATGTCCACATGCTTCAGGCTGGACAAGTTGAAAATTATTCTTTATAACTTTATAGGAGAAATTGTTTCAACTAGACTTATATCCAGTTGGAATCATTTCAAGATTTAATGTGAACAGTTCACTTGGTATGATAGAATGTTTTATTTTCATGGGCCAGAAGTTGGATGATTCTGTTTTAAGATAATGGCGGCAAAGCTGCATGAATAGAAATCCTTACCTGAATTTGCTTCTGTTCAGGAAAACTTCAGCATTGAGAAGGCATTTTTTTTCTTGTTCTTTTCTTTTAGTTTTTCAATAAGATCTTACTGGAAGGTGTGATTTTTTTCACCTGCCGGTCAACCTAGACACCTTCCCAATTTGCCTTGGTTTTAATTTTTTTCCCCCTTTTAGAAATGGAACTTTAATTTCAAAACAAATCCAAAACTGTTTATTGGATATTGTACCGTTCCTGAATCCTGTGGCTTTCCTGATTCATTTCATTCACAGTTCATTCTGGAATGTGAATCAGTGTTATTTCCTGTCCAGCTGAAGAGCAGTTGAGGTTACCAACTAGCTTGATTAATCCTCTGTGCTTCAGATCTGCTGAGATTGAAAACCAAACAAAACTAGGAAGAGAGAAAACGAGGGCGGCGGGGTGGAGGTTTTTTAGAATTGTACTGCTTTGTGCAGAAATTCAAATACAGCTACCTTAATATTTCCATCCTGGAGCAGGTAGTAGATGCTTTGTGAAATTGCTGTAAGAATTTGTGAAGCCGAAATGAGATAAATTTAAGCTGGTGTTGCTGGATGGCTTAAAATTCTCTACCCCTCTCTCCCACCCCCAAAAAAATTGCACAGCAGAAGTTGGCAAAACTCTTGTTTCTAAAACCAACAGCTGCTCACATCCTTATGCTAATTATCGCAGGGCTGGTAAATAAAAACTTCCCTGTGGATGTAATTGCATTTGCCTGGTAGCCTTAGCTATTGGGGGGGGGGGGGAGAGCCAGGGAAGTGAAGACAAGTGAAAGAAAACATTCCTCCAGTTTGGATTTTTCTTCTTCTGAGACTAGCTGTAGGCTGGGATTAATCAAATACAGTTAACTCAAATCCTTAGAGGGCAGGAAAGGGAACATTTGCACGCAATTGAGAAGGAACAGCTTTGGAACAGTCATGACTTGGAGACTCTTTGAAAGATAAATTTCAAGCAGAATTTGTTGATTCTACTTTGGGAGCAACAAGACTGCTGTAAGTTTAGAGAAACTGTTAGAGACAGCTGGTTCAAGGATGTTTGGTGCTTCTACTCCTCCTGGAATTTAAAGGCGTTCTCGTCTTCTGAAGAAACAGCATCCAGTCTTTTTGAGAATGCCTGTGCTGAATAGGTTTTTCAGTGTGTTGGATAAGAGTAGGCAGTGGGGGACTTACGAAGATCGGATGCCCTTGTCTGCCGAGAGCCTGCCAGTCTGCCAACAGGGAATTCTGTCTTGGGGTTTGTCTGAGAAGTTCAGAATCATAAAGCTGATCTGGAAATCCAGAAATGAGCTTACGGAGACGAAGAGGAGAGGAGTTCCGGAAAGTGGAGGGAGTACCAATGTTTTATCAGGTAAGTTTAAAATATGCAATCAAAATTATATTGGCATGACTCTAATAGGCTTGGCTTGCCCCCCAAAATACCCCTGGTATATTTGATTGTTTACTGCTTAAACCAGTGATGTAGATGAACTCTATATATTCATTCTCCATTAGGGGCTAAAAGCCTGGAAGGCTGTGTTGTGGGTTTACCATATTTACTTAAATTATATAAGACAGCATTCAAAGTCAACTTCCTAGCTGCAGTCATCCATGAAGAATCAGTGTTTTGTGTTCTCATAAAACTTTTTTATCTTATGCCACTTTCTTTAAAATACTCCCTAATGCATGTAACAAGATTTCTTCTCAGTGAAAATGCATACAGTTGTGCTGTTAATTAACATGTTAAGAGATTATTGCATAAATTTTGGATAGCATATTAAGAGCTACAAATGTCCTAAATCCTAAAGGTAACAGAATCAACTTTGATGATTATTTCCCAGTATTGGAAGCTTGTTCCCTCCAACCAAAATCTTAATGAACTCTAGAAACAACAAAGTTAATGAGCAAACAAAAATTTAGTAATTGGGGGATTAAAGAGGAAATATAATGCAATCAAATTAATCAAATCTCTGGCAATAATATAACAAGTATGTGTTTAACTTCTTTCTGTTGCAATTAGTACAGAATAATCAACATTTCCTAGATTACATTCAGTTTTTTAGTGACTTGTTTATACATGTTTGATTGTGAATTACGTCCAAACAAATACTTTGGAATCAAAATAACTTTTTCCAAATCAGTGGGAATTTAGGCTAAATTCCCACTGATTTACAAAAAGTGATTTCTATATTTGCCTAGCTAAATATCTACAATGGTTTTTCTAAATTGTTTTTCTTTGCAGTGTTATTTAAAAACAAATTAGTAACATTGTGCTTTCTTTATTTTAGACTACTATTTAATACAGAGAGAAAGAAAAAGAAAAAAATCATAAATATTTAAAAAGTGAAATGAATCTGTACGATTAAGGCAAATGCATTCTAACTATTTCCAAAAGTGTTAATTTAGTCTACATTTTAGATGGGAAAGTATAAAATAGATGTATTTACTTTATTAGTCAGCAAAATTATATTACAAAACTAATATTCATTTTCTTACTCTATTAATGTTATAGGTATAACTGACTTCAAGATTCAGTTCATGGCATTTTTATTTAAGTCTGCTGAGTTTGGTTTTAGATAAGAACCAGCATTGTGTACAAAGTTGTATGAGTGCTGCTTTTATAGCATAATAAGTATCCACTACATGTACTCTGCATTGACTATTTGGTCTCCTTAACTTATCCTTGCTAAGATCATAAAACCCTTGGCTATTTCATTACCAATATAAAAGCAAATGAAAGAAACAAATCTATTTTGTCCTCATCTCTTCATATTTTATGTTGTTCTATTACAAGTTTTACAAGTTAGTCACATTTTTACACAGTAGTTACATTTTTACAAGGTAGCATGTTTTCAGATATATATATTTCTAAAATGTACATTTTAAGAATTTGGACCAGTGTGACAAATATATCCATATCTGTTAGTTCCACTAATAAGTATATGCTTTTTCCCTAATGTGATTATTTCTTATGGAGAAACCACACCACGATATTCAGAAAAATACAAATACTGTAGGATAATTTTTTAATTGCACAATGGCTCAGAAATTATGAAATTATACAGGTTCGTCTCCAAATACAAAGTGAGCCCATTTTGTTCCTTTCCTAATGTGAATAAATTTAACTGCAATATGCATAGAGCAGTGGTTCCCAACCTTTTCTATACCCTGCACCGCTTCTGATATATTCTTGCACCCCTTACAAAAGTTCAAAATAACGGCAACGAATTATGCATATACACTATAATTTTGAAAATCCAAGTTTTTGCATCCCCTGGAATAACGTCTCGCACCCCCAGGGGGTGTGGGCACCCATGGTTGGGAACCCCTGACATAGAGCATACTTGTAATCCTTCAAAGATATCTAGGTGGAATCTGAACTGCATCCAGAAATGTGACAGCCAGTCAAAACCTTTCTAACTGATAGGGACAGTAGGGGTACTTCCATGATGGCACCTCTTGGCATGAGTCTTTGCAGTTTTAGAGCTGTTATTAATTCCTGCCATTCCATCACCTTTGGAGATGTATTGCTGGGAGCCAAGGGTGAGTGGAGCATCCCATCTCTCCACTGACCCCACCGACTGCTTCTTGCAATACAATGGAGCAGAAGAGAGTTATACTTCCTCTAACTCTATGATAAGTACCCAGTGACATCATCGCCCAGTGAATTAATTTGCATGAATTGGACTGAACCTGTACCTAGGAATGCTCTCGCACTGCAGAGGCCACATGAAGAGAAAAGGGAGAGAAACAACAACAAAAAGCATCACTAGTTACTCTGCACAGCTGTCTTCCCAATTTGTTCCTGCCCTAGTGACTTTGACAATGTCCATATTTTCAACTTGTAGAAGTTATATGCCTGTATATACATTCTTGGAAATGCTTTTTGAATATTTTACTTAATAGCAATACTGAGACTTGTCTTTTTTTTTTTTTTTGCGTTTTTTGCATTTCTACACATTAACCAAGAATATTAGGTTTTTATGAACTTTTGTAGGAATTAATCCAGAATCTGCTACTTTTGATTCTGTGCTCTCCTATTTATTGTTTAATAATATTTTGCAGTGTTTACAAAGTGTCTAAGTACAAAGCATTCCAAAAGGAATTGTAAGGAGGCAATCAACATGAAGTTACGGCCAGCAAATATCATGGTGATTGGACCATAGGTTTGCAGTCAGAAAGGAAGTTTTTTGCTGAGAGGGTAAGGAAAATGACTTGCTTTTTGAATACAGCATCCAGAAGTCCCTTCGGAACTGATTGCAGGAGGATTGGAGAGCAATATAAAAGTTGCTGTGCTTTTCAACCATATAGGAAGAATATCTTTGAAAGACATAAGATGAGGTTAGGAGTGTAGCTGTCACTTTGGAAAGACGATTACTGTTTCACATGATAATGTTGAATGTGGAAGAAATGACTAGCTGGAGAGCCCTAGCCAAGCAGCTGGACTTTCACATTAGTAATCAGATGGAGTGGAATAGCAATGGAGAAAAGGATATATATGTGTGTAGGTGCACACACACACACACATACACAACCACAAACACAGAGAAGGTGATAAAGGATAGAAAAATGTCAAGCTCCAGAGGGGGAAAAAATACCATGTGCATTTGCAATCTGGAAACAATTTATATTAAAATGACACTAAATTAGAAGGTTAGAAAGGGAGAGCAAGCTGTATATGATTTCTAAAATAATTTGGGTAGGGAGGGGACAAGGAAAACCAAACGAGATGTTAAAAGTTTTGCAGGGCAATTAGTAGTTGAAAGTTCTGCGGAATAGACCTCAGTTAGAAAGGCATTAAGCAACCCTCCACCAACCACATTTTGTGGGCAAGTGATACTGGAAAATATGGGGAGAACTACCAGGGCAGGAAAAATAATATTGCCATCTCTTCCTGTTAATTCAATAGAACAGCATTCTCTCTGGGGCTTCTAATGGCTCTGTTACGCTTGCAAGAAAAGTATGTTCCAATGAACAGGAGGTGCAGTATGAGGAAGTATGGTACTTACTAAATAGTGACTTTTTATTTCCTAAGATGCTAAAAGGGTTATTGGAAAATTGGAAAAAGTTGTTGGGTTATTAGAAAAAGTAAACATATTAGTAAATTCCAAAGCCATCAAATAACTCTGGTCACAGAGATATTTCAAGATATATATTTTTATGTCCATAAGGTAGATGAATGTTTACTATAGAGTATACAGGAACAGTTCTAACTATTCAAGAACTATCAGATGCTTTCAATAAATCTGACTTCATCATAATTTCCTGATTAGAATTTACAAATATCAGGACAGGTTAAGAATCACTTGGACTTGTGTATAAATTCATTCCTTTTCAAATCCTTTCTTAAGTGTAATCTTAACTTTCTTAACTTTTTTTGCATTAAATCTTGGCATTAAATTCTCATTTCCCCAATACATGCAATACTCATTTTCTGTCAACAACTCAACCACTTTTTTTCATTATACTGTGCTGGGACTCTACTCTTAGGGGACTGGAGGCTAAAACATATGAAGGAACGGTTGCTGGAATTGGGTACGTCTAGTTTAATGAGGAGGACGATAGAAGTGCTCCAATATCTCAGGGGCTGCCACAAAGAAGAGGGAGTCAAGCTATTCTCCAAAGCACCTGAAGGCAGGACAGGAAGCAACGGATGGAAACTAATCAAGGAGAGAAGCAACCTAGAACTAAGGAGAAACTTCCTCACAGAACAATTAATCAGTGGAACAACCTGCCTCCAGAAGTTGTGAATGCTCCAACACTGGAAGTTTTTAAGAAGAGATTGGACAACCATTTTGTCTGAAATGGTATAGGCAGGGTTTCCTTGTCTGAGCAGGGGGTTGGACTAGAAGACCTCCAAGGTTCCATCCAACTTTATTATTATTATTAGGGTCTGTCATAAAAAAGTGAAGAAAAACATTGAAGTCAAAGAAAAATGTATTCAAGGAAATATGGAAACATCAATATTAAAAAAAAATCATTGAATTATACTAAACTCAGCACCTCCCAAGTCTTTCACTTTCATGAGATGCTTAGGGCCAAAGAGACAGTGCAGTTCTCTTCCCTGTAACAATATTCCTAGACAAGATAATTCATATCTGAGCAACTGGAACTACCACAAAAGAGGGTCAGTGCAATGCAACACAAAGAAACAAGGCAGCCTCGCTTAAGGGGAACCTTTACAAAGACTTTTTTTTTAAGCTAATCACCTTCAAAGCTAATCACCTTCAAAGTATAAATCCAAATATACTGTATATTCGTGTTCTAAATCCAGAACTATGAACCCTTAATCCATAATACACATAGGCCTCGACTTACAACAGTTCGTTCAAAATTACAACAGCAAAGTTGTGACCATTCAAAATTACAATGTTTTTCACAATTACAACCTTTGCAGCACCTCCATGGTCATGTAATCAAAATTCAGATGTTTGGCAACTGGTTCATATTTATGACCGTTGCTATGTCCCAAGGTCATGTGATCACCTTTTGCGACTTTCTGACAAGCAAAGTCAATGGGGAAGGCAGATTTACTTAACAACTGGGTTACTAATTTATCAACTGCAGTGATTTCACTTATCAGCTGAGGCAAATGGGGCAAAAGTCACTTAACAAATGTCTCACTTAACAACAGAAATTTTGGACTCGATTGTGGTCGTAAGTTGAGGACTACCTGTACATTTAAAATTAGCTGCTTAAGAAAAGCACAATTCTATATATGAAAATTGTATTAAAATTCATGAGAGTTGCTTCGGAATAATATATTGGTGGTGGTAGTCCTAATAATTTGTGGGAGCTAAAGCAACATGCAATACCTGGAATACATATGAATACAAGGGAAATCTGCTGATTGCTATCACTGTTGTACCATCCAGGCTCGGATCAATTGTGAGTACATTAACAGCAGAATGGCTACTCTGCCAGCTGGTTAATGAGATGCTAAGTATACCTCTTCTAATCAGAATTTTGCTGCATTTCTGGATATAAAAACACATCCATGGAAAGATATCTTGATTAGGCATTACTGATTGTATTATTACATGACCTATTAATAAAAGTCACATATTGATCAAATCAACTATCTAAAATGATTCAAATGTGTCATCTAATCCAGTTGCCTCGCTATTGTTGAAAATATTTCTTCAACTGTGTTTCACTTGAAACATTCTGGTGTTCTTTCTCTATTTGCAGCCATTCCAATGTTACATTATCTGCAAAGTTTGAATATCTGGAAATATGTGAAAACAAGTAAATTTAAAATGTTGTCCCCTCCTCTATATAATTACTTGGAGTGTCTACTGTATGAGAAGTTTCCATCTGTTGTAGACAGATTCCAGATGTAGCCCTTTAAATGTGCAGTGTTCATAACTGCTGTTCTCCATTTCTTATTGCACATCTTAAATAATTTTCTGTGATGCAAAAGTGAATGGCTGAATTAAAATGAAAAATCTTATTAATAATCCTTTGGTGAAGAATATCCAAGGACCAATAAATCTCTCAATTCAACAGAAGAATAAGATTCACAAACAGGTTCACAGGCTTTAAAGAATTGACTAATAAAATTATTGATTGGAGAATCTGAGAACTTAGTTCAGCCATACCCCCAAAAAAGAGAACTCACATTTCAAAATATAGGTGATTGGATACTAATAAGGTAGAATTCCACTAAACTGAATTGGGGCTGGAAGGCAGAATCCATTAAGCTTATATTTAATGCAAACCAACTAAAATAATACCTCTTGAATCTATAGGTAAAAAAAAATACATCTCTATATGTTGTATTTGCAGTTTATCAAACTATAATACAAATTTGGAAACAAATTACATTTAAAATGAAAATCATAGCTCAATTCAGTTCAAAATGTAATCTGTTGAAAACTGCTTGCATATAATTCATATACAAGGAAAAGTGCCTACAGAGCTATAGATATTAGTTCATTTATTTTTTTAAAAAAATCATGCATATATGAAAATGGGACAAACCTGAGATATAAAAAAATCAAAAACTGGGCAAAAAAGGAAAAACCTAAGTAAAATTCTTTTTTATTTGATCTTAGATTGCATTAATTGTTTCAGCTGATATTCAGTGTTTTTAAACACAGAAAATAAAATTTCTTCATTGATTTGTTTAAATCTGGTATATTTGTCCTAGACTCAGTGATTATTATAGTCTTCCTGTTTTCATAACTGTTGCCAATTTTTCTCATTCTCTCTTGCCTTTCTATTTAATTATTAGACTTGTATATCTACAACACAGGGACATGCACAATCATTTAAAGTACTATTATATACAGTATATAGTAACAATGCAGAAATGTCTACTTCCACATCGCTTTTCATATGCCATGAGGAAGTGATATATCTTAGTGTCTCCCTTTTTTCTCATAGATCTTTTAACAATTTCACTGCATGAATGTTTCCTAAAATTGCAACACAAAAAGTTGTAGCTTTTTTCAAATGACTGAACAAGGAGGATCAAGGGATTTTTTTTCCCCCTGACCTAAGGATGTAGCATTCTTAGGCGTGTTCTACAGCAAGGAAGGACAACCTGGAATTCCAAGGATGCAAGCAACTTTCAGACCTTTTTGTGTATATTTTTGGAGAATCCTCTGACCAAAGTTCTTGAATATGTTGACATAATTTCTGGCTGTTTTTGTTCCAGGAAACAATTCAAAAAAATGTAGTCTAAGCCCAAAGAGAAGAGAATGCTAAAGCATCACCCAATCATGGGAATCATGCACAGAAGATCTTGGTCTCATCATTTGGCATCATCACCCTGCCTACTCTAGCTCTTGACACCCAAAAAACATTAAGTGAAGACCTTAACCAGTATGGCCAATGAAGCAGGATAAAGACTTCCTAGTTATTTACTGAAAATTGGGTAACAAAGCGGGCAGAACAGCCACTGCTTAACTTTGTCCTCATGTTTCTTGACCACGTTTACTACGCAGACCTCACAAGTCTTTTACTAATATTTCTGTAGGTTCTGTGTCCCTAGAAATATTCTTTCATTTGGCTTTGCTTATGGTGAAATTACATGGTTTGGGAAAGGTCAAATTACTACAACATTGATGGGAAGTGTATCCACTATATTTAGATAGCCTGTCACATACTCTCGTGTGCGGAAGCACACAGTATGTACAACTTCGTGATCAGCATGCGTCATTAAAACCAAATAGCAAAAATCTGCAAGTAATCAACCTACATAATCTAATATACAAATATTGTTTTGAAAATTCAATTTTTATTTCCACCTATATAATATGAAGTTGCTCACTTTGAGTAAAGTATCAAATGTGATTGATAAATCATCATAAAATACTGCACAAGGGTGTTAGCATTACTTGACACATATGAATTAAGTGATCTGAGAACATTGTTTATTAATTTGTATTTAAAGTTACTGAAATTAATTTTAGGCTTTCAGTATTGCATGAAAGATCCATGTCACTTACTGCTGAAATCTGTAATTTGGGAATAGCTGTAAAAAAGCTTCTGATGTCAGAAATATATAGTAATGTATAGGTTTTTTTATTAATTGCTGAAGGGTCTATTGCAGGGGTCCCCAACCCCCAGTCTGTGGACTGTTACTGGGCCGCAGCATGCCAGCAACCGGTCTGCACAAACAAGCAAAGCCCCATCCATGGGATGCAGGCAGCACACAAAACTACGTACTCTCCAGTTCATGGAAAAACCTTTCTCCACGGAACCGGTCCCTGGTGCCCAAAAGGTTGGGGACCTCTGGTCTATTGGGGGGAAAGGGAACAAGAATATTTTGATGATATGATGATATTTCCATTCCTCTTCTTAAACAATGAAGTTCACCAAAGACAATTTTTTTCAGTCAGTGTCTTAGGATGCCATTGCAACTATGCCTTTGCTTCTTCATATACAGTGCTACCTTGGTAGTCGTTGTTAATTAGTTATGAATACCAAATAAAAATTTAACCATAAGGAATAATGCAGTGAGTCACAAGGCAGCCGACACTGACAAGTTCTAGTTTATGCATTGAGTACCAAACAAATGATGAGTACCGGGACAAAATTTTCATGTCAAAATGTGTTGAGTACCAAATTTGATGTGTTTCAAAACAGTTGAGTACCAAGGTACCACTGTAAATGCATATAGCCTCTAGATGGTGAAATGATGTTTGGTTTTTGTTTATTGTTTTTACAAGGGTGTAATAGAAAGTAGTATACATCTGAACCATTTGGTAACTGGTACAAAGTAATGATAGCTAGCCAATACATGAAATATTGAGGGAGGAATAGATAGAAAACAAGATATAGAACACTTTTAGCAAGGCTAAATTTTTCCTTGATATAAAAGGTATTCAGCCATGACTCTGATGATATAATTAATCAAAATCCTCTATGAAATTAGCATTCACATTTGCCACTAATATGGATGGGTTAAGTAGGTTGTGTGCATAGTGCACTACATTTCATTTTGCCTGCAAAAGAAGTGAGAGGATAAAAGATGCCTGTGCATGCACAAACTGTTAGCAATTCCTGCTAACGCTGTAGAGCTGTGAATGTAAAGCGTATTAGTTCAATGTTGAATATTCAGACTCCATTTAAAGTTTGTCAGTTGGAGCTGTAGTTTGAAACTTTGGAGAAGTCCTTTCATTTCATGCTTTTTTGCTTTGTGTAGTTTTTAGCTTGTGCTGTTGTTTTTTAAATTAAACACTCTGCATTTGGTTGGTTTGTTAAACTTTGGGGTTGTGCCCTCTATCTTTGCTCTTATAGCTTGTTGACACTCACTTTAAAGGATGCATTTAAAAATGTGATGACTTCTGTGTTGATTTGTGTATTCTTTGTGTACCCTTTTCTGACCTGTACGTGGAGATGTGATAGAACTGTTGCTGAGCTTTTGCTCACTCTTTGGTTCTGTTGATGAGATTTCAGAAAGGTTTTGTTTGCTAGTTGTGGAGCTGAGGGTAAATACTATATTTTCTTTTACTTTTAGTGGGTCTTTTTCTGTTTTGTTAGGATATTTTCCTTCTTTATGCAAGAATAGAAGACAGCAGTGTTTTGATGTAATTAAAAAGCATACCAAATACAAGGCCTGAACGTGCTAAATACTGAGATGGTTGCTTTTTCTGAGCATCAACTGCCCAACTACTGTAAAATTGCCCATGATGTTGATGATGATTAATGATCATATAGGAAAGGAAATAAAAAGCACAGCAAATACACTTTCAACCTGATTCACTTCTGTTCAAGTTAGAAAATGTTAATTGAAAAGAATACAGTTAAAATTATTTTGTCCAGTTGATTAGCTGAACATCTAAGTATTTACTTAAAGAAATGAGAAAAAAACTTTTATTGAGAAGAGCAGAGGCATTCTGATTTTCTGCTTCTATTTCAACCATTTCCTACAAGGATTTAATATTTTGAGCATGTTTTAAAATCATCCCTTGTGTTCTGTTTCCGAGGAAAAGACATCGAGGTGAGGCAGGAGTAACAAACACAACTTCTTTATTGAGATCACGAACAGAACAGAACACAAAATGGCACCAGGGCCTTTTATACTCCCTTGCAAGGGACAGCGTCAGCCAATCAATGCAAGGCTAGTCTCCCGCCTTGCGCATGCGCACAAAGCTGGAGACAGCCTGTCTGGTCCCGGGCACCCACGTGGTTTGCCCGGGCCTTCTGCAGCCTCCTGAGCCTGCTGAGTCATTCAGCAGTCCCAGGACATAACACCTTGGATCTTTTTTTTTTTTCCTGTGATTTGGGTAGCTGGTTTCATTAAACAAAATCTGTCACCCCTGACTATTCTTGGCACCCTGAGTTACAAAAAAAGTAGCAAGGGGCTTGCTGTAATTTCACATTGTTTTCAGGGCTCAAACATTTCAAATGTTTCAAATATTTCCCATCAGAATGCAGTTGGAAGCAAAACTCATATTCTTAACAAAGAATTTTGGCAGGTTAAACGTTGGCTTATCTTGTAATATTTTCTCTGTTTTCCTACTTTATTAGAGCAGAATAATTCATCAACTGACTTATACTTAGATAGTTTTATGTTCTTTATCTTCTTAGTCCTAACTTTTTTTTTTTTGCTCTATACTTCCCATTTGACTTCTGTAGATCTGTTAGTTTGATCTCTGTGTCATGCTTTCAGGAACAATTGAGGTTTCCTTTGTCTGCTAGATTTCCAGTCTCCGATATATTCCTTATACCATATTGTGTATCATAAAAATGAACCAGGATAGAAAGAGCTTCAGAGAGTTGAAAGCTATTTCTCTTTCCAATTCCAGGCAGTTATGTCAGGTTGCTCTCTTTGATTGGTTTGTTTTTGACTATCAGGTCAATTTGTAATAAAAAAGTATTCTTCCATTGTTGAACTCTATATACTGTATATACTACTCAGACCTGGCTAGGCAGACTGGGACAAATTGCTCTAATTCAGAGCAACATTAGCATCAGCAGGGGGATCAAGTGATATATAACGTATATAAATTGAATTGTCAAATTTTCTACCTCCAGCTACACTAACAATCTGCCAGGAAGTTTTGAAGCATTATTCATTGTTTTGGGCTAGAAAAACAGAACAGGGTTCTTGTGTTACTCAGTCTGCAGTCTCTGTTCTGTATGTGTGTACTTTCAAGTCAGTTTTGACTCCTGGCAACTTGTCTGAACAAAACCCTGCAATTTTCTTGAGATTTCAGAAGTGGTTTGCCCTTATCTCCTTCCTAGGCTGAGATAGAGGGACTGGCCCAAGGTCACCTAGCTCTTGGCCCAGGGGAGACTGGAACTCACAATCTGCTGGTTTCTAACTTGATGCCTTAACCACTACACTAAACCTAGTCTCTGTTGTTATGTGTATCTAGATATAATGGCTCTTGAAGACAAATAGTAGCTCTTACATAGCAATGGAGTGAACAGAGAGGACCAACTAAGGACTTAATAACTGCCATGACAACATAACATGTTACAATCCCAATCCATATGGAAGTGTATACTTTTGATAGGCTTTTGCTGCAGTTTAACTTCAGAATGAGCTAGTAGTAGTAGATTATCCCTTTGACATGACTGGATGATCTCTTTTACCAAGGCTTTTGGCTCAATCTAATGTTACTAGCAAATGATTTTAAATAGGGTAGGCTTTAATAGGATTGTGGCATTGCTTTATAAACTTATAATATCATGATTTCTATATGGGACTAGATTTTGTTCATCAGTTGTTATCTTCTGATAGCAAGTATATGCTTACACACAGAGAGAAGCTTAGAACAAACTGAAAAGTGGATAATAAAATCACGAAATGCAAATAGTACAAACCTTAATAATTCAGCTTAAAGTTATACTTAAACTACGTTAGCATCTGTGAGCATTTATTAGAGCAAGATCAAGCATTCTCTTTACTGAACAAAACTCACTGCTTATAAACAGTAACTTAGAGTTGTCCAATGGCAAAAAAGAGCCTGTTAATCAACAAGTGGAAATGATTTCTTAGTCACCAAACCAGGCTGATTATGGTAAACAACATCTACTTAGCAGAAGATCTTTCCAAGATGAAAGGAAGCTCCAACATCCTGCTTTGTACACAGAAGACATTGGGCCTTCTCCAATAGACAGACATTCATTAAGTGTTAGAGGAATTATTTCTAACAGCAATTCCCGGTCGGACTCCAGTGACTCAATTCTTAAGTGTTTCTTTTAAGAGGATATTTTTCCAGACTTCTGGAAATCTACCACCAAATATTTATGTCACACCTTAGGCATTAGTTTTCAACACATCTTGTGGATCGTTAATTAAGGTTTGCAAAATACCACAAAATTGCAAGCATTCCTTTGAAATAAGAAAGAATGCATACAGCGCTGTGGGAGTAAATGAAAGGGGGGGGGGGAGGTTACCTTAAAGGCACTGTTAAATCAGAAGTTATAAGTAGTGATGTTTGGCTGCAAGGAATTTTTCAAGATTGGAGTTAGGCAACGTTCTCCTTAGAACAAGCCAAAAATTATTCAAGTTCCCAAACAGTCTCTTTATTTAAGCATGATTTTATAAAAAGAGTAGAACAACAACAAAATCAGCTGACATGATCCTGAAGTCAGGAATACCTGCATCATCAGAGTCTTAACAGGAAACGTGGAAGGAGAAAACAGTTATTGAGCTAACTTCAATTCATTCAGCAGTGGTTTGAGGTGATGGTCAAGATTGCTCCAAAAACTTTTTAACTGAAAAATGGACAAACAATGACTCAACCAGCATTTTTGAAAATATAAATATAAAAATATATAGTTGATCTGGACTTCATCTTTTAAATATAATCAGTTTTCCTACTTCCCCTCCTCTTGTTTTCCTATTTCTTCCCTTTAAGTTGTCCTAGTATACATCATCAGAGTCAATCTGTGTTAAAGGCAGAGAGCTAGAGACTATGTATTCTAGTCTTGACTTGGATTACTTTGGCCGATTCACTAGTTGATATGTGGCTTCTAGCATGTCAAATACAAAGGCCAAAGCATTGTACATGTCTGCTATGCACTATATACTCATAAACACACTATAGAAATTTCTTGAAAGTTAATATTTGTCTTCCAATCTTTTTTTTCTTCTATTGAATCATGTCCAGTTCTCAGAGACTGCCTGAATAGGTTCCTGCAGTTTTCCCGCAAAGTATTTCAGAAATGGTTTGCCAAAGTGAATGGCCCAAGGTTAGCAATAGCACTTAGACTTATATACTGCTTCATAGTGCTTAACAACCCTCTCTAAGCGGTTTATAGAGTCAGCATATTGTCCCCAACAGTCTGGGTCTTCATTTTACCCACTTCGGAAGGATGGAAGCCTGAGTCAACCTTGAGTCGGTCAGGATCAAATGCCAGACTATGGGCAGAGTTTGCCTGCAATAGTGCATTCTAACCACTGTGCTACCATGGCTGCACCATGGTTACCCATTTGGCTTCATACCCAAGGTGAGACTAGAATTGATCGGCCTCCCACTTTCTAGCCTGATGCCTTAAAAACTGCATCAAACTGGCTTTCCTTCCAATCTTACATTTTATGAAAAAGGGGGCTTGTATATAATTTGAATAATACCATTTCAAGAGATCTCTTTGTACATCATTGTCTCATATGCAAAGTTTTAAGTGTCATTGTGATACATTATTTTCTCTTTCTGGGGGGCTGGGTGTAGATGAAGCAGTATCCCTAAGCATATATTTAATGGAAAATAATAATGCATGTGTTTGATAAAAGATTGTGTAAAGCCTGGTCATGAACGATTCCTTGTAAAAGATCAAAGAAAATTGCTACACCCAAATTCCTAAATCCCTGTAAACACATGGGAGAGGGCATATGACTGATCTTGACATTCTGTGTAGTTCTTTATGTAAACCTAGCAGTTTCCCCTTCCCACAACAGCTCCCAGTGTGTTATCCCACGTGATTCCATCCATGGTGGATGAAATGCAAGTTGTTGAGAATGAGTTCAAAGTGCTGGAGGGATCCATTCTTTTGCTTACTCTGTGTGCCTCTCTTCTTTATATTATAGTTCCATTTTTGTTTCCCTCTCAGCTATGGGCTGCCTGGGAAAAAGACTGATATGGCCAGAAGTCTTAACTGTTTATTTGCAACATGCTTTAAAATTAGTCTGAAAGAGGTATGAAGTTAGGCCAAGGACTAAATGTTAGCACATCCCTGCTTTAGGATATTGTGGAAAAAATATGGCATTATCATTTTAAAAAAGAGATGACCACTATTGTATGTTCAGTGAAGGGGTGTGTGTTTCATTGCTAAAAGGACAGTATATTGATATTTCTTCCATGAGGAGTGGCTCAGATCCAGCAATAGAAAATACACAAGAGTTTCTTAAAAATGAATTTGTACAAATTGTTGCTTCCCTGACTTCTTTGTGACTTCCCACACCAACAAACTTTTACTCCTATTTTTTTCCCCATTGCACAAGTTATATCATAGACAGTGGGGTTTTGTCTAAGCAGGAGATAAGCATCCATCCTTTTTGCAGCAAAGTAATCCTTCCATTATTGACTTCTTGTCTTTTGTCTCTTATTCTTTCTTTGGCAACAAAGACAATTTATAGAACGTGATCCTTTTATGCATGATTTTTTTTTTGTCAAAGAAATAAGAGGCAATGTAATTGGAGTCCAGGAGAGAACAGGATTTTCTTAGCAATCTGTGACAGCTGTAATATAATTTAAATTATTATTAAAAGAACACAATTATAAAGATACCCACCTCCCTTAGATTTTCACACAAAAGAGAGATGTTAAATCTGCTCTACAGTTTCAGAGCATCTGATTATATCTTATTTCTTGTCCACATGACAAGACATTTTAAAGAGGGCACAATAACCACAACATGTAAAAGAACATCGTGTTCCAGGCAGCATAATTTAAATTTCTCTCTCCCTCTTATACAACAGTTATGCTGTAACTTTTATAACTGCAATATTCTTGGTTGGTATATGACTTTTTTCCAGCTTTTTAAAACAGTGCTAGGCACAGTGTTACAATCATTCCAATAAAAGTAAACTATATGTAAATATTTATTTTGTTGGCTTTCTACACTAATGGTACTACTTTATATTACTTTCCTGAACTAACAGTACTTTAGATCTGAATCAATGGCTCCCAAAAGATTCTACTAATGCAGTTACACATTTCCTGCAAACACTATTTTCTACCTCGCCATTTCAAACTCTTAACTTTTCCTTTTGTAGATCAGATGATCCTCTTAAGTGTTGCTGAACTGAAAGTCCAAGCAATCCCACGCAATCTGGTTCATGGTAAGAGATGATGGGAGTTACAAAATCTTTTGTACTACCAAGTGGCCGGTCCTCAAAGATTTCGTGGGGCTATATGGTTGGCAGAGTCAAAGCCAGTACTAGGTGATCCCTCTGGAAAACGGTGTTCGATTGTAGACAGTTGATGAAGTTTGCAACATTGCAAGATATAATAGGGGTGTCCTGCTCTCATTCATGTAGGTCAGTGGTTCCCAACCTTTTCTATACCCCGCACCCCTAGAACGCTTCTGATATATTCTTGCACCCCTTGCAAAAGTTCGAAATAACGGCAACGAGTTATGCATATACACTATAATTTTGAAAACCCAAGGTTTCTCACCCCCTGGAATATTGTCTTGCACCGCCAGGGGGTACGAGCACCCCCAGTTGGGAACCCCTGATGTAGGTTGTATGAAGTTCAGTTGAGAACCTTAGAGAAGAAGGTTTTTAACATCTTCCATAGAAAGCTTTAAATTTATCTTTTCCCTAACGTAGTATCTTCTAAATATGTTTGATTTTATCTCCCACAGTCTCCCAGCCACCATGTCAAATGAGAGGTCAGCCAACATGTCACCCCTAGAGACCAAGAAATCAATTCCACAGGAAGGCTAAACCTGCTTTTATTAAGATTGGCTATAATGTCAGAACCTTGAAATTCTGATTATGGTGTACCTCCCCCTCCCCCTCCCCCTCCCCCCTCCTCTTATATTCCAGTGAATTAGCACTTCTGATGGGGTCTCATTGCTTTGGACTTAAAAATGTTTCCGCCCTTTTTATCTGAATAACGGTTGTGGCATATTTCCATCAGGGCCCATATGCCTTACTCTCTATAGCAGCATGATAATTAACTAAACTGACTGGAAGATTATGTAAGTTGAAATCCAATCCATCTGAAGGCTGAATTATGTGAAAGTGCAAAGATTATATTCCAGACAATAATAGTCTGATAGAATTTCAGAGAGATACTGCAGGAAATTATCAGTCTTCTGATCTAACATAAATTGAATTCCTTGATATTATTTTATTATTGCACATAACACCTTTTAAACCAAACATGTCTTTCTTACGGCATGTGGAAGTAACAGCACAAACCCAGAAAAAGTGCAGTTTCTTTAAACAGCAGGTGCTGCATAAGGACTCAGAATTACCTGTTCCCCTTTGAATCTGTGTCTTTGTCCACCCCTCTAATAAGGAAGACAAACAATCAGTGACAAATGGAAGAATACCATTGTCCTAATCTTGTCAAGAATCGGTTTCTGCACAGGGATCTCTGGATCTAGCTTTAGGGCTTCAAATATTTTTCATAAATTAGCTTTCCTAAAGTAGACATCATTGTAACTGACTTTTTTTCCTTTAAATGTATGATCTCCTCAGTTAGATAGGGGAAGCAGGGGACAGGAAAGGAAATCAGGAAAACAGATGCAACAGTGAGGAGGTTTTTTTCCCTGATCACTGCATCCCTTCAAAGGATGTCAGAAAGCAGGCAATTGTTTTGAAGACAGGACCATCATCCCACCAGCATCTCATTCTTATATTACAGTGGGATTCTTCCTCTACTTTACATGGTAGGGAAGAACCAGAGTTAGAAAAAATACTGTGGAGCTTTGATTCCCTTGCCTAGCATATAGCTATAGCAGCAGATAACTGAAATGTTTTTGAATAGGTAGGCCTATGTTATGTCTTCTAAACCAGGGCTTTTCAACCTTTTTACCGATTGTACCACTTTTAGGATATGGCAATATTCGAGTACCACCTAGCAAGGTGTCAAAAACTTGGTGACAAAAAAAAAACCTGTTCAAAGTTGCAATTGCACTGAAATGACTTATGACCATTTTTCACACTTATGACCATTGCAGCATGCCCAGGGTCATGTGATTTATATTTGCATGCTTGGCAACTGATTCATATTTATGATGGTCACAGTGTCCCAGGGTCATGTGATCCCCTTCTGCAACCTTTTGACAAGCAAAGTCAATGGCAGAGCTGCTGGTGGCCAACTGCTAAGGCGGGACTTCCTTCCCTGCCTCCCTTCCCTGCCTCCCTTTTTCTCATTCCCATCTCCTTCTGAAGGAAGAATTTGAACCCCCCCATATTTTCCCTCTTCCATATATTGATCAAACAAAGAAAGGCCTCCAGAGACAGAAAAGACAAGCTGCTGAGTGAACTAGCTTAAAAAGGCACTTCCCCTTTAAGAATTAGCTACTGGCTAGAAAGGAAAGTAAGGAGCCCAGCTGGCACTTAAAGAAGAAAAAAATGTAAGTACTGGCTGCCGGCTAAGGCAGCCTCCCCAAATGGCTCCATTCATAAGTAAAATCTGCAGCTCCAGAGGACTCTCTCACTGTAAGTCTTTGCCTGTGCTGGCTATTTCCCTTCCCCACTACACTTGGCTAGGCAGGGCTGCGTACCACCTGCCACTCATTAATGTACCACAAGTGGTACGCGTACCACAGGTTGAAAAGCCCTGTTCTAAACTGACTGTAAACTATTTTTCTGCATCACAAATACCTGACTGCTATTGAGTCTTACCTAAGACCAAACTAAACAAAATGTTGGCAGTGCCCAATAAGATCTTCTGCTTTGAAAACTTGGTTTGCTTTTATGGGGCACTGTCACAGGCATATGGAGGCCCCGGGGGAAAAGCCTAAATCATGACACTTGGTTCATGCCATCAGGCAAGACAATGATGCGTACCTTGTAGAAAAGCAATTATGTATACCAAAATTATGCATACATTTCACATTTTTCCAGATTATAAAATAATTCTCTAATTTTGTTCAATGTTGCGCAGTTATTGTATGTACTTTTACACATTTTAATTGGCAAGCTGTTGGCTTATGTAAGGTGGGATCACAGTTTCAGAGATCCAGCACAGAAGCATCTATTGGTTAAATTGCTTCCAGAACTGCAGAGCAATTCCCTCTCAACATTTTAAACTATCTATCCATATTGCATAAGCATCCAGTCTTAAAAAATAATAATAATAACATAGTCACAAAAATACCTATTATCTGGAATGGAATAAAACTCAGAGATATGATTACAGGATTTTCCTGCCAAAACAAATACGCTTACTGGTTGTTTTTTTCTTCAACTCTGACCTGTGTCTTATGAAGTACGGGCAATCAGGGCAACAAAATAATTGGAAAAACATTTGGCATTGTACAAATAGCATGAGGATGTGATGAGTTAAGGGCTGCAATTGATATGTTCTCTTTGCACATAGTTGCCAGAAAAACCTTGACCGGAGACTACTTTGTTTTGGAATTCAAAGTGGTGTATGAAAAAGTAAAACTTCAGCCACAAAATCTCTGATTATTATTTTTTTGCTTACATAAGACGTGAAGAGTATTGGGGAATATTATAGTGCAACTAAGTGCATGTTGAATAAATGCTTAAAGCAATTCTTGGCTTAATACAGAAGTTTCAGACAATTTACAAAAAAGGGAAATGTGTCTTCTACTACATTCCTGATGCATAAAATTATTAAATTAATGTAAAAAGGAAACACAACAAATAATGATAAAAGAGTTGATGTTCACCCAAGGATTATATATAATAATTTTTGTGTGCTTTAGTACAAAGAAAATAAGTCTAAACACAGTCTTTAAGTAGAATATGACTGATTTGTCTAAATACATGTTATTTCTCTTTTGTGGAGCTGTGTTTGATTAAGGAAAAAAAAAACTATTTTATACTTCTAGTTTAAATGTCTGTCTTTGTGTTAAGTAGATAAGTAGCCAAGTTTGAATATTTCCTTTTATTTTCTTTCTCTCTCTCTCTCTCTTCTTTTTTTTTCCAAAACTTGTATTCAGCCACATCAAGGGTCAAATCAGGCAGAGCCCTAATTGCATGCATGTAATTGTAAGCATTAAGGAAAGAAATGCTATGGATCAAATTTTGCTGTGATGTCATTTAAATGCAAAGTGTGTAGCACATCAGCCTTTTGAGGACAAGTTGGTGTATAACAAGTAATTTAGGAGTCTGATTACAGCTTGAAACGCCAGCTGTTCTTTAGCTATTTCCCTTGGTGCATATACTGTCTAGAATACAAGTAAACACAAAATCTATTATGTGAAGAGTTTGCTGTCTGTCCTTGGTTCTTAAGCTGAAGAATAATGGTGGTAACTGGGAACTTCTGATCTTTTCAATTTTTGAGCAACCTGTTCCAAACATAAGTGCACTTCTGATTTCTCTTCACTATGTGAAGAGTCTGAACACAAGAATCTCTGCCTCAATGGCTTATTTTGAGTAGGGTGAGCAGATATTGTGAGTTGCTTGTTCCTTCTTGCTGACACAATGTGGCACTCTTTGTATATAGCAGTGATGGCGAACCTTTTAGAGACCAAGTGCCCAAACTGCAACCCAAAACTCACTTATTTATCACCGGGTGCCAGGTGGGTGTGGCCCACTGGGTGGGCGTGGTTGTGGTGGTCATGGCAGACTAGGTGGGTATGGCCAAGGTGGGCGTGGTCACCTTGATGTTGCTCGTGGGGAGGGATGCCTGTGGGGGTCGGGCAGGGTTGCAGGAGATCCAGGGGATCTCTGGTGGGTGGGGTGGTGGGCAGGAGGCTCGTCCTGCGGGGTGAGGCGAGGCAGGGCGGGGGTGCCATTGTCGCAGGGCAAGGCGAGGCAGGGGCCAGGGCGGCTCCTGCCTGACACCATCGGTCCCCGCACACAGAGGCCAGCAAGTGCATGGGGGCCGACAGTGTCTGTCAGCAGCCACAGCCTGCCGGCCCCTCAACCGGCACACTCTGGAGCTCCGCAGTCCACCGCCAGCAGTTCAGAGAAGCTGCCTCTGAGCTGGACGGACGGCTGACAGCTGAGGAGGCGACGCAGTGGGTCGTGCCCGGGAAAAGGAGAGCATGCGAGGCCAGGAGGGATGGGACAGGGGGGGGAGGGAAACCAGCCGTGCTGGGATGCATCCGGCCACGTGGGGCCTCGGCGAGTTAGCGGGCGGCTGGTTAAAGAGGGATGGTTGCCATCTCTGGGGCATGGCACGTGTGCCCACAGAGAGGGCTCTGAGTGCCGCCTCTGGCACGCGTGCCATAGGTTCACCACCACTGGTATATAGGCACGACTACAGTCCCCCAAATATATAATTCTAAATGATTATGTCAGAGAACAGGGATAAATTTAAAAAGTTCAAAAGAAAATGTTTTAAAAGCCAGAAACTGAGTTATTAGCATTTTGAATGTACATCAGTTTAATAATGAGAGGAAACATTTAATAATGAGAGGCATATGAAACATTCTGTTCTTAAGCAAGTGGCATGTAGAGAAAAAGCTCTTTTTCCCCCTGCATCACCTTAATCACTATCACATAAAATGGTCCTGATGGTTCATTGATGTGGGAATAATAATACTAAGATTAGCACAGCTGTCCTAGATTCAGTACAGGTTTGGGGTTTCCCAAATAAAAAGAGGACCCAGTCCTGATGATTGGGGAAAGAATAGAAGAAATTTTGTGGGTGTGTTTGGAAATAAGGAACCTTGTTGCCTTCATATTTCCCAAAGCAGAGGCACTTGGGAGAATAAACAGAATTAAACATGGCCTAATTTGCTTTCCCAATAGGTAGCAATGGTAATACAGATGCTGTGAAAAATCCAGATGTTACAGCAGCTTCTTGATCATGGGATATGGTGTACGTTAATTGCCAAAGAGAAGGGGGGGGGAAATCTAAAATGCAGGGAAGAAAACTCACTGTGCAATAATGATGATGATGATGACGACGATGAAGTTGGAAGGGACCTTGGAGGTCATCTAGTCCAACCCCCTGCTCAGGCAGGAAACCCTATACCATTTCAGACAAATGGCTGTACAGTCTCTTCTTAAAAACTTCCAGTGTTGGAGCATTCACTACTTCTGGAGGCAGGCTGTTCCTTTCTTCTTGTGCTGCCCCTGAGTTTGACTCCCTCTTCTATGTGACAGCCCCTGAGATATTGGAACACTGCTATCATGTCACCCCTCGTCCTTCTCTTCATTAGACTAGACATACCCAATTCCAGCAACCGTTCCTTACATGTTTTAGCCTCCAGTCCCCTGATCATCTTTGTTGCTCTTCTCTGTACTCTTTCTAGAGTCTCAACATCTTTTTTACATCGTGGTGACCAAAACTGGATGCAGTATTCCAAGTGTGGCCTTACCAAGGGATTGTAAAGTAGTATTAACACTTCACATGATCTTGATTCTATACCTCTGTTAATGCAGCCTAGCACTGTGTTGGCTTTTTTGGCAGCTGCAGCACACTGCTGGCTCATATTTAAGTGATTGTCCTCTAGGACTCCAAGATCTCTCTCACAGTTGCTGCTATTAAGCAAGGTACCACCTATACTATACCTGTGCGTTCAGTTTGTCTTGCCTAAATGTAGAACCTTACTTTTTCACCATTGAATTTTATTTTGTTCAGGTCTGTCAAGATCCTTCTGTATCTTGAGCCTATCTTCTGGAGTATTGGCTATTCCTGCCAGCTTGGTATCATTTGCAAATTTGATGAGTTCCCCATCTATCCTCTCATCCAAATCATTGATGAAGATTTGAAGAATACTGGGCCTAAAACAGAGCTTTGGGGTACCCCACTGCATACTTCCCTCCATGTAGATGCAGTTCCATTGAGGACTACACGTTGAGTGTGCATGGTCAGCCAGTTATGAATCCATCTGGTGATGATTCTGTCTAACCCACATTTTTCTATCTTATCTAGTACTAGTTTGTGGCCTACTTTATCAAATGCCTTACTGAAGTCCAAGTAAATGAAATCCACAGCATTCCTCTGGTCCACTAATTTTGTCACCTTGTCAAAGATTGCAATAAGATTTGTCTGGCATGATCTGTTTTTGACAAATCCATGTTGCCTTTTGGTTATGACTTTTTTTGCCTCTAGGTGTTCACTGATTCGTTGCTTGATTATCTTTTCCAGAATCTTTCCAGGTATTGAAGTTAGGCTGATAGGTCTGTAGTTTCCTGGATCAATTTTTTTTCCTTTTTTGAAGATGGGAACTACATCAGCTCTTTTCCAGTCCTCTGGTAGTTCCCCGGTGCTCCAGGATCTTTGAAAGATATAGTTCAGTGGTTCTGAGATCAAATCTGCCAGTTCCTTCAGAACCTTGGGGTGTAATCCATCTGGTCCTGGTGATTTGAACTCATCTAGGGTGGATAGGTGCTTACTTACCATTTTCTTGCCTATTTTAACTTGTGTTTCTAATCTAATACCATATTCAATACTGAAATAGGCCTCTCTCCTTTACGCTGGAGTTGATTAACTGGTTAATTCTTTAGAAGGTAAAATATTTGAAATTGATGGCAGTTGTTTCACTTTGATTGATTTTTAAGAGCCCAGCCATTTCATATGTAGACATGTTCTTAAACCAAATCAGAGTGCTCTACAGCACATATATGGTGGTGCTGATACATTGTGTACAGGTGGTTTTTTAAAAATTGAAATAATAAATCAATAACTTTCCACTGAAATACCTTCCAGTCATGTGGAATTCAAATATCCCTGCATCTGTTTAATACTTTTGCATTTTCTTGCATGCTGTTCAGTACTATTTTGAGTCTCTTCCTTACTGTTGATTTGTATGTGTGAAAAACTGAATGTAATTTTAAATGTATTTGTTTCATATTCTTTTTTTATCTGCTGTTGCCCCTCTAGAAGATTCTTATATAACTGAATTTCAGCTTTTCTTTTTTCCCATGCACTCTTCCAGTCAACATTTTTTATAGTTGGGATGGCTGGAATTTCTTTTCCCATTTTATTTTTTCTTTCCTGATCAGGTTTCATCTTTAACCATTCCCTCTTCTTTTCCTGTCTATGTTAACATGTATAGCATGAGAATTTCCTACACACACATGAACATCAATGAAATAAGCAAGGCTTTTGTACCAAAGAAAAGTAGCATATAATTCAGAAATGTAGGTTAACATGCTGTTAGACTATCGTCATATACACTGATGACATCATAACATATCAGTGCACTGATGATGTTACCTAGTTTGGTAATGAAACATTTGCAAGAAAACCACCAAGCTCACTGAGCACAAAGTTCAGTTCAACTCTGATCTACAAATATTCTCTTTGTATATAAGATTGTATATGGCCATAATCTTTCATAGACATAGATGATTTCTGTTCTCCCACACTAACAAACATTTAAACTGGGGAAATCCTATTAGCCCAAAGGGAAGAGATTACCAATGATCACAAAAGCCCTTTAAAGTGCAGGTGTAATTCTGGCAAGAGTTGTATTTGGACAAATGAAATTGCTTCCACCCCGCCCCAGGAAAACCATCAAATTTATCTTTAATAAGAGGTCATGCAGAGGTTATTAGATTCAGATTGCCTTAACTACACAATCACAGTGCATAATATATGCTACATTATGTGACTCAGAAAATCCTCACGCCCAGTAAAAATGGCATATATTTCTTACAAGTAGTAAATTATCCGTAGAATTGTTTTTAAATTTTTTTCACATTTTTGAAAGGTATTTTTAATAATTTTTAGTAATTGTAAAGACCTAAGGAGGACATGGTTGCCTGAGTGATGTTGTTTGATTCTATCTTGCTGAATATGACAATGCATTATTGGAACAGGCTTCACTTCTTAATCAGCTACCTCCATGTTACAAACCATAACTTTGGGCTAAGATGCTTTATAAGTGTTTCTGGAAGCTGCTGCCCTCCTCTTTTTATACCATGCTTCATTATATGAATGAAAACCTGGCAGGTACGTGAAAGTGAAAAGCAGCTGTCTTCATGCTGTGCAAGTCTCTAATGCCTTTTCTAAAACGCAGGAGTGCATCCAAAACTTTCTTATTCTATTTGTTTTGGAATGACATAATCTAGTATAGCACCACATACAATACTGTACTCAGCATAGGTAGATTTATGCTTCAGATAATATAATCACATCTTTGTATTGTGGTACAGGTAAAGATCGTTATGTGAGAAGAAAAATATCTTCACACATCAGCTGTTACCTTTCCATGTTTTTTGATGGTTAAGACTTTACTGTCTAAACAGGGAAATTCTTCAGTTTACGTCCTACATTTCAGCCCAATAGGATTGTATGTGTTATGTATATAGAGCAGTTTAGTCAGAGGGACATTGAATTTAAATCCTTTCATACAGATATGGTTGGGAAGAAAAGCCATTTGCTTAGAACTCAACATTTGCTTAATCTCTTCCAGGGCCAAAGTTCTGTTCCCTTTCTGATAGAGATTTTCTTTTCCTGAATTATTTTCTGACAGATCACGGCCTAAAGTAATGTTTTCTTTTTCTTTTTTTTTAACTTTCTTACTTCAGATTTGTAATTAACCTCTTTTATCTCTACTTCTTTCAAGGTTATGTCTTCCCTTCTACTTTCATAGCATAACATTCCTTACTGAACCCAATCTTTATCAACTCCAGCTTTTTATGTCTTGTTGAGAAATAGAAGCAGACATCTGAGTTAGTTGTGCTGACAGCAAAAAAATAAAAAGATGGCTATGAGGCCAATGGTTAAATCTAGCAAAAGCTTGAGCAGGCAAAATGGCATGCTGCTGATAAGTTGTTTTCATTACTATCTGTGAAATTTCAACTGCTAAAATGTATGTGGAGTGCCTTGAGAAGGGGAAAAGAATAAGTTCCTTGATGCAACTGAGAAGATCGAAGTCTGGCACCAGAGAGTTGCAAAAATGAAAGGGGGCAGACAGCAGCTGAGAGAAGATTTTTGGCAGGGAACTGCTACTGGGTTTGGAGCTTTTTCTCAAAATGTCAGTGATAAATCACATTTTTTTTCTTTCAGTCTCCATATTGATACATGAACATTTTATAAGGTGGAGGGAGAGTTGGCAGTTATGTATTAATTACATAATTAATAAATGCATTACAATAATGTAACATTTTAGAAACATTTAACCAAGCCCCCGGCTGCAAAGTTGCCATAGAAACCCCATGCATTATCTGCTGCTAAGTGAGCAATTTAGTTATATCTGCATGTTCTCTGCACTAAATCAAAACAACCACCCTGCTCCCGTGCAAAGTATCTAATCCACAAAAGCTTAAATTCCATACATTAATATGCATCCTTTATTTTTCTTCTGGTAATCATCCCTTGGGACAAAAAGTTACATAATATACTTGAGTACTAATATCCAACTCTCAGGATTTTTACCAAGCTTCTTCAAATTCACCCATTTTCAGTGTTTTAGAAAGAATTGCCATACTTAAGCACATTTTCACAGCTATAAAGGCTAGAACATTTGGTTCCAATCCTGCCCATTAGAACCTATTTAATTTCCACTTTAAATGTATTTGAGCTGGTTCCCTCAAAGGGAATCTTAAAAATGTTTCCTAAGGTTGAACTATATCAGGGAGTTCAAATTCCTAGCAGGTACATCTTTTGCCCCCAACAGAATAAGCTAGCTCAACCCTCTTTCAACAAAAGCAAGTCTCAATAATGGAGAAAATTTGTAGTTCAGGGTTGAAATGAGGGGTCCTTGGTGCTCTCTTAGTTTGGTTGTTTTCTTGCAAACATTTCATTGCCCAAACTAGGTAGACTGGACAGCCATTTGTCTGAAATGGTATAGGCCAGGGGTAGGCAACCTTGGCTCTTTTATGACTCGTGGACTTCAACTCCCAGAATTCCTGAGCCAGCATGGCTCAGCTTGGAAACCTCTCCCTTTCCCCTCAGCATGGCTGGCTCAGGAATTCTGGGAGTTGAAGTCCACCAGTCATAAAAGAGCCAAGGTTGCCTACCCCTGGTATAGGCTTTCCTGCCTGAGCAGGGGGTTGGACTAGATGACCTCCAAGGTCCTTTCCAACTATTATTGTTGTTGTTGTTGTTGTTGTTATTATTATTATTACATCATCACCGTCACCACAAGCTTAGAGAGGTGACCCCTTAGGATCCCTCAAAAACAAGTCTGCCTTGTAGACACCATAGGGCTCCAGCTCAGTAAGCCTCAGTTTTCTAGGACCAGCCTTTTCTGGAGCAGACAGGAGAGGAGGTGATGGTGTGGTGGTGGAAACAGGAGGTCTGGCAATTACAATGTGTTGAAAGGAAGAAGAGATGGGGAAAGCAAAGAAATAATATTACAAGTTTTAACCCTTCCCCAGCCCATTCTCCTGCTCTGGATCTAATAGCATTTCATCTTTGACAACTGAGTGGTAGCCAAGCAGCACAGAAATTTTAATGTTGTATTTTATATTAAGTTTGTCTGAGGTTGATGTTCCAGACATGGGAAGCTGTCAACCATGCATTTCGTCCTCCGTGACAGCTACCTAATAAAGTAGACTAAAGACAAACAAAGAAAGTGCTGCCTAGCTCATAACAACTGTCTTGTTACAATTCCCATAATCCCTAGCATATAATGCAGTATATGGTATTTTATACCAGATAAGAAGGATCATCCATATTTAAATCACCGAGACACTTTAGGGGTGGTTTTGCTTCTTCCTTCTTTCCTGCCTTGAAGCCACAGAGAGTCTGGCCAAGGGGTAATAGTACTGAAGTGGGAGAGACCAAGAATCTGCATCATTGGGGGGGGGGGGTTGCAAGGGGGGGGGGCTTAAGTAAGTATAATAAATATGGGAAAGAGCAAACCGATTTTGTGCAGTTGGCAAGATAAGGCATGATATCAATGGAAGACTCATATTTCTTGAAACCATCCCAGAAGTTAAAAAAAAGAAAAAAAGAATCCAGATTCTCAATTCGGTCTACCCTGGAAAACCCCTGGATGTTGAAAAAGGATTCCTTGTTTGTTTATTATTTTCATCATACTTTGAAATACCTTTATTTGCATAGAAAGTCCATAGAGAGAATGGTAAGGACAGCGGAGAAGATCATAGGAAGCCCGCTTCCTGGTGTTCAGGATGCTGCTTATAAGCGCGATGTGCTTAGAGTTCAAAGCATTGTTAGAGACCCCGCACACCCACTTCACCGTCTGTTTCTGTTGCTCCCCTCTGGGAGGAGGTTTCGAAGTATTTCTAACAGGACTACCCTGTTAGAATAGTTTTGTTCCCTATGCCATCCGTCTGGTAAACCCGTAAGATTCGTTTTTCTCGCCATGCACATGTATACATAATCAGAACTAGACTGTTGTTTCTGTGTCATATAATACATGTGGATATATGCATAATAGTGTATATCAGAGGTGGTGATCCTTTGAGAGCTGAATGCAACGAAATCTCATTTTAATGTATGCCGATTAGTGTACATTCAAAGTGACAATAAAGTTATTATTCTATTCCTTTCCTTTCCTTTCCTTTCCTTTCCTTTCCTTTCCTTTCCTTTCCATTCTATTCTATTCTATTCTATTCTATTCTATTCTATTCTATTCTATTCTATTCTATTCTATTCTATTCTATTCTATTCTATGCAGTATTGTACTCTTCCATTATTCATGGCCAGTGGCTTATCATTTTTTAACCAATTTATATTATTTTCTGTGTTTGGTTGTAATATATGTAGTACTACTGAAGGCATTGGAGGTTTTTCCTTAGCATTATAAGACTATGTTAAATACATACATACATATGTACATACATACATACATACGTACATACATACATGGTTTTTTTTCTTTTAGAAATTTTATTTTCTATGTAGAACATTCTGAACTGATCTCACTCATAAATAATAGTTGAGGGATTAAATAATTACTGGGGGGGGGAGGAAATCCAGTATCTCTAACATTCGCCCAACTGTATTTTGCAGGAGATGCACACCTGAGAGGTCAGTCAGGAGTTCTTTCTGAGCGACGTGGTTCCTATCCATTCATAGACTTCCGTCTTCTGAACAGTAAGTACAGCACACTCTGAAGTGCTTCCAGGAAAGAAAGAGTATATTTAACTTTTTTCTCTCTCTCCGAATTTATTAAATGGAAAATGCTTGCATGAATGTTATTAGGCTATTCTCTTTCAGGATAGACAAGAGTACAGAAAAGGAACAAAAAATACTAACAGAAATTAAGGAATAGCAAAAATATTTAAAAGGAAATATAATTACAACTAATTTACATCAATCCCATTCACTAAATATTTCTATCCTGGCCAATCTTGTTGGCTTCTATGTATGAGCATGTTACCTTTAGTTCATTAAACTTTGGACTCTTTTAAACTTTTAAACTCTTTTTAAGGGTCTCCTCAAATCCATTCAACTTAAGACTTCCTAGTTTATTTATTTCTATACCGCTCATCTCAGCTAAGTGAATCTGGGCGCTTTAATTCTTTCTCTTGCTCTCAAACTACGCTGCCTTCAGCTTCTCAAGAAAAGGCAGAGTGAAAATATAGTCAATGAATCAATAATAGGGGGAAACTGATGAAATTGTGGTTATGTGCAACTCTGCAAACACATAATGGAAGAAGCGTGTCCTGAGAATGGATTTTAAGCATGTGAGCTTTCTGGGAAATTATATAAAATTATCATGAGCAGTTGCTGGGCCTTATTAATAACAACACTATTTAAAAGAAAGAGAAAACAGAATGGTTTAAAAAGAAGAAAATATTTGATGATCACAAAAAAAAACCCACCATGTAGATATGACATCATCATTTTTAACTATAGCTCTCAAAGGTTTTCTAATGCATTGTTTATTACCTACCAGTTTCTCGTATCTGCTTTCTGCAATGCATCTTTAAATAAAAATTCAGGAGTATGCTATCAGAATAGGGCAAAATGCTGTTTTTTCTGTTAATTTGCATTTTTAATTAACTGAGTAGCTACTTTTCAGGCAGTATGGGTGTGACTTTGTATAAATGTTTCAAAAGATCAAGGCATTCAGTTGTATAATAGTTTCATATGTTCACGATTCCTTTAACCACTGTATCTTAGGAAAAATCCTGGAAAATGTTAGATCATTTCCAAACAACTTTATGGATCAAGCGGAAAGGCAGTCCATAAGGCAAAAGACATCATGGAAAGAAATTCTTTGCACTTCTACTTTTAGCTCTAATTTCTATTTTTAATGCATGTTTACATGATACCTAAGAACAAATGAAAATACATAAAACAATATACAATGAAACAATGGTGGCAGATCAGTGCTTATAAGCAAATTAATTAATTGGGTGGTGTTATATATTTAATATTTTTATTATGATTGTTCAGTAACTTTTAGTCCTGTTAAATGTGTTGTGATCACACTAAGGGTGAAAATCTTACTGAAATCAACAACCTAATTTTAATCTTTTATGCCTATGTAAATAAACCACTCAAAACAACCCTCAGTGTGTGAAAAGCTTTACCATTGTTTACCCTCTCTCAGAGTATGATATGAGTACATTACCTGTTTGCTATGAAATGCACATTTCCGATTTCAAATATCTCTGTATCAAACATTTACTTCATTCACTTTTCTTTTCACTTTATTGGGAGCTAGTCTGGTTCAAAAAGGATTTTCCTGCTAAAGGCAGTGATAATTTAATTCTCTGATTGACTAAGTTGCTTGTTGAGTCATTGAAGCAGATCCTTTCGGTAACTCCTATATGGTAATTAAAATTAGCTTTCATTATCATGTCATACTGCCTGTCAATCACTGATAGAACACACTTCTTGATTGCCTTAATTAAGAACAAGAGGAAATTCCATGCTGCACTGCTGAAATGGGATCAGGGATTCACACCATAGTTTATAAAAAATAGACTATGCTTTTCATGTATTGTTCCTAACTGAAAACTGGTTATTAAGGATCAAAAGCCAAAGCCAACCAAAAGCAAAGATTTAGAAACAATATCAGTATACCTCTTGTCAAGAAAACAATGGATTATATGACTAATTTTATCAAGAATTCTCATTCAAGGCATTAATGATTAGGTTCAAATTGTTATATACTTTGGGATGTTTACACAAAGATCCAGCTTTTTTGAGAAGTCCATAATGATTGGAAAGGGACAAGAAACATGAGAAGAAGACAATCTACAGCAGAGGTCCCCAACCTTTTGGGCACCAGGGACCAGTTACGTGGAGAGAGGTTTTTCCGCGGACTGGAGGGGGCGTGGTTTTGTGTGCTGCCTGCATCCTGCGGATGGGGCTTTCCTTGTTTGTGTGGACCGGTTGCTGGCATGCCGTGGCCCGGTACTGGTCCACGGACCGGGGGTTGGGGATCCCTGATCTACAGCAATGACAATAATGGGTCCATTATTGGGGAGCTAAAGGACAAATCATCATGGAGAAGGTCTGTTTGTGTGATTGGTAAGGGTCAACACAGTCTTGATGATTCATAATCAGTTAATATAGTCCACCATCAATATAACTTTTTTAAAAAGACTTTTACTATTATTTTAGGTAGGTAATAACAAAACTAAAATTTCCAATTTCATAGAATCACTTACCACAGGATTTAGTTTCTAGTTCTTTGATCATCCTTGTTGCCTTTTTCTGAATTATTTCAGTCTCTTTGAACTCTTTTTAAAATATAACAGCAACAACCAAGCACAGTACTTGAAAGTGGCAGGTGAGGGAGTCTGATCGATGGAAATATGAACAAATGCTTCATATTTAAACACAGTGTTTCTGTTGATGCAACTTAAGTCTGAATTTATCTTTTTGCAGACCCATTTTCAATTTGCAATCCATTATTTTTACAAGTATTATTATAAAGACAGGTATCCCGTATCCTAGTTTGTGCCATTGGTCCCTGTTTTCTAAATGCAAAAAATGCATATTTTTATTTCTCTGTTCTAGTGTACTAGATACAAATTTTGTGTCATCAGTGAATTTAATATATGTTCTTTATATCTCATTATCCAAGTCATAATGAGTACCATATTCCAGCTTCCCAATATTATGAATCCTAATTTGCCTAAGTTAATGTATCCTTATGAAACTGTTGGGAGATGTCACCTAACGAGTTGGGGTGAAGTTTAATGAATGCAGTGATGACCCATTGCAGGTTCAGCTGGAGAAACTGTTGAAGTCCTGAACTCGTGTTTGGTGGCTGTTAAGGACTGGATAGTCATGGGAGACAGATATTCACATTATCCCTATGAAGGTGGAATTTCTGTTTGACTGTATGCATCTGAAAGATTCAGTAATATTAGTCCCAGGAGTTCCTCTTGATGGGGTTGTACACCCCCTAAACGTGGTCCATGATTTGGGAGACTCAAGGCTACTTCTTCATCAGCAGATGGAAGCTATGGCTGGGGGGGGGGCTTTGGCTGCAGTGTCCTAGTGACAGCACTAGCCTTTATCACCAATTAATTGGACAACTGTAATTCCACATGTGGTTTCTTTTAAAGATAACCTGGAAGCTACAACTGGTACAGAATGTAGTGTCCAGACTGTCACTGAAATATATACTGTATATATAGCTACAGAATTCTGCTTGAAGAAACACTCCTAATTTTCCAAATTCCCACTGGCATTTTAAACTGTTGGATTCATTACCAAATATCAATTTGAATGTTCATTTTATTTCATTAAGCCATACCAATCGGTTGAAGCATTTTGAACAAATTATACCCACCTGTTGCAGTGATTTTATTCACTTGAGGTATGTCCTTGGATCAGGAGTATAGTTTTTCTTATCTAGAAACTCTTTATGTTATTTAATATTATCTCCACAAGGATTTGATTATTTTCCGCTATTTCTAAAAACTGAAACACATACTTTAAACCATGAGGTTGGTTATTTAATTTGTTACCTGACCTTCTGTTCCAAGGAAAAGGGTGTTGTGATGATAACACTGAGGATATTTTCCAAGTGCCATAAGGAAGAGAGAAAACAAAGTTAAAGAGCCATTAAGATGATAAATGAAAAAGCTGGATATATTCTATTATTACAGGTTCATTTGCCTTAAGGAGGAACAGGGAAGGAAGGGTATTTCCTTCTCAATCAGCAATAAAGTATTAACCCTTTTAAAAATGACTTCAAAAGTATCTAGGTAAAGGAGCTTATCTTATAAAATTCCTTATGTGTTTAATTATTGTGTTTATAATTCAATGTATATAATATAGTTTTACTTACAGGAGATATCTCCTTGGCCTTCAAACGGGGGGGGGGGGAGGCCTCCAGATATTTGCCACCTTAGAACCATCAAAATCTCTTGTCATTGACTGGACTGGCTAGGATGCGATGCAGTTGGAGTTCACCAATTTATGGAGTGCAGTAATGAAATTAAACCTAAGTTCCCAGCATTTTATATGGCATATAGTGTTGTTAACATGCAGTTAGGTATCTCAAGGCATTGCTGCACACTGACAAGATTACCCTCAGTCAATGGCTCACCTTCAAGCAGAGCATTCAATACAATCGTGCTAATTTTTGTCTTTTTTTCTATTGATTCTTCAATGTATAATGTGAGATTAATTCCTCTTCAGGGGTCCATTGGCATTATGGACACCTAGACTTTTTCAATGGGATCAGGGCAGAGATTTTATAGCAATAGCAACAGCATTTAGATTTATATACCGCTTCACAGTGCTTTACAGCCCTCTCTAAGTGGTTTCAGAGTCAGCGTATTACCCCTAACAATCTGGGTCCTCATTTTACCGACCTCGGAAGGATGGAAGGCTGAGTCAACCTTGAGCCGATGAGAATCAAACTGCTGAACTGCAGGCAGCCGGCAGGCAGCAGAAGTATGTGCCACCATGGCTCATTATAAATAAATCAATTAAAAATCCCCCTATTTACAACCTTGTAATCCCTTAATTCGGGGTAGAATCGGGGCAACTGGAAGGAGCTGAGTATTTACTGGCTGGATGCCCTTCCTGATGCCATACAGAGTTCGCAGCAGATATTTTTTCTTTACGCTGTAGGAGAGAAACATCTGCCACTACCTAGGATTGAACTCTGAACCATCCGAGTGACCGTCTTCACCACCAGGCCACCACACCACTCTATTATCAATGATCGTAAATAAATCAATAGCAGTTTTTAAACTATCTATCGATGTTTTTATTATTTGCCTCATTTTCAGCGGCATTTTAGAGCTGGACTAAACATTGGAGACAAAAACAAATGCTTGTTAGTTAGAGAATAGATCAGAAGTTGTAATTCCTTTGATAACCAGTTTCACTGTGAAATTACCCCTCTTGCATTTAGGACACCTAGGAAGAAGAGTAGGAAGAAAAGTGTTCGTTGACTTGATTCTAGTAATTTTGATATCAAATCAAATAATGAAAGAAGACAATGACACTTGTATTAGAAAAATTACATCAATTTTTTTGAAAGATTGTTATTCATCAAAACAATGTCCCAATATTAGTTTGCAAACACAGTAAAGAATTGTTTTTGCTAAAATAGGTGAACAATAAATTTAAGCATTTCTTTTGGTACTTAGACATTTTCCCCTATAGAAAACACTTGGAATTGGTGCTTCTTTTTCCTCACTTTCCCTGTCACTATAGGTCAGTGATGGCGAACCTTTCAGAGACCGAGTGCCCAAAAACTGCCCCCCGCCCCCACCTTGCGCCCCCACCCCCCGCCCTGCCTCCTGCTCTGCCCATCCACAGGGCCACACACCGCCTCCACAGCCTGCCGATCGTCCAGGTGGCCCAGCAGCGCCATGGCAGCTACACCCTCCACCCGCACCCCACAGCATCAACTGTGCATGATGGGGTGTGAGGGCAGAGTCTTGTCCCCGCTGCCTGGCTGCCATGTCCTTGGCTGCGCTGCTCTGTGCGGGCCGCGCTTGGGGGCGACTCTCCTCTGGGGGGGCTGCTGATGAGGGAGCCACGGGGGGAGGCGGGTCTGGGGCGATGGCGCACGTACCCATAGAGAGGGCTCTGAGTGCCACCTCTGGCACGCATGCCATAGGTTCGCCACCACTGCTATAGGTGTTTAAGAACACATGTACATGCAACTTGCTTTTATAAATTGGAAGCCTGAAGGCCAAGGTGGTTGTTTCCCTTTGACTACATATAAGGTATTATGGCAGCAGCTGAGTGTGTGACAAAAACGTTTTTAAATAAGTGAACATTTACTTTAAATAGGCAAAAATTAAGTTCGGTAGAGTGGAGCCCTTGGGAAATCCAAAGTTTTAGCCTTAAAATTCCATTTGCATTAACCAAGTAAGTTTTATTTTGGAAAGACTAAAATGTTTAGTTTTAATACTGAAGGGAAGATGTGTTTTCTTTTTCTTTATTTAATTTAAGAATGTTATTAAATCACATTTC
The DNA here is from genome assembly GCA_023970755.1 of Azemiops feae. NCBI lineage: Eukaryota > Metazoa > Chordata > Lepidosauria > Squamata > Viperidae > Azemiops > Azemiops feae. The sequence goes on from JALGBA010004276.1 coordinate 1,648,457, forward strand.
AAAAGAAATATATCCTAGGGAACCTTGTAAAACATTTTAAAGCCTCAGTTCTGAAATAAAAGTAGACAATGTTTTGTATGTGTAGCTCTGGATCTGGATGTTGAATAATCAAGTCAGATTGATTATCCACTTTAATGTTCTCTATAAAATAAAGCAATCTTTTCTGCTATTTGCTCCCAAACAACAATTTGGGAAATGCTATACTTTAATGTGGGTACGCCTTAGATACGTAAGTATTACTAAAGAGTGTGGAAAATATTAAAAAGGGACACAATAAGGCTTAATTTGAAATCGCTGTGTTAGGTACTCTATGTTACTGTCCAAAGATGAATTTTAAAGAACGATCATGTTTTGCTCTTTGAATATAACAGTCATTTTAAGGAAGCTGTGCAGAGATATGTTAGCAAGATAAATTTGATTTTTATCTTTTGGATTTACAATATAGAAGGAAAACACTGTGGATCTGCCAGTAAGAGCAAAGAGACAGTAGAACAGAGGTTCATCTAAAATTTCCTTGACATTAAATGCAGGGATAAAATATTGTGGATTGTAATGATGTTTTGTTTCTTAACTGAAATATGAGGACGCACTAAAGGCTACCAGGTGCAAAAATCCAGATGACCACCAGATGAAAGCAAAGGGATGTATGTAGGAAATTCTAATTTTTGTGCCATCCAGCAGGCAATCCAGATCAGACAACTCTAATACATTTAAATAATTCTCTTTACTCCTATATCTATTTAGGCCAGGGCTGGCTATAGACATTTTGGCACTCTAGGCAAAGTCATATCCTGGCGTCTCTTATGGTTTGACTCATTGTCTGAGTTTGCTAAGAATTTCAAAATGATGTCTTTTGTTTCTTTTTCCTTTGACATTTGGAGATTTACAGTTGTGATTTTCAACCCTGGACCATATACATTCTAAATAATTTTAAATACATCAGTGCCCCTTATTATATGTCAACAACTCTGTGAAATTATATTTAATCCTTGAGCAGTCACACTGACTCACAGGGTGCACCATTAGCACTTTTCACTTTCTTGTGTGTCTTTCAGAAATCTTTTCAATTTTGATGCTCCCTAAAATTTGATGCCCCTATGTCGGTACCTAATCAGCTTTAGCCTACAGGCAGTCCTGCTTTAGGCTGTAGAAAACAATAGACCAGTAATATTTTGATTCTTCTTAGCTTCGACAATTTATCACACTTTTCTCTTTGGGAAAGCAGAATGTGATGGTAGTATCTTACTTTTTGTAACTAGGGAAAAGAAGAGCATAATTATCCCAAAGGTGCTTTTTCATGAGGCAACTGCACTTTCTTTTTTCTCTTTGAAGACCATCCAAAAAGTTTCTTCAGCTCTGACTGGATGGTGGAGAAGAGCTGAAGAAGCTTCTTGGATGAGAAGCGAAACGTCTTCAAAGAGAAAAAAGAAAGTCCAGTGGCCTCGTGAAAAAGCACCTTTGGGACAACCATGACTGGGACAACCATGACCATAGACAAAGAGCATAATTAGATTATTCAGGAATTTTAAAAACAGCTAACCAAGGTTTGGCTTTTGTGGAGTTGTTGTTCATTACTTTAGTGAAGATCTTCTGTCCCCATTTTTTCCCCCATAGATACCATTTACTCAGGAGAAATTGGAACAAAGAAAAAGGTTAAGAGACTATTAAGTTTTCAGAGATACTTCCATGCATCCAGGCTATTGCGTGGAATCATACCACAAGCTTCGCTGTACTTACTGGATGAAGACTACCTTGGTCAAGCAAGGGTAAAAAGCAATCTATTCTTTCAAGTTCGGTTCTTATAATCAAGCTGCATTTGGATTTTCATTCCTAATTTAACCATAATTTGATTGATTGATTGATATCCTGTCTTTATTATTTTTATGAATAACTCAAGGCAGCAAACATACCTAATACTCCTTCCCCCTATTTTCCCAACAACAAACCAGTGAGGTGGGCTGGACCGAGAGAAACTAAATGGCATAAAGTCACACACCCAGCTTTCAGGCCTAGAACTCACGGTCCCCCAGTTTCTATCCTGGTGCCTTAATCATTAGACCAAATTGGGAATGATGACAAGCTTCCTGGTATGTTTGAATGAAAATGGGAATAGAGAATCATGAAATAAGTTTGCAAACACTGAGTCTTATGCCAAGAAATCACAGTTAGAATTTGATTATCTGAATCGGGCCGCTGTGATGAATAAAGCTGTATTAATTTAATCCATTTGCCATATAGGCAAGGTTGATTCTAAGGCAGGCTAGCTTAAAGAAGTTGACAGAAAAAAAAATAATACTGTAGAAAACAATCTTGTGCATGTCAACTCAGAAGTCTGTCTTATTGAACTCTTAAATATATAGGTATGGAATTGTAGCTTTCATCTTTAGCAGCACCATATCCAAGTAAAACTATTGCGGGATGAATTCAAACCTTTCAGCCAAGCCCCTTTATCTATTTTAACTGGTTTAGATGCAGGTAATTCTTGTCTTACAACCATTCGTTTAGTGACCGTTCAAAGTTACAACAGCACTGAAAAAAAGTGATTTATAAGTGGTTTTCACACTTATGGCCTCTGCAGCATCCCTATGGTCACGTGATCAAAATTCAGGTGCTTGGCGACTGGCATGTATTCATGACAGTTGCACTGTCCCTGGGTCATGTGATCACCATTTGTAAGCTTCCCAGCTGGCTTCCGACAAGCAAAGTCAATGGGGGAAGCCAGTTTCACTTAACGACTGCATGATTCACTTAACAACTGCAGTGATTCATTTAACAGTTGTGGCAAAAAAGATTACAATATGGGGCAAAACTCACTTAATTGCCTTATATGGTCATAAATCGAGGACTACCTATATCATGCAACTTAACATTTCAGTAACATTTACTTTAACAAACTCAGAGAGAACCTAGGAAAGATTCCATGGATGAAAATCCTAAAGCGGAAAACAACTTAAGAAGCGTGGGAAACTCTGAAAAATGTGATCATAAAAGCCCAGACCAGCACAATACCACTGAAAAAGAAAAACAAGAAATTCAAGAAGAAACCAGCATGGATGTACAAAGATCTCTCTGACAAACTGAAAGACAAAAAGGACAAATACAAAAAATGGAAAGAGGGACACATAACTAAGGCCGATTATCAGCAGACAGCCAGAACATGCAAAGAGGAAGTCAGGAAAGCAAAGGCTCAGAATGAACAAAGACTTGCAACAGAAATCAAGGATAATAAAAAAAAGTTTCTTCCAACACATTAACAAGAAGAAAAAAGTCAAGGAAACTGTAGGTCCACTAAAAAGAGAAGCTTGCAAGGAAATAACAGGCAATAAGGAGAAAGCAGAGCTGCTTAACTCATACTTTGCATCAGTCTTCACACAAAAAGAAACTATAGCCCAACATACCAAAAAAACCACTGCCAAAGACAAACTAGAAACAAAAATTAAAATAAGCAAGAAAACGGTAAGAGAACACCTATCCGACCTTGACATGTATAAATCACCGGGACCTGACAGATTACATCCCAGAGTTCTGAAGGAGCTGGCAGGTGTTATCTCAGAACTATTACACCACATCTTTCATAAATCCTGGAACACTGGGGAAGTACCTGAGGATTGGAAAACGGCTGATGTGGTTCCCATCTTCAAGAAAGGGGAAAAAACGGACGCAGGAAACTATAGACCAATCAATTTAACATCAATACCTGGGAAGATCCTAGATAATCAAAAAACAGATCTGTGAACAACTAGAAGCAAACAAAGTTATAACTAGTAGCCACACAGGTTTATTAAAAACAGATCATGCCAAACCAATCTTATTTCATTCTTTGATAAAGTGACTAAACTAGTAGATCAGCGAAATGCTGTGGACTTAGTATACTTAGATTTCAGTAAGGCATTTGATAAAGTAGACTAGTAGATTTGGTAAGCTAGAAAAAAGTGAAATAGTCAACATCACCACCAGATGGATCTGTAGCTGGCTGGCAAACCGTACTCAAAAAGTAGTCCTCAATGGCACTACATCCACATGGAGAGAAGTAAGCAGTGGGGTACCACAAGGTTCTGTCTTATGCCCAGTACTCTTCAATATCTTCATAAATGACTTAGATGAGGGAATTGAAGGGGAACTCATCAAATTTGCAGATGACACCAAACTGACAGGAGTAGCCAACACTCCAGAAGACAAACTCAGGATCCAAAAGATCTTGACAAACTTGAACAATGGGCCCTATGCAACAAAATGAGTGTCAATGTGGAGAAAAAAAGTTTTAAATTTAGGCAGGAAAAATCAACGGTTCAACTACAGATTGGGCGAGACCTGGCTCAAAAACAGTAACTGTGAGAGGGACCTTGGAGTCCTAGTGGACAATCACTTGACTATGAGCCAGCAGTGTGCAGCAGCAACCAAAAATGCTAATACAATCCTGGCTTATATAAACAGAGGCATAGAATCAAGATCACGCAAAGTATTAGTACTGCTTTATAAAACCCTAGTAAGACCAGACCAGGAATACTGCAGCCATATCACAAAAAAGATGTTGAGAGTTTGAAAAAAAATTCAAAGAGCAACTAAGATGATCAAAGGCCTGGAGACTAAAACATACGAAGAACGGCTGCAGGACTTGGGTTTGGCTAGTCTAAAGAAAAGAAGAAGTAGGGGAGACATGATAGCAGTATTCCAGTATTTGAAGGGCTGCCACAAAGAAGAGGGGGTCACGTTATTCACCAAAGCACCAGAGGGAAGGACGAGAAACAATGGTTGGAAATTAGAAGCAACCTGGAATTAAGGAGAAATTCCTGACAGGACAATTAATCAGTGGAACAGCTTGCTTCCAGAAATCGTGGGCGCTCCATCACTGGAGATTTTTAAGAAGAGACTAGACAGTCACTTGTCTGAGATGGTATAGGTTCTCCTGCTTGAGCAGGGGGCTGGACTAGAAGACCTCCAAGGTCCCTTCCAGCTCTATTCTATTCTTCTCCTTAAATATTGATGTCTATTAGTCCCATGCTGACATTAATACTAGATGAACTTATCTGTAAATCCAGGCTAGATTCAGGAATTAGTTGATGAAACCACAGTGTCAGGGTTCATAACAATGCAACATGAAAATAATTTATTGTTGCTGATCTATGTCTTCTTGGGATCAGGCTTTTGAACTGTCTCTTTAATAGTTATTATAAACCAGCCAGAGTTTGGAGTGATATGGCATACTGATAATTACATATATTTTGATTATGTAACAGAACTCAAGTATAAAGCATGATTTACAAATCAGAATGGCTGATGCTAAACCAAACCAAATAAATCTAGTCCTCAACTTACAAGCAATAGTTAGCGACCGTTTGAAATTTACAATGGCATTAGAAAAAAGTAAATTGCAATCGGTCCTCGCACTTATAAGCGCTGTAGCATCCCCATAGTCATATGATCAAAATTCAGGCACTCGGCAACCAGCCTGCATTTACTATGGTTGCAGTGTCCAGGGGTCATGTGATCACCATTTGCAACCTTCTCAGCCAGCTTTCGACAAGCAAAGTCAATGGGGGAGGCTAGATTTGCTTAATGACCATGGCAAAAAAAAGTTGTGAAATTGGGTGCAACTCATTTAACAACCATCTTGCTTAGCCATGGAGATTCTAGTCCCAAATGTAGTCGTAAGTCGAGGACTATCTGTAACCCATTTTATAACTCAACACAATGTGTAAACCCTGCTGCTGTGTAGCCAAATCCTGTTTTATTTTTATGCCAGAATTCCTTCCCCAGTTCCCCCTTTTTCAAACATTTGTGGATTGTTGTCTCCATCACACAAATGTAGGCATTTTAAGTTAGCTCAGGCATTAACTAAAATTTACATTATTCATTCTTAAATAAGGGGTCAGGCATCTCAAAGCTTATCAGTCCTATGTGATCTCTAAACCTTTGTTTTATGCCCCAGAATCTCCCTAAATAAAATGTGTAAAGCTTTCAGAAAAATTGGGACTCTTAATGGCAAGACCTTGTCAAATAAACTGAAGACATAAAAAAGGGGAAAATTGCTTCAGTTCTTACGTGATGTCATAACATGATCACATTCCTCTGTCTATGTAGATTCAGGGGGGAAATGAAACTCCTATGTAACTTCATGCTGCGCAGCTGCCATATTTAAATACTTAAACTGGGATAAATCACCTTTATTGCAAGTATAAAACTTGATTTGATTTCCAGGATAGCTCTAATTCTAGATGAGGCTTTCTTTGTGCAATTGTTGTATTCTATTTTAAGGATTCTGCTCATTTTAATAGAAAGCACTTTACATTTAAGTTGGCACATACAATTATTCTGCACTTTATCTTTCTGTTTCCAGCATATGTTATCCAAGGTGGGAATGTGGGATTTTGACATTTTCCTGTTCGACCGCTTGACAAATGGTAAGATACAAAGAAACAGCACAAAATGCTATTTCATTAAATCTACGTCCATCAGCGATGTTTCATGTTTTCACTGATTGAACTCAAACTTGCTCCTTCAACCTTAAAGCTTGTTTTGTTGAAACTTTTCTTCTTGCACAACACGAAGCTTAAATGAACAGGATAGAAAGCTGCAAAAATGCCTTTTTACAGCTGTGATTGTAATATCCTATATCCTGGAATCTACTCTATGAAGAATGGTGCCTTTAGAGAAACATCTTGGCTATTGTTTGGTTCAAAGGTACCAACTCTGTAACTGTGGACAAAAAAGAAATAAAAGGAAAAGGAAAGGAAAGAAATTGTCCATAAGATATCAAAAGTCTGTAGAGATTTGTGCAAGTTCGCAGCACATGCATATTGCTTCTTGTTCTCATTGACACTTTTAGTCTTCTCCCTTCCTGGTTCAGTATATGCCAGGCCACACTCCTCTCTCTTTATCAACAGATCCTGTTAAAACAACCATCTTATCTTGATAGTGCTACTGATAGTCTTTGTTATTTTTAAAGCAAAACAAATAAAATCCAACAACTGCTTGCTTAGTAATTTGTGTAACTGTAGATATAAATTTAAAATTATCCGATTAGAGTCAGCCTTAGGCTATGATGTCAGGAGGAAGACTGGGGCCAGAATTTCCCCCCCAGACTTCTTAAGTGGTACATGTCCCCAGCCCTGCCAAAAAAAAAAAGTTCTATAAAATTCAGGATGACGCTTATCCCTTACTTTTGCTCAAAGTATCCTGGATGAGGTTTTTTTTAAAAAAAAAACTTTCAAAATTGCATTGCACTGCCCATAATGGTACAAGATTCTTTTTTGCAACTTAGCCTTTGGTGTGAATTCTTTGATTCAAAATGCATCCTACTGTCTTTTCCTCTTCAGGAGAAATGTAATAATAACAGATATATTGCACAAAAGACAGCTTGCTGATTGTAGCCGGTACAATAAGCAGTGCCTGAATAGCACCACGGGCTTAGTCAGTCTGTTGTTCCTTGAGAGCAAAAAATTAATCTTAGTGCATACCCAGAGTCTTCCGTCAATACTTGGAACACCCATGAAGTATAGGCAGTCTTCAGCAAAGAATAAGTGTGAAAAGAATAGGTTATTTGGACATCACTGAAAACTCCTGGACATGTTCTTCCAATATACAGGTCATCCTCGACTTACAACCATTCCTTTAGTGAACTGTTTAATGTTATAATGGCATTGAAAAAAGTGATTTATGACTAGTCCCCACACTTAGGGCCATCACAGCATCCCCACGATCACGTGATCAAAATTTGAGCTTATGATCGGTCCTCACCCTTAGGACCATCACAGCATCCCCACAGTCACGTGATCAAAATTCGGGCTTATGACCGGTCCTCACCTTTAGGACCATCGCAGCATCCCCACAGTCACGTGATCTTAATTTGGGCACTTGGCAACCAGCATGTATTTATGATAGTCACTGGGCCCCAATTTCATGTAATCACCATTTACGACCTTCCCCGCCAGCTTCCAACAAGCAAAGTCAATGGGGGAAGGACCCAGATTCACTGCAGTGATTCTCTTAGCAACATAGCAAAAAAGGTTGTAACATCAGAAGCAACTCAGTTAACACCCACCTTGCTTAACCACAGAAATTTGGTCCCAATTGTGATGGTAAGTTGAAGACTACCTATATTCATCTGTCTGTGTGGCAAATATATTTCATATCTGAAGTTGGCCTAGTACTACTAGAAAGTGGGTAGAAGGATTAAAACATCCCTAGTAAAAAACTAAAATTAAAATAATACTATCTTGACATAGTTGCAAGCCCTCCAGATGTTCTGGAAATGCCTTTAACTGCCATGCTAGCTGGGAATTTGTCTTGTCCCAATAAACTTAGGCCTCTACTTGTTTAGGTAATCAAAAACTACCGGGAAGATTTCCAGAGTTACAGAACCTGCATTCTATCTACTTTATAGTGTAGTACTAAATGCAAGTAACTGATATGCTTTTTTGTTCTTTCAGGAAACAGCCTGGTAACCTTGTTGTGCCACCTCTTTAATATACATGGGCTTATTCATCATTTCCAGTTAGATATGGTTACATTATACAGATTTTTAGGTAAGCACATCCCTCCATTACCTGTGAATGTTGATGCTATCTCTTTAAATACCTTAGGTTCAGAATCTCTGAAGTTAAGTGTGGACAACCTAGGAAGGCAGAGATTTCTGCATCCCATCTTCTCAATTTCTTTTGACAGCCCCTGGAGCTATACTTGTTTAGTACAAATAGTAGTGATTTCAGTGGATGAAACACACATTATGATGCCAGAATGTGGACCTTAACTTTTCATATTTGCTTGGGGTTTGCATCATGATCTCACCGTACATATTTCATTGTCTCCCTTTACCCTGCTATCTGACTTTCTCCACTTGACCTGGTTTGTCAAATAGCCATTTCAAACTAAACAAAACTATCTCAACCCAAACTGAACATAGGGCTCAACCTTCCATCTCCCAAGCTACAAGGTAATCTTTTCTTTTTATGTCATTCTGTCATAATGTTGATTTCTCCTCATCCCCAATCCACAGCTACAGTTATCTTTAGTTACTTTGGTTTCAAAGAGTGATTTCCTTCTTCTCCCGACATTTTTTTAAATGGATACGAATTAGCACACTTCAGTGTTGGTTGATAATGTGGTCAAGAATAAGAGCTGCCCTGCTTCTACTATCTACTTGACTTTTATATTATATTTATATACCACTGAATCTGCCAACAATTCATGGCAGTTTAGATTGATAATTAAAACATTCATTATAAAATGACAGTTAAAACATCCCTAGTAAAAAAACTAAAATTAAAATAATGCTATCTTGACATAGTTGCAATAATTGGATGGAACAATATCAATCCATCCAATAAAAAAAGCATAATAACAAAAATAAATGTTGTATAGACTCTGGCAGGCACAAATGGGGAAGTTCTCTGGAAAGAGAATTGATTTGATGGGTCTATCTCTGTTGGGTACATTACAGATTTTTCAATTCTTTGGCTGATCAGGAGATTCACGTGATCTCTCTCTCTCTCTCTCTCTCTCTCTCTCTCTCTCTCTCTCTCTCTCTCTCTCTCTCATCTATCTCTCTCTCTCTCATCTATCTATCTATCTATCTATCTATCTATCTATCTATCTATCTATCTATCTATCTATCTATCTATCTATCTATCTATCTATCTATCTATCTATCTATCTATCTATCTATCTATCTATCTATCTATCTATCTATCTATCTATCTCCCCATTTGTCCATCCATCCAGTTTGTGTGCTGCTGCAGTTCCATAGACTCTGACTGCTTTTTGCTTTTTTTATTGTTTTGGTGAGAAGCAATACAATTTTACCTTCTTCATTTTGACTTCATGGCTATCCATAGGCTGTATCTGTACCATTTGCCCTAATCCTATTTGTCTCACCTTTACTTTTATTTTTCTTATGTGGGAAAAGGTTTATAAAATACATTCTTCTTAAACGCCAAGTTAGTGTGACAGTTTATTTATCACTTCTCTGCGAAGTGAAATTGAACAACTACTTGGCACAATCAAAGCTTAGTAGCAAAGTGGTAGAATTCTCACTTCTGTTGCTAACAGGAGTCAAAAGGGCAAAAAAACTTTGTTGCCAGTCTTTCAGCTGAAATGTGATTATTACAGAACTAGGAAGCCCAAATAGTTTAAGAAGTCTGAAAGTGCTAGACTGAAAAAGTAAAAACCCAAACCAAGTGTGTGGTCTTTTCTTTGCCTCACTACAGGAATGATTTTGCCATGTGTCCATTTAAAACAATCTCCCTGTAGTCATTTAGATTAATTTATAGAGCTATAAAGGAACCATTTCAACATCAAATTGAATAAGGGATGTACATTTGTTTGATTATTTTGTTATCAAGGTTTGTCTACTAATTAGTTTGTTATCAGGGTATTCCCAGATAACCCGGATAATGTGTGTTCTGTTAAGGGTAGCCACTACCTCCCTAAGTCATTGCTACCACTGTCAAACTGCTTTTACCCTTTTTCCTAATGTTTACCTATAATCTGCCTTCCTATAATTGAGCATGATTATTCTTGTCCTAGAGTCCACGAAGATTGAGAATAAGTCTTAGCTATCTTCTTTCTGATGCTGCTTTTTAAAAAAAATCTCTTCTTTCAGGACTTCCATTCCAATTTCTGATTCATTTTGATAATGATAATGATAAAGTTGGAAGGGACCTTGGAAGTCATCTAGTCCAACCCCCTGCTCAGGCAGGAAACCCTATACCATTTCAGACAAATGGCTGTCCAGTCTCTTCTTAAAAACTTCCAGTGTTGGAGCATTCACAACTGCTGGAAGCAAGTCGTTCCAATGATTGATTATTCTAACTGTCAGGAAATTTCTTCTTAGTTCTAGGTTGCTTCTCTCCTTGATTAGTTTCCACCCGTTGCTTCTTGTCCTGCCCTCAGGTGCTTTGGAGAATAGCTTGACTCCCTCTTCTTTGTGGCAACCCCTGAGATATTGGAGCATTGCTATCATGTCACCCCTAGTGACATTTTCTCTGAAGTCTTGTTCAAGTCTGGTGCCCAGAAGGTCTGACCAATGCAGGTGTCTTCTCATAATATACCAACAGTGGTATATTTCAGAGCTGAACCCTAAATATGGAAAGAAGCTCTTGAAAGATAGAATTAGAGTGGGGTGTAGGGGGAACCTCACAGGGCACACTGCTATTTCCTGGTGGCACTGGCTTCACTTAGCCCAGAACAATTGTGTAGGAGGTGAATATATGCTCAACATATAGGGGCGTGCTTTTTGTACAAAAAATACACCATCTCATACTCAGATTCAACATGAATCCTGTTGAAATTAATCATGAATCATGATGAAACCAGTCAAGGAGAGAACCAACCTAAAACTTAGGAGAAATTAGACATTCAGAACAATTAATCAGTGGAACGACTTGCCCCCAGAAGTAGTGGGTGCTCCAATACGGGAGGTGTATGGAGAATCTAAGTCAACCAGGTCATAGTTGTCCCAAAGATGCTTTTTCACGAGGCAACTGGACTTTCTTGTTTTTCTTTGAAGACGTTTCACTTCTCATCCAAGAAGCTTCTTCAGCTTCTTGGATGAGAAGCAAAAGGTCTTCAAAGAAAAACAAGAAAGTGCAGTTGCCTTGTGAAAAAGCATCTTTGGTTCAATACCGGAGGCTTTTAAGAAGAGATTGTACAACCATTTATCTGAAATGGCATAGTGTCTCCTGCTTGAGCAGAGAACTGGGCTAGAAGATCTCCAAGGTCCCTTCCAACTCTGTTTTTTTCTGTTTTTCATGTGAATACAGGTATTAAGGGAATATTATGCAAAAGTCTGAGTAATATCAGGACCTTAGGAAAGAAAGTTTACGCTTTTCCAAAAGTGTGATTTTATAGTTCAGGGTACATATCTTTTTACAATAAGGGAGGCTTTACTTAATATGCAAAGAACAATTTAGAAAAGAGATTGTTCAGACTATGCTCAGTTTCTGTTTATGACACTACGACTACAACCATGACTATAATAATGATAGTATAAAAATACAGGTATACTAATTAAATTCACACAGTTGTCATCTAGTTTGCCCCCTTGTATACTAACTGAAATAGGCAGTATTCCTTTTTCAGAAGAGTAAATCATGTGATTGCTATCTGGGTTTGGGAATAAGAGGTACTGCTCAGCTTTAGATCAGGGACCACCTTGATCCATAGAGAAAATCAGCCTTGGGTAATAATACCATTGTAGATTTTTCTCCTTTCTTTTTCCTCGTAAGCTATTTATTCTTCTTCTGACTTTTATTGCTTTCATTAAAAGCAATAAAAAGTGATTTAGAAACAAATCTTTTCCACGGTATAGATTTTCTGTTTAACCAAAGGAATGATAAACTATTGAAATTTTAGAAAGAGCTCCAGTTTAAATTTTAGCTATCAGCCCAAAGTGTCAAAAGCATTTGAATCACAAAGATACTCAAAAGTTGAGGAAGAAGTTCACTTCTCTTCTGTTGCTTCTAGGTATGGTGCAGGAAGATTATCACAGCCAAAACCCGTATCACAATGCTGTCCATGCTGCTGATGTCACGCAAGCTATGCACTGCTACTTAAAAGAGCCCAAGGTAACCACACAGGTTTAGCTGAGAATTTCCATAGACCACAAAGCAATGAACTCTTTTTACTGAGAAAACAAAAGTGTAGCACAACTGTACTTATGTCAGTAAAAACCGCCAATGAAATCTCCAATGCTCATTCCACCTGAGGTATGGAGCATAAAGAACCAAAAAGGAGGCAGCCATTCAACCAACCTTAAAAATAGAACTTATCCAGCAGGGTGGCATTATGGGAGGATCAGGATCCAAGAGACAGCTCAGCCTATCAATGTTTTGAAAAATTGTCCAACATCTTATGAGATGGTAAAAAAAAAAAAAAAAAAAGTCTTAGAACTTTTGTGAGAATGCCCCAAAATCTTGAGATCTCATGAAAAATCTGGTAAGTTCTCACCCAAGTTGTAGAGATGTTAATGGTCTGGGTGCAGATTGTGTGGGATTTAGGCAATTCTAAACATTTTTTGGCTCAAGGTAAATTGAGAGAAAGGGTGTTACAGTCCAGAAAAACTTGCCAGTCCATGGTCTGAGGTTCTTTTGACAGTGTTTTGAAAACATGAAACTAAACTGCATTTCCTGATTTCAGATAAATGAAGTCTGATTTGTTTACAGTTGGAAGTAGATGCTTCCAGATTCTTTTTCGCAGAAATGCCAAGAGAAACAAAAGGGAAATGGAAAGCGTACAAGCCTAAAATTCATGCCAGTTCATGTCCATAATGCAGAGTTTAATATTATAGTCAAACTGGACCATTAAAGTAGATGAATAATGCCAATTCGCATTTCTGGAAGCCACTTGTGTTGAGATTTTTTCCCCCACTTACCTGAAGTTCAACATGCTGGGACAGAAACTTTAAAAAACAATTAACAGAGAAGGCCTGCAAGGGGGAAAAAAGTCAACCTTGCCTCTATTGATTCTTATTTTTAAATATAGATAAGATAACCTTTATTGTAATGTTTTTACTATGAGTCCACTGGCCCACATTAAAAATGAAATTCTGTTGCCTGCTCTCAAAAGAAAGTATATACCTACCCGTAAACATACATAGCACCAGGGCTTTTTTTGTCATAGAACACCCAGAGCGGAGTTCCGGCACCTTTTTTGGATGGAACCTTGTAGGGTAGGCAAGGCGGGTTGTATGACATGTGTGAGTTCCGGCACCTTTTCTTTTTACAAAAAAAACACTGCATAGCACACATATACATATGATATCTACATACATACACACAGACACACATGCCTACATCCATACATATGTGTGTGTGTGTCTGTGTGTATATATATATATATATACACACACACATATAAATATTTGCCATAGGGGCAAATATCTGTAGCTCGGGTGTAGAATGAGGGTGAAGGTTTGTTCTCTGAGCTTGTCGGTTGGGAGGCTTGTGACGGGTCTTGTGATAGAGAGGTTACATCAGGTCAGAGTCATTGGAAGTTGAACAGCTGGCGGGGGAGGGGGGGTTGCGTGGGTTGGTTGAGGGTCAATGCTGTCTCTGGTTGGCTGTGCATTTGATTTGGATTCTGAGGGGATTGTAGGCTGGTTGTAGGTCAATATGTCTGTTGATGGAATTGCTTGTGGACTGCCAGCCTTCGATGAACTCACGAGCATGGCGGATGACAGCGTGGCCAATGATTTTAGTGTTGCTCACATCGCACTGGTGTTGTTTGGTGTTGGTGTGGGTAGAGATTAAGGATTTGGGATCATGGCATTTGATTGCCAGCCGGTGTTCGTGGACCATCCAGTTTTGGTCACCACGATGTAAAAAAGATGTTGAGACTCTAGAAAGAGTACAGAGAAGAGCAACAAAGATGATTAGAGGTCTGGAGGCTAAAGCATATAAGGAACGGCTGCTGGAATTGGGTATGTCTAGTTTAATGAAGAGAAGGACGAGGGGGGACATGATAGCAGTCTTCCAATATCTCAGGGGCTCCCACATAGAAGAGGGAGTCAAGCTATTCTTCAAAGCACCTGAAGGCAGGACAAGAAGCAACGGATGGAAACTAATCAAGGAGAGAAGCAACCTAGAACTAAGGAGAAACTTCCTGACAGTTAGAACAATTAACCAGTGGAACAACCTGCCTCTAGAAGCGGTGAATGCTCCAACACTGGAAATTTTTAAGAAGAGACTGGACAGCCATTTGTCTGAAATGGTATAGGGTTTCCTGCCTGAGCAGGGGGTTGGACTAGATGACCTCCAAGATCCCTTCCAACTTTATTATTAATTATTATTGTTGTTATTGTTGTTGTTATTATTATTATTATTTATTATTATTATTAATTGACGTGATGTTTGTCCCACGTAGAATTGGGTGCAATCATTACAGTTGATTTTGCAGATTACATTGTTTCTTTCATCATTCTGTCAAAGACAAGGTACCCTAACCCTAATCCAGTATATTTTTTAAAATTACTAATATTCTTCACCTGAGATATCAGTGGCTACATAAAATATCTGAAACATTCAGATATTTTTATATTATACAGCTGCTTGCAACTTAGACCCAATCTTTAGTCTTTTTCACTGATAGATGAAAGATAATACAGGTCAATAAGGTAAAGTGATTCTAGAGGAAAAGACCCAGTAGAAACAAGAGAGAATACAAACCGGAAAATATTTTTTGTATTTATTCCCAACAAAAATGAAAAAAGCTCCAATGGTTCTGGAAAAATGTTATTTTTTTGACAAATTATTCAATTCCCCTCGACCCCCTTATCTGTCCTAAGTATATAGCTGCTTTTTTATGCACATAATACAAATTCAACCCTTTTTTCAATAAAAATTATAAATTAAAATGCTACTTTCTAGCTCCAAAAAAACAAATTGAACTTTATAGAATATTTGCCAGAGTTAAAATAGCATTGCTTGTTTCCGAAGGTTACACACCGTGTCTGGTCTAAGACTCTGATTTATTTACTTGAATTTATTATTCTCCCAACTCCAGTAGACTTTGGGGGACACACAAAGCTAGAAAAAAAAACATTAAAAAACATCAAATCAAACTGATAGCCCAGACTAAAATAAACTTATGAGCAATGAAATCAAACAAAACAAAACAAGGGCCACCCTAGGCCAGTGATGGCGAACCTTTTAAGAGACCGAGTGCCCAAACTGCAACCCACAACCTACCTACGTATCGTCGGGTGCCGGGTGGGCGTGGCCCATTGGGTGGGTGTGGCCCATTGGGTGGATGTGGCCAATTGGGAGGGCGGGGCCCATTCGGTGGGCGTGGCTGCAGTGGTAACAGCAGACTGGGTGGGACTAAAAAGTTCAATCAATCAATTCCAACTTTGCAAGATCTTTTTTTTTCCTGCGAGAAGTTGAAATTGACTGATTGATTGAACCTTTTTTTTTTTGCACACGGCGGCGGAGGCCTAAAGCGAAAAGGTTTTATAAAACCCAGCTGAAGGCCTAGGACTGGGGTGACAGCACGCATGCCCACAGAGAGGGCTCTGAGTGCCGCCTCTGGCACCCGTGCCATAGGTTCGCCACCACTGCCGTAGGCAAATAATGAACTTCAACCTTAAGCCAGGTTTTCAGAGCTTTCTGGAACCTTATTTTTAACCTTAAGCTTATTCTTAACCTTTTTTTTTTATTATTGTTTTATTGCTTTACTACTGCTATGTTTACATTTTAATAATTTTTTCAATTTTACTTTTGTAAGCCACCCAAGGCGAGGTGGGTGGCAAACAATTTAACTAAAAATCAAACAAACCTGAGGACAAACCTTGCTGACTTTATCTCCGAATGGAAGGCCTCTGTTCCAGAGGATAGAGGGCTTCCCCAGAAAAGGGGAGATTTTGTTTTCAGTGGTTTTCTTTAGAAACCAAAAGTGGTTTTTTCTCCCCTTAGATTGGCTATAACTCGGTATCCTAGAGATGTCCCCAGGAGGAAGAGAAGGGGGAGGGGAGGAGTGGATAGGAAAAAACTCAGGAAGGTAAACGTGACTATGTGATTGAAGCGTCATGTATAATGCACCAAAAAGAGGACAGGACTTTGATTGTATAGTTGTGGCTGCATCCAGTTCTTTCTGATTGGCTCTGCAGAGTTCTTTAATTGTTCACTCATTTTGTGCACCATTATGTTTGTATCAGTTGCGGCATCAAAGTTCCTGCTAAAATTATACTGGCATTATTCATCTCTCCACCAGGCTTTCCCCCCCCCCCAAAAAAAAGATATTGACTTTCATATCCCTATTTAATAATTGCTTTGAAAAATGGCAACTCGCTTATTTTGTTCAAATAATTTGATATTGCTAAAATTGAATAATAAGGAGTGATGGTATAAAGTGGAAAACATTATAGTTTTCTGGGTCTGCTGAAAAATGAGTTTGCAAAGGGCCATAATGGTTGCTTGGTTTTTGGATTAACGTGATATGTGAATTCAGCTATTGTGCTTTATAAATTATGGCCAACTAGAATAGAAACAAGCCATAGCTTAGTGTGATGAGGGAACCTGTAATTTAAGAACCAACATTAATGAGTTAATATTGTATGTGAACTAGGTTCAATATGTTATTCAACAATACTTGAATAAAGTTTAACACAGTGGGTGAGATTACGATGTATTGCAAGTGTAATATGTAAAAATACATATTGTAAAAATACATATTGTAAAAATACAGTCACCTTTAACTCTGAACCCCTTTTTACATGCTCCAGCTTGCTAACTTTCTCACCCCTCTGGATGTTATGCTTGGATTACTGGCTGCTGCAGCCCATGATGTAGATCATCCAGGAGTCAACCAGCCATTTTTGATAAAAACAGAACACCATCTTGCCAGTTTATATCAGGTGAGAATAACTCTTGGCATGTAGTAAATGCTTTTTTGTTGTTGTTTTTTAAAATCACCTTTGTTATGACCATACAATATTAAAGGTTGCAGTTACTTCTTTTTACCATGGCCACCTCAACCTTTCAATTATTCCAGAGCTATTTTCAAGATATAAACCAAGAAATGTGGGAAGCGGTCATCCATGCCTGCAGAAACCATTCACATAACTCATTTACTCTCCATATATATGGACGAACAGAACATTCTAAAATTCTACTTTTATTCCTATTCTTATGAGATGAAACAGCAGCTTTATAATTCTACAGTGATGTGGGGAAAAAAGTGCAGAATATGACAAGGGGGAAGATTGTGCCTCGTAGAAAAAAGTCAATAGCTGTAAAGATAGGCTTGAAGAATTCCAGCGCCATACATAGGTACTCCCTTTGCTATGTACTGTGAACTAAGGAAAAAATGGCAAAAAATTGCTTAATATCATAGTTAATTTTGAGTTTCAAGCTCAGACTTCCCGTTCAAAATTTTCAGAAATTAAATTTAGAGGCAGACACGGAGCACCAATTTCAAATATATATTGGAACAAACATACATTTAATAGCCTAAAATCGGGAAGAAAAATAATGCCAAAGATTACATAAATTCTCTTCCCAAGACAAATGTTGCAGTTGGATATATATTTGAGACTTAAGGTGAGTCTTTAATAAACGGTGTCAGAGGTTGCATTAAGTACGTAGTATTAGCTTTATAAGTTTCTAACCTTGGCTAAAGAATTACACTAGCACAGGTCATTATGTATGATTTAATAGTTTTTTAACAGTTCCCCCACCCAAATGGCCTCTGGATTCTAAACAGAAATTATGAGAGAAGTAATCCAACACGTGTTATCTGGCTGGCATAGAACCTTGCCAGACCTAAATCTCTGTTGTCCATCATTTAGTAATACATTTACTTATTGAATTCCTAGACAATATTTTCTCCAAGCAATTCTCCTTCCTGCCCCATAAATACATGTTTGTCTTCACAACAATTCATGAAGTAGGCTCGGACTATGAGATAATGTCTGGTAAGCTTACTGAGGGATCTCCATGGTTGGGATTGGAACTTGGATGTCCCCAGGCCCTCCAGCTATCCCGGCATATGACACTGATGGAATTTACTTGCCTTTCAGTTGTAAAATACATCCAAGAAACTCAGTCAATAGGTGTGAATAACAGAATCCCAGTTTTATAATTAGCTCATTACAGAAACGGGAGAAGAAGAGCTGCATACCCTTTTTTTAAAAGCTTGAGGCCCCTCCGTCCCCTTTGTTTTTCCTTTCCTTCTCTGAGATGTCAGCTATACAACAATTCAGACTGTCCTTGTACCCAAAGATAAAGAAACAGACAGGGCCACAAGTACCAAGGCTAGTACAGAGTGAGGCTGAGATTATCTTGTGACAAGCTCATCTTTCTCTATCAGTTTCAACAAGGCACAGCCAAATGCTAGGCCTACAATTGGGATGATCTAAGGCCTGGCTGCAAAGTCTTTGAAATGTCAGGGCTTATAGGAAGAAGTAAAGAAAAAGGACAGAGAAACATTATTGCCCTGTGAATAAAGGCAAGACTACTGTCGGACAACCTCACTGCCTTACTCAACACCAAATGAAGTTCATACTTTGTCCTTTTTAAAATACACCTATTCTTTTTATTCTAACTGGAGAAGAGCCTAATGCTGGGAAAGATTGAGGGCAATTGAAGAAGGGGACAACAGAGAATGAGGTGGCTGGATGGAGTCACTGAAGCAGTGGGCATGAGCTTAAATGGACTCCAGAAGATGGTAGAGGACAGGAAGGCCTGGAGGAACGTTGTCCATGGAGTCACGATGGGTCGGACACGACTTCGCAACTAACAACAACAACAAATTCTTTTTATTAAAGTCCCATCCATTTCAGTGTGGTGTCCTTTTTAAAAAAAAAAATTCTCCCTTTTCCAGAATGTTTCTGTATTAGAAAACCATCACTGGAGATCTACAATAGGCATGCTTCGAGAATCAAGGCTCCTTGCACATCTGCCGAAAGAAGAGAGGTGAGCATTGTAATCTGGGAAATGGGCTGATCTCATGTGGATTCCCAGAACTTTTTTGAATATAATGTTTTTACAATGTGCTATATAGGATGAACAGGTGGGCAAATGAGTGGTGAGTTTGTTTGGATTTTGCCTGGCCTGATTTGGGAGTCCATCTATCTAGAGCCTTGGTGGTGCAGTGGTTAGAATGCAGTATTGCAGACTGACTCACTGCTCACTCCCAGGAGTTCGATCCTTACTGGTTCAAGGTTGATTCAGCCTTCCATCCTTTCAAGATCAGTAAAATGAGGACCCAGATTGTTGGGGCAATATGCTGACTTTGTAAATTGCTTAGAGAGGGCTGTAAAGTACTACGAAGCAGTATATAAGTGTAAGTGCTATTTATCTACCTACCTATTCATTTGTCCTAGAGAGCTATAAAAACACTAGATTCAAAATTTTCCAAAAGATCCACATTTGTATATATAGTACAGTTTGTAATCCCTGTGTGATCTGTGTGAATGTGGTATATATGTTGATGCATGCATGCCCATCTGTGTATGTGTACATGAATGCTTCCCAATCACATTTATCTGGGGGGGGGATAAAACTTGAAAATTGCTCAATTTGACTAGCATTACTCAGTTGTTCTAAGGCAGTCCCTATACCAATCTTAAACATTTTCCTTCTCCACATTCAAAATCTGTGCAGCAATAATTGTGAATTCTCATGGACTGTCAATACATAGTTAAGGCACATGTGCGGAATACTGTTTGGCATCACTCCTGCTTCTTTCAAACTGGAAAATACTGTAGGAGGACTCTGGTGAGATTTACACCAGTGCTGTGAGAAATGTGTGATTGTGAAAAAAAAGATGTAGCTGTTTTAATGAACTGCAGGGAAGGTGCTACATTCACTTTCTGAAGCATCCTTTTCAATTCCAGAGCATTGCACAACCCTAGTCATAAACCCCAGATGAAATGAAGCTCCTTAGGGATGTCCACAAGAAGTGTTAATGGCATCAAAATGGTGGGCACAGTTAGCAGTTGAAGCCCCACCTCTTTTAAATGTGTCTCATGCATCATACATATGCAAGAATAGGCAGGGCTCTGATCACTCCAATTATGCCCCCCATTTTGATGGTGTTGTTCCTCCCATTGACCACCCTGGTGGCCACTTAATAAGGGAAGGTATTATAGTAACAACACAAGATGGGAAAATGACCTCTGTTAATAATAGCTTCTTTTATTTTGCATTGTACTGTAGTCATGACATTGAACAACAGCTTGGTTCCCTGATCTTGGCAACAGATATCAACAGGCAGAACGAATTTTTGACCCAGTTGAAAGCTCATCTAAAAAACCAGGACTTGAAATTAGAGGATGCTTCAGACAGGCATTTTATACTCCAGGTGAATGTTGAACATTTTCTAATCTTTCTGTTTAAAAGTAGATATTTTCTCTGGTGGCCCAAAGCGGAGGAGACCAAGTTTCTGTGCTGGGATTATTCTGTAACATTCATTGAATTGTCCGTTTTCATCCAATTTACACATGATGCTATTAGGTGAAAATAGAACAAACATATACGAAAGGTCTCTTGGTCAAGCCAAGCATTTGTTTTATACAGTGACAAGAAAATGACCCTAGGGTGTTCAAATGTAGAAAATGGAGATAAATCCTTCTTCCAACATTGCTCCCCTCCAACTAGTAATTGGGTTCAAGCTGTTCTCAACCCTGGAGCAACATTAACGTTTTAAGATTTATAGCTCTTAAGAGAACCATTCGACATAAATTTATCTAAATGTTACCCAGATCTCATCTAAATGTTACGCAAATCTCTAGTTGCCATCCAAATTTACTGCAGTTGTGATTATGAATTCTGCAGGTTAATGATGTATAAGGAAATGCATTCTTATACTCTAAAGCCTTAAAAATTCTCCATGCCTACTTTCTTCATGGTTTTGATACACTTGATATATCTAATCTCAGTTGCCTTTCACATCATATGATTGCGGCAGATTGAATAAGGAAAGTGTTATGTTTCGGGATCGGTGAGGCATTGACGAGGCAGCAGGTGCAAACAACAACCCATTTATTCAGTTACAACAGAAGTGACCTAACTGCCGCTTAACCTCTATTTATACAGTCACCGCTAGGCGGTGGCCAATAGAATTAAAGCAGAACTTCCCGCTTAAACACAAGTTAGCAAGAATGTAGACAGACAGTCTGGGGTTTTAAACAATGCAGCCGTTTGACCGTTTCTCAACAGTTTCCAAGTAATTCACGTCAATACATAACAGAAAGCGAATAAAGAAGTCTTGTCAACGTGTGCTATATATACGTCCCATCATGGTTAACTGGACAGGAGAGACCCCTGAGGCTCTGAATTAAGACAGGGCTTGGCCTCCCCCAGCTACTTGAATATTTCCGATAACCAGTACTTTATTCTCACAGTGCAGTCCTTGTTTAATGGCCATGATTGGGACAAGCAACTCCATTGCTAAGTGACATGGTCATTAAGCAAGTCAACACAGGAACACAATGGGCTTATGAACTCAATCCCGCTAAGTTCATTAAGCAAATCATCCACAGTCATTAAGCGAGACATCACATGGTCACAATATGCAATTTTACTACTGACTTTTCCATTGGCTCTGCTTATCAGAAACTAGCTGTGAAACATGCAAAGAGTTGTCACATGATTACAGGACACTGAAACAGTCATAAATGTCAATCTGCTGATTCTCAATCATGTTGACTACGGCAGAGGTCCCCAACCTTTTGGGCACCAGGGACCAGTTCCGTGGAGAGAGGTTTTTCCGCGGACCGGAGGATGCATCCCGCGGATGGGCCTTTGCTTGCTTGTGCAGCCCAGGTATTGGTCCAAGGACCCCTGGGCTACAGGGATGCTGCAAAGGTCTTAAGTGTGAGGACCAGTAATAAGGTTACTTTTTCAGGTCTGTTGTAACTTCAAAAGGTTGCTAAATAAGGCAGTTGGTAAGCAAGAACTTCTTGTAACATGAAAATGAAATTAAAGCACTCTTAAAAGACTCTTACCACTCTATCTCTAAAACATAAGGACTAGTGTGGGAAAGAAAGGAATGAAAAGTTGTTCTGATTTGCATTTTGTCTACATGTGAATCTTTGTCCACTTTTGGGAGAAGTTACATGCATATATTTTATTACCAATAGCATCCTGGATATGTGCTCAGCACCCTGAGTATTTCACGTTTATAGGCAGAAAAATCTATCCAGTAAACAAAAATCCAAGTACTCTCAGTGATGAGTTTAGAATGGCTGAGTTACTCCTTTTCATGGCAACCAATGGAGTGATTTCTGTTTGTTTATTGATAGGAATTTTGTATACAGGGTGCACTAAAAGTTGGGACCCACTATGAAGCGGTATATAAGTCTAAGTGCTATTGCTGCTTAGTATACAAATTACATTAAATGTTCAAACTGGGTGTCATTTTATTCCAAATACTTTCTTATTCATTTGATACATGACCTTTGAAAGTTCCTTGGTGCAGTAACATTTTCCAGTAACAAATTTACACTAGGAGGAGCTGGGAAACCCAAGTATTCTATTGACTATCTCTGCCCTTCCATAAATTATTAGGAGCTGTATGGAGAAAATCTACTTGGCTATATGGATGTTTTTAATGCAACAATTAATTTATTTAGTTTTGTTTTGGCATTGCCTTGTTCATTGTATCCTTAACATTCTTATTACTTAAGGGGCAGTATATCAGTTATCATTGGTGTTGATAATAAATTCATAGTTCATTCATATTTATTCTGTTATTTACTTAGCCCATTATCTAAGCTAATCCTCTCTGCATGAAAGCATATTTTAGAGAAAGGGGAGGAACTGAGCCCACAATTTGAGCTGGCAAAGTGAAACAAAGCAGAAGAAAACGTCTGAGAAATATGGCATCGCTGCAAGCATATTATTTCTTCAGCATATCCCTGTTCCTCTGGAGGGGCCAATGCAATTTACAAGGGATTACTCAAAACTGTGCTGAGATAAAACCATCACAGTAAAAATGAACAGACCTTAATATAATATATTAAATATATTAAAACATATTAGAACTTAGTTCGTTTGAAAACAGAACAGTAACGTGACAGGCAGTCTAAAAGTTATTCTGAATCTTTAGTCCAGAAATCATTATTATCCTGGAAGTGGCAGGTGTGTCTTTAGTTGGCTAAAAAAAAGACAAGGTGACTGGCAAACAGCTCTTCTTCAAGAAGGGTTCCTTCCTTCAAGAATCCCTTCCTGACTTCAAGTTAGACAATTGTATTATTGGATTGCTACCATTGAGAAGGCCAACCTCTGGCCACTGTATTGTGATCTGAGGCAACCTGTGGGATCATGAGCAGAGCCTTCCCCAGCTGATCATGTGGCATAGATTGAGGTCAACATGTAAAAATTATGTACGCAGTTCTTTTAGAGCCACCATTGTACAGTTTTGATTGCCTGCCCTTCTGAACATCTGAGCTATCTAAAAGTAGCTTTTAGATAATTTTTTTAGCTTTTTTAGATAATTTTCAATAATACCCTAAATATAATACGTTGCAATAATACCGTTACTACAGTAGGCCTCATTGAAGTTAGGCTATCTCAATTTTGGTATAATTATGGGATTTGGGATTGTAAATTCTCAAAAATCTGTTGTGTTAAAATTTGCAGCTCGGTTGCTTCCAGTAGGGAAGCATCTTGTTTGTGAAATGTTTGCTCAGCATCTCTAACAGTAGGCAGAATCCTCTCAGATAGCTATTTGGGGATGTTATGGAAAGACATCCATTAGTAGTTTAATTTATTTTTGTGGTGCCTTTATTTCAGGGAGAGAAACGCAGTATTTTTTCCCTTGCATTCCATTATACCTTGGTTGATCTTAAGCACCAGGCAACCAGACCGGTAGGCAAGGGATTTGATGTTTTGCCTCAAGCAAAATGTTTTGGCCCAGCAATGTGGCTATTTTACAAAAGCTGGCAATCCTATCTATTTTTCCTTTAACAGGAACCATTTCCTCTCATTTTGGTAGCAGTAGATGCCAACTCATTCCCAATATTTTGAAAATGTTAATTCAATTAGGGTAGCGGCTACATCTGGCTTGGTTGGCAGTAATACAGCCAAATCTGTTTGGACTTGAAAGGTCTTCAGGATCAGATTCCATCAACCATTCTTAGGATTATCTCCAAAATTTAGTTTGTATAGAGTGCTAAACCAAAGAAGCACGACTAGAAGATGTCTTCTATTTCCAGATAGATGTCAACTTAAAAAACACATATTCATTTAATTGTTCTTTCAAATACAAAGTCAATTTGTAGTCTTCTTAATAGATTTACTAATGTTGAGAGAACAATAGTCATAAAGTACTCCCTGAAATCACCCATAATCCTCATAAAACATCCATATGAGGTTTTTTTTAAAAAAAATCCATAATGTGGCTATCATCTTGGTTTGGAGTTTTTTTTTGAGGAGAGGGGAGAGAATAGACCATTGTGCAATACGGTATGGCATTACTGGAGCCCGTGAAGGTTTTACTGCAGCCTTTGAGCAACCTAACCAAATTCCTATTGAGGTTTTCCATCCTATGCCATTCATTTGGTCAAGATAGTATTTCATATATTCATAGTGTAATCACATTTTCATGAGAGTATCCAGAATAGTTAACAAAGAAAAAAAATCACACAAACACAATATTAAAAACTAAAAACATAAATTAAGATCAATATGTTAATCAATACATAAATAATTATTACAACGCTGGCATAGAGATGCTTCTTTACTGCAAGTTTCCTAAATGCTGAGAGAGTAGGTGTTACAGATCACTGTTTGCTTCCCATTTGTTGAGGAACCCTGGTGCGCAGTGGTTAGAGTGCAGTATTGCAGGCTAACTGTGCCCACAGTCTGGAGTTCAACCCTGACAGGCTCAAGGTTGACTCAGCCGCCTTCTGAGGTTGGTAAAATGAGGACCCAGATTGTTTGGGGCAATATGCTGACATTTGTATACTACTTAGAGAGTGCTGTAAAGCACTATGGAGTGGTATATAAGTCTAAGTGCTGTTGCTATTGCTATCTCTCCTGCAAGGAAGCATTGTTCCCTCTCCTCACCCATGAGGCCAGTCCTGTCCTGTCAACCGTTGGCCAGAGAAGTTCACAGGATGTCTTTAAGTCAGCCCTCTTCTCTTAACCAAGTCTCTTTCACAAACTTTGCTGTTGAGAGAATTACTAGTAAATTAAATGAAATTCAGTGGAACAAGCAAAATTAACTGATTTGATCTTCTTTACTTCCTCTTTTACTGCTTCGGGTGTCGAGAAAAATACAGAGTTTTGATTCTTGCTCTTATGGCGGCCTCAACCATTGTTAATTGATGTTAATTGATTTGATAATAGTTGCATATAACTAAATAAAATATCCCAAAATGATTTATATTAGTGCTAAGGTATCTCTGCAGCAAAAATCCAGCATCCTGAACAATACCTTGTTCCAGGGTGTCATTCCATTTCCTCCCCTCGCAACTGGTAATTGGAATTATGCCCCTAAAGAATACTCAAATCTGATTAAGCTGGTTTTTTGGGATCCCTTCTTCTACCTGATCTTATTTCTTAATAATATACAGAACGTGGAGTTTCCTCAAGCTATGTTAAAAAAGTTAATTTGCTATTAGTATGTAGAATGTTATGCAACATCAGGGTATATTTGCATTTATCAAGTGTACAGGTTTACAGTGTTATAGTTATAACTGTAAATAGATGATACTTCAGTATCTATTGATTTTATGCTTTAATTTTTATTAGTCCTTTTCATTTTGATTGTTTGATATTATGGAATAATTCCCCCTCTGAGTGTCTTTTGTGGTACAACATAAACCTTGCAACGCCCAATAAATTTTGAAGACCTCCAAGTATTATATGTCTTACTGCATCATGGATGTCTTTTATTTTCAGATTGCACTTAAGTGCGCAGATATTTGCAATCCTTGCCGGCTCTGGGAGTTGAGCAAACAGTGGAGTGAGCGAGTTTGTGAGGAATTCTACAGGCAAGGTCAGCAATCTGATATATTTTAACCTTGGCTCTGTGTTTCTGAATCATAATTTTAATATGAAGTGGCAGTGACTAGTCATCTTATTTGAAGTTGCTAAAAAAAAAATCCAGGGAAAATGCAATTAAAGGCATTAAATAAATGCCTTTTTTAAAAAAAGAAAGTGATTAATACAACCATAGCCATTTTTAATTGCCTTGATTAACCTTGAACAGTAGTGTTCACTAGTCTTTTTAATAATAACATAAGATGATGAATAAGGACCAGGGTTCTCCAAACCTGGCAACTTTAAGACTGTGGACTTCAACGACCAGAATTCCCCACAATGGGTTAAGAGTCTGACTTGGCCTACATGTAGAACTCTCAACATTTTGCCTTCCCCTCACCATTCCACCCCAAATTTACAGAAAACCCACACACAAAGATCAATGTTTTGATTCACACCACCCACTGGAGCACAAAATGGGAGTTATCAGAAACCTGCACCACAGAGCCAAAGGCCTGCCCACCAGCAAAGAAGGAAAAGAAATAAAACACATCAAGGAAGCTCTCAGAACATGTTGCTATCCCAGGCGGGCTTTCATCAAATCTCAAAAAAGACCCAGCAGGAGCTAGTTTTTCTCTTAGCTAGGTCTTCTCTTAGACTTGCATGATTTGGTAACAGACATGTGCTCTACACACAAAAACATTTATGGTGTCAAACATTAATCATCCTTTCTGATAGGTGATCTGGAGCAGAAATTTGACTTGGAAATAAGTCCTCTTTGTAATCAGAAGAAAGACACAATACCTAGTATACAAATTGGTGAGTATACCATGTATCATTAGCCTGACCTTCTAGGAGGTACCATAATTTTTCTACTCCAGGAAAAACTACTTGGCAGTCAAATAAAATAAGTTTCATAATCCTTTGGGATACAAAGCTAAACTGCTTGTGAGTTTTGCTCCATTTTACAACCTTTCTGGCCACAGTTGTTATGTGAATCACTGCAGTTGTTAAGCTAGTAACACAGTTGTTAAGTGAATCTGGCTTCCCCATTGACTTTATTTGTCAGAAAGTCACAAAAAGTGTGACTCCGGAACACTGCAGTTGTCATAAATATGAGTCAATTGCCAAGCGGCTGAATTTTGATCATGTGACCATGGACCGTCATAAGCGTGAAAAAAGATCACAAGTCACTTATTTCAGTGCCATTGTAACTTTGAACAATCACTAAACGAATGGTTGTAATTCAAGGACTACTTACTTGTATTTAAGTTGAAAACTTAAGATCAAAATCAAAGACCAAACATTTTCTAATCTATCAATGCTAATAATACTGAATCAAATTAAATCATAGCTACTAATGGGTCAACAATTATGGGGACTTCAGATGCCAAGATGAATTGACTGCTGTGCCAGGTCATTTCTGACAATCGCTGTAATATATAGGAAAGAAAAGTTTAACAAAAGGAGCTAAATGTCCACAGGAATTTTGGCCAGTGGCAACTTAAACAGCAGCAACGATTTTGCAGGCAAAGGACCCCCTGATTCTCTTTCACCTTTTGTTTTTTTATCTATGTGGAACCCTTCTCAGCCAGCTATGGAAGTGTGTGGCAGGGTCTGGTCTTAGAATAGATACATCTCATTACACATAATAGTAATCATCCCGAAAATGCAATTAGAGGTTTTTAATGTAACTTTTATTAAAAGAAGATTTTACATAAGATTAAAAAACTCGGAATCATAAAAGGAAAAGGAGAAAAGGGCGTTATGAAAATATTTTTAAAAAGTGAAAAATAACAAAAGAGAAAGATACGTAAAATAAACGACTTCCAATTTTCTCTGCAGCAGTTATGTAGTAATTACCATCTCTATCCTCCCAAATTACATATTACATGTGGTCCTTTTCTTCCCATAAACAAGCCTTTTAAATAAATCACCAAATTACCAATTTATTTTTGTCCGTTTTCATAAAAAGCCTAGAAGAGTTTCCAGTCTTTTAGAAAAGTAGTTATTGTTCCCTCTTTCATCAAACAAGTCATTTTAGCCATTTCTTCAAGCTTTGCCATCTTCACGATCATTTCTCCATTATGCGTATTTCTATAGTCTTCCATCTTGACATTTAGTATTATTTTAATTAGGTGTAAAGTAGCCATAAGACTTCCTGAATTAGTAAATAAGCTCTTTTGACAAGAGTGATAGTGAATAATAATAATAAAATGCCATTTCCAGCCTAAACATCTGGCTGACTGTACATCAAACTATAATAATAATGTCTCTCAATGGCTCTGGGCAGCTTACAATAATCAAATTACAATGAAATAAAAAAATAAAAAATAAAGAATAGCAAGCACAAAGAAGCAGGGAGTCCCACTCTCATTCATCGAAGGCCCCTTAGGTGAAGAGCCAGACTTTTATGGGTCTTCTAAACAATAGCAGACTGGGGGCCATCCAGATCTTGGGGGAACTTTATTTCAGAGGGTAGACACATCTGAAAAGGAGCATTTTTGAGGTCCTGAAAGATGACATTGTTTAATCGAAGGAACTCAGAGTGCTCCAACCCTGCAGGATCAAATTGGCCAGGCAGATGTTCAATAGAGCTGGAAGGGACCTTGGTGGTCTTCTAGTCCAGCCCCCTGCTCAAGCAGGAGACCCTATACCATTTTGGACAAGAGGTTGTCCAGTCTCTTCTTAAAAGCCTCCAGTGATGAAGCACCCACAACTTCTGAAGGCAAGTTGTTCTATTGGATAATGGTTAATGTTCCATTGCTTATGGGAGATAGTCGGTCCCTCAAATAACCAGGCGCTATACCATCAGATCAGATCAAATAGCATTATATTCCAGCAGGCCTAGAACAATGCGAAGGCAAAAATTTGTTACTCATAAAAGAAAAGCAAAATAACTTGATAGTAATTTAAATAAAATTAATATTAATTAATTTTCTATTAATTAAGTACACCCAAAGAATGCGATCTTGAAGCTGTGCTAGATCCTTTTTTCAGAGTAGAATGTTGGCTTAGCCGAAAAGGGTATTTAGTGATCAACTAAACTGCTGATGTAACTTGCCTTATGTTTTTCTCCAGGCTTCATGACCTATATTGTGGAGCCACTTTTTGAAGAATGGGCCAACTTTACTGGGAACACTCATTTATCTGAAAACATGCTGAACCATCTGAGAAGAAACAAGACCAAGTGGAAGAGATTGCTTCCTAGGCAACATGGTATCACCATTGACCACTCACTTCAAATGACTGAAAATGAAGAGCAGACTTTTAATGAAGGAGAAACCCCATAGAGGTGGTACAGTGACAAAATCCTACAGGTCTATTGGCCCATCATTAACAAGACAGAAAATTAAGAAAGCAGGAGGAAAACTGAACCTGAAGTAACCTCCTAACGGAAAACTTACATTATTTGTAGGTTTCTATTCTGAAGTGCTACCAAATCTCCCTTCTTCATCTTAATATCTGAAGCCATTCGTCACCTCTGATCTCAAGCTTGAGTAGGATAATGAAGCTGGACTGATAAGCAGGAACCAACAAATAGGAGTAATGGAGGACACAGGAAAGACCAGTGCATTTTGGGTTATCAGTTGCATTAACTTTGGGTGATATTAAGACAGGTGTTGAACAAAGGCTTGGAATAATGTACAGTCATTTGGCAGCTGGGCTGCACATTAAAACTCATCACCAGCATCATCTGAACTCAGAAGAGCTTTGGCCACACAGAGAGAAGTTTTAACTGACTAATGTCTTTTATAATTTTTGTATTTGATGCACTGGAAAAGGCATTTAAAGAACCTTGAAGTAAGGTTATTCTGTGTACACAATATTTTTTTTCATAGTGGTACCCATTGATCATTTTAAGCCACTTTAGATAAAAGACTGACATTCTCACCGCAAGAACAATATTTCCTCTCAAATCAAAAGGGAAGAGTTGTACAGTTTAAATGTTCCCAGATGTCTCTTTTGATGGCTGTATTTGTGGCCTGTTTATATTCGCAAAATACAAGTATCATGGGAAAGCTACCTGTAATAAGCAATGGCACTGTGAACAAAATACTGTTAGTTTTAGTATTTGTAAATACTATTAATATACTTCCGTTTGTTTGCAGATAAAGGCCTTAGGTTTCAGCATACAGTACTTAACTTTCTGATGGCTACTGAAAGTCTTATAATTTAAATGTGGCCTGTTTTCATGTGCCCAGCCAAGGATTACATGGTCAATATCTGCTGGAGGTTTTTGTTTGTTTGTTCGTTTTTGTTTGTTTGCAGGTTTGATTTGCATTCATTCGTGGGCATGAGTTCCAGTAATTAATGAAAATGCAATTCAGCACAATTTTTGTCATTTTTTTAAAACTTCAATGGATAATTCTACAAACTTTGTTTGATGTAAAAATGCTAATGCCAAACTGACCAAATGAAATTGGACCTTGAAGTAGCCAAGGATTGCATTATACCAAGGAATTTTGTTAAAAGTCTCCAAGATTATTATACATGTTGAAAGATATCCACAGGCATTTCTACTAAAAATGTAAAAATAATGGCAGAGCCATAACCCTACACAGTTTTACTTAGAATTATATTTGCCCCCAAAGGGTGTCCAGTTCTTTTTGTCATAAACTGAGGGACACCATCCATTAAGGCCAGAATAGGCAATCTTGGACTGTACAGTGATTTGACCGATACCTCTTACAGTCTCTTGTCTATACGCAGCTTTATTATGAGAAGTGAAGCTCAAAGCATAATTCATCCCTGCATTAGTGACTTTGAGGTTCAGGATATCTTTCGAAACCAAACAATGCTACAAATCAAAATTTGCAGAAACATGCTATTAACGCCTGTAAATCGTTAAAAGAATTTTTTCAGTTTTTCAGGGATTTTTGACTTTGCTTGTTGATTAGGTTTATAGCCTGTCTGTCTATCAGAATGGTACACAAGGCAGCCCTCAATATATGGAGACATTTAAGATGTAATGAAAAAATAAAAAGTTAGTTAAACCCTTTAAAGTTAAAGCCTATTTCCGCAACTTACAGTACTTTTAATAGACTGACAAGTCAACTTGAAGGCCAAAAGACTGTCTTAGGAATACCTTTGTGTGCCTATAACAGATGGGTGGGATTGGAGGTGGACAAACATCAAAGATGGAGCTGATTTTATTCAATAGAACTGAAGATGACTTTGGATAGATCAGTTCTGCTAATTATCAGTTCACATGTTGTTATGTGCATATCCAACAAAATGCACATGGGCTACTTCTAAAAAAGCAAATGTATTCTCCGAATTAACATATGCAAAACAGTATATGCATTGTTTAGTAGTATGTTATTCTCCCCCAACAAAATCATGGTATTTCGATTCATTATAGTTTACACATTATTTTTATGTTATTGCTGATTACGTGGAGATCATTTTCAGAGAATACAAAAACACTACAAAGAAAGGAGGTTTCTTGATAAATTAACTTCAAACGGGAAAGCAACTGAGCCCAGCTTT
The DNA here is from genome assembly GCA_023970755.1 of Azemiops feae. Taxonomy (NCBI): domain Eukaryota; kingdom Metazoa; phylum Chordata; class Lepidosauria; order Squamata; family Viperidae; genus Azemiops; species Azemiops feae. The sequence goes on from JALGBA010004276.1 coordinate 1,680,373, forward strand.
CCTCATGCATCCATGAGCAGAAGTGGCATAACACTGGCATATTTTAACTCTGTTTTGAATTAAAGAGAAACAATACCAATCACGATGAAATATCATATAAAGTTGGAATAGAATGCAACAAAGATAATTGCACAGTAAGGCAAATAAAAGTCTAAGTTAAATGTTTGCAAGCCGAAGAACAAAATTCCATTTGGATATTATATTGTAAAGCTATTAGTCCCTCTTACTTGCTAGTACAAAACTCATTTCAGCAGTAACACTACACCAGGAAGTCATAAAAGAGCAATGTTTGAGGGTGTACATCTTTACTTTAAAGATGGGGAGAGGTGGGATCCCCAGGAGTTGTTGAATTCTATTGTCTTCCAGCCCCAGTCAGCATGAAAAATATCAGGGGACAACTAGAATGGCAGGCCAACCAAACCTATTACGCATCCTTGCCCAACAGAATCCTGACTGAGAGGTCCTTGGTATTCTCTGAACTTGGTTGTTTTCTTGCAGACATTTCATTACCCAAACTAAGAAAACAACCAAGCTCAGAGAGCATGAAGAACCCTGAGCTACAAATATTCTCCTTTATTAGAATCCTGATTATTCTCAAACATTCTCTCAATATCTAACTCTGAAATGTTTAAACTTCTATCACCTTAATAGTTTTCAAGCAACCTCCTTAAGACTAGTTCACAGGGCAATATGATGATTATCTGTTTTCATTCCTCAAGTTGCCAGCCATAGAAACAAGAAGGGCTCAGTTAAAAAGTTAATCTACCCTATGATATGATTGAGAAATGTCTGTGAATGCAGCCGCCACCTAGAAGTGCTACCCTTGTATTTTTAAACATAATGTAGAAAGAAGTTGGTGGTCAAATTAGAAGACGTCACAAAATGGCGAAGCGAAAAGAATGTGTCAATTAGTCTTGAGCTGAACTGAGAATTTAGACTGAAAAATGCTTCCAATTGGTGGAAGCATTGATCAAACAATTTGGGAGCCTTTGTAGAAAGGAGCTTTATATATGCAGGGACAGCAGGATTACTCTGGCAAAACTGTAACAGAAATATTTAACATCATAGGGCAAAAATGAATTGATTGGATTTCAACAGTATTTTCATTCTTTTACTTTTATTTATAATAGTATCTGTGTTTTTTCTGAAGATTTAACCAAAAAAAAAAATTAAATACAAATTTGCTGAACAAAAACCAGTTAGCAAAGTTCTCAATATTTACTGTAACCATTTTCACATCATTCCATAATTGTTGTTCATCAGGCTGTTTTTATTTCAGGTGCTGTGGGCCATCCCCTACACGATTTTTCAAAGCTCTAGTCTTGATCTACTCGGCTAATACTTCCAATGCAAATGCAGGTTCTTAACACCAATTCCTCCAAGCTCAATAGAAACGAGTTTGAAGTAAAGGTACAGCCTTCCAAGGAATTTACAAAATAGCTCCAGTGAGATAATGGGTTATACCCAGTGGTGGGATTCAAATATGTGAACAACCGGTTCTCTGTGTGGATGCCGCTTCTGGAAGTCTGTTCTGGGCCTGGGCAACAAAAACTTAGCTACCAGTTTTGCCGAACTGGTGCGAACCAGCTGAATCCCACCACTGGTTATAACACATACATACATTTCTCAGATTTTATTCTGGCCTTGCATTTTTTTTTTTTTTGTCACAGAATAATTATGACTTACAAACCTTCCAATTTGCATAGAAGTAGAAGTCCACATGTTGGGAGGGCTTCTAATTAAGAGAAGCTGACTTTATGGAATCATTGTGAACAATTTTATCCTGTTATGCCATGCATGATGGACTGTGAATTCCCTGTTCAACATGGATTTAAGCAGAGCCCATGATTAAAAATTCTGTGATTGCCACAAGCAGGGATACATCTAGGGCAGGGGTAGGCAACCTTGGCTCTTTTATGACTCGTGGACTTCAACTCCCAGAATTCCTGAGCCAGCATGGTCATAAACGAGCCAAGGTTGCCTACGCCTGATCTAGGGGGAAAAGTGGCAGGAGAACACTTTGTTTTTGTTCTACTATAACCCTGAGCAGGGGAGTTGGACTAGAAGACCTCCAAGGTCTCTTCCAACTTTATTATATTATTATATTTATTATTTTTTTATTATTACTATAGTTCATTTGTTTTCTATTCACAAACATTTAATGAAAAAAATGTTTAAATTGGATAAATATTCTCTGCCAGCATTTTTACCAAACAAAAAGATTTGATATATAAAGTGCACTTCTGAGCAAACAAAAATCAATGATTCTTGATGTCAGTGGGATCAAGATTCAATTGCCATAGGTCAGTGATGGCGAACCTTTTAGAGACCGAGTGCCCCAAAACTGGCCCCGCCCCCACTCCACCCCCTGCCCTGCCCCCGCTCCGCCCCACCCCGCCTGCCCGCAGGGCCACTCACCACCTCCAGGGCCCACCGCAGATCGCCCAGCAGCGCCATGGCGGCCATGCCCTCTGCCCCTGCCCCGCAACATCAACTGTGCGCGATGGGGTGTGAGGGCAGAGTCTTGTCTACGCTGCCTGGCTGCCATGTCCTTGGCTGCACTGCTCCGCGTGGGCCACGCTCGGGGGCGACTCTCCTCCAGGGGGGCAGCTGGTGAGGGGGTCGCAGGGGGAGGCAAGGCTGGGGCAACGGCACGTGTGCCCACAGAGAGGGCTCCGAGTGCCACCTCTGGCACCCGTGCCATAGGTTCGCCACCACTGCCATAGGTGTAAGTATTATCCATTAAGCTGAAAGAACCCAGCTACACTTCGACCTAATGCTGAAACGTAAGTCTGTTTTTCTAATGTCTGTTGAATAAGCCACATCCTGAACAGAGAATACAGATGAACAATGAAAGTATGTTATTTTTTTTCCTTTTGTCTCATAAAGTTTGTGAATGATACTTTCCTAAATGCTTTTTCATCCTTGAAGAATTGGTACTTATGCATTATTTTGTTGCCATACGCTGACTGTAGAAATTAAGCAAGTGAGATGAATACTTTTCAGCATCATAGGAAGATACTTTCTTGGTCTATGGTATCAAAAAAGTAAGCTTGGTAGCACTTCTTTTGGCTAAAACTTTATATTAAAATTTGCTACCAGGTACCTCCTTGATTCCCCCCCCCCAATATTCAGATGCCTTCATCTACTCTGTGCACCTGGTGCTGCGTTGTGCTCGGTGCGTTGTCATCTTTTGCTGTGAGTTCTGCTTGCTGTCTCACGGCTTTGCAATGAAACTTGTAAGCAAATTTGGAAAAGTAAGATGCCTTTTTGAATGAATTGAAGGAATGCATGAGTGTTTTTCTACTGGAACCACCCAGGATAGACTTCAAGAACAATCTTGCTCCTACTTCAGCCTTAAATATAGATAGTCTGCAACTTACAACCACAACTGAGCCCAAAATTTCTGTTGCTAAGTGAAACATTTGTTAAATGAGTTTTGCCCCATTTGCTATAGTTGTTAAGTGAATCACTGCAGTTGTTAACTCAGTGACCTGGTTGTTAAGTGAATCTGGCTTCCCCATTGACTTTGCTTGTCAGGAAGTCGCCAAAGCATTGAATTTTGATCACATGATCAAAGTGTGAGAAATTGACATAAGTCACTTTTTTCAGTGCTGTTGTAACTTTGAATGGTCACTAAATGAACTGTTGTAAGTCAAGGACTACCTGTAATGATTTGGCAGAGTTTTAGTTTTGTTTGTATGCAGTAAGTCATTGAGCCATGAATTAACCCAGTACCCTCAGCTAGCGTGGCCTTTCTGTTCTCTTTCAGCATCACCAAAGTTAAACCTACATCACCAGCATCCACTATGAAGATGTGCCAAAGGGCAAATTGGTAATGGAAAAGTAACTCTTAGCTTCTCAGTTCTTTTAAGGCAGCCTTCTCTTTAAAAACTCTTTAAACCTCAGAGACCTTACATAAACATCTTCACACTCTTTGATGGACCAGCCAGCCAGTTTGGTTAAGGTGCTGGTCTAGAAACCAGGAGGCTGTGACTTCTAGTCCTTCTTAGGCATGAAAGCCAGATGGGTGACTTTGGACCATTTACTTTTTTTTTTTTAATCCAATCCACCTCACAGAAATGTTACTATGGGGAAAATAGGAGGAGGAAGGAGTATCATGTATGTTCACTGCTTTGAGTTACTTATAAAGTAATAAAGACGGGATAAAAATCTTATAACTAAATATATTATTAGAAGTGTGGACCTTAATGAAATGATGTGAGCGATAGACAGGTTGGCTCAAATCTTAACTTGGCCACCACTAGTGGTAAAACCTTATGTCCAAAAAGTTTTTGCTGACAGCAGATAAATTCAAATAGGCAAATAGAATACATCCCAAAATAAGCAGCCCTAACATGCTGACAGACCACAATATAATAAGAACCCTTAACCTTTATTTAAAAAACCAAGCTTCCAAGGGTTTCTCTTTCAATATACCTGGAAAATAAGAGAAGGATATTGCTTCTTCCTGTCGTGCAGTGTTTTTTAAATCATTTCTAGCCTGCTTTCCATCAAATGCAATTTGAAACTGAGCTAAATTTGCAAAAATTATAGCTTCTTATGAGTGACTCATACCAAAATAATGAAACGAGGCTTTTCTCCTTTAAAGGGGAGAGCTAATACTGGTAGCTGTTATCCAGAACTGAATGTAATTATTAGGCATATTTGCCTCTTACAAGTGGTTGCCAAATTTCACATAATTGGATTTAATGATTTTGTTATTTGGCAACAAACCCAAAACTGGTGCTTTAGTTAATGCTGCCAGATAAGTAAAAAGTACTTTAAAAAAAAAAAAAGCATAGTTAATAACATGCCATGATAACTTCATTTTTTACTCACTGGAGACTTTAATATTATTGTTGCAGTCTTTGGCCTAATGAACTTGTCCTTAATGCTTTTGAGTTTTTGACATTTCATTTAAAGAAAGTATAATAAAAGGAATAAGTGGAAATTATGGAATGCTTTTGTACACATATAGAAAGGTTGATCACTGAATGCAATAAAAGTGGTCTACACTGGCCATGCATGAGAATAAATGCAGTGCTTAGCAAATACTTGAAGACAGCAGAGCTGGATGGAGAAATTTTAAGTTAAGCAAATATTGATAGAAAGTTAGTGGCTAATGTGAGGTCAGTTGCTACAACTGAATGTTGGTCAAAAAAAAAAGGATGACATTTTTGAGAGCCTGTTCCTGCCCAATTATTATATGGAAGGGGTGTGGGTATGTCAGAAGCTAGATAAACCTAAGCTTAATGGGCTTAAAAATACTGTATGTATGATAAAATAAGGATAGGATTGAGAATAAGTAAGCAATAAATGAAGGTACATTGAATACAAAGATGGGTGACTAATATATAACAAGTACAAAATAAAGTACACATATAAAATTTAAAAAAATAACCCATATCCCTGCATGTAAGTAAATGACCTTTTTAGACTTTTCTCACTTTTCAAGGCTGCTACAAAACTAGGCAAGTTGGCAGGCAAGGGAGGTTTTGTCAACGAGGAAATGAATAGGAAAAGGAAGTATATTGGGTATGTCTAGTTTAATGAAGAGAAGGACGAGGGATGACATGATAGCAGTGTTTCAATACAGGGCTTTTCAACTTTTTCACCGATTGTACCACTTTTAGGCAATATGGCAATATGGCAATATTCAAGTACCACCTAGCAAGGTGTCAAAAACTTGACCAAAAAAACCCACAACCCTGTTCAAAGTTGCAATTGCACTGAAATGACTTTTGATCATTTTTCACACTTATGACCATTGCAGCATGCCCAGGGTCATGTGATTTATATTTGGATGCTTCGCAACTGATTCATACTTATGATGGTTACAGTGTCCCAAGATCATATGATCCCCTTTTGCAACCTTTTGACAAGCAAAGTCAATGGCAGGGCTGCTGGTGGCCAAGTGCTAAGGCGGGACTTCCTCCCTGCCTCCCTCTTTCTCATGCCCACCTCCTTCTGAAGGAAGAATTTGACACACACCCCCATATTTTCTCTCTTCCATATATTCATCAAACAAGGAAAAGCCTCCAGAGACAGAAAAGATAAGCCATTGAGGGAACTAGCTTAAAAAGGCGCATTCCCCTTTAAGAATTAGCTACTGGCTAGAAAGGAAATTTAAGGAGCGCAGCCGGCACTTAAGGAAGAAAAAAATATGTAGTTAAGTACTGGCTGCCGGCTAAGTCAGCCTCCCTAAATGGCTCCATTCATAAGTAAAGGAATGCTACAGGGAAAATCCATTCAGGAGAAAAATACTTCAAAATCCCTTGCAGCAAAACTTACAGCTAACAATAGCAGAGCAATAGAAGCTAACAGGAGACATCAGCCATCAGCCAAATAGAAATTGCCAAACACTCCTTAAGAACACAAAGCCCTCATTGCATAAATCCCAGAACTTCAAAGTCACAAAAGCACATAAGAATCCTTTCACTCTCCATCTCCCTCCCTCCCTCACCTCCCTCACCTCCAGCCATTGCTTTTTTTCATTACTTTTGGAGGGCGCCCCTCCCCCACTGCATTTCTTGCCTGTTTGCTGCTGCCAGCACAGGTGGCTGCCACAGCAGTTGTAGATCCGCTCATGGCTGGCCTGCTTGATCTATTCTCCTCTCCCCCCACCCTCCTCCTCCTTCTTCTTTTCCCTTCGGTGCAGCTAGAGCTGACTCCGCCTCATCACAAGGCTGCTGCTTTTTCTCTCTCTCCCTCTCCCACCCAAACAGCCTCCTTTTATGGCCTCTCCTGTCTCCGCCCCCTCCTCCTCCTTTCTCATGGGGGAGGGTGAGCCAGATGTGAGCCTGGGGCCTTTGCCTCTCCTCAGCCACTGCAGCTCCAGAGGACTCTCTCACAGTAAGTCCTTGCCTGCGCTGGCTCTTTCCCTCCCCCACTACACTTGGCTAGGCAGGGCTGCGTACCACCTGCCACTTGTTAATGTACCACAAGTGGTACGCGTACCACCGGTTGAAGAGCCCTGGATTAGATGACCTCCAAGGTCCCTTGCATTATCATCATCAATCATCATCATCATTATTATATTAGGGGACTCTAGAGAAAAACTATATTAATCTATAAGCATGATTTTGGTTGGTTGGCTGGTTTTTGCTGTAGTCCTATGAACAGCTGCTGAAACTCAAAGCAAACTAGAATTAAGTCAGGCTAATAAATTATAATTACCCTGTGCCAATTTGCCACTATCAGCATATCACAATTTTAAGGACATGCTTTGTGGAACAAATTAGTTGGCCAAGGTGGGTTCAGGTATATTAAAGCAAATATGCACACACATTGAAAAAAACCACCTTAAGACTTAGTATTGTAGTCCAGTCCAGGCTTGTGTGAAATGCTGTGGCTGCTATTCAGTGATGCTAAAAACTAAAAGGTTATTTGAAACTTTTAAAATATCGTACTATTTATGTCAAACCAATTAATTTATTGTTCCATTTTATGTAGCTACCCATCTCATATATGTAACTCTGGGCAGCTCACAACAGTTAAAAAAACTTATAAAACACTACAAAAAATCCCCTTCAAGAACAACAATATAAAGACCATATAAAAACTCCAGTAATGTGGTGCATATGTGCATGTAGGTCATGTCTTCCATTTAAAAAGACCCTGGCTTTGTGCTTTCCTAAACTTGGTATTTCAAGATACAGGAGAATTTTTATCCCTTCCAAACACTGTTTATCCCTTCCAAAAGCGCAGCTTGCCTTCTGCCAGCAGGCTGAACATAGCAAATTGCCATTGGAAATCTTCCTACACAATTGCATCCTGCCATGGTCCTATAGCGGTGAAGACCTTCAACTTCAAGGCTTCTGGGGGGGCTTTACGCTTATGAGTAAATTTCAAATTAGATATCCTATTTATTAACTCTTTCCTGTACAGGTGTTCCTGAACTTACAACACTTCATTTAATGACCATTCAAAGTTACAATGGCACTGAAAACAGTGTTGCGACAATTTTTCACACTTACGACCGTTACAACATCCCCATGGTCACACGATCAAAATTCACATGCTTGGCAACTGACTCATATTATGGGGTCATGTGATCCCGTTTGCAGCTGTCTGACAAGCAAAATCAATGGGGAAGCCAGATTCCCTCAAAAACTTATTTATTTAACAACTGCAGTGATTCACTTGACAACTGTGGCAAGAAAGGTCATAAAATGGGGCAAAACTCACTTAGCAAAATGTTTCACTTAGCAACAGAGATTATGGGCTCAATTGTCATAAGATGAGGACTACATGTAAAATCGTATGTATGAATCATATTTAACGTGTACATAAGTCTGACGAGCAGCACCATATTTCTATTCCAAGTGTACTGTTATTGTTATTTACTTAAGAAGAATTTAAGAAGAGATTAGACAACCATTTGTCTGAAATGGTATAAGGTTTCCTGCCTGAGCAGCGGGATTGGACTAGAAGACCTCCAAGGTCCCTTCCAACCCTGATTCTATTCTATTCTATTCTATTCTATTCTATTCTATTCTATTCTATTCTATTCTATTCTACTCTACTCTACTCTACTCTACTCTACTCTACTCTACTCTACTCTACTCTACTCTACTCTACTCTGGTCCTATGGACTAATATGTGTACCAAACTATATTTTTCCCATATAGCACACCTGGAAGCTAATAATAATAATAATAATAATAATAATAATAATAATAATAATAATAATAATAATAATAATAATAATAATAATAATAATAATGATAATGATAATGATAATAATAATAATGAATAATAATAATAATAATAATAATAATAATAATAATAATAATAATAATAATAATATAATAATAATAATAATAATAATAATAATAATAAAAAGTTGGAAGGGACCTTGGAGGTCATCTAGTCCAACCCCTGCTCAGCAGGAGGAAACCCTATACCATTTCGGACAAATGGCTGTCCAGTCTCTTCTTAAAAACTTCCAGTGTTGAAGCATTCACCGCTTCTGGAGGCAGGTTGTTCCACTGGTTAATTGTTCTAACTGTCAGGAAGTTTCTCCTTAGTTCTAGGTTGCTTCTCTCCTTGATTAGTTTCCATCCGTTGCTTCTTGTCCTGCCTTCAGGCGCTTTGGAGGATAGCCTGACTCCCTCTTCTTTGTGGCAGCCCCTGAGATATTGGAACACTGCTATCATGTCCCCCCTCGTCCTTCTCTTCATTAAACTAGACATACCCAATTCCAGCAACCGTTCCTTATATGTTTTAGCCTCCAGTCCCCTAATCATCTTTGTTGTTCTTCTCTTTGTTGTTCTTCTCTGTACTCTTTCTAGAGTCTCAACATCTTTTTGGTGACCAAAACTGGATGCAGTATTCCAAGTGTGGCCTTACCAAGGCATTGTAAAGTGGTATTAATACTTCACGTGATCTTGATTCTATCCCTCTGTTAATGCAGCCTAGCACTGTGTTGGCTTTTTTGGCAGTTGCAGCACACTGCTGGCTCATTTTTAAGTGATTGTCCACTAGAACTCCGAGATCCCTCTCACAGTTACTACTATTGAGCAAGGTACCCCCTATACTATACCTGTACATTTGGTTTTTCTTGCCTAAATGTAGAACCTTACTTTTTTCACCATTGAATTTTATTTTGTTACATAGCGCCCAGTGTTCAAGTCTGTCAAGATCCTTCTGTATCTTAAGCCTGTCTTCTGGAGTGTTGGCTATTCCTGCCAGCTTGGTGTCGTCTGCAAATTTGATGAGTTCCCCATCTATCCCCTCATCCAAATCGTTGATGAAGATGTTGAAGAGCACTGGGCCCAGAACAGAGCCCTGGGGCACCCCACTGCACACTTCCTTCCATGTAGATGCAGTTCCATTGAGGACCACACGCTGAATATGGCCGGTCAGCCAGCTACGAATCCATCTGGTGGTGATGCTGTCTAACCCACATTTTTCTATCTTATTAAGTAGTAGGTTGTGATCTACTTTATCAAATGCCTTACTGAAGTCCAAGTAAATTATATCCACAGCATTCCTCTGGTCCACTAATTTTGTCACTTGGTCAAAGAATGCAATAAGATTTGTCTGGCATGATCTGTTTTTGACAAACCCATGTTGGCTTTTAGTAATGACTTTTGTTTGCCTCTAGGTATTCGCTGATTCGTTGTTTGATTATCTTTTCCAGAATCTTCCCAGGTATTGAGGTCAGGCTGATAGGTCTGTAGTTTCCTGGATCCATTTTTTTTCCTTTTTTGAAGATGGGAACTACATCAGCTCTTTTCCAATCCTCTTGTAGCTCCCCAGTGCTCCAGGATCTTTGAAAAATATAGTTCAATGGTTCTGAGATCACATCTGCCAGTTCCTTGAGAACCCTGGGGTGTAATCCATCTGGTCCTGGTGATTTGAACTCATCTAGGCTGGACAGGTGCTCACTTACCATTTTCTTGCCTATCTTAACTTGTGTTTCTATTGTTTTTTATGGCACTATTTTTGATAGGTTGGTCTGTTTTTTCCCTTTGTGTAAGGAAAAAATGCAAAAAATGAGTTAAATAGTTCTGCTTTCTCCCTGTTGCTTGTCACCTCCTTGCCACTTTCCTCCACTAATGGACCAATCATTTTCTTCACTTTTTTCTTGTTTTTTACATGTTGAAAGAAGCTTTTTTTGTTATTTTTGACTTTGGTCGCAAGCCTTAGCTTAGTTCATTTTGAGCCTTAGCTTTCCTCACTTCATCTTTGCAGGCTCGGGCACCAGGATGGCCCAGATTTCATTCCACAGATATTTGTATCAATACACAAAATAGTAAAGGGGATAGAGATAGGACAGGAAGCATCCTGAGCAAAGAATTCAGGCAGAAATCAATACAGTTAGGAACAAATAGTAAGTTTGTTATGACCCAAAGCAAATTGCACCAGCAGCTACTTATGGATATCTAGACTGAGCAATTGCATCAATCAGGACTTGGGAGAGGAAACGAAATGAGGGACTAATAGCAAGGCAGAAAAGTCCACTACAACTCTTAAATACTAAGGCCTAGAAACTGGGAATAAACAGCTTTGAGAAGGGGTCTCATCAAAGGACACAATTGTTTGCAGATAGTGTCTTACTGCCCTCTAGTGGTTATTTGCATGAGCTAGCGTATTTCTCGAAATGTGCTACTTGCTCTAAGGTGTCTAATGGAAATAAATACTTCAGGTAAGTGATGCGAATGTATCCTGTTCATTGTGCGTAATAAGTTTAAGCAAAAGCATACAAAATGTTATTCACAAAAACCATCAAAGCCAGAATCCAACGAAACAAAATTAAATTCTGAGTTTTAGATCACAGCAGACATTTTCTGTTGTGTTCTGTTATTAAAATTTGAACCACAATGAATGCATGCAAAACTACAATATGCAACTTGGAATGTCATCATCTGAAAATCATTATGCAGTGAGAAAAAAATCAGTGACACAACACATGCAACCATGCAGAAATAAGAACATCTTCAACTTATCCAATAATTATTGTTCTTTTAAAAAAAAAAAATTAGAGATTGTCTCTTCCGGAAAGAAAGAGCATTCACATTTTTCTATAGGTAGAAGAAAATGTTCTGAAGATTTGATATATATGATGTTATCACTCTGGAAAATAAGAAACTAGCCTAGTAAGCAGAATAAATTTCTAAATCATACACTGTTTCAGATGTTTTCTTCTAGTAAGGGTAACCATTTGGCACAGCCCTTTTTTTTTTTTTTAATAAAAAAGCTACATGCAAGCCACTTTAAATTAAATTAAAGACTGAACTACTAAGGAAGGCACCTAAATGTATTAGTTTAGTGCTGATTAAATTGTAGCACATTATTTAGTAATAACCTGACATCAATGTTGAAGCCTCCCAATGCAAATTACAAATAATTGCTAAACTTTCATGTACATCTCTGCAAATATCAGTGCAGAACTATTTCCCACCCAAGAAAGAAGCCTGTAACAACATACAACAGCGAAGTATGAGTCAATATACTCCCAGAAAGAAGCACCTACATATTTGATAAGGAAACCAATTATCTTATGCTAGATTTATTCTTGTTATCAAAGTTTTCCAGTTAAAATGATAACTGCCGAGAACAATACAATGTCATATTGTATACAGAAGAAAGTTGCAAATAACTATAAAAATGAGAACATACCAGCCGAAATGGTACGCATACATTTACAATTGGCAACATTTAGTTCTTGGGATTCACAGCGACTGCTGCCTAATGCTTCTGCAACCAGATCAGACAAAGCTGATTTAGCTATTTGTGGAGATGTGTGAACTAATTTTAGATGACTCCCCTATGTTTAGCATCTGGGCATTACAAGACAAGGGGCTTATTATTAATGAGAGCTTATGGCCCTCCATAAACATTGACAAACACACAAGAGCTGTAAAACTTGATACATTTAAGCTATGAAAAAGTATAACAGTCTGCACATACATTAAAAAAGCTATTTTAGAAGATAAATTTACAGATACTAAGAAGTCACATTAGTAACATTTGTATCATAAATGTCAAATATCAATATAGATCCCATTGTTTCTTCATAATGGTCCACTCCAACCTGCCTCCAGAAGCGGTGAATGTTCCAATACTGGAAGTTTTTAAGAAGAGACTGGACAGCCATTTGTCCAAAATGGTATAGGGTTTCCTGCCTGAGCAGGGGGTTGGACTAGATGACCTCCAAGGTCCCTTCCAACTTTATTATTATTATTATTACTACTACTACTACTACTATATTCACAACAGCAGAAAGTTCACTTGTACACAAGAGGAAGCAAATGCTATAAGCATCAGTTAGGGAAACTTAAAATGACTCTTTCCATATATCAAGGAAGTAACATAATCTTTTTAGGAAGGTGTCATTTTTTTAACAATATAGTATTTTTGTTTAAACTAGGTTAAAATGTAACTTTTCCCTCTATATTTTGTTTCCATATTACTATCTTTTTACACATTTACTCACCTGCCTTAACACTTTGCAACCAATATCATAAAACTGATACAAAAAAACTGTGGATTTATAGCTGATAAAAAAAATGGAATAAAAAAATTCATGTAAACACTCTGTTAGCACAATTCAGAACAATTAGATTTATAAGTCTTTGTACAATGCAATCAAAGAAAAGAGTCCTTAATAGTCATAGCTGGTCCCACAAGATCAACATCATGGCTACATATGAAGTTTTGATTTTGAAGGTGATGAATGTATTAGTTCCTCAGTTTTGTTAAGTCTCTGCTTCATGCTTGGTTTCAAAATGCGATAGTCAACCTGTAATCAAAAACATTTTATTCCTAATTGTATTGCTTTTTGATTGAAGTTGACACACAAATTAAAATATATAAAATATAATAAATCTAAAGAATAAATAATTCATTTTTAAAAGTGGACAATGTAACTAAAGTCAAAGAAAAACCTGTACTAGCATTTTCAGCATGTATTGAAACAGAATGGAAGCCAATGGAATCGGTGTGTGATTTATGTAATATTGTCAGCAATTGAACTGTTATATTATTTACAGCTTCATTAGCAGAACCATGTAGGATCCACAATAGTGGTTTAAATGGGAGATGATTAAAACAAGGATCATAATAGAAAGATTTCCCTGAGTCTAGGAACAGTGCTACATGGATACCAGCTAAAAGAGAGCAAAGGTTCATTTAACAGAGCATCAAATCTATACCCTAAAAAGAACAATTGATGCAGAAGTTGCAAAACCATTTTTTCAGAAGAGTTCAGTTCCTTTCAGAACAGGCAATATCTCTGGCCTATTAGTCTGTCTTCTGAGGAACACCTTCAATTGGCCTGACTGAATCTCAGCTTATTACCTTACTTCAATTCATCACAGCTTTCGTACAATGAGTGATAGCTGGTTATCACAAGCATTGTGATGGTGTCTAACCCTAGAACTGTATATAATCTGAAAATCAGGGGCCTTTGAATGCCAAAAGGACACAAGAAAGCTCTGAGGAACCACGTGCTAACCACAATTATCAACAAAGAAATGGACTCAACAGTGCCATCTTCTAAAAGTGCTCAGACAAATAGGACGAGAATCAATGCATAATATTGCTCTCAAATCCTATATTGACCAAATGCCTTCTCATTCCAGCTGTCTTTTATCCACCAAAGCCAGTCATAAGTTGATGCAACTTATCACAGTAACAGTTGTCTATATTAAACAACCTGTGATAAAAAGCCTTTTAGAAAGGCATTTCTAATATATATACAGGTAGTCCTCACTTACCGACTGTCTCGTTCAGCAGCTATGGTGCTGTCACTGAATCACGTGATCACTATTAGTCAGCACTGGTGTCTATGCCTGACCTTTATTTTTCTCCCTTCCATCTCTTGCAGAACAGAGATTGGAGAGAAGAGATTACAAGAGACTAAGCAGGTACACAATGAGGAATATAAACTGAAAGCCAGGTGCTGATGCTGGCAGCCACTAACATGCTATGTAAATACCTCAGTGTATTTGTGTGTTTTATTCTCTTATAATCTCTTCCTTTCCAATCTCTCCACTCTGCAAGATGTGGAAGGAAAGCAAGTGATTTCTATAGGCAATCTCTCCTCCTTATCCCCAACAGAGCAGAAAACATGGAAAGGACAGGATAAAAAGGCACACAATTGGAAATACACCAAGCTGTTTGCACAGCACCCTTGCAGCTGCCAGCACATTGCTTTCCATATGTATTCTCCATTGTGTGCCTGCTTACTCTCTCATAATCCCTTCTTCTGTAATAAATATAAATATGTATAAATACAAAGAGAAACATTAATTCCCTTCTTCCTAATGATCTCAGTGCCAGGGTGAGCATTCCAAAGACCAGGGGAGTGGTTAGGAGCAAATAAAAGCTGAAGATGTGAAACAGAACAGTATTGTCACTTTGAGCTGGAAAGCACAGTTGAAGTTATGTGATTTTCCACATAGCAACCACTTTGCTTAGCGAAAAAATTGGTAGTCCCAACTGTGGTCTCTAAATGAGGATTACCTGTATTAAACTTTAAAGAACATATAAAAAGCATCCATCATCAAGCATCACAGAAAAGACTAGAGACAGGGGAAAATACAAGTCTCCTATTCAGAGCACTGTGAGAAAGTAATACAATACTTACAATAATTCTAGACTCTGAACTACCATTCCAAATCACTCAAGAGCTGTTCTGTCTCTGGATTATCTATATAATATTTATCTTGAATTTTTTTTCATCCCCAGAATATATTTTTCCTCTGTATGATTATGAATCTTATTCAAATGAAAAGAAAAAAAAACTACTTTAAGAAAAGAATCATATCTATACCATTGGAGTATCTGGACTAGAAAATGGTGAAGCACCACAAGAACTGTTCTCTTTGTCAAATGAATCATCGCGACTGCTTTGTGATGCAAATTTCTCTTTAAGAGCTTCTGCTATTAAAGCTGCTGGATCCCACTGAGATTGCTTTATTTTATTTCTTTTGGGTAGAGGTGTGCCTCCAGGAGATCTGGAGAAAGAAAAGCAGAACATTTGCAATTTCTAACGCAAGACATTGCTATTGAAAAAAATTAAAACGTGTATTATATTGTCTAATCTGCTTTTGTTCTAATTTATTCAGCATCCTCCTTTCTAAAGGACCTTTGATTGCCCTATGAACTGTAGCAATATTGTACATGTTGTTTTGCAGGCAGCTATACAGCAGTCAGCATTCTGATGTTTCAACTGTACTCTGCTATTTTTTTACTCTACAGGTACTCCTAGTCTTACAACCCACAGCTGACCCCAGAATTTTGTTAAATGAGTCATTGCAGTCGTGAGTTACTATGTGACTGGAGTTGATTTTACAATGGTTAAGTGAATCGCTTGTTTGCTCAATGAATCATGTGGCTGTATATCCAAAACTAGCTTATCCAATAGGTGTTTTATGCTAGAAAATGGCAAAAGAAGTTACAAAAAGTGATTGTGTGATTGCAAGACCCTGCTACCAGTCATAAATGTAAGCTGGTTGCCAAGGGCCCAATCACATGACCTCAAGGATGGTGCAGCAGTTGTAACTTCAAGGCCAGATTTTAAGTAACCTTTTTTTGAAGTTTGTAGTTAACTTCAAACAACCATTAAGCAACCGGTCATAAATTGAGGACTATCTGTACAGTTTAAAAACAAGAACTAAACGACCTAGCTCTTCCAAGTAAACCTATTCCAGAAAGGAATATTCTTTGCAAGGCTGAAATTTATTTATTGCTTTTATAAACTACTAAATCCCTAAGTAAGGACTCTTGTCAATGTACAAGGACAATAGACAAGAACAAATTGCAAAAATCAAAGGCGTAAAAATGAAAGGCCCACAAACTAATGAAAACATAGAACAGAATCAAATTAACCAAGTCAAGCTGTTCATGAAACCAAGGCAGAATTGTGGCCTAAACATCCTGGGGAAGCAGTCAGGGTGCGAACCAATTGCCATTCCTAAGGATCAGGACAGCCACTGAAAAGCCAGTGGTGACACTGAGTTTCAGGCTCCTTCACCCCTTTAAAGTGAAGCACTATTTTTGTCTTGGTTAGACTGAAATATCTGGGCTGTTTCTCATGGGAGAGGGCAGATAACTAAGAACCAAGCCACGTAGAGTTTCATAAGTTTGTAGCAGCACCTTTTTTTAAAAAAAGAACTTACATTTTGTTCAACTTACTTCTCAATAGCTCTGAGTTTAACATTATTTATATCCTTGAGAACATCCATCATATCGGGAATAACTTTAACCGTCTGATGTTCAGCATTGCCTTTAATCTTTTCAGTCTTTATAGCCCGACGTTGTTTAATAAGCTGAACTGCCGAATTATGGGAATCAAAATCAGATTTTAACACAAACGAAGGTGGCAGCGGTGGAGGTGGAGGTATGACTACGTTACAAAGAGAAGTAGGAGCTGGCGTAGAAAACATTCCTGGCTGCAGAAAACTATTAGGAGTGTTTGATAAAGTCCCAGTATCTGAACCTATTAAACAGTTGAAGAGAGAGGCAATATTAAAATAGGCACCTGTAGCATTGATGGATAAATGTAAATACCAGATAGTGACTGCTTATTTTAGAACAGTACTACATTTGAAAATCAGAAAGCATAAATAATCAGAAAGAAGCTAATGAAATCAAAAGAGAGAAAAGCAAAACTACACGACACTGGTTCTGATACTAATTAATCACAAGGATCATTAGATAATTTTGATCTCATCGCTCACCCTGGGCTACATTTCTAACGTTCTTATTAATAATAAAATACAAAATTTGAGAACTCATTTTTTTCCTCTGAAAAGAAATTTCCATGCCATCTGTTTAAAAAAAATTCCTGTTTCAAAAGAAATTTGTCAAGTGGCACATTGGAATCTAAGAAACGCATTCAAATCTTTCTTAAAAATAAGTAGAAATAAATATGCAATTTTTTTTAGATTCAAGCTCAAAGTCCAATATCTCCCCTGCCCAGTAAGTTAATTAGATGTTTTATGTTTAGAAAGAATCTGGGCTCATCTTCTCTTACTGTTGGTGGTAAAATGAGTAAATCTTAGGTTCAAACGTAACCTGAAGCAATTATAAGCTAAACAATTTTTTACATAAAAGTTGTCGTCAGATGGCTTAGTATCATTAGGAACAAGAGAAACACATAGAAACACATTCATTTGAATCCAGATAGACACTTACGGGATTGATCATTTACTGCCCTATCTGCTGCCAAAATGGCAGCAATCTGTTTACGAAGATGTGCTAATTCATTTTCAAGAAGATGAATTTTTTGGAATGCATCTTCACCCGTAACCGTTGTTTTTTCATTTTTTTCTTTTGGAGGAATTGGCAAAGAAAGTACAGATGGAGTGGCAACCCCTCTCCAGTCCTCAAATCTAGAAAATATCAGGATACCACTGTGTAAATAAATGTAAGCATTCAAAAAGCCAAGGCATTTGGGATAAAGTGAACTCACATGCCTAACACGTAAACTGAAATGTTTACAACACAATCATATGTACAGAAGTAGCACTGAATTCAGAAGGGCTTACTCCAAACAATTGGCTATAAATAGCACTCTGAAGAGAAAAGTAAATGTATTTTTTGTAGCATCAGTGCTTATGTTATTTGCATTGCATTGGTTTTTCAAAACCCATAAACTGATGACAATGTGCATAAAACCATTCCATTTCAAAAATACTGATACTTAATCAACAGTAAGAGTTAATTATGATTTGTTATCTTATTTATTTAAATCTTCTCAATTCCTTATAGTGCTGTAATTTTACAGGGCTAAGCTCTATGTCACTATTTTTAATTTTCTTAATTATAGCATATGGCTAGTCATTGACTGAATAAAGATAGCGATTCCATCAGAGAGAAACCCAGATTAGGAGAATGTGTCGTCCTGAGTTGGATGGGGAAAAGGGGGGAGATTGTTAGAGAAGCCACATCCTGGAATCCCTCAGGATAACTCTATGAGGGTAGAAGATTATAGTTTTAGTTTGGCAAGATTCTGTCCATTCGGTATAAGCAAAAAACATGATTGGAATTAATTGGGTCATCTTTGGGCTTGCACCTGACAATATTTGAAAAAGTCTAGTTGGTTTTACTTGCCTGAATTTAGTGCATGGATTTCTGTCTTCATCTACCATCCATAAGGCATCGGCAAGAGACGGTTGAACAAAATTAACGATGCTGTATTGTTCTTCTAAAGATTTCAGACTTTGGACCAGCTAAAACATCATAAACACACTTTTATATAAAACAATTGTTTTTAATTATTAGCTTTCTAGCAGTTGTCCAAAAGATGCATATTTGTTCTAACATCAACCCTTCTCAATAGAAAAGAAGCAATTAAGGAGCAGAGGAGTCTGCAGAATCCCAGTTTCATTAGAATGAACCATATTGGTATGCAAGCACCGTGCTTGCACTGCGATATTGCAGTGCTTACAGATACTAATTTAGGACTAGAATTACAGGGTAAGTAAAGCAGTTGTAAATCATGACATTACATGACAAGACCTCTTAGCGATAGAAATTCTGGCATCTCTGGTTACCATTGTTAAACAAATCACCCCAAGTGCTTATGGAAAGGACATCATGTGGTCGCCATTTGTGACCTCCTGCCAGCTTTCCCACTGAACCTGCCTGTAGGAATCTGGTAGATAAGTTCGCAAATGGGGATCACATGACCACAGGACACTGCAATATCATAATGGCAAGCTGGATGCTACAACTATTGTAAATACAAAAATGCATTCCAACGGTCACTGAATGAGTGGTTGTTAAGCAAAAATCACCTGTTCTTTGTTATTTCTACCCCTCCTCATGTCCCCTGCAAGTAGCTCTGATAAGTGTAAACAAAAGAATTAAGATATACTGTTTATTATTAGTATTATTTAATACTAATAATACTAATCCTTCAACAATTTTTAGATCTTTCAAAATTCTACTCATCCATTTTTAGGTAAGGAGCTAAAGTACGTAAGATTTCCTATATAACTTTTAAAGATATTTAGGATACAATGACTAAAATCCTTATTAATCTCCCTCAGAATGAATACTAAGGTGGTAAGATAATATGTTTTCCGATTCATTTTTAATAGTGACAGTTGCACCATTTTTCAGCTGAAGTATAATAGCAGCAGCACACAACAATATATATATTAGGTATCATAAATTTTAACAAACTGCATTCAAACATTATTCAAAGTAGCAAGAAGGAGTTCATTCATTGTCTGAAATTCGGCTTTTGAAAGCTGCAATTAGTTATCTATTTTGATATTTCAATTATATATTCGTAAGAAATCTAGGTGACTATGACACATAAATTTAAATCTCTTTTACTTATTATTTTACAATGGCCACTGTTATTTAAAATGCATTTCTATTCATTCATGTGCAACTTTGTCCTAAATGATAAATGTATATGTTTTCTCTATTACTACATGCTACATATAGCACTGTTGAAAAAAATATATAAATTAACAAGTTATTAATTCTAAACTTTGCAAATAACTCATACACCTGAAAGTGAGGTCTTGAAAAAGGAATTAATGTAAGACATGCTCCCAATCTACGAACAAAACTTCGGGTAGGTCCGTATCTTTTTCCTTCTGAAACCCAGGATATCTAAGGGTTGAAAAAATTGTTGAAGTTAAATGAAAAAAAAAAAATCACATAAAAGTTAATTAACTATTTTAACTATATATCAACTAAACGTTGGTATATCTGATATGGTAAGGAAAATATAATATGATTTACAATTATTTAATTAGTACAGGTAATCCTCAACTTATAACCACAATTGAGCTCAAAATTTATGTTGCTAAGTGAAACATTTGTTAAGTCAGCTTTGCCCCATTTTACGATCTTTCTTGCCACAGTTGTTAAGTGAATCACTACAGCTGTTCAGTTAGAAACATGGTTGTTAAGTGAATCTGCTTCCCCTCTCCCCATTGACTTGTGTCAACTCTACAACGAGCCTGGCTGCAGCCATTTCCTTCGTTCTAAATTGCCACAGGATTGGGAGGGGGATGGAGGATTTCTACTAGTCTCAATATTTTACTGTCCCGTGGGAACCAAGGTCATTTCTGTCAGTTGGATAGGGGCTGGAGCATTTAGTTAGAAAGCCAGCCAAACTCTTCTATTGGGGAACGCAGCTAATTGCATAGCACTGGGGTGGGGAGTTCAACTTTGTAATATTGTTGCTTTCTGAAGGGAACTTCAGGCTTGGTTTCACTTTTGACCATGCCGATACTATGTAACCAATAAACGTGTTCTTTGAGGAAATCTCAAGCCTCGGAGTTCTGATTTGTTTGGTCTTGTCTATCGGAACCTTGACAGCTTGTCAAGTCACAAAAGGTGATCACATGACCCTGGGACACTGCAACCGTCATAAATGTGAGTCAATTGACAAGCATTTAAATTTTGATCACATGATCATGGGGATGCTACAATGGTCATAAGTGTGAAAAAATGGTCATGTCACTGTTTTAGTGCCATTGTAACTTCAAACAGTCACTGAATGAACTATTATAAGTCAAGGACTACCTGTATTTTTTAAATTATTAAAAAAAATTAAAATGTTGCTTTATAAAAGTTAGATTCAAGTTCTGCTTGCAAAAGACACTTTCATTCTGTGAAAGGTACCAGAAAGCCCTGCCAATGGAAAGGGATGGAAATTTATAGCCCCTGTGCCATCTTCCATAGTATCCTATAGGAACTTCCAGTCCTACAGAGGAAATACTTGTGAGATATACAGATTGAACTAGCTTTTCCCCCTCTCTCAAGAGGGTAGAATTCTGTTGTTGGAGATGCTATGTTTTCATTCCCTATTAATAGCAATGGCAAATTAAGAAATCAAGCTATCTAAGGCTGAAAAGGTAATATGAAACAGAATGGATGCAATAAATACACAAATGTCTACATCTTTTAATATAACCTCTAGAAATAAAAGGGGGGGGGAAAGTATTGATGACCTCACCAAACAATTCCTGGAAATGATACATAATTCTTGGAAGTATCTTCTTGAAAAGGCATTTGAAGAAAGACGAGATCCAATCATACGAACAAGGCCATTGAGATACAATTTACACCTTTGCAAGGCCTGAATTGGGAGAAAAAGAACAAAACAAGTGACTTAGCTCCAAATGGGGACTTCAGTTGGTACAATTTTTGTAACATTAGGGCTACCGTATGTGGGCTGCAAAAACACTTTAACAGATATATTATTTACAGTGAAGAGATATAAAAATTATAATTTAAAATTATTTATAGTGAAACACAGCAGGCAGCTGCTTCTAAGTAATGTAAATATGTGCATACTAAGGTTGTGATTTCTCACTACTTCTAGTTGTGTCATTTGCAGTAAGATTAAAGTAAATTTAGCTTCAGGAATATATATGACGCTCAGTTCACGGCTATTAACAGCCGATCGGCTTGAAAGGTAACTCAAATTCCATTCCATTTGCAGCACTAAACTATAGGAAGTCCTCAACTTGCAACCACAATTGGGACCGGAACTTCTATCACTAAGTGAAGCAATTGTTAAGTGAAACATGCTGAATTTTAACTTTTTTTTTGCTGCAGTCATTAAGTGAATTGGCTTCCCCCATTGACTTTGCCTTTCAGAAGCTAAAGAAAGTTGCAAATGGAGATCACATGGATCTTGTTCATGGGGACACTGTGATGGTTAAGTGCAAGGAGTGGTCGTAAGTCACTTTTCAGCGCCGTTGGAACTTTGAACAAATGGTTTTAAGTCAAGGACTACCTGTACAGAGATAGGCTGAAATTCTCAGAAGACAAGAGAAAGAGAAGTGGTATGGAACTGTAGACCCTTTACTATAAAAAAATCATGCAAAAACATATTTGTTTTTCAGACGTATCTGCTTACCAGTTCTGGGACCACACCATAATATTCCAGCAATTGCCGTAAGAGATTCAATAGCTGAGACATTTTAAAAAACAGTGTAATCTGTTAAGATAGACACAAATTAAAATTGATGAACATGCCAGAAGAGTTCAGTAACTACTTTAGCTGCAAGAAAAAAATACATTACATTTAGTTTCATGCGAGTACCCAATTTATAAACATAATGCAAAGCAGCTTGTGATATTCAATTGTGAACAACAGAAAGTACTGCTAGGAAAATAAGACTGATTTAAAGTTACAAAAAATCAGCTTGCCTACATACTATATGTGTGCATTCTCCTATATAGTTTAACACATATAAACAAACAAACAAACCATATTTCTTAATCTTTTTCAAAATGTTTGACAGAATCATGAGATACTTTACTTAGAGAAAAAAAAAATTCATGCAGTGGAAAAATTGGATGGGAACCAATGGGAAACGATTCTAGAAATTACAAGAATCTTTCTGTTGAATTTTCCAGTGCAATATATACATTTATTGGTCAGGACAAAGGTTGACTATGGCTTAAAGTGAAAACTCACTTTTCTCACACGAGGGAAAATTGCATGTCATTTCGCCTATGCTGGAATGAAACTTATGAATTATGTTTGGATTATTCAAGTTGTCCATCTCTGGATGCAAGATGGCTGGTTTGGAAAGATGCTTTGATCCAAGTACCAGTCTCTTAGATTCATTTTCTCAATATTATAAATAGTAACAGCTTTAGGTGTTCTTGCATGTGTACAAGCTACGATCTTGTATAAATTCAGAGAGATCCATTTACCAAAATGCCAGATATCAACATACCATTAAAATATTTTACAAATTATTTACATGGATGACTTTACCATATTAGTTTTTAATTCTAATCACATTGTTGATATTTTGTATGTTATGCACAAAACAATATATCAGAATTTTACTTGTGAGATTAACAAAATAAAAATTCAGTCACAAAATAGTAGAAAAGAGATTTAGTACAGGTAGTCCTCTACTTACAACAGTTCGTTTAGTGAGCATTCAAAATTACAATGGCACTGAAGAAAAATGACATGACCATTTTTCAGTTACAACCTTTGTAGTATCCCCATGATCATGTGATCAAAATTCAGATGCTTGGCAGCTGGTTCATACTTATGATGACCATGCTGTGTCCTAAGGTCATGTGATCACTTTCTGCAGCCTTTTGACAAGCAAAGTCAATGGGAAAGCCATATTCACTTAACATCCAGGTTACTAACTTATCAACTGCAGTGATTCACTTAATGACTGTAGTAAGAAAGGTCATAAGATGAGGCAAAACTTATCAGCTGAGGCAAGAAAGGCCGTAAAATGGGGCAAAACTCACTTAGCTAATGTCTCAATAACAGAAATTTTGGGCTCAATTGTGATTGTAAGTCGAGGACTATCTGTATTACTAATTCTTTGCTGCTATTTGGAGGTTATTCAGATTTTTACATCCCAGATCTGATAGTACCAAACATATCTGAATTAGAAGTTTGGCATTTGATCCTTTCACAAACATAAATATCATTTTTTTCTCTATATATAACATTTATCATTTTTCTTAAATTGACATGGAAAATATCAGGTTTACAAAATAAAAAAAACCATTTATTTAAAGTGTTTATATACTTCTTTAAATACGTCTAACATTTATACAAAAATGTTTTACAATAAATGTCTTCGTATTCTACCAAAACAACACTATCTCACAAGGTCACTTAGCAATCAAATTAGAAAAAGACTTAAACGTGACTCCAACAAGAGTTTTAAATTCTAGTTCTTAACTCGGAATGGTAAACATCGAAATACATTGGGTATATGCTTCCGATGTGAACAAAAATGAGAAAGCGTATTCTGAAGGCAGACAAAATATGAATATAGACTGGTTTTGCATTACGCCATTCGCAGTAATACGGCCACTCCCAAAGCATTTTGAACAGGGATTTAAGAACCGTTCTTCACATAAGGCTAACTGGTTACTGGTTCTGACCAGTGGGATTGTCTTAATTATAATTCACTTTAGAGCCACATGCGGATAAAACAAACAGAAGCTGGACGAGGGTGCAAGCGGGCCAAGACGCGAGCCATCCGAACCCACCGTGGACGGGGGAGGTTTCAGAGCTGCCAGCCCGTGGAAGAACTGCGGAACACTGACGAAGCCCACCAAGCAGCGGCGCGACCCTTTCGCTGAGACCCCTGCACGAGCGCCTCGCGAGACTCCCTCTCCCCCGCCGCCAGCTCTTTACCAAATGTAACTACGGGAAAGCGGCGAGAGAAGGTCCCGGGCGCGAAGCTTCCCCTCCGCGACAATCAAAAATTGGCACCCCTTTTCTTGATTGGTGGGATTGGGAGCGCGAGTGAATCAGTGTAGCCAATCAGGCGGGAGCAGGGAAACAGCTGACGCTCAAACCAATCAGAGCTTGCTTTTTTTGTTCATAGATCTATGCCTGAGAGGGAAAATAGGAAAATAAAAGTATCTTTAATTAAGCACGCTCACGGGATTTCCGTAATTTATGATGCAGAAGCGAAAGTTTAATTTTTTTTCCAAACTGGAGAAGAAAGTCGGTTTCTAAATAAGAATGTGCCGTATCTATTGCTCGGCCTTGCAGAAGGCACCGACTTAAGGCTAGTGCCGGCCACTTGATCCGCTGCACGTCGCTCGTGTTCCGCTGCACCCATTGAACCGCATTGCTCCCTCTCCCCAACTAACTGAGCCAACCTCCTTCGAAGGTCAAACGTTTTCTTGTTTTCCCGTTTCTGATGTCAACGAGATCGTGAGCGAGGCCTACATACAACTGAATTCATTGATCCCCGGAAAGAAAAAAATGGCTTTGGTACGCGCGTGCGCTACGACCTTTGCTCATATATTCCTTCTACTGCTAATGGTTTGTTGTCGGGTTTATTTATCTTTATTGCAAGACTATACCAAGTTTAGATAACTTTCTCACTGAACGTTTAGATATGCACTGCTAGTAATCACACTGGTTGTCTTTTTCATCTGAAGTAAAATTTAAGTCTTATTTTTTTCTTTTTTGCTACTACAAAAATACATTTTAAGGTCCGTTATTGTTTATTGGCTGAACGAAGTTATTATTTGCTGATAGCACTCTTAAATGAAGCCGAGCATTAACCTACCGAATTTTCTGGAAACATTATGAAAGTAGTCTTGCGCAAGTATTGTCTTCTGGGTATTTTTCCACATTATATGAGCTGCTCCATTCATTGCTGTATTTATATTGTCCGTCCATCCCCAAAGCACGGACCTTACACTTAGATTTTAGAATTAGAGCCAATTGGAACTCCCTATAAAACACACAATCTTTTTGTCTTCAAATATAGCCTATTGTTTGCTGGTTTAATGTGCCTAAATACTAACCCCTTTTATGTGACTGCTTGGCAGATAGTACTAGTTCATTTCCTATTTTTGTATTTTACCCAGCCCTTTATTTTAGGGTCAAAACAAATTAAGAGAACACCTTTCCAGATACTAGTACTAACACAATTACTCTTCTGTATTTTTCCCTGTGGATTAGATTGTGTTTTACCTAAGTTTGCTAGGCAATATAAGCCCATCTATTCTTCTGTGTGTTTTTTACTATTTTGTGTAGTTTTTTCCCTGCTGATTAAAACAATAACAAATAAACAAAAAACACCAATACCTTTTACAGCACTTGCTCTGAAGGTTGGATGAGGAAGAACAAACCAAGCCTCAACCCTAGCAAAACTGGTTGTGGATATTTGAGATTCCTAGTGCGAATTCTTCTATCTTTGTCCCTCAATGCTTGATAGGCAGGTGACAGCTGTGTTCAGGAGGGTCTTTCACACTAATCTTGTTCACCAGTTGTGTCCTTTCTTCGACTGGGAGACCCTTCTTATTGCAATGCGCTGTAAAAGGGGTTGCTTTGATAATCGTTTGGAAGATACCAGTGATTCCACAGCTGCATGAGAAGTAATGGGCAGACTGTACCATACCCACGGACACCCCTGCTTCATGAACTACACAGGTTCCACTTTGCTTCGGAGTACAATTTAAGGAACCAACTGTCACTGTTAAAAACCCTCTATGGCATAGAGCAGGAGTGTCAAACTCGCAACGTCACGTGACGTGTCACAACGTATCGCGACTTTTTTTCCATTGCAGGCAATGGGGTGGGCGCAGTTTGGGCATGACGCATCTGGCCCATGGGCTGGCAGTTTGACACCCCTGGCATAGAGCATAGCTAATTAAGGGACATATGTGTCCTATGGTTTCTGCCCACCCTATAACATCTGATACAGTTGGCTACTTCTAGTTTCATCAGTTACAGGAGGTGGGCCTTCTGTGCATCCCCCCACCTCCAGATTCATGATTCCACCTTATCAGCCTTTAAAATAGTACATTAAAAACGTTACACTTCCTCAGGCTTTAAGGTTGCAGTTAGAGTCAGGGTAATGGGGGTGGTAGTTTATCCGTTATTGGGGGAGAGAATTAGTTGTTGAACCATCTAAACTGCATTATCCTCATTTTTAAAAAAAATATTGTTAGCATTTGTTAACCTGTACAAAATTGTTGGGGCTGGACAACCTAGAAATCTTACTAAAAATAAATCAAATTGTAAAAAATTAACTGTTTTAACAGTAATGAAGATTGACTGAGTTTACATAGTGTAATAAACCAGTTAGTTTCAGGTTATGTGTAAGCCCAATTATTGTGGTCAGTAAAGCTTACTTTTTAGCTTAATGTTATGAACCAGGTCATGATAAAAGAAATCATGGATTATCACCTAACCATCAATAACACACTCCTATTAACCTATGCAGTGTCCATATGCCATTATGAGAACTAAACTTTTTAGTAAATTTTAATCCCAAGGATTTTGATTTATGTTAGTAACCAAATAGCTAGAAAGGGATTCCAAGCTGAAGTATGCAAAAAAAATTGTTTAGAACCATTTTGAACAAAAGATATTACAAAAAAAATCTTCTTATGATGAAACTCTTCCAAAAGGCTTGAAAAACCCTGTTTTATGTTTGAAGCAATTTAAACCCAAATGTTGCATGCATCCATAATCCAAAGACTTTAGTGGTGAACTAAAATTATCCAGGACAACATGAAACAGAATATACTTCATCAGCTAAATATTCTGTCACTTGATACAAATTATCTTCTCTCTTAACACTCAAGAAATTTTATTTACAGCATGCTAATAGCTACAAAGAAAAGTCAAAAAGGAGGCAGCACCCTCAATGAGTGCCTGTTTGCAAAACAATTCCAATTACAAAGATTTATAAAAATGATTACATTTAAAAAAAAAACCTTACAAACAAGCCAAATTTTGCAACATAATGTTGATAATAATTTTTGTCAGATATCTTTGTAGCACAAAATTGATAATTCTTTTCCCTAGTCTGTCGATTGTATGTTTAAAGTCACAAGGAGAGAAAACTTTGGGGGGGCTTGGGAAACATCGGAAATTTGGATAACATGTGCTGGGGGTGGCCTAAAAGGCCTAAAAGAATTGCAGTGGTAGGCCAATGACAAGCTATCTATTTCCGGGAAGACAAATTACCTCTCAGTTGCTCTTCACCAGCCTAATGGGACTTTTGGGAGGCTGAAAAGTATTGCTGCAAACAAATGTTATACCCTGAGCTCTACAAATATGCATCCACCCACCAACTCATCCTTCCAACTGAGGTGGGGCAGAAAGTCCATTGGGCACCAAGGAAGTGATAGACATTTTGATGTCTGCAAGTACCATTGCAATCCATTTAGCCCTGTCTAGTTTGCAATCTAGTTTCATTTGTGATTTCATGTGGCCATTACAGTGGCAAGGCTACTAATCTGTCATAATAGATCCAATTTGATGTAGATATAATAATTATCCATTTAGATGTACTTCAACTGTCATAATAAGGGAAGTCTCAACTTGTAACTGACGTTTAGTTTAATATCTGATAGAAAGGCTTGATAAAAATTCTGCTTCAAGTTGCTTGAAAACCTGATGGCTGAAATGGTACACATTAGTAAGATGAAAGGGCAAGTATGATTTAGTGTAAACTAGCTTCTGTTTCTTACAGGTTATTAAAATAGCGCCATGAGTACAGGAATTGTTCAGTTTTGTATTTCAAGACTTTAACAAAAGGTTAAAATAAGTGTGATTAGGGGAAAAAAGGTTAAATTGTAATTTTTAAAATTTTTAGTTCATATGATTCTGGTTTTAATCTAGTTCTTTTACTTCATGGCTTTAGGTATAGAACAGATATAAAGCTTCTGTAATATTCAACTGTAATAACAAGCTCATTTCCTTTTAAATTTTCACATCTTTATTCCACCGAGGACTGAAAACACGACTGAGATATCCCATAGTTTAGGTTATTTTTCTAAAGAAAACCCACAGAAATATTATTTTACAAATTGGGGAAAATGTTGATGCAATAATAGCTGAATCAGTATTGCCGTAAATTTGTGGCCAATATTTTTCACCAGATGCCAATGAAACTTCATCTAATGCTCTTGCATAATAACTCCATTTCACATTCATTATATACAGTTTAAATTTTATAAATGAATAGCATCCTGTGTTTTACATAAGACTATGTCTATTAGGCATATAAACACTGAAACAATACACTCAAACATGCTTGTGTTAAAGGTAACTTTTCACTACAATTTACCTCTTTCTGCTGTACGCCTAAACGTTTGGAATGTAGGATAGGTCTTCTCACAAGAATAGAATATGCAGAAGGTCAAACTACTTTTAGTGCTGTTACACAAATAGTTGAAGCATTTCCCCATTAGAAGTAAGATTATGTGGACGGAGAAACGTAGCACCTGTTAAGCTACAGCTCTACTTGTCAGATCTAGATCTGTTCAGAAGAGAACGCCCATCGTTTTCTAGAAATGTGAATGTATGAGAAAATTAATAAGATCCCCAAAGTACTTTTATAACCTCCTACTTACACACATTTTACTGGGATACTCTAGTTCTCAAACCTATCCAAGAACAAGTCTTGTGAAAACTCATTGCAAACTTTTAGCCTTGCAGTGCTGTTTACATGCTGCCACAATTACTTAGGTGGCTGAATTAAACAAAATATAAGCCCCCCCCACTCCAGATTATACAATCTTGCAATTTAAACATAAGCCACACAAACAAAAAGCTCCAGAAAATTATTAGCTCCAAGATTTAGTACAGATTTATTTTAAAATGCTGCCTCAATATCTAAATGCGCAGACCTAAGTTTTATTTTGTAACGAAACATAGCTGTGGAGGGGATAATGAAGTACAACTCTGTTTAAAATCAGATCTTTCGGACAAAGCAAAATTACACTGTGTATAACAGTAAACATTTTAAAAAGTTGATCATGACAAATAGTATCATACCTTTACTACTTGCTTTGTATAATCTTCAACAATTACTAGTGAGATTACAAAAGAATTAAAACAGAAACAAAACCAAAACTAAACTACTCTCCAACAGTAAAATTTAAGTAAAATGCTTACATTCATTTGACGACAAGTCATATTAAAAATGCTGCGCAGATAGCAAGTATTTTTTTCAGCTGCAACTGATCTTCAGTGTTATTATTCCTGTATAAAAAAGATTTAAATATATGCACAATTACGGTACAGTATTTAGCTTATTTAAAATTCAACTAACAATACAAAAACCAAAAAACCTAATTGATACAGCACAATACATACCTTTTCTTCTTTACGTCTCTCCTTGTCTTCATTTTCCATTGTTTCTTCTTCATCTTCTACAAGCCCATCGCCTTGGTATTTATCATGCGTCCATTTTGGACTGCTACCTGATTTTTTGAAGTTGAATCTTCCTCTGCCACGCTGAAAAATACCACGTCCTCTTCCTCTTTTAGCCCAGTAATCAACACCATCATCTCTGTCATCATGCTAGAGTAAATGGAATTCAGTTAAAGAAAATGCAGCACTAAGAACAGTTATATTTATCATCAGTTTAATTAATTACTGTGGTTGAATTCTTTGATCCTACTATTCTTAACAATAAAAAGGTAACATATATACCAAGTTCAACCATTAGTCAAGCTATTCCAATACATTGTATTTGGTTAATCAGGATTCCAAGTTCAGGGACACATCTCTCCAACCTGAAGTTAGTGCAGAAATATATATATGACACGTGCTCTACCACTGAACTAAGAAGTTACTTTTTTTTTTTTTAAATGAATCAGTAATTTGGTAAGATACAAAAAACATTAAACTTGCCCTGTCTATATTTAAAATTCTAAGCAAAGATATAAACTCTGGGAAGCATGGAGGGCAAGGCATACGGCCCCTGGAATTTCCCAGTTGGTGTCATGCTCTCTCCATCAAGCCAAGCAGTGTCATCCAAGTCCCCCAAGGACTTGTTTGACAAAGTACATTCAATTTAGTTGAATCACCCTAGGTTTCACTAAGGTGCTCTATCTCCCAATTCTCTGCGCACATGCCATTTCTTTTCTCTTTCTTTCTCTTTTTGTATGTTTGCCAGCTGTATGAAAGGTTTTTAGACACCTATTATTTCACTACAGTTCAACTTACCCACCCACTGGGAAACTGACAACTTTATGCCCATGAGTTTAAATGCAGAAAAATTTAGTTTCTTAAATCTTTCTTTATACACATTTCTAACAGCTTTAGTTAATATTATATTTTATGTTCTGTAACATATTCTATGTTGTGTTCTGTGCCTTAACTATCTGGTTTATAGTTTATGGAGTGCAAAAAAATAAAATAGGTCCACTGAAAAACCAATTTTAGAAATAGCACATAACAATTTTAAAGAAAACTACACAAAAAATGAGTGTCTCCAATTATTATTTTTCTTCTGTTCAATCATGTTTGATTCTCAGAGACGGCCTGGACAAGTCCCTGCAGGTTTTTTTGGCAAGGTTCCCTTCGCCCCCAAGTTATTTGCCTTTGCCTCCTTGCTAGGGCTGAGAGAAAGTGACTACTCCCAAGATCACCCAGCTGGCTTTAGGCCTAAGGCGAGACTAGAACTCAGTCTTCTGATTTGATGCCCTAACAACTACACTAAACTGGCTCTTTCAATTATTATTAAAGCCAACCAAAATAACAGTAATTTTTAAGTTACTCAGAATTCTTTATTAGATGAGATGGTAAAAAAAAAAAAGGGGGGGGGGATAGAAAGAAAATGGCAAAATCCTAAATATCCCTAGAGTTTAATTCCCTTATACATGAATAGAAATAATTGCTGCGGTTTATGTTACCCAAAATATAACATGTATAAAGAGGGAAGTACTGGAAGATACAAGGTACTAAAAGATATGGAGTCACTTTGGATAGTGAGACAGGCAGCATATTAAATAAATAATAAATAAATAAGTTGGCAGAATCTCAAATAATCTTAAAAGTACAACAGTGTTAAAAACAATTTCTCCAAAAGAATCTACTACCCAAACTGATAACGACCAAATACATTCTGCAACCATGTAACATCGGCTGAAAAATAAAAAACAGACAGGAAATAGAATAAGTATCATGGAGGAGGACATGGCTGATTGATCCTAGAAGAATCACTTCACTTTTTTGCAATATCCATTTGTATTGTATATATTTCATTTGTTTTACATCTAAATAATCATCTAAACAGCTATCTTGCATATTTATGCAAGTCCCAACATTTGTTAAATATTACACAAACCCATAAAAAGGAACTGTAGGCAGGGAGCGTTCTCAATTCTATTGTGAAGCAGGAATACTTAATTCGCTCTTCAATAACTAGGAGCAACACTTTTCCAGGATAGGATGCCAGTATTATTCTTGGGTTGTATCGTTTAAAACATCATATGGATGGTTATTACCCTTCATTATGGAAAAAGTATCAAACTGGAGAAAATATAAAGAAAGAAGGAAAAATCATCAGAGGGTCTTGGCTAATATAGAAACAGAAGTATCCCTTTTTTCGTTATTGTCAAGACACCTCCAAGGTTATCAAGTCTATTTGATACTTCTATTCAACCCAAGAAATCTATATCTGGCTTGGAGTAGACCACAGAAAAAAGAGAGACAATAGGCAGCAATATCTTTTCTAAATATTATAGCCAACATTTTATTTCTGACCTGGATAGCATTTTATTTTCTGAAGGTGTTAAGTCTGTCTTTAACAAAATAAATAGAAAGTATTAGAATTAATATTTTTTTAAATGTTCATCCTCGTAACAGTGCCTCCAGCCGGTGAAAAGTCACAGCTGATCAAAATCCTGTTTTTCCTAAATACACGCATTAGTTTAATACACATTAGAGCAATAGAAAATATAGTATCCACTGAAAGAGTGCTTGTGTACACACCTGCAATTCACTGAGAAACATTAGTTATTCATGAAAGGGAAAATATATGATGTGAAAATGAAGAAAAAAAATTAGTGAAAAAAATTAAGCATTAGAAAATTTCTTTGAAAAGACATCATTATTATTTAATAATTACTTTGATATCACGACCACAAACACCATAATCCAAAGTTACAGGATAGCATTACCTCAAGCCAACTCCGAGCAACTGAGATATTATTATATGATCTGGCTTTTCCTTGGCTTTAAGGACGGCCTAGACCTTCACTTACAGATAACAGAATGCATTCTGTTGAAGAAAATCTATAATTGCACAATGCAGTCTGCACAGGCTAGATCTTTTCTCTCCTGTTGCTGACTGACTAGCTAGAAATGGTGCAGAAGAACTTCTTTCATTAGACTATGTAGACGGATGTAAAAGCAAATACAAATACAGATGTTCACTGTAGAGGGCTCAGTGGAGATTCTTGAAATAACAGAAATAGTTTTAGATATTGCTGCTATAAAATAAGATTTTAGAAAAGATGCATGCATATAATATGACACCCACCAAGAAGTATTTCTTGCTTTTTGGAGTATATTCAGGATCCCATTCTTCCTCTTTTGGTCTCTTTTGAAAAGCAGTGTTTGAATTGCTAGGACCAGTATTTGTTCCAGCAAACACGCCTCTGGCTCTTCCTCTGCCTCTTATTCGAAACTGATTAACCAAAGCATGTATGTATTTAAATAATAAATATATTTAATTCATTTACACACAGCAATAAATGATTACTGCATTAACTAAAATGTCTGTTAACACTACATAAAATGAAATTATTTCAAAATTAATACAAAGCTACGTACACCTCCTTTAATATAAAGGTTCATTGTTGCACAATAGCATTTATGTGTAGTATTGATTTATGGAAAAGTCCAGATTTAAAAATCTGGATTTGTGTGCACGATAGTTACTAACCAGATGTAGTAACAGCTTCCTCACATATAGAGGAGCCTTTTTTCCTGGTTGAATAAGAGAAGTGATTTCCAGTCATTCGTTTTCACTTCACACTTTCCCCAAATTGCTGACTGCAACTGGAAAAACTTTCAGGTCTCTGCAGGCAGTTGCACTACGGAAGCCTTTCCCAACACAGACATCCTCTAAATATATGGGTCACCTCCCAGAATGCTCTAGCCAGCACTGTTAAATTCACAGAGTGCCAAAATTGAGAAAGGCAGTAGAGAGAACATAGAATCCGAAAACAACATCTCCCTCTTCTCTAACTGTCAGGGAAGGCTAAAGGGAAGACCATGTGGGAACATTCCCACTGCAGGATTAAATGGTTTACCAATTCTGCCATGTTTGCCAGCCCCACCAATTTTCCTAAAATACAGACAAAAGGTTCAGGTTTGAAAAATGAAGAAAATGAAGGTCACGCTTTGAGAGTTACTGTGGAGTTATAAGTCACAATGTATAATATATAATAATATTGAGTCTGGTCAACAGAAAAACAAAAAGGGAAAAAAGAAGCTAAAAGATCCAGTATACTTAATTAACTAATACTTTCTAAGAAACTATTTGAGAAAAATAATTAGTTCAAATAACAGTATTAGTTCAATTAGTTTAAATGCAATTTTGATATCCATTGAACAGCTGTTAATTCTAATAATTAACTAACATGTTTCTAATTAACTAAAAATGTCTATAAAATTACATGTAGCAGTTTTCAAAAACTGTGTCACCTAATTTCAGTAAATTGCATTTGCCATTAGCTGTTCTGTTCTATGTTGATATAAGGCAATACTACGGCCAACTCCCAATACACAGATTTAATATTTAAAAAAAGGGAAGGAAATCAGTGTCAAACCCGAAGAACAAATTAGAGAAAATGCCTATAAATAAATTATTACAAATAGATGCAAGAAATCAGAAAGAAGAGAGAATAATTAATGATGCTTTGGCTTTAAACAAACGCACAAACGTTTGTGAATATTTAAAGCAACAATTTACCTAGGTAGTATAATAATATAGGTACAATAAGACGCTCTTGCACATTTTGCATTTTATGCCAAACTAATGTAGTATTTTCCTATAATTTATATAAATCCATCTTGCCGCAAGTTACATTTCAACATGAACATTTCTAATTGCATCCCCATGCTTCAACTTTACACTGGATATTTTAATTCAATGGTTATAAATTACAGTTAAAAATAACTGCACAGAAGGAACTTACAAATGTGCCTCTAGGTCTTCCAACTCCCGTAAAACCTGGATATTCCTTCTGGTCATGATGGGGTTTAAGTTCTTCATCTCTTTCTTTCTTGCAGTCCTTTTCTTCTCGGGAACTGGATGAGGAAGATGGGGAGGAAGTTGAGGAAGATCGAGAATGGTCTTGTTCTCTTTTTTGCTTACTGAAAAATAAGAAACCATACTATTTGCTGTTGTGCCCTACGTATTGGATGTATTTTGTGTATTCTTAGAAGTTATCCTCCGTTCTTGTTTTGAAGCTAATGTGGAACATTATTACTCCATCCAGCTTCCATCTATAATTTTAACAGCTATGGCTCCTTAGCATGTTAATAATAAAAAATAGCTAATTAGCCAGTAAAAGCTACATTTAAATGCATGCTTTCACACAATCGCAGAAATAGCTGGGGGGAAATGACTTAAAAGTAAAGTTGCTAAGCTTTTGCCTAGTTCCATCTATTTTAATACCTAAAATATCAATAAAAATGATACTATCTTTTAACTATATTGCCACAAGATGAAGAACTAATCAGTAACTGACAACTATGTGGACATCAGTGAAGGAGAGGTAAATAGAAAGTACAAGTAAATAAGTGATTTAATAATATTAATATATACTGTATACGAATGAGCAGGACATACAATATTCATATTCAATATTTCAATAGAAAATACATTTGGCATTGATTTGACCATAGATTTCTAACATTAATACCAAATTCAAAAGCATAAAAAGAGTTATTTCCAGTATTATCACTGCAGCAAGTATTGTACACAGAATTACGTTGCTCCTAAACTACTAACCTGTATAATTTCATATTACAAGTTTTGAGAAAAAGAAATTCCTCTTGCCAACCCTCCCCCTGCCCAAGTTAAACTTAAATTTCAGTAAAATTCTCATAATCTGGGTGTTATGAGTTGAAAAAGTGCGGAATCAAGCATAACGAACCAAAGTTCTTACACAAACTGTTTACAGAAATGCACTGCATTGAAGTCCAACTCCTGATGTAGCCTGGATAATAGGACAGATTAATTTGTCATTTTTTTTCAGTGTTAGCTTGCTATTCCAAAGTTTTTGTCCTCATCCACCATAAGCCGTGTAAAAGACAAATACATTTTTGCTGTAAAACAAATAAT
Source organism: Azemiops feae (assembly GCA_023970755.1). Lineage (NCBI taxonomy): Eukaryota > Metazoa > Chordata > Lepidosauria > Squamata > Viperidae > Azemiops > Azemiops feae. The sequence continues at coordinate 1,716,426 of JALGBA010004276.1, forward strand.
TTTAATTGTTTACATTTAGACGTGCCATTGTAAAGGGAAAACTGAAAGCAATTAAGCTTACAATTACATAATTAGACTTTAAACATTAATTACAAAATCGTGCTTTTTTTACCTATCATCTTTGAAAGTTTTATAATCCTTGTAATCTTTTGGAACTTTCTCTTGCTTTCTTGACCCACTGGATTCCCTGGAACCTTTAGAGTCTCCTCGTTCTTTACTTCGTTCTTTTCTACGACGATCGATGTCATGTCGAAGATCAGCAGAATCGCACTTTAATTTTTTATCTCCCTAGGTCAAAACCATTTCATTGAAATATTTTACAACCACAAATGTTGGAATACATGTGATGAATTTTTTTGTGTTTACAGCCTTATGCATACTTTCTTGAAAACTCCACTAAACACAGTAAATTTTGCTTATAACAAAATTATTCTACATAGAAGGCATAGAGTGTAGAGGTTAAAGATGCTGGATTAGAAGTCAAGACGCTACGAGTTTTAGTACTGTTCTACGCACAAAATCCATCTGAATGACTTTGGGCAGTCAGTTTTAGGAAGATGGCACTTCCAAGAAAACTGCAGGGACTTGTTCATGTAGTCACCGGAAATGAGACTTGATTCAAAAGACAATTATAATAAACTGTTAAACAGACTTGTTCGATTTTTATCTTGCCATTTTCCTAGGTTAAATCTCCTAACAATACTTTTCTATATAGAACATGATAGTTTTGCACAGAAATAAAAGTTCCCTACGTTAGACTGTAAATAATTTGCTTTTTTAAAAAAATCTAAAAAAATGAAACAAAAAACATTTCCAAATGTTTCATGGGAATGAAATGCCAGCGTAATTTATTAATGTTATTACTAAAATAGTCTTGTTTAATTCAGTTATTTCATGGGATATGTTAGAAATTAATGACCTTTATTTTGTGAGAACACTGATTAAAATTATCTTTTCATGTCCACGTCTCATAATTCAAAACTGACCTATCCTTAAAGAATGATGAATAGGTCAAGCTTGGTATCACCTAGAATAGTAAGCTATAAATGCAATTTTATGAAGAATGCTTTAGGATAGATATTTAGATTTGGACTATATAGGATGCTTTTACTTAAAAAAGTGTATCAATTTAGAACCTACTTTCTGAACTTCTTCTTTAAAGGTTCTCTCTTCTCCTGATAAACGGGTATGCTTCCTCAGGGCACTTGGAGAGATGTCAATCCTTCTAAATGCAAGATTTTCAAAAGTAATTATTATGACTACATCCAGAATTGCCAAATGGAAAATTGAAAACACAAAAAGGAGTGACTAAAACTAAACCATTAAAATGTTAATATGCCCCTCTAAAAATGCCACACATATATGTAAACAAATCAACACCCACACAATTCAAGAATCCAACTGCAGTATTGAAAAACCATACAATACGCAATATTTTTTTTCCAGAAAATGTAAATAAACTTTTACATTAAAAATGCACCCAACAATTCTTTAAATCCCAGACGTAATTTAATACTTCCTTCAATTTTAAATGGAATGAAAAAAAAGAACTGATGAATATACATTTCACAGATACTTACCTTATTATAAAATCTCATGTATCACAACAGATACAGCAGTTTTACTCAGGAACTTCTATTCATATTCTATATTCAAGAGACAGGGTGCTATTTATCAATGTAAGCATCATTTGAAAAGTGAGTATCGCTTACACTAAATAACACAATGCCTTACCTGTGTATTTCAGGACTCTTTTGCCGGGTGCTATGTTCTTCAGTAGCCTTCTGATAAGCAGTGAATCTCTCACTTAGGGTCATTCCAGCTGATTTGAAATATTGTTCTGTAGAATTTCAGAGGATAAGTACTAATTTACCAAAATATATCTACATAACACATCAAGTGAGAATGCAGAAGAGCCAGGGACTTCGTAATATAAGCAACAAACATTTGCCCCATCTGTTTGTAATAATCACGTTTAGAAATTCCTTGCACATCTGTACTACTTGTGTCATTATAAACTGAATGTTCACTTTTTTTATTTAAAAAAGTCAAAGTTTATAGTGCGCATCTTGTTTACCCATAGGAGCCAAATACATTATGAGAGAAATATTACAGTATTAGACGGAGCATTGTCATATATTGCAATTTTTAAAATAATGTTGTCATCCTATGCATACTGCTGTTAAGAATAAACCCTCTTGAACTCAGTTGGATTTATTCTCCAAAAGGCATACATAAAATGAAGTTTCACAAGTCAATTTCTTTTAAAGATCACAATTTCTTTTTTAAAAAATTAATAACCAAGGTAACACTGTTAGATTTTAACATCTGGCATTCTGGCAAACTTGACGGCATAAAGTTTCTTGTCTTAACCAAGACCAATAAATTGATAACACACACACTACATTCTGAAAGACCAGTTCAACAGATGTGTTCAAATGTAAAATAGTACATGTGTAAATTAAAAAGGACTATGAAATGTTACAAATAAAGTAAACTATCTGCTTAACAGGTCAATGTACATCTGTATCAACTTACCGCCCAACATCCAGCACATCTCTCAAAACCAATCATTAAAACTTGATATGGCCACTACAAGGGTAGTGCCTCAATCATAATTCCATCAAACACAGGAATTTGAGCTAGCAATTCAGTTTTTGTGCCATTTTTGCCAGGAAGATAGAAGGTTCAACTTTGCCTGTTTGTGCATCTGTTATCTTTCAACAGCTATTTTATTTTTGTAATATGGATTTTGCCATTTCAAAACACATTCCAGGACCTAGTTGCAATGAAAAAGAAAACATCACTGGGCATTTTCAGCTCTATGTAAGAGAAGAGCTGTTCAGTGTAGCTGCATTGCACCAATAATGTAAAATTACTACATTTTTACCAAAATGTGATCCACAGATTCCTTTTACTGAGTGCAGAAAGATTTAAATAACCTTGGGAAGCAAACTGTGATGGAGACATATTAATATACTGGCCAAAGACCAGTAGTTAAAACAACAAGGTATGTGTAAATATTTGATATACTAAAAACATTCAACTTAAATGATCTCTTTGGCAAGCATTCTCACAGGATTTTATAACCTCATAAGTCTTTTTCACTCTTAATAAAATATGAAAATATAGCTTTTTTGAGTAATGTAAAGCATTTAGCTTTCCAATTTTTCTAGGTAAATGTATTTCAGGGAGAAGTGTCTAAAATTTGGTATGAGGTTCTAAAACGGGTGTCCAACTGCTGGCCCGCGGGCTGGACGCGTCATGACAAAACTGCACCCACCCCATTGCTGGCAATGGGGAAAAAGCTCCGATACGTCGCGCGACGTCACGTGACGTCGCGAGTTTGACATGTCTGTTCTAAAACATTGTAAATCCTCCAAAGTTTTTCACAGCTTCTGAACATGCAGCTTCACAAGAAATGCTCCTGCCAACAGTGGCAAAATCTGGATTCAAAATTATGTATTTATTAAACAAAGCTTTCTAATAAGCCAAGATAATTTTTATTGTAAATAAGTTAAAAAAAAGTTGCCTACTACTTCTTTATTAAACAATTAATAGCTTTAAAGTCAGAACAGTAAAATATGATATTATGACATCTTTAAAAAGAAAATGTGTTTTCTTTTCAAAGATTGTAACTTTAGAAAAAAGAATTACAGGACTGTTGGGATTTTCATCAATAAATTTGCACACACTTCATAAGCATTTTCACATTTTCAAGATTTTTCTTTACCTGATAATATTAAATGCTCCATCAGAATGAGCAATATAAAATACATGGAAAAAATATATGACCATATTGTTACCTATGCAGAATTGAATGGCATAATCCAATGTCAAGATGAGTATTCAAATTATCAGATATAATTAATGAATGTGAATAAATATAGCATCTGTTTAAATTGGATTTCCTGCATTATGTTCAATTACGATGACTTCTCTACAGTATTCTATTACATCTGAATAATGCTCATTTCTGAATTGGAATGCTACAATAAGGGGGGAAAATGTAACAAGGCAGCAATCAATTTCCATCACACAATTCCAGGTTCAGATAGTAATTTATATAAAAGATTTTGGGGTGGTAGTATTGCAGTAAATGAAGCTAACATTGAGAAAGGTAGGCAAAGAGTCCAACATAAACCACATATGTATGTTACTTCCTTGCCTATTCTAAGGGAACTAAAGAAATTTCTATAATTGAAAACCGATATATGTGTATGTATAAAATTTACAGGCTGGCACGCTGTATACAAGTTCTCTAGTGCTTTCCGCCACCTTCTCTATTTGCAATCAAAACTAAAGGCTTCCAGTTTTAGTCTAGTAGTTTGTTCCTGTTTTTACACATAACACAAAGTCAGCTTTTTCCACCAAGGCTTATCCTCCAGTAAAGACTTATCTCTCAAAATAAATGTAGAGTACTAGGCTAGGAAAGTCTACGATATGCAAATACATTGTTTTTTACATAATACTCTAGTTTTAGCTTATTCTGTTAAATTTTAAGGGAACTCTTGGACTTGATCATGAAATTGCAATATTTTAGCTCCCATAGAAGGAATAATTTTAAGAAGAAAATTACAAATGATCTAGTTTCATTTTAGTGCAATTTTCTTTTTCTTAAATATTTTATTAATTTTTTAGTTACAAATCTGTAGTGCTTAGTAAACAACATGTTGTCTGGGTCCACCTATTTGACATTAATAATAATAATAATACAACTCCCATTCCTACTCTCTACTCCATTTTTCTAGCCATTTGTAAAAATTATCCCATGTTTGAAAGTATTCTGTATCTTCTTTCCCTTTCATTTTCAATGCGCACAATCCAGAATTTTCCTAATTATGCCCATATTTTCTTAAATTAGGATGTAAATTCTTGGCAATGTAAACAAATACCACTTAGATATTTCCTTGAATCAAATAAACTGAAATGCAAATATTAGCTCATTGTACTGTAAAATAAAAATTAAAGTGCTTTTATCCAAAGACCAAGATGCCCACTCCTGTACCTGAAATTAGTCAAAACCTTGCATTTATATTGCCTAATTACCATTCTCTTTATTGTGATGATCCAGTAAGTAATCTATTAGTGATTTTTGGAATTCCAAAGTGGCATCTTATCTTTTAAGTATATGCCCTCCATTAAAGCTTTCATGAGAAGCAAAAGGATTGTTTTATTTAAATAGTTTCATTCATTTGGCACTTCCAAAAGGGCATTATTTGTATTTGCAAATGAGTGTCACACTACTTGTTCCTTGGATTTGTATGTTGCTGTTAGTCTTGTATTCTCAAACCTTCCTATTTTGAAGCGTAACTTTATACAACTTATCAGGTGAAATCCAAACTTGTCCCGATATCACTGCAAAGTGATTTAATTAGCATACAGTACTATCCAATTTGATGGTATCATGACATAAAATGCAAGTCTTAATTTGACAATGTTCATCTGTTTAGCACTACAATCAGTAACTTGTTCATTGTTCTCTACTGTAGCTACTGTGTTTTCCCGAAAATAAGACCCTTATTTTTTTTTTCCTCCAACAGAGGCACCAGGTTTTATTTTTGGGGTGGGGGAGGGGGGTGTCTTTTCCACTCACCTCCAGCACCAACAGCCCTGCCCAACCGGCCCACTTCTTCTGTGGCCAAAGGAGCAACTTCATTCTGCAACTGAGAATGGAGCTCCGGACTGCATTTCGCAGTCAGAAGCCTTTCCGGAAGGCCTCTGCAGGCGAGAACCGAACTATGGATTCAATCTACAGCTTGATTCTCAGCTGCGGAGCCTTGCAGAACCTAGCTATGGATTGAATCCATAGCTTGGTTCTCGGCTGCAGTGGCCTTCCAGAAAGGCCTCTGACTGCGAAATGTAGGCCTGGGGACGCCACAGAAGAATTGGGCTGGCGAGGAGAGGCCTGGCTGCCAGGTAAGTGGGTGTGGGGTGTGTGGGGCAGCTCCACACTCCCACCCCCGCCTGATTTTTAGGTGTGTGCCTCCCTCCAAAATTAGGGTATTTTCAGGATAGGTCTTACTTTCGGGGAAACACAGTAATAATCTTAATTATACTGCAACAGAAATTTTATATATAAAATTTTTATATATATATATAATCCCCTTTCTGCATTATATTCTTCTGCTTACATAATTCCTACAGCTCTTCTTTCTGAATCTACGAAGAAAAGGATCAAGTAATGTTTTATTACTCCTATAAAGCTTTCTACTACTTACAAAATGTTGACATCCTTTCTCTAGAATGTTATTTAACAGGAAAGCATGTACAAAAAATCAAGTTGAAGAGTTGAATTTAACAGACTAAAATTAATACCACTAGTCTTTTCTTAACAGCATGTGATACTTGTCTCATACAGTAAGCTCAAGATGTACCTTTTACATGATGGACTAAGGACACAATGTGCTGAATAAATGACTCCGATGTGCTTTTGCTGGCTTGTGGAAGCTTAATGTGGTCAAAGATGGATCGGAATTCTTGCTCCTTCTTGACCGAATGGACAAGTGTACTAGCGAGCAGTCTGTCTTTAGTCAAGGAAGCAGGTCTAAGATGCGTAATAAAAACAAAAACAAGGAAAATAAGATTGATGAAAAATGAGTTCTTCTATGGATAGGAGAACCTATTAAAAATATGGATAATTACCTGTTTGAATCATCAAGTGGCACGGGTGCCATTTTAAGTTTAACTTCAGGTCGATGGGAGTCACTGGCTATCATTTTGATCCTAAGCGGGCTCTCCTCTCTGAAGGTAGATTTCTCTCTCATATCCAGATTCTTGTGTAGAGGAGGACTATAATCAAAGAGTTCTTTGAGCTTTTCAGACTTTACCTGTTCAGGTGATTGCACCTCTTTCTTCATCATTCTTTCAGAGATTTTTTCATCTTCCTTGTGCTTATCTTTTACTAAAATAGGTCTTTCAACTATGTAGCTAGTTGTCTCTTTCACTTTATAACCCTTATCTTCTCTAAATGCATCACCTTCTCTATTTGCCTTCAGAGAGATTTTAGACTTGTACTTGGAGCCTTCTTCCTCAACATTACGATGAGATGCAGCAAAGTTCTTACCCTGATCTGCCAGAACAGACTTTCTGAACTGTCTATAATCTTCAGTTTCTTCTGTGTCTTCCCCTTCTGAATCATTAAATTTTCGTTTTCCAGGCTCTTTATCCATATAATATTCCAAAGCTTCCTGGTCTTCCCACTCTCTCTCTCCCTCTGTCCTCCCCTTTTCTGGCCCTCTATCTTTCTGAGCATCTTTTTCTCTAGTGTTATTCCTATCAAGCAGGTATACCCTAGATTCTTCATCTGTATACCTGTAAATAGCAAAGAAGAAGAAAATAACATCTATTTTCATTGAAAAATAACGCAAAATCCAAAACCAATGCAATTAAATGTTAGTTTAAGCACAGATCTACATGCAAAAAGTTTTTGAAAGTTAATTATTTCAAAATCTAAACATTGTTTTTGCACAAATTCCATTACTTCTGGGTCCTTTATAATTTTGATAGAGAAGTTAAAACTGTACAGATAGAAGCAGTTTGAATTATATATTCAAGCTCATAGCTTTCAATACAAATGCAGCATCTGGAACACTATTCTTTTTCATAAGAATATGAGAATAGCTTGGTGGAAGAGGACTAAACCCACCTGATCAGCCTTTTATCTCACATGGTCTACCAAATGAATATAGAAAGTCCACAAATAGAAGACACTCCTCCTTCCCTATTGCTGCTGCCATGACCTATTATAGGTTTTTTTTTTAAATAAAAGTGTAACTTGTTTTCTGACTAATTTAGTAGCCGGACAAGGGAATAGCTATGCATACAGATATAGCTTACTGTTATATTTCATACATAAGATAAACAAATATTGTCATCTTCATAAATGAAAAACATTTTAAATCTATCTTGCAAAGCAATCACAGTTAAATTTAATAGTCCAAAGTAAATTATGCATGGTCTATGGCATATCACTGTAAATTATAATAATTGTTCTTTTAAGTATGAATGTACAAACTTTGGCAATTCAGGAATGGAATATTCTGGAGAACTCCAAAACATCATTTCCCCTCCAGAACATATTATTTCAGGAGCACCATGAATATTTCCAGAAGCAAATTCCCCAAGTTGGACAGAATTTGAGAGGTAAGGTTCCAACGTTTGCTGGAAAAATCAGTTCTCAAATCACTGGAGTTCACACAATCCTATTAAGGATTCTTCTCTATTTTACTACTCAACGAGGTATTAATGTATATAATGTAAGTTAGAAAAGGTATATTATATTTGCTAAAAATACAGAAATATTCTCAAAACCATTTTTTTCAAAATGATATAGCGCAGGGTTCCCCAACCCTTGGTCTGTGGACTGGCACTGGGCCGCAGCATGCCAGAAACCAGGCCACACAAACAAGTGAAGCCCCATTCACGGGATGTAGGCAGCATGCAAAACCACGCTCCCTCGGGTCCTCGGAAAAACCTCTCTTCATGGAACCAGTTCCTGGTGCCCCAAAGATTGGGGGGTCGCTGATATAGGTAGCCTACTTTTAATGTTTACAGATTTCCTATGAATTTATTATAATATTCTAAAAAAAATACACTTATATTTCTGATTCAGTGAAATATAGACATCAAGTATCGTTTATATTCTAAAACCAAAATGTATTTTGAATAAACATGCAGATACTTTTTATTGCACGGTATAACAGAAATGTTTTATGTTGACTAATGAAGCACCATTCTTTTTTATTGCTCACCTCTTCAGAAACTTTCCTCCTTTTGCACTTTCCTGTTCCCCAGCCTCCGGATAAAAGGAACGCATGCGAGTCTCTTCACGTGCAGCATTCTGTGATGCAACTGCTTTTACAGGGCTTCTCCTTGAAGGAATGTGATGTAATGGGCTATTCTGAGAAGGGCTATAACGACTGGAACCATTTCCAAGGGAACCAGACCCAGATCTTCCAGGGCTATGCTGAATGGAATGTGAATGCTGAGGGGTGTCTTTCGCTGAGTGGACTGTGCTGAGTAAGTGAGCATCGGAGCATGAAGAACTCTGACTAGGTGGAGAGGCAACAGAAGGGCTACGAGGTGACCGTGGACTGTTATCGTAAGCAGAAAGACCAGGCCAAATATCAGCTGAAGCTGCTGCTGATTTATTAAAATCATCTAAAGCCTCAGAAGGATCGTGCTCAAAGGTATTTTTCTCTTCTTCTTGTGATTTACTTTTTAATGGGCTGCCCTGCAAAGCAGCTGCCTCAGTTTTCTTCGGCTGTTTCTCTGATGACCCACGTCTTTTGGAAGAGACTGGAGATTTGCTATATGGAGATGAAGACCGAGATGAAGAGGATCTTGGAGATCTAGAAGATTTGTAGGATCTACGTGATCTGCTTCGAGATCTTTGAGAAGAGACTGAACGTCTTTTTGGACTCCTGGAACGTGAGCGGCCTCGTCTGGGACTTCGAGAATGCCTTCTATTCCAGACAGGCCTATAACCTCCACGGTGGTATCTGCCTCCACCTCCGGGGTAATACCCTCTACCTCTTCCTCTATAGCCATAAGGACGTCTCATTCCTCTATTATTTCTGTAATCTCTGCGGTAATCTCTATTATAAACACGATCTCTACTGCGAGACCGTGAGTATGTTCTAGACCGAGACCTAGAACTAAGATAAAAAGCATGTTAGTATCTTCAAATTTCAAAAATTTTCAAAAAACATTATATTGTCCAAGACCCACAGCAAATTATTTAGTAGTATGAACAATAATATAAAATTTATATGGAAAGGCAAGAGATGTTTTGGAACAGCAAGTTCCAAGGATGTTAAGAATTACCACCAGAATATATCACCTGGCCCAGATTTGCAAATAGAAATATTTTATCTTTATTGACAGTGTGTGATGGAAACAATGAATTAACAGAGACCAATGACTGTTTCTCTAGTATTATTTATAGACAATGTAATACTATCCTATTTGTTGAAAGCAGAAGATTAGTATCTTGAACTGAGAATGATACATTTCAGAGATTAATAGGTAAAATGTTTACAATAGGAAAAAGACTCATTGGTATCTACAATCTTAACTATCTACAACTACTATACATTTTTTAAGGCTTGCCTCCTTCCTGGCTGATTTCATCGAAGTTTATAAACTTAGCAGTCAAGTAAGACTTCCCAGGGCTGTTGGCTAAACATCATGATGAGTCAAGCTCAACTTGAAAGAAAGTATCTTTCTCAACAAAAGAGAAACTCTGTGCTTTGTTTTCCTCCCCTATGTCCTACATTAAGCAGACTATTTTATATTTTACTTCCTTGGCCTAAATATTCCGTATCTACCATTGTTTTAAACTCCTTTGCCTTTTTTCTCTCTCTCTTCCCTCCTCCCTATTCATCAGGACTATTTGCAACTTATTTGATTATTGTATTTTCTCTCTTGCCTCCATAATCAACAGCAGTTCTCGCTGCTAACTTCACTAACCATACAGCACTCTACATATGGGTTCAGTAATCAAAAAAAAAAAAAAAACCATAGAAAGAATCCACTATTCTCTGTCTGCTTGTTCAACAGGCAGCAATATCTTTCTACCTCACTTTTAGGAAAATGGAACAAATATGGTTTGAGCTATGAACATTTAGTGAAAAGGTAGAACTGGGTAATTAATCTGAAACAACTGGGTAGAAGGATATTAAATTGAGAAAACGCAAATTAACAGCAAGCAGAAGCCTGGAGTCAATGGGAAGATTTTAACATCCCATAGAAAATAAAGAGCAACAAGGAGGGGCAGGATTCACAGAAAAAAGGAAAGAAGGGTGGCTCATGTGGGATATTTGAATGCAACCAGAGGTGTGCAATTTTAAGCAGTATTTTGAACTTTTACCGAAAATCAGCATGTAAAAATCAAGCAACTGAGTTAACATATATAAAATGCAAAGTACCTGTAACGTTTTTTCCTAGAATGTGATCTGGATCTGGATCTTGAAGAGGAGGGAGATCTAGTCTTTGATCTTGAGGAATGGGATCTAGTATTAGAGCGACCCATATTTTCCACACTTTATACCTGTCCAATAGAAGATAACATGTGGTCCTAATTTTATTATTAGCAGAGATAAATTACTTTATATTTTAATCTAAATAGATCATAATACATACATCTCCATTTTTATTGTGTACCATAGCTTAAAACAGACTAAAAAGCAAAGTCCATTAACACAATTTTATCTTTATCTTATCTCCTGCACAAGGTAATCCAAATCAATAAGATTCTATGACCCTTGTGTAATATTGGGAGGGGGGGGGAAGGCCTAGTATGAGGGGAGAGGTGCAAGCATCTTCTTCAGTTAACCAAACTGAACCTGTGTACATTTGGATCCAATCCAATGTTTCTCAATTAAGATTAAAGTAAATACTCTAACCCAGGGGTAGGCAACCTTGGCTCTTTTATGACTCGTGGACTTCAACTCCCAGAATTCCTGAGCCAGCATGGCTGGCTCAGGAATTCTGGGAGTTGAAGTCCACGAGTCATAAAAGGGCCAAGGTTGCCTACCCCTGCTCTAACCCTACCCTAACACTACCCACACAAATGTTTCCTATAGCACCACTCAATCTCAAAACGGAAGCCTAAGAATAATTGACAGCATGGGATTTTAAGCGTAAGGGGAAAAAATCAATAGTAAGAACCCCAGATAACAAGCACAGATCAGCCTTTCTCAATATTTACAATGAATATATTTTACTCAACGGCTTTTATCTGTACGCTCTCTTATTTCCAACGGCTTACATTAAATTAAAACCAATTATTCGCCCATTATTCCCTACTACATTTCAGAGAAATCCAGAGATTTATACCTTTAGGGATTTACATGTTCTGTACTTTAAATACAAATAAAATATGCAGCAGTTTTATAGCCATTTGGTACGATTCTTGAATTTCCAAAAAAATGAATTCTTAAGTTTTGAAACGGCACAACATACCAGAGAATCCTTTTTGCATATAGGGGGTTCAATGCCAACCCACGGATGGGCTTATGGTTTTATCCCCTTTACTGCCTCTTCTCCCGATACCGGTACATAAGCCGCTGCAGTCACAAAGCGACCAGGTCAGGGATCGCCGACCCCGCAATTGAGAAACACTGAAAAGAGGCGGCTATTTTTTTATTTTTCCTCCTTCCTGGCAGTCCCGAAATACCCGCGAGCGACGGCGCCCAGGTTGCCTTGGCCGCGCCCAAACAAGCGGGAAGAAGACGGAGGGACGGGGGGAGGGGGAAGAGGAGGAGGAGATAAGGCAGCTGACCGGGCCTCGGCAAAGGCGTGGAAGAGCAACCGAAGCTCTTCCGCCTCTCCTTTTTCTCTTCCCTTCCCCCCACATCGGCTCACCGCGACTCGCGCGAGAAAATGGGGGCGGCGATCCCGACAGGAGAAATTAAGAGCGTTCTTAGCAAACGGGGGGGGGGGGGGAGAGAGAACCAAAAAGTGGGAGGGGAAAGCAGCGTCGCGCGCTGAGAAAGATTCGCGCGCCACAACGAGCGGGGGGAGGGGGGGAAGGGAAAGAAACGAGGTCGATACCATCGCGTGAAAGTATAACGGCCGAATCCTCCTCTCCTCCCCAAAAAATAGCACGCTAATGAACACAACCAGGGTCTGAGTCCTTCCCTGACTCGATCCTTAATCGTATATTCGGATCCCGGCCTAGTCTTGGCTCACCCTTTCTAGGCGACACCTCCCGTCCGGCTCTCACCACTCGGCGGCCATTTCCAGCCTCGATGCAGGAAAAGAAATGGGGTGGAGAGGACGGAAAGGAAGGGGAAAAACCATAGAGAAGACGCTTTCTGCGACGTTAGAATAAATGAATGCGTCACTTCCGCCACCGGAAGGCGGCCGGAAAAGGATAGGAAAGCCGCCATCCTGCTCTCGGCCGTCAGCGAAATCAGGCTAGAGCTGGAAGGGACCTTGGATGTCTTCTAGTCCAACCCCCTGTTCAAGCAGGAGACCCTATACCATTTCAGACAAGCGGCTGTCCAGTCTCTTCTTAGAAACCTCCAGTGATGAAGCACTCACATGGTCTGAAGGCAAGCTGTTCCACTAGTTAAGAACAGGATCAAATTGCCTCTTCCCCTCTATTAGCAGAAGTTTAGAGGAGATGCTGGCTTTGGCAGAAGCAATGGCAAGATGCAGCCTGTTACTTTGGTTTTACACAATTTTTTCAAGTGTACTACTAGAAGCAATACATTTGAATTTATAACAGTGATTTATAACAATAGGATAAACTGGTGCTATTATTCTTTTTAAAAAATGAAAGTAAAATCAAATAGACCAAGTCAAATAAGTGAATATTTGTTAAAGGTACACAGGATATCCTGTATTAACATTTGATTATCTAGATTCTAGACTGTAAACTTCTCAACTGGTTAATTGTCCTCACTGTTAGGAAGTTTCTCCTTAATACTTCTCTCCTTTATTAGTTTTCATCCGTTATTTCTTGTCTTGCCTTGTGGTGCTTTGGAAAATAAATTGACCCTCTCCTTGTCGCAGCCTCTCAAATACTGGAATACTGCTATCGTCCCCCCTAGTCCTTCTTTTCTCTGGCCATTCCCAAATCCTGCAATCGTTCTTCATATGTTTTAGTCTCCAGGCCTTTAATCAACTTAGTTGCTCTTCTTTGCACTTTTTCCAAAGTCTCAACATCTTTTTTGTAATGTGACCAAAACTGGATGCAGTATTCCAGGTGTGATCTTACTAGGGTTTTATAAAGCGGTACTAATACTTCACATGATTTTGATTCTATGCCTCTGTTTATACAACCAAGGATTGCATTAGTTTTTTTGGCTGCCGCCGCACACTGCTGACTCATTTTTAAGTCATTGTCCACAAGGACTTCAAGGTCCCTCTCACAGTTACTGTTTTTGAGCCAGGTTTTGACTAATCTGTACTTGTACCTTTGGTTTTTCCGGCCCAGGTGTAAAACCTTGCTTTTCTCCACATTGACACTCATTTTGTTGGATAGGGCCCATTGTTCAAGTCTGTCGAGATCTGTCAAGATGGCGCTTATAACAGGGGAAATTACTTACTCCTAGAGGTGACATTTTTTTCAGAGTCACATGATAATTCCTTCCCTGAGACTGCCGTTTTTGGACTGCAAAACTCCAGTCGACTGCTAGATGGCAGCCAAGGGATGTTTCTGTGTCCTGGGAAAGAACGTGGCAGAGAGAAACAGAGATAACTAAACTTTGCTGAAGATGTTAGCCTGGAAATGAAACGTTCAGAAACCAACCCACAAGCTCGGAGAACCAATCTTCACCCTCATCCTACACCTGAGCTACAGATATTTGCCACTATTGCGGAGATAACTACTCCAGTGCGCATGCTGAGGCAAAGTCTTATCAAGCGTGCATAATTTCAAAGAATGCCTGTGTTTTGAGATTTCTTCTCTTATCTCTCTGAATATACAGTATAACTGGTTATCATCTGCAGAGTGCAAGTTGTCTTTGTGGTGTGGTTCCTAGCAGCTGTTCGTTCTAGCTGAAGCTGAAACAAGGAACTAGGTGTAAAACAATTAGGGTCATCCAATGAGTTATACTGTATATTGAACTTTTACCAATTTTCGTGATCCCACTCAAGTGTACTACATTGGAACATATTAGTACTTCTCTCTTATTTTGAGATGAAATTTTCCCCTCATTTATTGTTACATTTAAATTTTGTGGAACATTTTACTCCCCAACTGGGCCTTGCGTTTTGGTCTAGAGAATAAGAACAATCAGATGAAGTATGCATGAAAAAAATAAGTTTTTCTTTGACATGGTAGTTTATTGGAATATATGTTACGTTTTAAAAGTTGCAGGAATCGTCAAGCTATGTGTTAGAAGACCGATAGTTTGAGTAACCACAATACAGATGTATTTTGTCAAATACAATGGAGGAATCATAAAACTAAGTCATACTGTCTGTATGACTTTTGCAGAGTGATGAGTTGGGAAACCTAAAAGAATGGGTTAGGGAATATATTGTCTCAGAGAAGATCTATCTGATGGCACATAATGTGTCTTTGTATTTTTAATAGGAATATAAGTATCCTATGTAACTTTAACATAAGGTTGTATGTTGCTTATTTGGGTTTGAAACAACAAGAATCTGAACTTTTATTATTGGTCTATTATGCTTTTCTGAGGCTTTTAATTAGATAATACCCATGCAACACAGTGCTGCAAAAGCACAATCTAGCTAGGAAAGCGTAGAACTTTTTAGGAAGAATCTTTAGCTGAAACTGCTTTGATACATTACAATCATCTCCTAATACAACTAATACAAATTAAATCTGTTAAAACAGTACGGATGATAACCTAGAGAAGCTTGAATATATGGAGCTGTTAATATATTTACAACATCAAGTGTCAATTTGTGTTTATTGTATATATATTAAAGGCAAGACTTACAAAAGTGTTAGTATACATTGTAGGCCTACAGCATGTGCAATATTTAATGAAATAGTTTTAGAAAAAGTGGAGGGTGTCCAGTAGTCTCAGCAAATGCCTTATAAAACAATAGGTTGCATTTTCACTCATTCAATCAGAATAGAAAAATTATCAACCAGTGGTGTTCTTAATTCATATAACAAGATATCCTGGCAGGAGAACTAGTTTTAAAACATATATACATCCTGAAGTAATGTTTTAATAGGCTATAGCATCTGACCAACTTTTCTAGGCTCAGAAGGGAAGATTTGGCCTAGCTAATTTTGGATGGGAAACAATTACACAATACAGTGTGCAATAGTGGTGAATATCTGTAGCTCGGGTGTAGGATGAGGGTGAAGGTTCATTCTCCGAGCTTATGGGTTGGTTTCCAAACGTTTTGTTACCAGACTAGGTAACATCTTCAGCAGCGTTTAGGGCAGGAGTAGGCAACCTTGGCTCTTATGACTTGTGGACTTCAACTCCCAGAATTCCTGAGCTAGCCATGCTGTCTCAGGAATTCTGGGAGTTGAAATCCATGAGTCATAAAAGAGCCAAGGTTGCCTACCCCTGGTTTAGGGGATGTCTGTGTCAGTGTTCTACTTATATAAGGACTTCAGGTGTGGGAATGTCAAGTGAGGGTCTTGTGATGGGCCAGGTGTGAGTCATCAGAGAGAGGCTTGTGATGGGAAGGTACTTCAGGTACGGGTCATTGGAGGGTGTGAATTAGTGGGTCAGGAGTGAATCATCGTGGGAGGCTGCGTCTTGTGATGGGGAGACTATGTCAGGTCAGGGTCATTGGAAGGTGAATTGCTGGGGGGGGGGGAGCCCACAGCCACACTCCGCCAGGAATTATCTAGAATCAAAGACAAGACATAGAAGGATGAAAGAAACAATATCATCTACAAAATCAACTGTAACAATTGCAACCACTTCCACGTGGGACAAACATGTCAGTTAAAAACCAGGATCCACGAACACCGGCTAGCAGTCAAACACCCCGATCCCAAATCCCTAATCACTACCCTCACTGACACCAAACAACACCAGTTCAATTGAAGCAACACTAAAATCATCAGCCACGCTACCACCCGCCACGCTCGGGAGTTCATCGAAGCCTGGCACTCCACAAGCAATTCCATCAACAGACACACTGACCTACAACCAGCCTACGAACCCCTCAGAGTACAAATCAATTGAACAGCCATCCAGAGACAGCACCAACCCTCAAGCCTCCCTCTTCCCCCCTCAGCAGTTCACCTTCCAATGACCCTGACCTGATACAGTCTCCCCATCACAAGACCCATTACCAGCCTCCCACTGATGACTCACTCCTGACCAATGGTGGGATTCAGCCAGTTCGCACCACTTCGACAGATCAGGTAGCTAATTTTTTGTTGCCCAGGCCCAGAATGGACTTCCGGAAGCGGCATCCACACAGAGAACCGTATGTTCACATATTTGAATCCCACCACTGCTCCTGACCCACTAATTCACACCCTCCAACAACCTTTACCTGAAGTACCTCCCCATCAGAAGCCTCTCTCTGATGATTCACACCTGGCCCATCACAAGACCCTCATTCCACACACCCACACCTGAAGCCCTTATATAAGTAGAACACTCTAAACACCGCTGAAGATGTTACCTAGCCTGGTAATGAAACGTTCAGAAACCAACCCTCAAGCTCGGGTAATACAGTGTGTATAGGCTACACTGGGATTTTTTAAATTATTAAATGTATAAGGCAATGGCAAACTATTCCTGTACTGTTTACAACAAAGCTATGTTAACCTATCTACGAGTCATCAGGAGTCAAACTTGACTTAAATGAGATTATCTTTTTTAGAGCTTAAAGATAGCTTTAAGTGAGCTATATGACAATAGAGAACATATCCTATAAATGGGTATTCAACATGATCATTAACTTTCCTACCCAGAAGCAATATATTCCTAAATACTAGTAGGGTTTTGGGCAGTGGGGGATTGGTACCTTTGACTTAGTGTTGATTCCTGGCAACTACTTGGACAAGTCTCAGCAATTTTCTTGACAATGTTTTTGGAAGTGGTTTGCCATTGCTTCCTTCTCAGGGCTGAGAGAGAGAGAATGAATGGCCCAGGGTCACAGCTAGCTTTGTGCTTAAAGTGAGACTAGAACTCAAAGTCTCCCAGTTTCTAGCCTGGTGCCTTAACCACTACATCAGACTAACTGGCTCTTAAAATACTAGTTATTAGAGAGGACTTTAGTATGATTTCCTGCTTGTGTCCCTGAATTATCTGTTTCTCTGCTGGTGGAAAGAGGAAGGAGGGCTAGATGATCGTGGTTAGATTCAACAGGGTTTTAAAAAAGTCTTTTAACAGAGCAATCCTATATGACTGAATTTGCACAATACATATTCAGAACATTAATCATAATGGACTCAACCCAATATTCTAGGTTCACGTGACAGGCTGAATCATAAATTAGTAAAAGGGCTGGATTTGCACAATATACTTGGTCAAAAAAGAATGAAATCTATAGTTCATTGTGTTACATGAATATAGGCAATACGTTTACTTGGAGGTAGATGAGAATGGTGCTTACTCCACTGAAGTAAATGGAAAAAGGGATAGGGGTGCAAGGAGAGTACAAGTGAAAGTAAATATGGAGGAATTAGGGAAAATAAAATATAGATAAGGATATGCAAGGGTATCATAAGAAGGACAAATAGCAAATGTATATCTTCTTCATATCCATCCTTTGCCACTTTGATATTTTATTATTTTTTAAACCATATGATAACAATTAGAGTTACTGTGGTTACACACTGTAGTTGCATGGCACAAATTTCATAGCAACTTTATAATAAGAGAACAAAGAAAGCAAGATACACCAAATTTTAATTTCTCTCATACATTCACTACTAAAGTTACTATACTATTAATCTTTTTTGTTCGGTCCAATAAGGAGGAAGCTTACATATGTATATATTTTGTTTTTATGTATTTATATCCACCTTTATTATTTTTATAAATAACTCAAAGCAGCGAACATATCCAGCACAACTTTCTCTGCCTATTTTCCCCACAACAACCCTGCTTACCAATACTTTTGCCTAGAATCTGGACCTAAACATTTGGTTTATTTCCTATGTTCATTCTTATTCTTGGTGTTTGAATGGTAAATGTAGAACGTGGGAAATTAAAAGGGTGTATGTAAGTATTTTTCTGTTTTTGCAGACACAAGGTATTCAGGGCTGTTTTGGGCTTGTGCCAGTCAAAAGGCACTATTTCTTTGTCTGGAAGAAACTGGAACAACCTGTTTAAGTTTTTGTTTTCTTCTCTACTGATTGGCTGATCAATTAAGTGGGTGGGGACCAGTATACTTGTTGCTCTCACATGTGATGTCATTCTATATAAGCATCACCTTTCTTTGTTATCTTGGGTGTTGTTGCTAGCTTTCTAGGACTGGTGTGCTTTCTTTTAATATCCTTTGTTTGACACAGAACTTAAGTTGATTCTGAATGCTTCATTTTTATTTATTGTTCTCCCATGTAAAATAGAAGAAAAGGATTAATTTGGGGTGGTTAGATGCAGAGTTAGATTTTCTGTCTGTACTCGGAGAACAATTTGAACTTTTAAATAACTCATGCACATCATATTTGGCATTATCTAGATAAAAAATTTCCAGGACAGGGAATATATGAGCAATAAAATAAACAATAAAAGTATAAACACTCCCTTCCTTTTTGCTCTCGGGTTTTCTGTTGGGTTAGGAAAATAAAAATGGGCCAGCTGTGTACCAAGTGTGTTCAATTGCTTTACGACTTTGCTGTCTCAGTGAAAACACTGTTGTCAGGTTTGTTGCGGGACATTAGAGAGTGTTTGGCTCAGATCGCTGACTGCCCTTGCCTAAAACGAAAAAATGTTGAAATGAGGCGGCTCTACAAACCTGTTCTTCATCCCTATGAAGAAGAGACTGCCCAAGACTTTCTGCAACACATTGAAAGAGGTGAGACATTTCTGCTTTTAAAAGTGTGTCAGCCAACTGTGTTGAATTGTTTGCTAGAGTTTTGTTGGCTTTGCTTAAGTCTGTGCAGTTTACTGTGAGGTCAGGGAGTTGTGTTATTTTGTTCCTGGTTGTTTTGTTTTTGTGAATAAGGGTGGAACAAAGGAAAAAGCCGAAATTTAAAGTATCCCAAACAATAATTGGGCAGCTGATTCTCAATCCTAGACTTATTGACCAAATCTCTGCATTTAAATGTGCAGAGGTTTACTTACATGTCAGTTACCGAGAGAGAGAGAGAGAGAGAGAGAGAGAGAGAGAGAGAGAATGAATTTTTATACATAACTAGAAAACTCATGGGTTTTTTATAAAAAAAATATATAATGATGAATTTTATCCTTTTAAATTTATACTTACTTTTTCTTTATAAATTAAGTTCAAAGTAGTTTATAGGAAACTCTTAAAATACATATAGGGTTGAAATCTATCATCAATTTTCCCTGCAGTCACTCAGCATTTTATAGTTTCTGAACACATAAAATCCTCACTGAATTATTTGGAGAACTTTGCTGCCTTCCAGATTTTTTTCCCCCGTTAAACATATTGGGTTGTTCTTGAGCATGCACTTGACCCAAAGATGCTTTGTCAAAAGGCAACTGGGCTTTTTTTCTTTTTTCCTCAAAAGTCCAGTTGCCTTTTGAAAAAGCACCTTTGGGACAACTATGACTTGGATGACTGAGAATCTCCATAGACATTAAGCATGTACTTATTTCTCTTTTTGGCTATATGATTCCCATCTGCAGCATCACAAATTCACAATTTCATCAGAGTAAATTTGGCAATTTACATTGTTTTATTAATGAGATTATGATAACTCCTGTAGGAATGAAATCTTAGATATTGTAAATCTAAATTCATTTAGATTAGATTTATATTCCTTCAGTAAAGACAATCTGAGCCCAAAATCAATAAGGACAAATGAAAATGGAGAGAAATTATATCAAGAAGGAAAGGTAACTAAGGGAAGGAAAGTGTTATGTCAGCAAGGCTCAGGAAGGCTGCAGAATGGTTGCAGAGACCTGGACAGACCATGTGTCTGCCCGGGACCCAGACAGGCTGTCTCCGGCCTTGCACGCATACGCAAGGCGGGAGAATGGCCTGCAATGATTGGCTGTGCATCCCCTTGCAAGGGGAGTATAAAAAGGCAAGTTGCCATTGTGTTCTTGCTTCTGTTCTGTGAATGTACCGAATAAAGAGATCCTTTGTTGTGAACCTGCCTCGTCTCGATGTCTGCTTTGCAAGAACAGAATATTGGCGACGAAGGTGGGATTCGCCGCATAGGAAGCCTAATAAGAACAAGCTAGGGCCAACTCACCTGAAGGCCTGAAGCGAAGAGAAGCACGGCGTCCAGGAGAAGCAACCACCTGCCAGTACGAAGACGCTGGAGGTGGGCTTGGCTTTGTGGGACCCCTTCTCCTTCCTTGCAGCAAGAGACATCGAAGAGGCTATCGGTCACAACGATGTCCAAGCTGGGCCGTCTTGTCGAGTTCGACACTTCGCACCCGGAACGCTGGAGCTCTTACGCAGCTCGCGTTGAGAACTACTTCAGGATGAACAAGATCCAAGAAGACGGACTGAAAGCTGCTACTTTGCTGTGTGTCTGTGGGCAAGAGACTTTTGACATTGCCGAGAACCTTGTAGCCCCAGCACCATTGGAATCGATCGCATATGCCGATCTAAAGAAAATGCTGCGCAAGCATTTTGAGCCCAAGCTGTCTGTAATAGCTTGGAGGCACCAATTCGAGCAGCGGGATCGGCGGCCGGGAGAATCAGCTGCGGATTTCGTCACGGCTCTGAGGCAGGCTGCTAGGCCATGTGCGTTCCAAGATTTGGAAGAGAGGCTCCGAGATCGACTCGTCTGCAGATTGCGAAGCCGTGAGATGCAACAAAAGTTGTTTGCTAGAGCTGATGTCTCCTTCCAAGATGCCCTGAGAGAAGTTGCAGCTGAAGAAGCAGCCGGCGGCAAGGTGAAGGCCTTGCGGTCAACCAAAAACTCTCCAGCAGCAGTCCCCGTCCATCAGGAAGTCGTGCGAGAGGCCTCTGGAGAAGAATCCGAGGAAGAAGAGGTGGACAGACTTCAACAGTCGGCAGAGAGAAGACTTCAAGAACGCAGAGGACAGACACCTGCATCCCTTCAGTGTTTCGGCTGTGGGGGTTGCCACAGGAGAGCCGACTGCCGTTTTCGTTCTGCTGTTTGCCGGGCATATGGCAGGCAAGGCCACATCGCATCAGCCTGCATGGGTCGCCAGAAAAACAGGTCCCCCAAAGAGTTGCCTCTGAAAGGTACCAAGGTCCCCAGCCAACACAGGGTGGGTTTCTGCGCGTCCCGTAGGGGGGTATTTAAGACTGGGGTTCACCGGCCCCTTAAGAAAAAGCTTTGCGTTGATGTAAGAGTGCAGGGTGTTCCCCTGGCTATGGAGCTGGACACAGGGTCCGCTCTTTCTATTATTTCTGCAGACACCTTTAAAAAGGTTGGCTCACGAGTCAAACTCAGGCCCTCCAATCTCATCCTCACTGACTTTCAGAATTCATGAGTCAGTGTGAAGGGGGAGGCCAAGCTTAGAGTACAGCGTAAGGAATTTGATGGGTTGTTAGATGTGGTGGTAGTTGGGGGTGATCGCACGAGTCTTATAGGACTCGATTGGTTCGAGGCACTTGGGATCCAAGTGACTGGGCTTAACCATCTACAAACTGCCAGCCTTGCAGGAGTCTGTAAGGAGTTTGCTGATGTATTCAGCCCAGAGCTTGGCTCATACAAGGGGCCTCCTATTACTTTAAGGTTAGATCCAGCCATCACACCCATCAGGGTTAAACCAAGGAGAATGCCTTTTGCACTCAAAAGTAAAATAGATGCTGAGTTGGACAAACTGCTCCAACAAGGCATTCTTGAACCTGTGGATTCTAGTCCATGGGAAACCCCCATAGTGACACCATTAAAAGCAAATGGTGAAGTCCAAATCTGTGCGGACTATAAATGCACTCTAAACAAAGCCTTGCAGCAGCATGCATATCCAGTGCCTGTGGTGAGCCACATTCTGGCCTCACTGAAGGGGGGAAAACTCTTTGCTAAGCTCGATTTAGCTCAGGCCTACCAACAGTTACCTGTTGATGAGGCAACAGCCGAAGCACAAACTATAGTTACTCACAGAGGGGCTTTTAAAGTAAAAAGGCTGCAGTTTGGGGTCAATGTAGCCCCTGGCATCTTCCAAGGGGTGATGGAGCGAACGCTTCGTGGTATTCCTGGGGTCTGCCCCTATTTCGATGACGTCCTCATTGCAGGAGAGTCATCTGGGAACTTGGCTGAAAGGCTGAGAGCTGTCTTGCTGCGTTTCCGCCAAGCTGGGCTGAAGTTACAGCAAGACAAATGTAAAATTGGTGTAACATCCACCGAATTTCTAGGATTTTGTATTGATGCTGAAGGCATCCACCCTGCAGAGTCAAAATTCCAGGCCATTCAACTGGCCCCTAGTCCCCAGTCTAAAGCTGAACTCCAGGCTTTTCTGGGCCTACTTAATTTTTATCATTCATTTCTCCCCCACAAGGCTGCAGTGGCTGAGCCATTACACCGGCTCTTGGACAAGCAGGCTCCATGGACATGGACAAAGGTCCATGAAAAGGCTTTCAAGGAAGTCAAGGCTTTGCTATCCTCAAATGCAGTACTGGCGCACTTCAATGAGCAATTGCCTGTGTGCATCGCATGTGATGCCTCCCCTTATGGGGTAGGAGCAGTGTTAAATCATCTCAAGGCTGATGGGACTCAGGTCCCTGTGGCCTACTACTCTAGAACTCTCTCATCTGCAGAGCGTAATTACGCGCAGATTGACAGGGAAGCCTTGGCAATAATCTCAGGCATCAAGAAATTTCATGAATTCTTGTATGGCCGCCATTTCACGGTCTACACTGACCACAAGCCCTTGCTGGAGTTGTTTACAACCAACAAGCAAACCCTTCACATAATATCTCCTAGAATGCTGAGATGGTCAATTTTCTTGGCAGCTTATGATTACACTCTGGTTCACAAACCAGGGACAGAGATGGGCCACGCTGATGGCCTTAGTAGGTTACCTCTAAAGCAAATAGAGGCAGACCCTGCTCCTGCTGTACACATTCTGTCTATTCAGGACTTACCTGAATCTCCCCTCAATGCTAGGGATGTGGCTGCTGAAACTGCCACAGATCACACGCTTGCACGCGTGCTGACATGGGTGTTGTCAGGATGGCCTGACACATGTCCTGGTACAGAGTTCCAAAGTTTCTGGCGTAGGAAACATGAATTTTCTACATTCAAAGGGTGTATCCTGTGGGGTAGCAGGGTAGTCATCCTGGCCTCATTAAGGACTAGAGTCTTGCTCTCTCTGCATGAGGGACATCCGGGAATTGTAAGGATGAAGGCGCTTGCACGCAGCCATCTTTGGTGGCCTGGACTCGATAAGAACATCAAGGCCCAGGTTCAGGGGTGCCAAGTGTGCCAACAGTCACGGCCTGAAATGCCCCAGGCCCCTGTAAATAGGTGGGAGGAGACACTTATTCCATGGTCATGCATACACATTGACTATGCTGGGCCCTTTCAGGGGCAATTCTTCCTCCTCCTCGTGGATAGCCATTCCAAGTGGCTAGAGGTCGTTCCTGTATCCTCCACTACTACTGCCAGGACCATCCAGGTGCTCAGAGGAATCTTCGCTTCCCATGGTCTTCCTGATGTCATTGTATCCAACAATAGTCCCCAATTTACCTCTTCTGAGTTTCAGGCGTTTCTTCAAGCCAACTTGATCTGGCATGCCACGTCTGCTCCCTTTCACCCTGCCACCAACGGTCAGGCTGAACGCATGGTGCGTACCACCAAGGAAGCATTAAAGAGAATCACTCAAGGACCCTGGCATCACAAGTTAGCTGATTTTCTCCTTGCACACCGCACCACACCTTGCACAGCTACAGGAAAGAGCCCAGCTGAACTCCGCTGGGGTCGCAGACTCATCACGAAGCTGGACAGGCTGCACCCAGACTGGGTGGCTTCACAGGTGTCACAACCGCGGGCACCTAGGAGACTCCAAGTGGGTGATCCGGTTTGGGCCAGAAACTATGGGCATGGACATCTCTGGGTACCTGCTGTATGCAGGTATGCAAGGTATCTGGGCCACTGTCCTACGAAGTGGCCTTGGAGGATGGTCATGTGCTTAGACGCCACATAGACCAATTGCGCTGGAGGCTTCCAGACAACGTTTCCGCTCCTGGCTCTGCTCTCGGGGGGAGGGGGACCCCAATTACGATTGTGGACCACAGTCTCTCCACGAGGGCGCTTATCCAAATGTTCATACACATGTTCCAGGTGGGGGTCTTGCCATGGAGGCGGCTCCTGACTCTGGCACAGGGGCAAATGGCCGTAAATCGGCTACTCAGGGTACTCCTGCTGCTGGCCTTGGGCTCGAGGGACAGTACTCCCAAGAGGAGTCCAATGGAATTCCGGGGAACTCCACCCCACCAAGGGACTCGGGGAACTCAACCCCACCAAGGAACTCTGGTTTGGGTCTAGTGGATCCAGCCAGTCAGCAGTCAGGGGGAACCCCTGAGTCTTCTGGGCGACAAAGTCCTGGTTTGTTTTGCGCAAACCGGGAGCAGGCACTCCAGGCACCTAATCCTAATCCCACACCTAAAATTACACCTGCACCTAATCTGGCTCCACGGAGATCAGAGCGGGTCAAGGGTCCTCCTAAGTATTTAAGTGAATATGTAAGGTCCCTGTTCACTACACAGGAGGGTTATTAGCCAGCACTATCTTAGGAAGTAAACAACAATTATAGTGCTGCGGTGCAAATATTGTCAAAGAGTGAAAGTTCGTGGATACTACGGGGACCTGAAGGGAAATGGGTTGCCAGGAGTAAGGTTGACCACATAACGTGCCAACCGGCCAGCCATGATGAGTGTGTGTATAATGTTAAACAATATGCGTTTTGGATTAAGCAAGATTATGCCTATTGTTTAATCCAAGAGGGGAGGGGTGTTATGTCCTGGGCCTTGCTGAGTCATTCAGCAAGGCTCAGGAAGGCTGCAGAATGGTTGCAGAGACCCGGACAGACCACGTGTCTGCCCGGGACCCAGACAGACTGTCTCCGGCCTTGCGCGCATGCGCAAAGCGGGAGAATGGCCTGCAATGATTGGCTGTGCATCCCCTTGCAAGGGGAGTATAAAAAGGCAAGTTGCCATTGTGTTCTTGCTTCTGTTCTGTGAATGTACCGAATAAAGAGATCCTTTGTTGTGAACCTGCCTCGTCTCGATGTCTGCTTTGCAAGAACAGAACACAAAGGATGCTAAGCTATTTTTAAAAAAGAATTAAGAACAAGGTGAGCATCTTTTCAATTGCTCTACCCATTATGTTTTCGAAACAAGCACAGAGAATATTTTCATATTGAAGAGTTTTTTCCCCCTTCACTTACTCCTTTATGGATTCTTCAATATTTTCACTACAATTCAGAATCTATTTTTATATTTTTCTTTAAGGTTTTGAAATGTCATCACTTGGCAAGATCTCTTTAGAATCCTTGAAGACCTTGGCATTTTCAGATCACCCGGGCTTGCAAATGCTTGCTGCTCTCTATTATCTACATATAAGCCAAGACTGTAAGTAATAGGTTATAACAAAGCACGTCCTCTCTAGCTGAATGTGGATGAACAAGGTTTTTTTTTTTAATTAAAACATAGACTAATTTAACATTAGAATTTCATTCATGCACAATTATATGGATTATTAGGATTCACGGGTTCAAGAGTGTGCTAAGTAAGGAGAGTTAAGGTGGATGTAGTAAGATAATACAGGTGTAAGTTAAGTCAAAGCAAGATGGAATGAGGCATCAGTGCAAATACAAAAGATTTTAATCAAAGCAGTGGTGGGATTCAGCCAGTTCGCATCACTTCGGCAGAACCGGTAGCTAATTTTTTGTTGCCCAGGCCCGGAATGGATTTCTGGAAGCGGCATCCACACAGAGAACCGGTTGTTCACATATTTGAATCCCACCACTGAGTCAAAGTGAAAATTATAGCAGAGAGCAGCAGTCCAACAGATGTCTCGTTTGATAGAAACCAGAGAGCTGAAGAAAATAAGGCAGAAAGAAGAGAAGAGAATCCTGACTGACAGAGGCCTTAGATGACCTGACAACATCACCCTGACCAAATGCTTAAAGTATTTTCTTTGACTTGCATATTGAGAAGTATCAGGGAAAGGGGAGCCTTTGGGTCACAGGTCTCTGGGAAGTTTGGTATATAAAAAGAAGAAGAAAAATCATATATATATATTGGATTAGTATATCCACTTTATATATATATATATATATATATATATATATATATATATATATATATATATATATATATATATATATATATATATATATATATATATATATATATAAAGTGGATATACTAATCCAATTTAACTGTACCATTTTTCTATAGATGTGCTTAATTTCATTCTCAGATTAAATCCCACCTTCCTTTCTCACCTCTGCTCTTAAGGAATGGCAAGTTGGTTGTTCAGCTGCCTTGCAGGTTCATTTGGAGGGATCGAAATGTATCACTGATGCGGAATCTTATATCTTGGGAGATAATCTTGCTAGTCAGCAGCTGCTTACTAAGGTAGCAAACATTTAGTTAAATAGGACATTTATACTTGCAGAGAGGGGCTTCTTTTAACATTAAGTCTTTCACTTTCAGGTGGAAGTTAAGATTACAGTTGAAAGGTGCATGCAGACATTCTCAACCTGTGAGGACGGAGTCACATTGCTCTTATTTCTGTGCTATACTTTTCACCGTAGAATCAGATGCTGAAGGGATGGCTGTGGTTTCTTTGGTTTATACGCTGGATGTACAGAAGATTAGCGTTCTCTTTCTAGTACAGAAGCTCAAGGGACCATGGAGAAATTTTCTGTCTCGATTCTAGCAACTTGCTCCAATGGAAAGCATGAAATGCTAATCCAATATACTGTGAGGCATTGCCTTAGAATTGTAGGAGCTGCTACATTAGAAATGTATGTGTATGAAAGGCTGGTGTGTGGTAGAATGCATTGCTATCCGCACTGTGTATAAATCAGGAGGGTTTACATAGGATAGATTGGCAGAGGGCACCTTCTGAAAGCGGATTAAGATATCTCCTAGTTATGACTGCTTCTGTGCTTGAGCGCCCACAGTTCCAAGGCAAAAGCCCCAGTGTTCTGAATGTTCAAATATTTCTTCTCATTTTAACAGTAAACATTCAACTGTCCCAAGAGCACTTGGAAACATATTATGCTTTGCTGAAGTCTAACGACTTGGAGGTTCAGCAGATTTCATCTTTATCCCTGCTCAGTTTTTTATTAGAAGGAAATGGTGAGTGGATAACCAAGAATTCTCTTTCTGAGAAAGTTGAATACAACACCTGCCTAAAACGTGAGTTCTTTTCGACTCTGCCCCTAAAGACAGACAAGTATGTTGAACTGCCCTGCAGAATCATTTGAAGAGAGGAAAATGCATCAGTAAAGCAGAATATTTTTCTGATGATGGACTAGATTAAAATAGACATATTTACAAATTCATTTGATTTTGATTTCATTTACATATAATTCAAATGAATATAGGAAAACGTCTAATTGTGTTGAATAATTTTCCTCGTCCTATTAAAATTGTACTTGGATCACAGTTGATGGAAATTTGGGGAGAGTAAAACTCAAGATTGACAGGAGCACATATAGCCCTAGGCCAGGGGTAGGCAACCTTGGTTCTTTTATGACTCGTGGACTTCAACTCCCAGAATTCCTGAGCCAGCATAGCTGGCTCAGGAATTCTGGGAGTTGAAGTCCACGAGTCATAAAAGAGCCAAGGTTGCCTACCCCTGGCCTAGGCACTCAGTTTTTTTGCATCTGAAGTGTGTGGCTGATAATAAATTTGTTAGATTCTTGCCCCAATGAAATGATTTATTTCATAGGAATTCTGAAAGTAGATTTTACTTCCTAGTCAAGTGGAACACGTTTCTCTAGTACTGAGTAATGACAGTGTCTTTTTGCTGTCTTCAGTATTACTAAATGCTGAATTTCTTCAGTATTGCATTTTTAAACTTTGTACTTGAGATTAATTACTACTGAATTTATTTTGTATTGAATTTATAATAATGTTTAAGATTATTTACTACTATCACCTTTGTTTTCAAACAGTAACCAAGGAGCATGTCATAGAAATGGATTTACTTGAGCCAATCCTAGAGCTACTTGAATCAGATGATATCAATATCCAGGGTAATTCCTGTGCCTGCTTAATGATGCTGGCTGACTCAGGTGAGCAGGGTTCCCAAAAGTCAAGCCTACGGTAATGCTTAACTTCAGCAACAGTTCCATTTCCTGCAGTTCCATATAGCATCAACCTTGTGAACTCTCAACTTTCCTCTTTCCGCTATGTGTTCAAAATGGACAGTGATTAATATTTATATTTATATACGTACGTATGTATGGACATATATGTGTATGTGTGCATGTGTGTGTGTGTGTAGCATGTGTATATGTGTGTTATGTACAGTAGTGGCCAAAATTGTGGAAACTTTTTGGGAAAAGTGTACAGTAGAAATGCCACCTTTGGTTAAGTTTCCACCAATTTTTCTTATAACTGTAGCCTTGTTCACTTAATAATACTATTTTACATTGCTTTCTGGGCAACCAGTCAACTCTTTGCACCATTACTTTAATTTTATTACGTTTTACAAGCTCACTAAATGAAAGGGAAAAAAACCCCAACCAACTTGATAGCGATCACATAACACACTGACAAATGTCCTCCTCTCATCGTCAATACATGACATCAATAACTGAATCCTACTGTGATCTGATTGGCTCATTGCCAAAACAAGATGACACCTGAGTGGCTCTCTAAACACTCATGCTCATTGGCTACAATCAGATGAAGGAAAGCTACCTGATATCAATCTAAGCAAGTTGTGCTTCCTTTTTCTGGTTATTTGGCTATAACTTTTCATAGAATGCAGTACAGATAATTGAAGTATGTTGCATTACATTCTTGATTAAATTATCTTTCCATTGATACATAATTTTATGGTACTACTAAAAAACAAAGTGGTGTTATTAGCCATCGAACCTCAAATGTATACTTTTCCCAAAAGGTTTCCACAATTTTGGCCACTACTGTTTGTGTATGGGTAGATATATACTTTCTTTTGAGAGCAGGCAACAGAATTGAATCTTTAATGTGGGCCAGTGTGCTCACAGTAAAAAAATGACAATAAAGGTTATCTGCTCTTATACCCTGGCTTTTCTTTTTGAGCTCTAATCTACATCCATTTAAGTTCCCCTAATTTTATCCTACAAAAGCAATTCTATAAAAGAGAAGATGGGTTGAAAAACAGTGGCTGCCGCAAAGTCACTCAGTAAGGTGGTTAAGTGGAGAATCAAAACTAGCTCTCTCTAGCCCAGGGGTAGGCAACCTTGGCTCTTTTATGACTCGTGGACTTCAACTCCCAGAATTCCTGAGCCAGCATATTCTGGGAGTTGAAGTCCACGAGTCATAAAAGAGCCAAGGTTGCCTACCCCTGCTCTAGCCCAAGTTCAACATCATAATTATTATACTGCACTGATTACAGCTATGAATACTTCTATTCCCCCCCCCCCACATAAACACACCTCAATTTGTCTGAAGAACTGTTGAATTACGCAGATATGTACATTTGTATTATATGGATAGGAATGTTATTTGCTGCATTTATCTTTAGTTCATCTTGGAGCGCAGAGCAAGATCTATAGAGACCTTCAGAAAAGAAGAGGGCAACAGGTGCCCATTAGGATGAGGTAGCCATGGGCCCCTCAAGATTCTCGGGAGTATTCTTTCTCCCTCCCAAGTAGGCATTGCAAGAAATGCCCAGCCATTTTTATTGCAACAGTTGCCATAAAATCCATCCTACAGAATCCTGCTGTGCCCAAACAAATGTCACTGTGTCACATGACTAGAGTCTTAAACATATAAAGAGAAAAGAAGATGGCAGCCTCAAAAGGTTGTTCAGCTTTCAATGCTTGGTACTCAAACCCAAGTTGATCTGACTGACCGGTGTTTGAAAGGAGCTTTAAACCAGGCAGCCAAACTGTCTTCTCCTTATTGCTTGCTTCTTCTGTTGCCATACCCCATTCCAGAGGGCACTTCAACTGCTCTCCTCCAGCTTGGCACTTAAGATACATATTTGATATGCTTTGCTTGATTAAAACCTCTGGCCAGTTGTTATCCCAAGGCAACTTGTAGCAATAGTTCTCGTTGCAGGCTTGAAACGCTATTCATTGCACACACAAAACCATGGCTTTAGAGTTTAGGACAATGTTCAGTCTCTAATCTTGAATGATTGCTTCCAGGCTATCTCCTAACGTAGCTAAACTTCCCTTAATTTCTCTTTTACTCTTCTGCTTCCTTCAGAGGCCTGTCGGAATGCAATTGCAGCAGCAGGTGGAACTATACCCTTACTTTCCCTTTCTAAATCTCATGATGTTGGCGTTCAGCAAAATGCCGTTCAAGCTATTTTCAACCTCACGCGATCAGGTAATGTGGCAGCTGTGATTTATTTTGACTATGCCGAATACTGTAGAACAATAGTAAGAAAAAGAGAATTGGAGACAGGTTCCACTGAGGACGTTCTGGTAATATTTGTATTTGAATAATTTTTATAGAACAATTTAGGAAACACAGAAAATCTACGCAGCAAAGAGTGAATTTGTGAAGCTGGTTGCTGGCTATTAAAGCTTTATTCCATGTGTGGGATCATGGGGGAGACATTGCTCCTAGAAGCACGAAGCCGAAGACACCAGCCTGAAGATGACGAATGGGACTTCGTCGAAACGTTGCCAAGACACTTTCAATTTTACACGGGAGAAAACCCGAATTACCAAAGACCTACATACAAACACCCGTGAAAACCTCAGAAAACACACACACACACACACACACACACACACACACACACACACGATATATATGTATATATATATATGTATATATGTATATGTATATATGTATATATGTATATATATATATATGTATATATGTATATATGTATATATGTATATGTATATATATATATATGTATATATATATATGTATATATATATATATGTATATATATACTGTATATATACTGTATATATAATCTATGTGATATGGAGTTATTTAAGAAGTGGCTGGAAATGATTGCAATATATATATATATATATATATATATATATATTGCAATCATTTCCAGCCACTTCTTAAATAAATCCATATCACATAGAAATGCTACCTCATCGGGACACGTTTTTCTAGGACATGCAATCTGGATTTTGTTGTCATGCAGAATAAGATAGCCACATTCTTTTAATTCTATTTGCAGCCTTTGTTAACAAAGTAATTACCCAGCAATGTTATTGTTTGTGTACATGATAGCAATGAAATAAGCTGGCTTTGTTGCAGATACGTCTTTTGGAAACTGCAGTTTCTTTCATTTTTAAGTATATACTTACTTACACAGCAGTGATAAGACCCAAGCAACTGATTACAGATGTCATTTGATTGTTGTCTATCCCTTACAGAATGGATCCAAAGGGTTTTGGTTCGTCAAAGTGCTCTCCCAATTCTCACCCGTTTATTAGAGTCTCCTGACACAGAAGTACAGGTAAACTTAGTATCCATCCATCCAGTGAAACTTTTGAAACTGAACAAACTAAACAATAAATACTAGTCTGATGATTCTGGAAACATAATGCATAATGTTAAATTCAAAACTGCCTGACAGAACCTGAATCCTCAACTGAGCTGAAAAGACACAACAAAAGACAACAGTTTCTGATACCTTAGGTCAGGGGTAGGCAACCTTGGCTCTTTTATGACTCATGGACTTCAACTCCCAGAATTCCTGAGCCAGCATGGCTCAGCTTGGAAACCTCTCCCTTTCCCCTCAGCATGGGTGGCTCAGGAATTCTGGGAGTTGAAGTCCACGAGTCATAAAAGAGCCAAGGTTGCCTATCCCTGCCTTAGGTAAAGGTGAAGATTTTTTCCCCCTGTTCAGTCATATCTGACTCTAGGGGGCTGTGCTCATCTCCGCTTCTTAGCCGAGGGAGCCACCGTTGTTCCAAGACATTTCCTTGGTCATGTGGCCAGTATGGACTATATACTGAGGCGCAAGGAACATTGTTACCTTTCCATTGACATGGTGCCTATTTAGCTACTCGCATTTGCATGCTTTCGAACAGCTAGGTGGGCAGGAGTCTGACACCTTATAGATAGTGTTTAGTAACCAACTGATATTTAAAATAACGTTTTATGGATGAGCGAGTCTTTCTCAGGAAAGATAAGGGATATTTGTGACATCTGACAACCAAGTGTACATATTTTGAAAGCAATTGTGGGAGAGGCCATAGCAGCTTAAGCAACTGTGGTCTTGTTTCCTTTGCTGCATTTGTTCCGAGGTTTGAAAAAAAAGTACTTTGGAACAATTCTAGCACTACTTTTTGTTCTTGACATTTTGTCTGAAATAATCACAGACGGCCATTGCCCTATTTAAGTTTTACGTTTTGAACCCCTATTTGATTTTCTTTCCATCAATATTGCAGTAAGGGAGAATTGTGAAAAAAGTGATGTGCTCCTCCTTTCCCTTCAAAAGACTTTCTGGCTGTGTGTGTGTGTGTTGTATGTTTTATGCGCAAAATAGATGTTTTAAATCCCTGGAATATCTTTAAATATCTTTTACCATATAGAAAAATGGGCCTGAACATTTTGCCCTCATCTACTGCAAACCTGTGCCTATAGCTGTGGGATAACATGGGAGTAGAAGGTATTTGCCAAACAAAAAACAAAAAAAAAGTTGCTGCGTTACTGTCTGAGGAAGGTGCCCCAAAGTTTCTTTGCACAGTCTTCCTTTTTGTACACAATCAAGTAAAGAAATTGGATTTACTGTATTGGGATTAAGAGTAATATTAATAGGAATTCATTTGGGACAACATCAAGGGTCTTCAGGTGGAAAATGGAAGTAATTGAGGCAGGCAATAATTTTCATGCTTGTAAGCCTCACAGAATAGATATATGAATTTCAGTTTATCAGCTAATCTTAAGCCCCAATTTATGTAAGATCAGCTCCATCTCAATGGACTGTAGTCACTTTTCCTTTTCCAGAAAGTTGCTACAGTGCCCAACCAGAAACATAGGAAGGAAAATTTCATATAGAATTGCCCCCAGATAATATTGCTGAAGCTTTGGGAGCCATTTTCTTTTCCAGTTCACTGTGCTTTCCTGTACTTTTTCCAGTTTTCTGCAAAGAGGCAAAAGAATATATTTCTACACAGTGGCATGCATTCCCTAAGAATCTATTGAAAACTGATTTTAAATATTATATTAGCATAATATGTGGTCCTTTCTCTCAAACCTCAGCTCTGGTATTAGAATCCTCACATCTATTACAGTCATTTATTTGCTCAAGAGCTGAGCAATTCCATTTATATTCACTGCTTACAGATTTCTCACTTGACATCCCAGAGCTTTGGATAGGATCCTGAGCTTTTAACTTCAACCATTTATGGTCCTTCATAGGTGTGTGATGGGTTGTTAATACAGTTTTAGAACTTTAGGCCACAAGTGTCTCTATCTCAAACTCCTTATATATTTTTCATTTCTTGTGTGATGAGTCAAATATTCTTACTAAGTTACATGTTATTCAGAAGTAGACCAGACGACCTGATCTTTATTTTTCCCACCCATCGTAGAATCCACCAACTCTTGTCTCTTTACTGCATCTATACCCATTTTGTCTACTGTCCTTACAGTACTACAGCTGTGCTGCTCTCAGCAATGTGGCTACAAATTCACAGCACCACAAAGCCATGCTTCACGTTGGTGACAGGTTTCTTCTGCAGACTCTCCTTTCTCTCCTGTCTTCAGGTGTGGACAAGGTAAAGCTTGGGATTGTTGGATACCGATCAAGAGTATTGTCTGCCATTTTTCTAGAAGTTGAGTCATATAGGGTTTTTGTCTCCCAAAGGATATCTTGATTTCAGTGGAATATAAATATGCTTACAATTATATACTTGAATGTCCTTATGTGTATTTTATTTTATTTTATTTTATTTTATTTTATTTTATTTTATTTTATTTTATTTTATTTATTTTATTTTATTTTATTTTATTTTATTTTATTTTATTTATTTTATTTTATTTTATTTTATTTTATTTATTTTATTTTATTTTATTTATTTTATTTTATTTATTTTATTTTATTTTATTTTATTTTATTTTATTTTATTTTATTTTATTTTATTTTATTTTATTTTATTTTATTATTTTATTTTATTTTATATTTTATTTTATTTTATTTTAGAATAGAACAGAACAGAATAGAATAGAATAGAATAGAATAGAATAGAATAGAATAGAATAATAATAGAATGGAATGGAATGAAATAGAATAGAATCTTGGAGGAGCTCAAGCAGGAGACCTAACCAGGGGTAGGCAACCTCGGCTCTTTTATGACTCATGGACTTCAATTCCCAGAATTCCTGAGTCAGCATAGCTGACTCAGGAATTCTGGGAGTTGAAGTCCATGAGTCATAAAAGAGCCGAGGTTGCCTACCCACTCTAGCCTCTTCTTAAAAACCTCCAATGATGGAGCACCCACAATTTCTGAATGCAAGCTGTTTCACTGGTTAATTGTCCTCACTGTTAGGAACTTTCTCCTTAATTCCAGGTTGCTTCTCTCTTTGATCAGTTTCCAACCATTGTTTCTTGTCCTGCCCTCTGGTGCTTTGGAAAATAAATGACCCCCTCTTCTTTGTGGCAGCCTCTCAAATACTGAGAGCCTCCATGAATTTGTTCACAATTTAATGCTGTAGTCTGAATCAAGGTTTACAAACATGATGCTGTTTTCACATGTAATCATACGGATACAAATGCCAGCAGTAACTTTTTTCGTCTGGGTATTATAGCAATAGCACTTAGACTTATATTCCGCTTCACAGTGCTTTACAGCCTTTTCTAAGCGGTTTACAGAGTCAGCATATTGCCAACAATTGCCAACAATCATTTTACCGACATCCGAAGGATGGAAGGCTGAGTCAACCTTGAGCCGGTGAGAATTTAACTGCTGCATTGCTGGCAACTGGCAATCAGGAGAAGTAGCTTGCAGTACTGCATTTTAACCACTGCCCCACCAGGGCTCCATATAACTTTGTCTTTGCAGCCTTCCTGCAAAGCTATAAGACATGGACAGTGATTTTATGACGAGTTGGTGGAAGAAATGATTTGGTCTTTGGAGAGGTGTCGGGAAGATTGTGGGGAAGATTTCTGGATTTTTAAGGACTTTAAGGATTTATTTAATCTACCTACAAAAGCTACTCACTTACACATGTAAAACACTGCTGGTATAGCTTTAAAATTTCAAAGCTGGGTTATGTTGCGACAGAGAATCTTTTTACATTAAATATTTCTTACATTTGAACCCTATTCCATCAAGTGTCCTAGTGATAAAGTGTTTAAATAAAAGTAGCATGAACCTGTCAGCTTGAAAACATTTAGATTATTTGTGCAGACAAGAGTGCTTTTTTCTCACCTCCTGATTTGCTTGTTTCCTTCAACTAGATTTCAAACCAAGCTTGTATTTGTCTCAGGAATTTAGCCACAAATGGT
Source organism: Azemiops feae (assembly GCA_023970755.1). Classification (NCBI taxonomy): domain Eukaryota; kingdom Metazoa; phylum Chordata; class Lepidosauria; order Squamata; family Viperidae; genus Azemiops; species Azemiops feae. Next base: position 1,752,571 of record JALGBA010004276.1, read on the forward strand.
AAGTAGAGACCTAACATGGGAGTAAAATAAAAATTGCCAGCAGGCAACCAACACACCAGTACCCCAGTCATACAGAACAGGAAATGTTTTCCCCCATGTTATTTTGTACTGTGCTTAGCCTTTGGAAAGAATGTCCATAGCTTTTTGTTTACTCTGTGAAGTAGGAAGACCATTATATTTTGATTTCATGCACACCTGTTGTGTTGGAGCTTTTTCTGGTTTAATAAAGCTTGCTGTAATGTGCCAGACCAGTCAGGCAGGTTTAGAGAAGAGCAGCCCACTTATTCTAAGTCCACCTATAAGAACTTCTACATGATCTAGGGCAGGGGTAGGCACCCTTGGCTGTTTTATGACCTGTGGACTTCAACTCCCAGAATTCCTGAGCCAGCACGGCTGGCTCAGGAATTCTGGGAGTTGAAGTCCACGAGTCATAAAAGAGCCAAGGGTGCCTACCCCTGATCTAGGGTGATTTTTCTCAGAAGTCCTCTATTCATTTAATATTTAATATTAAATGTATAATATTATGTTATAATAACAAAATGGTAAGATTGGCTTGGTACATGACATGCATTTCTAGCACTGATGAATTGGAAAAATATTTTATCAGACTACTAGAGTTTCATACTAAAAATTAGAAGAAGCTGACAAAAAATGTTTGGTGGTAAACTGTCCCTGACCTTGCAACTACTCTGTTATTATGTTATTATAATGCAATTATTCCTCTGGGTTTGTTTAAATCCAAATTGCTCTAGCTAGAGCATGCAAGGTCATTAATACAGATTACAGCTGCCGAGTCACACTCTTTGTCATCCTAAACTCCCCCAACTGTATGCGTTTAAACGAAATAAAAATTAGTTTCAATGCTGCTTTTTCTAACAAGAAGCTGCAGTTAGTCTCATACACTATTAGATCATTCTTGAGCAAAAAAAGCCACCTATTAGATCATTTGGGTGAGGAAAAAAGCAGCGATCCCATCAAAAATATGTAACATTGACAGAAATTTGAGAAAAAAATGATTTCCTGTAATAACAGCTCTGCAAATCTTCTAGAAGAGATGCCTTGTAGAAGAGATGGAAATGTGAACAAAGCACCTCTTCTCCGATCAGCAAAACATACATATGGGGGGAAAGCAAAATACGTTTCTTGTGTTTGGTGCCCTCAAGTCAGTCTTGACTCCTGGCAACTGCCTGGACAAATCCCTGCAGCATTCTTGGCAAGATTTCCACTGCCGTCTTCCTGGAACTGAGGACTGGCCCAAGACACACAGCTGGCTTTGTGCCTCATGCGGACCTAGAAGTCACGGTCTCATGGTTTATAATTGGTGCCTCAACCCCCCACACCGAACTGGCTCTGCTTAGCAGGTTTATCTCAGGGGTCTTCAAACCTGGCCCTTTTATGAGTTGTGGACTTCAACTCCCAGAATTCCTCAGCCAGCGTGCCTGACTTGAGGAATTATGGGAGTTGAAGTCCACAAGTCATAAAGGGGCCAAGTTTGAAGACCCCTGGTTTATCTGATGATAACACCACCCCTGATTCAGTGGGGTTTGCATTTGATTTCTGGTGGATGAAATATCTGAGAAAAGGACCTTGTCTTTATTTTCTTTGGTCCTAAGTAAAGAAGCACTACTGTCAGATTTCTCTGAGATTTTCTTGGATTCTTGCCGCCTGGCGAGCAGTGTCCTTTATAAATCTTTACTCCAACTTTCTATTAACCTTTCTATTTCTCAAAGGTTTCTTTTTTACTTCCTGCACTGGATAGAGTAATGGATTTACAGGGTACTTAATGATAAAACTTAAGAGAAAATGGCATTATACTGCAAACAAGGGGCAACATTACTTTTTCACAAAGATTTTTATTTGTGGGAGAAATGCACACTAACACACAGATGTTTTGCAGAAGAATTGAGCAGTTCACTTCCTCATCGATGAAGCAGTGATCTCTAACTGGATTCTATAATGCTATAATTTACACATTTATTACTATAATTCAGTCTGTTAAAGTCCGTACATGAATTCAAGTCCAATTTCCTATCTTGGTACAAATTCAGGCAGTGCGTTTAAACATCACCAGTCCTGTTTAAGACCTAAAATGTTACTTTTGTGCTTTTAATGCAAATAGTTTCCTGCAAAACTTCCAAGCCCTTCACTCCCCAGGTTCTTATCTAGATTTGACTTATCTAGTGAACCTAGCGCAGAGGTGGAGAACCTATTTCAGTGCTGGATTGAATTGGTGGTTAGCAAACACATGAGGGAGGGGTCAACATGCCAGTGTAACTGGGGTCATACTACTGAAAGCACTGAGCCTCCATCATACCTCCTCTCCCCCACTCCCGTACACTTTTGACAAGGGCAATAGAAGAAGGGGACGACAGAGAATGAGGTGGCTGGATGGAGTCACTGAAGCAGTAGGCATGAGCTTAAATGGACTCCAGAAGATAGTAGAGGACAGGAAGGCCTGGAGGAACATTGTCCATGGGGTCGCGATGGGTCGGACACGACTTCCCAACTAAACAACAACAATACTTTCCTTCAACATTATTAACCAGATCCAGATATTGCCTTTCTGATTACTGTAGCTGAAAGAATATAGGTAGACCTTTACAATAGCTTGCTTAGTGGCCATTAGAAGATACAACAGCACTGAAAAAGTGACTTATGACCATTTTTCACACTTACTTACGACCCTTGCAGCATCCCCATGATCACGTGATCAAACTTCAGACGCTTGGCAACTGACTCATGATGGTGTGTATGATTTGTCATGTATCTCCTTGGCTTTGAATAAGCTTTCTGTGTTCCAGTCCTTGCCAGGAGGGGGCGTGACTGCTTTAAGCTTTCTTCTGAGGATAACAATACTACCTGGACTTTTAGTGAGATCAGGACCAACATGGTTTGATTATTTTGATCAGAGGCTAGTTTTTCTTTTTTTATCAAGTTTGCTTTGTCTTTCTGTTGGCTTTTCATGAAACAGAGCTCAGGATCTAACCCCTGCGTTGATATTACATAGAATTGCTCAGTTTCTAGGAGACAGATGAACTAATTTGATTCTTTTAAACTTGGTGATGTGCTTTATTCTCAATTTTTGTTGATTGGCACAGACAAGTTTTCTTCTGTTGCAGAGTTTGTTCTGACCAGTCTTGTTGCTATGCAAATCCAGTCCCGTCTTCTCCCTCTCTTGACATTTAGCAATAAAGAGATTCAGCAGAATTCAGTAATTCTCCTCCAGATATTATCCCAGCATCCAGGCAATCAGGTACATATTTTCTTAATATCAGTGGCCTTTGGATCGCTTAAAAGCATTTGTGTTAGGACAAATAAATGTCCAAACAGGCATGCTTCATATATATCTATATCTATATGAGAGGAAGTGTTTACAGTTTATGTTATTCAGAGGTATAATAGTTCTTTTGATATTTTAATTCATAGAATTTTATTGGGGAGATGGGAGAGAGTCCAGTTAACAGGATTTTTATTCATAACCCTTCCGTATTTTTCTACGATATTTCCATCTCCCTAACTGAGATGGAACCTTTTTCTTCTACTTTCCTTATTACTCAGGTTCAGTATGGTTTACTTGATTCCACACTATATTTTACCTTTAGCATCTTTAACTTTAACTTTATTTGCATATAAGTTTCCTTTCAAATAAAGAATATTTACTACTAAAAATATACCTTCTTCTTCCTGCTGCTTATTTAGACCCTTTATCTCTCCCAGTTTTCAGCTGGGATTTTTTTCAGGTTGACAAGTTAATGGCAGAACTCTTTTTGTCGGGTTCATGATCCGTTTTAGTCATTACTACTGTATATGTAGTCCTTGACTTACAACAGTTCATTTAGTGACCGTTCAAAGTTGCAACGGCACTGAAAAAAGTGTCTTACAACCAATTTTCACACTTATGACCATTGCAGCATCCCCAGGGTCACATGATCAAAATTCAGACAGTTGGCAACTGACTCATATTTATGACGGTTTCAGTGTCCCTGGGATCATGTGATCACCTTTTGCAACCTTCTTTCAAGCAAAGTCAACGGGGAAGCCAGTTTCACTTAACAGTATTACTAACTAAACGACTACAGTGATTCACTGTAGTAAGGTAGTAAAACGGGGCAAAACCCGCTTAACAAATGTCTCACTTAACAATGGACATTTTGGGCTCTATTGTGGTCGTAAGTCGAGGACTACCTGTAGTGGAAAAAGCTATCCAAGATTGGATAAAACCTTGAATAATTGGTGCTCAATGGAAGTATTTATATTGCTGTTTATTGAATTAACCAGCTGTAAGAACAGCACCACTCACTGGCTTTTTTATTGCTTAACAGTTTTAATAATGGCACACTTTTTTTTCCCCAGCTGGTTATTATTGCACAGAGATGCTCTGCCTCCCCCCCCCCGCCCCCCCCCGCCCCCCCCGCCCCGGTCTGTGATGATATTGGGCAACATTGGCTCTTTGGTGCAACATTACTTTGCACCTGCAGCTGAATTATACCAGTTTTACAGATTTGGATTAATCCCATGCAGACTGTTATTGCGAAGTATACTGTATTTTAAGCACTGTATTTTAATCTTTGCAGGATGCCCTGATGTCTGATGAGATGCTGCAAACTTTGGGGGAACTGTTGCTTACCTGGAGAACAGACCCAGTAATTGTTGGTCATATGGCTTGCCTCATCAAAAATCTCAGCCTTTCTAAAAACATACAGGCAAGTCTCAAGTAGTTTTTCATAATTTTGCATATTGATCCAAAGATTCACTTCACAATTCAGCCACCTGAGTGGTATTATATGAAAATGGTAAGCCTTTGCTGAATTCTCAACAGATATTTCTGATAGCATACGTGGAATTAGTACGTTATTATTCATTCAAGCTGGGTTTTTTTTAATTGAACATTTTCAAGATGTTATTTTTAAGATTCACTTCTTTCAGAATTTACAACTAAAAGACACACCTGTTCCACTGTAAGGAAATACTATGACCATTTTATATACTGTTCTCTACCATATCTAGAAATTGTATATTTATTCTCAACGTGTCTAGAAAACAAATCTGTGATAATAACATGCTTGAACAAAAAGAATTTTATTTGTTATTCTCCCCCCCCCTCTCTCTATGTGTGTGTGTGTGTCTCTGTGTGTGTGTCTGTGTGTGTGTGTGTGTGTGTGTGTGTGTGTGTGTGTGTGTGTGTGTGTGGAGTCTGGAGCATTGGAGTTACCCAATGCCTAAAAGATTATAGATTCAATGCTCTGTCACTATCTCTGGACATTGCTTTCCAAAGGTAGAGTATTGATAAAAAGTTTACCTCTAGTTCCCATCTCTGCTCCTCTAACATCCATTTAATTGTATTGATTTATATAGGAAAAATAGCCCCCCCCACATATATTGGCCTTAATATTCTTAAGATACTAAGATGGCCAAAGCCATCACTTTAAAATGCACCTAGAATGACACTAGAAATTGATTTAAAATTCAGAATAAAAGGACAATGTGCTTATTTCTTATTCTTGCTGCTGTAGTTTGAATGAACTAATTATACTATATACTGTATTATGGTCACCCAGATTTGGCTACTGCTATCACTGTGGAATGGATTTTTGTAATGGACATTATAGCAACCACTGGAAAATCTATAGCAATGGATTTTATACATGCTAAATTTCCTGGAGAGCCCATTGTGTAGAGAATTGTTAAAGCTAAACTGGTCTGATCAATTCTATTTGAAAATCCTTATGATGCTTTAAAAAAAAATAGTTTTATAGTGAAAAACGGCAGAGTATCAGAGTGCTAAATAAATTGTGCAATGTAATAGTTCTTACAGTATTTAAACATTATCAAACAATGCACTGACCTGCATGCTTTCTACTCATGTTAATCTCTTCACCTATTTTTATAAAATGTTGTAGGTTTCCTTGGATCTGCTTTCTGAAGTTCATGAGTACCAAATGCAAAATGGGCCTAAAAATATTGGAGAGTTCGTATTTGGAATTAATAAAAGAATTTAGAGGCAACTTATGCCATAAATGTTTTAAGAAAGAAAACAATGCAACCGCAGACAGTTATTGCAGACATATGAATTTCTTGTATGATATTCTCTATCCCCCATTCTGCATCCTTCTACCAGATTCTAAAATAACTTCAATGTTGATTGGGGCAGAGGCAAAGTTTAGCTTAGTTGATTTTTGAATGGATCTGATATATGCCATAAAACCGCCGTGTTTATTTTTATTCATGATGCTAATTTTTATAGCTTGAAAGAGGTTTGCAAGATTGAAATAGTATCTTCTCTGTATGATTTACAGAAAATCCTAGAAAGTCCATGCATCAAAGGCCTTCTTCAAGCTATCCACAGTGCCCATGTACTAGACGATTCCCTTTCCTATGTGATATCTTGTCTTGCTGAACTGGTGAAGCATGGTAAGGAGACTTTAATTCTTTTTTTTAATAATATTTTATTAATTTTCCAATTTTACATTTAAGTATTTAAAAAGCAACGTGGTGGCTGGGTTAATCAATAGTTTGATAACATATAAAAATCTTTAGTACAAATCTCAAGTTACATCAAATATTTCCTCTCTTTTTCCCTTAACATCTACTGTCTCGTATTTAAGCGAATACAGTTCTTATTATATCAACTCAGTAAAAACATCATTATTACATTTATCAATAAATTTTTAGCTTATACATATCTTAATTACTTTTTACATTCAAACTTCATTAACAATCCATATCCTGTTATTACTTTTTCCCCAATTTTTAGTTTCCCATCAATATTCCAATTTAACATTTGATATTTATAATTTTCAGGTTTTAGGTAACCAAAATTTCCCTTATCTCGATTCATAACAGAATCTAATATTCAAAATACACATTTTATCTATTTGAATATAGTCTTGTTCTATTTCCTAAAAGTTATCTATTTCCCACCATATTAAATCATCTACTTAATAATACAATATCCCCTTTAATGAATCAAAACCATTATATATATTGTCTGGGTTAATCAATAAATCAAACATATTCATAATAATTATTTTTTTCTTTTAGGTCTAATTTTTAAATATTAAACAGATAAAATCCTTATTTTCAACTAATTTCCAAATATTTTAAATCTAATGACCAAAATTCCCCTTATCTCAACTTCTCCCTTTAACCCTCTAATTAATAATATGAAATCCCCTCTAATAAATCAAAACCCCAATTTTCTTCAGCCTTATTCTGGCTTTCTTCCTTTGCCAACTAGCCTTCCATATCAGTGCTTTCAGATCGTCAAATAGATCTCCCTCTATTATTATATATGTTATTTGAAATAAAGGAGACCATTTAATTGCCATTTTTTTGGACGGACTAGCCCATTTGTATTCGTTAAGTTGTCTCCCTGTTATTCCATTTCCCCATGCTTGCCCTGATATGTTTGTCTTCCATTCAATCTGTTCTTCTTTCTCAAATTTCTTCTGATTTATATAGAAAGTCATTTCCGTTTTCAGTGTTGTTACTTCCTTTTCTGGATTTTCCATCAGCTGTATTTGTTGGTCAATTGAGTCCTCTGTCTTAATATTTGATTATCCCACTTCTTCTGTTATCTTTTGCATTGTTGATTCTTTGGTTGTAGTCAAAGTTTGGGTTTATGTATCTAAGCTGGCATCTTGTTCTTTTATGTTAGGTATTATTTTATCACAAGCTGAAAGAATGGTTTCATGTATTGCTTTCAACATGGAAAGGATCTTTTCCTGGTCTTCATCCATATTCTTTTAATAATGTGTTAAGTTGAGGATTTTAAAATCAGACGTTAAAAATAATTTTATAACTAGGTATGGGACCTCTCTTTCACATGTTTATAAATAGTCTTTATAGTAGAAGTTGTTTGTGAAGCAAGATTTTATAGTCCAAGGTATTTCATCATCTCATATAGTAACCAATGTTCCTCAAAAAAAGAGATAGGAAGGGAATTCCCCATATATAACTCTGAAAGTCAGTAAAGGTTTACATTCATAGTTCAAGTAGGCCAGTTATGCCGCCCAGATGTTCTCTTTACAGCTGAGTTTCTCACATGTGGTACTAAGGTCAAAAGAGTCTTATCTAAAGTCTGGGCTTCGAGCCAAGTCTCTTTTAGGAAATAAGTTGTAATACCAAATTTTGCCACAAGATGTCACCGATGCCGTTTAAAGTTTTTTAAATCCAAAATTTTTATAATCCTTTTTCCAATTTTATTTCTTTTTTGTAGATAAAAACAAAAGTCTCCAATAAAAATAAGAAAACTTTTGGTCCCCAAGTTTCAGGAACATATAAATCCAATTAGGTTAAAGTTGTTCTTTTAGTGCTTTAATTCCCCTGGGTAGTCAGTCGCCGCTATTCTTAGAGGGTGGGATAGAAATTCCCTTCCCTCTCTCCTCACAGGGGGAAAGATACTTTGGGCAGCTTTTATAGGAAAAGAAAATACTTAGGATAAAGAGAAGATCGGATCTCACCCAGTTTCATCCGCGTTGCTTTAGAAGTGCTTGGTGGTGAGTTTGACTTCGGCTGTCTGCAGCCTAATGATGAGCCATATTACTATGGCCGGTCTTTCCTCCGCCGGTTTGGAGGGCTGCCCACATCAAATGGAAGGGCTGCCGCCCTCCTGCGATCAAGCGGGGGTCCCCTCCTTGCTCGTCGCTCCTACAGGGCGACTTTCGACCCTTTCCAGGGTCCCCCAGCGGAACGAAACCAAACGCGGAAGATGGAGCTCGCCTTCCAGCGTCTGCGACGTCCGCGATGGCAAACCGGAAGTCTCAAGGAGACTTTAATTCTGTTGCATAGATGTGTAAGCCTTTTTTCTGGCATTGAACATTGCTATTGATGTACAGTAAGTTTAGATCTCGTGCGTAATACAGATGATAGTGGTTTTATTGGAAACCTTTGAGAAGCCAAAATACTTGGGGTAGAAATATAAATAGAATTATATTTAAATTTAATTTAAATAGGAGAGCCAGCTTGGTATAGTGATTAAGGCACCAGGCTAAAAACTGGCAGACTGTGAGACCAACTCCCATCTCAGGCACAAAGCCAACTGGGTGACCTTGGGCCAGTCACTCTCTCTCAGCCCTGGGAAAGAGGCAATAGCAAACCACTTCTGAAATCTTGCCAAGAGATCTGCAGAGATTATTCCAGGCAGTTGCCTGGAATCAACAATGACTTGGAGGAATTAATAAATAAAGCAAACATAATTTAAATAGATTCTCATCTCTATATTCAGAAATCAATTTTAATCTCAACAAACTCAGATTTCAATCACTAACGAAATATTTAGATTACCAAAAATTTCTAAAGTGCTTCTTGGTTTTAAAAGGAAAAGCATAATATTTGCTTGGATACTTTTTTTTTCTCCTTTAAATCTCTTTTCTCAATGATTTATCTCACAAAAATTCCTTCTTTTTTAAACTCAGCTTATAAAATATACATATATTTAGTGGGAGTCGACAGCACTTTGAAGAGAATGTATAAAGTACAGGAAGTCCTTGACTTACAACAGTTCATTTAGTGACTGTTCAAAGTTACAACGGCACTGAAAAAAGTGACTTATGACCATTTTTCACAGTTACGATCTTTCCAGTGTCCCCATGGTCACGTGATCAAAAGTCAGATGTTTGGCAGCTGGTTCATATTTATGACCGTTGCTGTGTGCCAAGGTCATGTGATCCCCTTTTGTGACCTTCTGACAAGCAAAGTCAATGGGGAAGCCAGGTTCACTTAACAACCGGGTTACTAACTTATCAACTACAGTGATTCATTCAACAACTGAGGCAAGAAAGGTCGTAAAATGGGGCAAAACTCACTTAACAAATGTCTGACTTAATTTTGGGCTGAATTGTAGTTGTAAGTCAAGGGCTACCTGTACTGGACAAATCATAAAACACTTTGGGACTGAAATTTCCATCGCTAAGCAATGTAGCCCTTAAAGCATGACATGATATGACCATACCACTTAGCAATGGCAATCCTGGCACTCCCCATTGTGGTCATGCAAAGATCACTGGATGTTATGTGACCCCAGGTGGCTCACATACAGATATAAATGCAGAGCAACTTGCAACTTTCCCTGCTGACTTCCCTATTGACTTTGCTTATGACAGGGGTGGGGAACCTTGGCTCTTTTATGACTTGTGGACTTCAACTCCCAGAATTCCTGAGCCAGCCATGCTGGCTCAGGAATTCTGGGAGTTGAGGTCCACAAGTCATAAAAGAGCCAAGGTTCCCCACCCCTGGCTTATGAGAAGCTGGTATTAAAGGTTGCAAATGGTGCTCCTGTGACCATCATAAGTGCAAGCCAAGTGTGCAGATTGTGATCACATAACCACGGAGGTATTGGGATGGCCGGAACTTTGAGGACCGGTCATAAATACCATTCGTTCAGTACTGTCGTAACATCAAACAGTCATGAATGAGTGGTCATTATACAAAGACTATCTGTAAGATCCACCCATTGGTCCACCCGTTTAGTATTATCTAAAGTCAGGTTAGCATCCTTGGACACGAGCTTAGTCCACCATGGGCAAATTCCATCAAGTAATTCCTCTGTCAAATCATAGGAAATATTCTACCAAATTTTGAATTAGTCAGATGCCACCTTGACTACTGTGGCTAGTTCTGGGAACCACATTTTGAGAGAGAGATTACAGACATTGAAACTGGAAAGGGCAACAAGGTGACTAAGTCTTATGAGGCAACCGGGTATGGTCCCTTTAGAGAAGAGATGACTGAGGGAAGCGTTAATAGCCCTTCTTACCATAAGTACATGAATGGATGCTGCACAAAAGTCCAAGACCTATTCTTTACCACTCCAGAGTGTGAGACATGGAATAATGTTCCCAATTTCCTGTTCCTAAGAACAGTTTCCATTTAAATGCTAGGAAAAGCTTCCTCATGATAAGACCAATTGAACAATGATACCAGTTACTGAGGGAGATGGTGAGCACTCTTTGCTGAATGTGTATAAGGAAAGGCTATGCATCCTTCTGTTCAGGATGTTTTAATTTCTCCACCGATTGTGATTTGAGAGGCCTACCGAGTATTTGACTCCGTGATTCCATATATTTATTTCAACTCTTCTACAGTCTTTCTATGTTCTGTTGGGGGTCTGTTCATTTGTCTATTAATTTCTTATTACATATTTCTTTCTACTATTAGAAGGAGCCACAGTGCATATTGTAGCATTGATGGATGAACCATTGATAAATCATTTGGTGAAATTAGCTAACCAGGTGGAACAAACCGAGCTTTCGTTCCAAGCTGCCTTTATGATCAAACACTTTGTAAGGCATGGTATGTATCAACAGGGAGTCTGATATTTATATTTTCAGCCTAATGATCAGCCTAAGGATGACAAGTATTGGGTTAAAAAAAAAGAGGACAACAGCTTGAGCCTTGAAGTGCAAATCCTTTTATTTATATTTAGATAGTTTTAAATCATTCTCAGAGCATAATGGGATTCTGAAAGACTTATTAAATGAATGGATTACAGCTGGATGATCATCTATTTTCTTCTGATATACTAATAATGTAAATGTAATTGACTATAGGCAGGTATTTTGTGGCTGACCACACTTGGGCCTTGGGCCCTTATTCTTCTAATTTAAATATGAAAATTTGTTTTGAGGGAGTGAAGCAAATGGTTCCAACACAGCAATTAACAAACATTTTGCACCATAATAGAATCTTCCATAAGGAAACAAATCCTGTTAAATCTGCGATCACTGCTCAAACATTAATAGATTTACTGCTGCAACTCGAAGTGATATTTAATTTGAAAAATCATTGTGGCATGAAACTTCTTTAACCCCCCCCCCTTAAAATAATGCATTTATTATTACACGTACACAATTAGTACACATACTAATTGTGTCTAGAAGACAGTCACTACACAATTATGTAGTATCGCTGTGCTTTAATTTCCAAGTAGATGAAGCTCTTTAGGAGATTTAGCACTTGTATTTTTATTTTACAAAATAAAATTTAAAATGAATTAGCAGAGCTCTGCTTGCTGTCATATACGGCTTTATAGAAAACTACATTTATAAATTTTCAATGTTAAAATACTCTTAGCGTAACAAATTAGTAACCAGAAAAGCAAGCAGGGGCAGTCATCATAAGCAGAAGGACGTCATTGTTTTGATTTAATAGTGCAGTGTAATTAATGGATTCTGTTCTGTATTTTTTTCCTGTTCTCCATATCAATTGCATAGAAGAGGTAGTGGCTCTGTTAAAAACTCACATGAACCAGGTTCAGCAATATCTGATGAAGTATCTTATTCACCGGGAGATTCGTTTTCAGCATTTGGGCATAACCACTCTCTGTGCATTACAGAAAGGTATGGACTACTACGATCTAAAAAACCTCTATAAATCTTTCAAATAAAATAATGGTTCAAATTAAACCCCAGGAGTTTTATGCGGCGTCTAGCATAATAACTAGGATCACCGGAATTTACCAGGATTTGAGTCCTGACTGCTTCTAGTAATGTACAGTAAACAAACTCCAGCTTTATAAAGTTCTGATTAAAAGTTAATCTCTTTTCACTGATATTTTCATCAGACTTGTATAGAAGATCATTTTCATTGTCACACATTTTATGCTTCTAAAAATTATTTTTAGAAAAGGAGCATCAATAATCTCATACTGCTAGTTTCCTGAGTTTTTCCCAACTATTTTTATTAGCAGCAGTAAAGGATTCAAGATGTATCCTTGTAGGGTATTGGTAGGGGAAGACCCAAGAGAGTGAAACCAAGCCAAATAGAAACACCAAAAGTGCAACGTATAAGAGGTCCAGCTAGAAGATGAAATTCAGAGAGTTATTTTTGTCAGAAGGTCCAAAGGCAAGCTTGGATCACCATAAGAGATGGATTTGGTTCATCCTTATAAGTAGAACCCCTATGGTTGGACAGCTGAAAGTGGAAGGGTGGCTGTTGGAAATGAGGCACATAAGAATGCCCGAAAGTTTGTCATATTTCTGACTGAGAAAGGTGGGAACAGGTTCTCTTGAGGCTTGTTGAACAGATGTATGATGAATAAGAAACAGGAATATGCACGAATTCCTTAAGAGGATCTTGAAAAATCAGAACATCAAAGCAGGTATTAAACATCAATAATTTAAAGCTAGCCTATATTTCATGGTGTTACTAGAACTTTATAGATCGAATGTACATCCTTAGACAATACCATCAATCTAATGTCAAATAAATTTATGGACAAATGTAAAAGGATGTAAAATTCTGCAGCCTAATACCTGAATACCTTCTGTCTTATACTAAGATCCAGACTTTTTGGCAGCATTCAGTAACAGTGAACTGAAGAAGCACCTTGATGAAATCTGTCAACAGACTGAAATTATGCAAGAACTTCTCAGTATTGCTATTGGACATATGGAGGCATGAGAGACACTTCCAGCCTGCATATCATTAGCCAACATGGAGACCATTAGCCTCTGAATGGGCAGGTGAACTAAGATATTGGCATCTTAGGTTTAACGGATCAGCCTTGGGTAAATCCACAACAGCTACATACAGAAATTATGATGTCCGTTATTTGGGTAGAAATGAAAGGGACATTTCACCCATCACGAGGGACATAAACAGACTCCATTGAAAATGATTGGGTTTGTGATTATATCAAAAATTTGCCATTGTTGTCTTATCTAAGATGGCTGATTCACATATACTGTAACTGTTTATTATTTTGATGCATTCATGGACCAGTCTTAAAGATAGTTCTACTATACAGATGCAAGACAGATGGAACAATCTAAACAATCAAACAAATCTAGTTCTGTTATACAGATGATGCAATTTTGTACCATTCTTGCTGATTTGTAATCTGCAGATCTCTGCAGATTCGGATTATCAATCTTGCCTTGGAATTAACTTTGGCAATATTCTTATTTTAATAAACTGAAATTTGATTTGTTTTAACAGCTTTGAAATGGAAAAAAGATCTCTGCGAGAAAATAATTATGTGCATGTAGGTTTTCAAGGCAAATTTGTGAAGTTTTTATTAAAATGGGCATTTCTAGAAAAATGTATTTATGTAAAATGTTTGTGTTGTTGTGACTATTTTAAGATGCTACTTGCTGTATGTTTGTATATAGGCATGAATGAGTCATCTCCTCCTTGGGTCATAAATTGATACGACTTCAGGGAAGGGAGCTGGAGCATTCCCATCATATTAGAACATGTGGAACAGGCAGAAATAATTGGAGACAGGTGATTCCATCAATGACAGTTGTTGAATCCAAAGGTTTCTAAGTGCGTATTTGCATATTTGTATTAAAGTAGAAAGTAAGTAGAAAGATCTTCTGGAGGACATGGGGCTATCTACCAAAGAGGATATATGGTACCTAGTTGCCCAAAGAAACCTATTCAGAACCTGTTCCTATATGTATACATGTCTGAATTAAACTGATTATTGTATTCTATTGAAAAAAAAACCTGAATAATTGCCTTACATAAAAGATTACTGCTTTCTTTGTGCTACTAAAATCAAATGTCTGGAAGCCATGTCCAAAGTTTGCATCTAATCTAATTTTGAGTGACTCTGCAGTTGTCTGCAAACTTAGTAAAAATGAAAGTGTGCACATAAGTGTGATCTCCAATAACCTTTTGTGCTTTTGTTTTCGGGCCTTTGCATATTAAAGATTGATCTGCGGGACACAACAATGGCAGCGAAATACATTTTTCACAAGAAACAAAACATACTTTCCTCCGGCTAGTTTATAGGTGGAAATGTCCATATGTGTTTCACCTCTTATTAAATTGGATTTTTAAATTATTAAAATCTTGTTTATAGGAAGCAACATAAACTGTTATAAATAACTAATATTTTAGAGGAGAATAATGTCGCAGGACACAGAAGAATCAGAAGAGCCTCCTAAAATGAAAATGGTCATCTGATCAATATGCAGCATTTCTTTTAGGAGTAGGCTGTGTTCATCAAGGATTGTTGAATCTGTTCCTCCCATTAGACTGCAGGAAGAACAACTTTTAGCTCCCTCATTAGAAAATGCCTGAACTTCCCAAATAATTGAATATCATCTATTTCATGTAATCACCATTCTGCAACACTATGATATCAAACAGACCAGGTTTTAGTGCCTTAGAATCAAAGATGGAATATCCCATCGGGGGGGGGGGGCTTCTGAACCCAACACCATTTGGTCTTGCTGGGATTCAACCAAAACTGTTCCTCCCTATCCAACTCTAACGGCCTCCAGACATCAGAACAGGACGTCAGTAACATTTCCTCTTCAGCCTACACGATATGGAGAACATTATGGGTACATTAACTGCATCTTCATATTCCAAGTCTGGAAAAAGCTCATTGAATTCAAAGTATAACATTAAGCCAGAAAGCTTTGTTTTATTTGCTGAACTCTCTGCTAACAAGACAAATTAAGGAAAGCCAAACTTGCATTGTTACTTATAGCCACATTTTTTATTGTTTATTTTGTACTCAACAAAATTAATAAATACATTATCTAAGATACAATAGGCTTTTTTTTTTCATTTCACCTATGAAAAAATAATGCTTTCAATTTTTTTTTCACATTTTAAAACCTGTCATGTTATTTTATTTGTAAAAGAAAATGTGAGAAGAGCATAGTGATGGCTGAATATACAGAATGTCCATTTAGGAATTGCATTTACAAGAACCTGATACAGAAGCCTATATTTTGCCCCCATAATTAATAGTTCTCTGCAATAATATTTAAACCAACAGGTTTAAACAAAAAAAAACCACCCCTGTGGCCCCTCCCTGTAGAGCAGTGAGGTGTTTACTTTTCAAGTATTGAATCAGTAAAATGTAAGATTCTTTGCTGATTTTACAGTGTGCCTTTTAAAACTACCCATCTTCAAAACAAGACAAAACCAACAGGCTCATTATCATAATCATCCTGTTATTGTTAATCTAGTTACCCTTTTCTTCAAGAATGCTGAAAATATCAATTATGTTATGTGAAGCCATTTTTGAAACAGAAGACACAATTCTCCCCTAGTAGTGAGCTCTATTGATAGAAAGGCAATCCAAATCTATTTCCAATATATTCTTCTGCTGGTTTTACTACCTGTTGTCTTAAAAAAAAAAAAAAAAAGAAAGCATCCAAGAAATCTTTAGAAAATTCAAGAGTGACAAAAATATAACACTCCTTCATAGCATGGAAGGAATCCCATTGGCTTCAGAGGCTTTTTCTTCGCCTTTGATGATTCACGAAGAGATGTCAGACAACTTCTGCAAAGGAAAGCCAATAAAGAAAACATTAGCAACAGTTCCTATCCAAAAGTACAAACAGTCCTGTCATGGATGATGATCGTGATGATGGGAGATGACTTGGATCTTATTAGTTCCAGTGACTGGAACTGCATGTAAAAAGGTCTCAGGAGTGGAACAGGAGAAATAATATCTGCCAATTCCTGTTCCCTCTGAAGCTCTCCTATATGTTCTGAACACCTGCTGAAAGAGTTGAAACAGCAACTAAAACAGCGTAGGAGCTTGTGCTAGGCCTGCAGGGAGAAGGGGAAATTGGCAAAAAACATCACTCATTCTGTCCTTCTGCTGGTAATGCCACCATTGGATCAGAGTGGCTTCCTTTCGTGGGACAATAGCAATGGCACTTAGATTTATATACCGCTTCACATTGCTTTATAGCCCTCTCTAAGCGGTTTAGAGTCCGCATATTGCCCCCAACAATCTGGGTCCTCATTTTTACCAACCTCGGAAGGATGGAAGGCTGAGTCAACCTTGAGTTGGACAAGATCGAAATTCTGAAGTGAGCAGTGTGTTAGCCTGCAGTACTGCATCCTAACCGCTGCGCCACCACAATAATTCAAGATCCACGCACCAATTATTAAATGCAGAAATAGTTCCATTCTAGGGTAACCCCACATAAACTGAACAAAGTTCCTGTTACCTAGAGTTCTGAACCTGAATAGAAAAATTTTCACGAAATACCTGACCTTATAATGAAGAAAACTCTGCACATGTCGAATTCACTATTTTTATGTATCTGTTACAGAAGCCTTGCTTTTTCCTACTTTTATTAAAAGTCTATTTATCCTTTAAGAAACTTGCTTTTGTTATCAGAAATAAATTTTATAATTGAAACAGTTTTTTTAAATAAGTAATTTTGTTTGAAATTCAGAGCTGTGCCCTCTCCTACAAGCCAAGTGCAATTCATCATCAAGCTTCTGTCTCTCTGTCCCATTCCAGATGCAGGTTGATCTAAGAACCAGGATTAATATGTTCACTGCAGATTTTATAACCCTTTATTCCTTGCTCTTAATATACTCAAATGAGGCATTTGCTAGATTCGTTCCAGGGTGTGCAAGTTAGAAGGATTACAGCAAACATTACCTGCTGTCTGAGGCGTTTGAACATTGTCTACCTGAGGCAATGACCCTTGTGCCCCATTCTCTTCAAAGGCCAAGATGGGAGTCAAAGGAATGTCAGAACTATCTTTCTCTTCAGGACTCATGGCATCTAATCTGGGAGGTTTTTTCCCCATGGGTAAACTGATGAGCTCTTCAAAGTTTTCATCCTGAGTAGATACTCCATTTTCATTTGTATGTTTTCGTGGGTTGAGATTACTGAAATACATTGACAGGTAACATAACTTACTGATAACAAACCAGATGTTTATAGGAAAATATATGACTATTTTAATCCAATGCTTTTTAAATTATAGCTGTATTTATTGTAGACTTAAGTTTCCTCTACCAGATACATTTAGCTCACGATGCAGGCAAATTTAAGTAATGTTTTGGAAACACCATCTGTATTCAACTTCATCTTGCATTTTACTGATGGAGATAGCACTAACTATATGGATTAATACTAACAGGAGGTGTTCTTAATTCAATTGACACACCAACCAAACTTTGGCAGGTGGTAGATTTTTCTTCACATATTAAATTTAAGTGAGTTCACATTCATAAATAACATAATAAAATTAAATAATTGGATCTTTATATTGTTGCTCCTGATGGTTGTTAGACTTAACTTTGAATAGCATGTTTGTATTATCAAACAAAACTGGTATTATTTAGTCAATATACAAATTATTCTTGAATTACTGTACAAATGCCAAGAAAAACTGTATAATTCTGAATGCAAATATTGCAAAAATATTTTCAAAAATAGTAAAAAATGCAACAAATAGAAAACCTAAAGAGTAAGTTATACTGTAGGTTGAAGTTGGTGCCTTCTTCCACATCTTTAAGTCCTCTTCTGCAAAATTTCCTGATAGGCTGCCTAATAAAATTGTGACAGAATTTTTATTTATTTCTTTGATTTTTTTTAATCCAACCTTTATTATTTTATAATAGTAAATCAAGATGGCGAACAAATATAACACCTCTTCCTCCTCCTATTTTTCTCTGCCAAGTGGGTTGGGTTGACAAACTTATCAAGAAACACAAGAAAGGTTTGGATATATAAAGAATTTCCCTTGTTTTATTTCATGATGCTATAAAGGTTGTTAAACACTGAGGCGATATTAAGTCTCATGTGAAAAACAATATTTTCTGTATATTGAAAAGCAGATATCAAATCTATGCAACTATTTTGTCACCTGGGACACCTTTCCCCCCAATAATACAGATGAATAAGGGCTTTATTTCTTGTCAATTTTTTAAATAATATGATCTTAGTTCCCAAATATCAATGTTTTCAACTGATTTATTTGCTTATTTTGGGGGCTTACTGAGAAACAATATGTATGATACAGTAAAACATTTTGACACTAAATGTTTCCCTGGAAATTTTGTGAGAAATAATACATGACTGAAACAATAAACATCTACAGATAAGGGAAATAATTAAATTTAATGTAAGTTTATCTCAGGAAGAAGAAACTTCTAAAACTCACCCGTGAATTTTTGCTCCATACTAGGATCATGTTTGGGTAGGGATTAAGGACCAAGGCTAGAAACCAGAATTTGGGTTTCTAATCTATCTAGATAGATCTAGTCCGCCTTAGGCACAAAGCCAGCTGGGTCATTTTGGGCCAGTCACTTTCTATGGCAAACCACTTCTGAAAATCCTGGCCAAGAAAACTGCAGGGAATATTCCAGAAAGGTCCTGAGAACTGGACACAATTGAACAGAAGGAGAAAAAAAAAAGATGACGTTTCTTACCTGTCTAAATTTACTCTGGACTGGTGAGAAATGAGCACAGGTGTATGAACTACTATTTCCCCATTGCGTGGAGTTTCTGCCATACACTGACCCTGAGAACCCATTACAGGGCTTAACGGAGGAGTAGGGCCGCTCACTGCTAGAAGGAAAACAAACTGGTCTGTAAAACCGTATTTATTTAATGTAACAGAAAGGAGAACGTAAGATTCCATAGAGAAACACAGATTTTTCAAAACTCTACTCCCCTCTATGTCCCCTCCCCTACATAGGGGGGGGGGGTTTAGCAATAAGTGGTCATCAGAAGTACAAATCATCTTTTCCATTCTGAGAAGTGGTCTTTTGGAGAGTAGTTGCATGCTATCCTAAATACAGTGTTCAGTACTGTTGGGGAGAAATAGGAAGGGATCCTGGACAGATGCTGCTTGCCAGTAAAATAGCAAACCAGCTAGATTAATCATTTGATTAACTTCCTATGCCTATTTCTTAATAAAGAATGATCCTAAGGCAAGAGCGAAGAGAAATTAAAGAGATCTGGTCCAACCTGAATTCTGAAAGATTGATTCCCTTTTAGTATTAATGAAAAAGGCAATACCCAATTAATAACAAGTTCATTTTATAATAGCCTTTTATAAAATACTTCCTTTTACACCTTGTTTGCTCAGAAATCGTACCAGGTAAATAGTGAGCTGACATTTCAATTGTTTAATAAAAAGGAACTAAGGATTTTGTTTCAGTAGTCCAATTATAAACAAAACTGTGTAATCTAGATCAGAAAATGATATATCACCGAGCATTTTGTCTTAATGATTAAAAGCAACCTAACTAATGATCTAGAACTTGATTAATTTATCACTGAAAAATTAATCACAGCTCTAATATGTTCCATTTTGTATATAATTATACTCACAATGGAATAATATGCCATTACAAGGATTTAAATGTCAAATCACTGACTTTTCATTGAA
Organism: Azemiops feae; assembly: GCA_023970755.1. Lineage (NCBI taxonomy): Eukaryota > Metazoa > Chordata > Lepidosauria > Squamata > Viperidae > Azemiops > Azemiops feae. The sequence goes on from JALGBA010004276.1 coordinate 1,772,688, forward strand.
TACAACCAGGTTATTAATGTTTAAATGATTTATTACTTCATTCTTTCTTATCCATGTTCTGAGTAAGTTTCAATGTTAAACTAAATGCACATCAAAAGTCATACCTATTTCTTTTGCTATCACTCCATTCTGTTGGTCATCTGATTTCTATAAAATAAATAAGATTTTATGTAAACATCTATTCTAGAAGAACAAAATTATAGAAATATATTTCTGAAAGTTCCATACATGCCTTCTCTGCAGGTTCTGATCGCCTAGTTCTTTTCATAATTTCCTCAAGACGCTATATAATGAAGAAAAAGAATACCTATAATGAACATCTTCCAGATTTATCTATAGTTTATAATATTTATTAATTTATTTTACAATTTATGGGCCACCCCAATGGGGAAAAAAAACTCTGGGTAGGTTATAATATGGTAAGGATATGAAAAATCCCCCAAGATGGATGCTGATAACTGTTAGTTAATTAAACCTGGAAAAATCAAACTTTCAATTATCTTCAATCTAGATGACTTGAGGGAGGAAGCTTTATAAACTTTTGGTGCTAAAGAGTTCCAAAGTGTGGGAGCTGCTACAAAGAAGAACTATCATCTTCTCTATGTTCCCTTAACTTCAGATACAGAGGTAAGTCTTAACAGGCCTTTCTAAGATGTTTTCACTGGAGAGCAGATTTAGATATATTAACTATGAACACACTATGTGCAATACCAAATTTATCTCCAATATACTGTATGCTGCAGTTACTTCACCACTGCCACTGCTTCCTCCACCAACTGTTGGAAAAGATGGTGGCCTGCAACAAATTTTTACAAAATGAGCTACTCATCCTCCTTGGAGTCAGCTGGAGGAGGAAGCATCAACAAGCAGCATAGGTAGTCAGTGAGCAAATGAACAAACATCCCCTTCATAAGCTTCCTGCAACCCCTGCCTTTTTCAGAAATCAGATCAACTTACATTTGTTCCCTCCCTCCTCCAATCCATTATTGTCTTCTCCACTTTAAGTAAACACTTTTTATTCCCAAACGTGAGACTGGAGCCAAAAGAAAGAAGAGGCAATGGAAGTTTGCCTATGATCAGCGGTGGGATTCAAATATGTGAACAACCGGTTCTCTGTGTGGATGCCGCTTCCGGAAGTCCATTTTGGGCCTGGGCAACAAAAAATTAGCTACCGGTTCTGCCGAAGTGGTGCAAACTGGCTGAATCCCACCACTGCCTATGATATATATACCAATCTACTCTATATCAATATGTATATTATTAAAGAGATAACTCAAAGCTTAGCCATCACATCATGAACCCCTTTGGGGGAAGGTTCTTTATAAGCTTGTGATCATACACGAAGGCAAGAGGCTATCTGATTCCTGTAGATTCCTGTAGGTTCTTCCCATGATTTGGAAGCTTGGCTGCAATAGGTTCCAAATCAGAAAAGACTCCCCTTCATAGATGCTTCTGTTGAGCAGGTATGTGCATAAATCCAAAAGTGGCATTATAAAGAGCAAATGTAATTGTGATTTCAATTGCATGGAAGAGAATGCTTCCAAAGGGTTTGTGAATCTATTTTAGTCCTAAAGTTAAGTCCACAGAAGTGGGTGGATCACTTGCCACATGAAAATGCACATACGGTTGTCTGCAAGAACTGATTTCTATTACCTTCTTTCTTTCTAAGCGTTCTTGTTCTTCTTTTTGGAAATGCTTTTCACGCTCCAGTCGGATCTGGTCTTCTCGTAACCGAGTTTCCTTTTCTTTCTAAATTATGGCACCAAAAAGGAAAATATGGGCATTGATGATAATATGGTAATCAATATATTTTATTTAGTTACTTTCACTTTTGCTTTCAATTGCTGTTATCCTAGATTAGAAGGACAGGCTAAGAGGCTGCATAGACCCAACATAGTGGCAAAAGATATCTTTTGTATCCAAAGAGCAGCTTCTTTTATAATGGCAAATGAATCTACAATTTAATTACTTCTCTGTAGTGCAAACACGTTTTGAAAAGGTGATGGGATTCTAAATGAAAAACTGTGTACTTATGTACCTTCACTCCAAATACCAGTATTTCTTGATTACTCCAACCATCATTAGCTTTTCTGATTGCACATAATCTGTTACTGTTCATGATTTTACGTAAGGTAAAAATTAAGTGCTCCCTTTTCTATTTTGCATGATATATTAGGAAAGTAGCATGCATCATATGTTTAAGGCCCAAATCACAAATATTAATGGCATTTTTGTATCTAACCTGCAGGATGCATTCAAATGCAAAGTATAACAGCAGCTGGCAAGGTTCATAATTAACAAGATCAGAAGAAGCACGAAGAGGAAAATTAATGCTCTGCAAGCCTAATAAAAATCTTCTAAAAAAAAAAAAAAAAACTTCCGGGGAGGGGAGGGAATTTCATGAATGTCATTTGCATTGAAAAACAGCATGCAAATTCGATCAAAAAGTGCATTCAACTTCAGAAAGAATAGGTCCTAAATATATGGACAGAAGGAAGGAAATACTGTATAACTTTTTATAACTGCCGGGAGTCTTTCCAGAGAAAATATACCAATATACAAAACCCACAGTCATACATATTTTGTATACAAAGACATATCGATTGTAAAGGCAAAAATGTCCTTTGGAGTATCAATGGAGGAGTGGCTTGCATAGACCCTGTTACTATTCCTTAAAGTAGCTGATCGATACCAGTGATAGCTCGAGGGATGGTGCCTACGGAGGGGGAAGTGATATGATAGACTATATGGAAGTTGCAGTTTCCCAGGAAACATTCCGGGGGGGGGGAGGCAGATAAGAGGCAGCCCAGCCCAGAGCTGGATAGGAGACAGAGGAAGAGAGTTAGGATGGCCACTCCCTAGAATCTTCCAGGATCTGCCTGTTAGGATGAGAATAAGGGTTTAGTCTGGCGAGATTCTATCTGTTTTGTGTAAGGAAATAAAGAACTGAACTCGGTTTTACAATGTTCTTGGGCTAAGCCTGACAACTGCCCTTCTGAAATGTCACACGGTCCCAAGGAAAAAACAGAATTGGTTAAGGAGTTGCAAATGGATGCTTACATGCTTTTACACCGGCAGAGGGACCAGCTGTATTAGAATAAGCAGAACAGCAGCACTGAATTCTATGGGAAACTTTTTTTTTTTTTTTTAAAGATGCTTTTGGTCCAGCATTATCAAGATGGTACTTGCAGGAGCGCAAAATTCTGCAGCTTTTCTCCATGTGTGGAACATCAACACATATATGGGATTGATGGGGCTTCAACCCTGGAGTCATGGCTGCCATCTAAACTTTTTTAAGTCCTTCCCTGTCCAGAGATGCCACTGTTTACATCTCCTTGCTTTCCTTTATGCAAATCCACAGAACAATGAGCCATTTGTACAAGATACAATCTGAAAACCCACCGGTGTTTACATACCTGCTTCTGAAGGAGTTCCATTTCTCTCCTTTCTTTCTCCTCCTTTTCTTCAGCCAAGAGGCGTAGCTCCTCCTCCTCCTCCTCCTGTTCGGCTTCTTTTTGCTTCCTTTCTGCCTCCTGCTTCTGAGCTTCCTCCTCTCGGCGCGCTCTTTCCTCAGCTATCTTTTGCGCCAAGGCCTCCTTCTTTTGTCTAATGGAAACAATGGTGTATTAGACAAACGCATGGGCGGGTAAAACTGGCAATAATAATAATAATAATAAACAAATAAAACATCTGTTTTAGCATGTCAGACCATCCCTGCCTCCAAAATGGATAAATGATACAGAATGGAACGGAAAAAAGGAGGAAATGCTTCCTCTTGTCACTTTATCTGAGGTAAACTGAAGGTTATACTTGGATTAATTGGGAAATCTCCTTAAATAGAATCATGAGAAGTTTGAAATCTTGCTTGGTGCCAGAAACCAAATTACAGTATTCCTGTGGAAGGATACCTAAGACTGTGTTGAGCAGGTCTAACAAGATCCACTATAGTATAAGGACTAAGGGATTAGGCTATGAGCAGGAAGAGCCATATTCTAGCCTTCCTTCAAACATAGAAACTCATTGGCTGACTTGGAGCCACCCAACTTTCCTCACAGGGTTGCTGTGCTGGGAAAAAAAAATAGAAGAAAAGATACTTAAGTACTCCACTTTAAGCTCTCGAACGAAAGGTGGGATATAAACCACCTAGCTAAAGAAGTGGATCCTGAGCTATTGGTTTTACTTTTCTCTCTCGAGACAGAAAGATGCCATTTATGTAGAGAATGTGAGTAAGAGAGTTCATATTTCTAACATTACTACATCATTTCAGAATGCAAGTGGCACAAACTTGGAGATACTGGTGCAAGGGTTTATGAGAGTGCAAAATCCATGCATTTGTTGAACTACCTAAGAGGCACTAGAGTGGTTTTTTCTAACATGAGGACCCTCCAGCATTTTGAAATACAACTTCTATCTCCCAAGCCAACATGGCCGATGGCTGAAATGATGGGAGTTGACCTCAATACAACTGGACAATCAAAGGTTGAGAAATGATGCTGTCCTTTTGAACATCTGGATCATACTGTCCATTTACTTATTTGATTTTTATTCACCTTTATTACTTTATAAGTAATTTAAGACAGCATATATACTTAATACTCCTTTCTCTTTCAAGTTCTCTATGGGGTGGGTTGAGCCGAGAGAGAGTGACTGGTCCAAAAATACCCTGTCGGCTTTCATGCCTAAAGTAGGATTAGAACTCATAGCCTTCTAGTTTCTAGGCCAATACCTTAATCATCACACTCATCTGGCTCTAAGTTAATCTGTATCATTTATACTGTTTATCACATTAAACCTATAGAATCTAGATTGCATAAAATCTATACAATCAGCACAATCTATATAAATTATCACATTATACTAAACAGTATAATCTCTATTTGTAAAGGGCAGAAGGAATGGCTTAGAAAGACAGGAGGAAGAGCCACTAGCAAGGCAATGGTCAAATAATTTTTCAAATTATTTTCTTGAGCTCAGGTCAAGAAAATAATTTGAGAAAACATCTTGGAAAAGTTCCTCCCTAATTCACCTGAAGATTAAGGAAGGAAGGGGGAAGCACATTCAGACGTACACGAATCTATTACTGTAGCTATTACAGCTATAAAAACAGTCCTGCCTATATGGCATTGGTTATTTAGTCTGGCTTAGGTTGTTGGGTGGACACTATTCCAGAGAGAGCTATCTTTTAACAGCCTGCTTCTGCTAAATCATGGAGATGAATAGAATATAAGCTTTATACAAATGCTTTGTTTTGTAATCTTGGCCCACGGTGTGTTCAAAGAAGATATCCAAAAGTGCATTTTCTCCATTAGGGCAAAGTTGATCACCTTTCAGTCTCTTCCTGCTGCCTTTTTCGCTCCTCCTCCTGTTCTCGTTGCTCCCGGGCGAGTCGCCTTTTTTCACTAAGCAACCGGGTTGCTTCTTCTGGATCTGTTGTCCCCGCTGAAAATTTGTTACAGATGGGAGATGGTGAAGCTGCTGAAGGAACAGAGGGCAGAACTGGAACAGGACCTAAAGCAATAAGGGAAGAAGAGTCGGGTTTATACCAACAGAGTTGGGATCTTTCTTTTTTTTAAAAAAGGCATGTACAGTATACAACATCTGGAAAGGGAAAACTATAAAATATGAAGATTTTAGTTGAGGCTGAGAAGTGGATGGGTTCAGAGCAAACAAATGTAAAAGACCTGGGCCAAAAATTACAACTGATGAAATTTAATGTTAATATAATAATAATAAATTATATCTTTAGGTTGTGTTTATTTATGCAACATATACTGTATGACAACCCATTCTATACACAATAAATCTGGGTGGCTCATAAAAATAGGAGTAAAAAGGTCAAATGGTTGGGGGAAGAGCCAACTTTCCAAGGCCTTCCTGAAAGGTAGGGGGGGGGGGTAGGACCCTGCCAGACCTTAGAGGAGGTCGTTTCACAGGACAGGGGCTGCTGCAAAGAAAGTGAGCTTCCTAGATCCTATCAGATGACATTTAAGAGAAGAACTGGAGTGAACGCATCCTCTAGTGAGACAAACAGACATCCACAGGAAGAGGCAGTCCCTTAAAGAACCTGACCCTGTGCCATTCAGGACTGTAAAGTGATAAACAACACTTTGAATTGCACCCAAAAAGAAGCCAATGCAGCAGCAATATAATATGGGGAACCACCAGCTGCTCAGAACTATGCACATTGCTGCATTCTGGACCAGTTGCAACTTCTGGATGGTCTTCAAGGGAAGACCAATGTACAGCACATTGCTGTAATCCAAAAAGAAAGTGACCAAAGCGTGAATGATTGGCAACAACAATAGGTGCAACTGGCGCACAAGGTGAGCCTGTACAAAGACGCGCTAGCCATGGCTCCTTTTATTTATTTAATTAGAAAATTTATACTGCTGCCTACTCTCACATGGCGACTCAAGGCAACTTATAAGATATCAAAGCACAATATAAAAGAAATAAAAATAAAAGTAATAAAAATAATAAAATAATAACCACCCCCTACCCTCCAGCCCACCCCGGCGATAGCACACATTCATGGTTTAATAGGAACCATGAGCCTAGGAAGAGTCCTGAATTCCATATAACCTCTGTTCAGGGGAGTGTTACCTCACTGAGCAAAGACAACACAACGCCACTCTGTCTTGCTAGGATTGAGTCAGAACTGGTTCCTGCCCAGGCACTGGGTCCACTCCTAGTTGGCCAATGGTAGAAATATATACCCGGGTATCATCAGCACATTGATGATAATGCATTCTGTGCTGCTGAATGACTTCACCCAATGCACTTATTACAGAAGAGCAGCAAGAGACCTGCACCCTAAGGTATCCCACACTTCAGGGGCCTAGGGTCTAATCTTTTCATCCTCACTAACACTAATCGTTGAAACTCAATTAATGTAATTACTTTCCATGATTTAATAATCCCATGTACATTTAAAACTGCAATTTCTCAGAAATTTTGGGAGAGTTTTGGAAGACTACACCCAGTACTTTAGTGAGACCACAGGTAACTTTGGTGATAGACAGATTGTGCATTCCTGTGGGGCATGACTGAGTGAGGAGGATGTAGCTCCATTAAATCAGAATGGCCATTAACAAGAGAGAGACACTCATGAATTATTGCTCAAGGAGATCTTAAAATCTGAAATAACCACTAGTTAGAACACGTAGAGTATGTGAATATTATGACAAGTATTTCAGTTCAGTCATTTAAACTATATTCCACTTTGGTTTAAAAACAAAACAAATAGCATATAGTCAATTTTTAAACAAATAGTCCCAGTGATTTCATGCAGACATCTCTAGGTCCATTCTAGCCTGTAATCCTGATAGTTTCTCTGCTCTGCCAGTTAACTAATAACCAACCCTGCTTAGCTTCCCAACCTAAACCATTGGAAATAAACCTGATACAATTATCCACATTGGTTCAAAACAATATCCAAAAGCTACATAATGAAAAGGGAGCAAAGCACTTAATTGGATAAGGAACATTTTGGAAGGCCGATAACCTGATCCTTACTTTGAGTAGACTCTGGTTTACAAGGCTCTTCACTTGTAGCTACTCTGGGACTTGAAGCTGTTTTTTTAGACTTTCGTTCAGTCATCTTCTCAGATTGCTGCAGTGTTTCCTTTTTCTCATTTTTTAGTGGACGAATGTTGCCAGGGGAAGGAGGGCGAGCTTGAATGGAAGGTGTTTTGGATGATCCAGGTAGCAAAATGATCTTTCTGGGTGTTCCTGGCAGAGCAGACATTGATCTGGAAGCATGCCTGTTTGAATCGCAGAGGGACAGTAATCATAACCTGAGTTTTTGTTACTCCATTGTATCGCTTTTAAACATGTTCCCATCTCTATCCATTCTCCCCTGCCCTTCTGAAGTAGCTTTGAGAGGGAGAGGGGAAAAAAGAAAATACCTGAGAAACATCATTTATCTTATATAAGGAGGTCCACAGAAAGAGGACGCTATGCTTCAATGAGGCACGGCTTAGTACACTTTGCTGAAGATTTGTTAAAATCTATCTGCCTCTTTTTCTCAAAAAGAACAAGGTTCTGCTTCAACCACAAATCAGCAATGTGGTACCATCTTCATAATCCCCAAATGACTTTGGCAGGGCATTTTTTGAGAAGCAGAAGCCTCGCCTCACCTCAGAGTAATCCTCTTTTGAAGGTGAGGTACTTTCAAAACAATTTGTGATATTACAGTGGCTACTGGGAGAGAAAAGGCAGGAGTTTCCTATTTTTATCATTGCCTGCTTTGCCTGTAAGACCTCTATTCAACAACTTTATCTTGCAAAGACTGTATAGGGAAAAAAAGAGGTTATTGCTATGTCTGCACAAAAACTGAGTGAAATAGCTAATCTACATACTTTGAGATAACTTTGAGGGGCTTAGATGAGAATGGCTATTTAAGTAAAGAATGGGTCTTTAAGATACCTATTGCTTTACTAATGAGAGTTAGCTATGAATGGTTGCAGAGTCTAGAAAGGGGAATCACAGAACACTCTTCTTAGAGAAAAGAACTTCTACTGTATATATGCCTCTATGAATATGTCTGTTTGCAGACAGAATTTCTAGAAATATTTGATGACACAATTTGGACCAAGGTAGTTTTCCCTGATTTGGTAATCACTAAATGTACCTGCCTACAGACATCATCATTCCCAACGGGATATTACCAGATTGGGGAACCCTCTGACTATCCATCAAGTCTGGAAAAAAATCAAAATAGGGGTGATCCTTTAATATATGTATCTTCTTCCTATTTATGTGGCCCAACTGTTTTTTTTCCATGTTTATATACCAACTAATTCTTACAGCAACTATACAAGATGCAACTAGAACTAAGATGAAATACAGGCTAATATTAAGTTACTTACCAAGCAGCTGGTTTATTTCTGAAGGCAGATGGTGAACGAGTTCTCTTTTTACCAGATGAAATATTAATTGATGAGAGTCCCCTTTCCTTTCCTTTTCTGCTACTCTAATATTGAACAAATAGGACAAGTGAGGCATTTTGCATAGCCACAGAAACAAAGCCCCCTTATTAAATGCACCTAGAAATAAAGATTTGCTATTGCAAATTACTATTGTACAAATGTTAATTATTCTTCAGTTTCAAAAGTGGATAAAAGATTGGGCTCATGATCTGTAATTATTGTTTTTGTTTTAATTTTCATTTTGTAAGGATAGAATTCCATATCTTCTGATTATCTGGATTCAAACATTATTTTAAGCCATTCCATTTTTGTTCGTTTACAATCTGATTTGTAAATCCCACCATTATGGTTTATGAATCATTATTTATGGCCTAGCACTATCCACGAATGCAGAGATGGTGGCTAATTGTATAAACAATGTCTTGGCACCATCTGGTAATGGTTTGCTTAACCATGAGTTATCCTCACAGACACTAAGTGAAAAGCTACAGTTCACAAACCATAATGGAAGAATTCAAGCAATTCAATACATCAGTTCCAAACACATTGCTTTTGAGTTCAGTGAAATGTGTTTCTGATTTGTTCTTTATTTAACCCGGTCCTGTAAACATTTTTACAGTTTTCAAGAAAGTCAATGATCCTTTTTGATTGCAGCTTATATCAACCCCACCAGGTAGGCCATATCAAGAAATGAAGTAGATGGAAAAAACTACTATTAGCTATAATAATAGAATCTTGCAAATCTGATTGTGCTGTACCTCCTCCCTCCTTATACTTCAGTGAATTAGGGAGTCCCTGTCTGAGACATTATGAGCACTATATGAAACATATTTTGCACCCGTCATCACCTTACTAAAGGATCTTGCAAATCTCTATCAAGACAATTTTCCTTACTCTACAGTTTATAACACATTAAAAAAGGTCAATGTTAAAACCAGAGGAACTGCCTTATCCTACTCAACCTAGCTCCAGCAGCATCTAGAGGGGTTATCCAAATAGGCAACACTACTTGTCATATTTGACTCTATGTCCCAGTCACATTTTTGCAATTGTCATCTTACATTTTTTTGACCACCATTTCATGGACACCACTTAGTAGCTCTCTTGATTTCAAGCATAATCCTTTTACAGATGATGATGAGATTTGTCTGAGCACTTCTGTGTTCAAAGCATATAACCTGCAATGCTCTATGACCCTCCCTTAAAGGTCTATCAGTTATATAAACTTTGTATCTGGAAATGTCTTCCTATTCTTTTTGTTCATTTTTAAACACAAAGCTGTTAATTCAAAATGTAAAACTAATGAACTAACCTATGTTCCCATGCTCGTGAAATTTTCACAGACAGTAGAGTAGGCAGTTTGATCACAAAAATTCTGTTAATAAACCTGAATCACTATAGTAGTCTTAATGTACAAATCTTAGTGGTGTGATTCAGCTGGTTCGCACTGGTTCAGGAGAACTGGTAGCTACGTTTTTGTTGACTTCAACAAATCGGCTGAAGCCCTGGCCCTTTTTCACAAGGCCCAGAAGTTACCACCTGAAGTGTGTGGGTGCCACTTCCGAAAGTCCGTTCTGAGCCTCAGAGGCCTGGGGCAGGCCTCCCAGGCCCAGAACGGCCCACCGGAAATGGAGGCCCAGGCCCAGAACGGACTTCCGGAAGCGGCATCCACGCAGAGAACTGGTTGTTCAGGTATTTGAATCCCACCACTGACAAATCTTAATATGTAAATAGTATGACTCCATATCCACATTTTTTTCTCTATGTTAACTATTTTCCTATGATAAGGAAAAGAACCAAGGTAGCTGTATTCAGTATGATTTCATCAAAGGTGCAAGCTTATTCCCAATTTGGGAACTTACCCCAGCTGAATGTGCGGTCCTTCGCCGTCTAACTTCAGGGGCTGTGCCAAACAATTTTGCTCGGTCTGCTGGACTTTGGCAACTTACGGCCTTGAAGGAGAGAGGGCTGATTGGGCTGCAAGATGCTGAACGAGGACAAATGGGGATAACTAGGGTATTTATTTTTTCCCATGTATATATTTAACCAAACACATAGAAGGAAACCCAAGAGACAGGAGCAGGAACCGAAGCAGGAACCAGAGATAGGAAAAGAAGAAACGAAGGAAGGAAAGTATTAATATACAAGCAGAAAAAAAGCAGAATGCTTAAAGCTATCCTGGGATTATCTACAAATTAGAGACCTGAAATTACATTTCTTCCTATTTAGGGAGAAATATGGTCTACCAAAATACACAATTGTACAAAGGTCTACCTAAGAATAAATCCCACAAGGATACCTATTCCCAAAATTGCAGGATAAAAATACTTATGTCTCCACTTACGCCATCCAAAACCTAACAGCTCAATAAGATTCAATTCTTATTCTATTAAGTCTAATCTAATTCTTCTTTTATATGAAAAATTAAGCTGAAAGCAACTGGGATGTCCTACATTAACTCTGTTGCTTGAGCTATGAAAGTACTCATTTCCTAAAGTACCATTAAGACAATATTAATTATATTCATTCAATTTATATAAAAATGTAACTTTCGTCAAATCTGTCTGAGTTAAATTCATATGAGCATGGTGTTTCTTGTTTGCTAAATTACATATATGAGAAATCGAGGCGTATTTATATCAGAATCTGACTATGAAGTAATAGGTAACATGTTGGGAACTATATGAAGGAATTTTGTTTTACTGACAAGTTCTGTTTTACTGACTCAGTAATTTTAGATGTTAATACCTAATTCTATCTAAAACCATTTTCATAGAATGGTCAATTTATTATATAAGTAGGACAGGTATGGTTACAAAATTTCTCTAAAACATAATGGGGAGCTTATTAATGAAGGCAGACACTCTTTGCTCTTGAAATTAGATAATTTTCTACTCAGTTATTAGAGATTTACAGAGAAAAGCAAGAAGAGCTCGAAAAATGGAGAGAGAGAAAAGAATGCAGATTACTCCTTCAATCAAGATTCAGACAACAGCCAAACCAACCCAATATTTTCCAAAAGCAAAATTTAAAAGGCTGTATATTTTTAAAAGGATATAACTCAGAAGAGAATTCATTGATGTTTTAATTTTACCTGCATCTCCAGATAAAGTTGCTGCACTTTTACTCCTGGCCAAGAATGAATGAGTTGGTATCAGAAGCCTGCTAACAACGTTGCTTTCCCATGGACTTAGCTGCATACGTCGAGCTGAATGTCACCATATAAGTGAGATGTTAGATCAAATGTCTTTCACAGAGAATTGCGTTAGAGTGCTTAATTAAACCCTGACCTCATTACACATAAGCATTTATTAAAAACGTTGGAAGGACAACTGATCGCTAATCAGCTAATTCATCTTGCCTTTCCATTTCAGCAATTTTTCCCAAAAATACTTCCAAGAAATTCGACATCACGTCTTACAGAAACCTAATTAATCGGGCCTAGTAAAAATATAAATATTGAAATTCGCACAAAAAAGAAAAGTGCTCTCAAATACATTTCCTATAATTAACCACAGCCATAAAGAAATCATTTACTGTAAGCTACTTCAGCGGCTCTAAAGGCAGCAGATCAAGCACAGATGTTTTACACTGCATCTAATTATGTGCAGAAAATGAAACCGTGGAGAAGAATGGAAGCTGCCTGCCTCTGAGGCAGAGGGGATGCAGACTTTTCCTTTATTTCTGGCTACAAGTGGGAGAACATAGCCTGCCATGGATTTGCTGTTTCTTAAAGAATTGAATGATGCTCGTGGGGAAAAAAAAAAAACCACTATTTTTGATATGGCATAATCCCTAAGCTCAGCTTAAGTCTAAATCCAACATGTTTATTTACAAGAAGCGCCAAAACCTGAATGTGTTCAAACTTACCCTGAAAATAATTCTAAGTTACTACGTATCAAAACAAATCATACCTATTTATATTTAACATGAAATAATTCATTATTTGTATGCGCAGCTTACATATATTTCACCAAGAAAGAGAAATAGATCCTCTCAAAAGAAAAGTTTATATTAGGCAAAGTTCAATCCTGGATGCATCGTTTTGCAATGCTTTGCATTAATCTGAACATCCTTTATATGTGTATTTATGTGTGTGTGTGTGTGTGTGTGTGTGTATGAAAAGATAAGAAATCATTATCCCATGTAAAGATAAAAGTGCATTTATAAAAAATGTTCTATAATGAATTATTGTAAAACAGCTTTTACAGTTAATAGAAACATATTCAGGCAAATTATATAAAATACAAAATATATTAAGAATGACTCTATTAAGCACATCATTGGTCATTAAATGTGCATCTTTAACCAATGTAGATAAGGAAGCAAGAAGGCAAATATTATAGCAAAATCCTAAGGAATACTATTGAAATTATTATTTCTCCTCTCTGATTGGTATAATTAATGGACGTCTATGATTATACTCACTGCCACTTCAGCTACACACATTAAATTCAATGAACTGTTCTCTAGCAATGAGAAGAGAATAACAAGGACCAAATGAGTGATGGAGAATGAAAATACTGTCTTTTCTTCCTTCTGTGAGCACCCTGAAATTTAAGACAATAACTACACATTGGATAGACAGTTTGATGCAGTGGTTAAGGCGTCAAGCTAGAAACTGGGAGACCATGAATTCTAGCCCCATCTTACACACAAAGCCAACTGCATGACCTTAGGCCAGTCATTCTCTCTCAGCCCTAGGAAGCAGGCAATAGCAAACCACTTATGAAACCTTACACACACAACCCCCCCCCCCACCTATAGGCATTTGTCCAGACAGTGGCCAGGAGTCAACACTGACTCAAGGACACACACATAAACACAAACCAACCAAGGCTGAGGTTGTATGGCAGACTAGATGTTTCTGATAGAGTGGAACCAGCAGTCCATAGTGAAGTGACTTCTGATGAGCAAAATATTCCCTTTTCCTTATTAAGACATGGAATGAAATTAAGAAGCTCATGTTAAGATGGAAGAAACTACAGCTGTCATTGTTGGGGAGAATCTCCATTGTAAAAATGAATGTATTGCCTTGAATGATGTTTTTCTTTCAAACAATACCTATTTTGACAATCGATGTATCATTTAAGCAGTGATAGAAAGATATACTGTATCTGGGTTTATATGGCAAGAGAAAGAACCAAGGATTAAATATAAAGTTATCCAAGATGCTAAGGAACTCTGAGCAGTTTACAATGTCAGCATATTACCCACAACAATCTGGGTCCTCATTTGCTAATGGAATTGTCAGTTTAACAATTATAATTCATAGATATGTACTTATTTCCATATATGGAGAAAAGCACATAATGCACTAAGTTAAACAATCATATGGCTGTAATCAAAATTATCCCATGCACATAATCTAGTCAACAGTATGCCTCACTCAATTCAGTGAAATTCTCTATCAGACATATGTACATTTACCAAATGGATGAGACCTTCCAACCAAGTTTCACATTACAATGGAAAACCTAAACAATCCTTGGTTTAAAAAATATATTTGCATCTAACCAAAGTGTAACAATTCTTCAGACATTTTGATTAACACTGAGCAGCTTTTTAAAAAAAATCCTCTCTATATCTAATAAAAAGTAAGAACAATGAAAAAAAAATAACTTGCTTTCTTTTTAAACAGCTGAAAGACTGAAATATAGTTCAGAATAATTTCTCTGGGAAGACATGTAAGCATGTCAAGATATGAAGCCAATAGGAAGACTGAAGACCCAGTTTCTTAGTCAAAGAATTATCAAACTGACTAACCAGAGTGAGGTTCAAGAGCACTTTTTTTATGGTAAAAATGGGGAAAAAATAATCAAATGAATATGGTCTAATCAAATGATGATGCACAAAAATTAAAATATATTCCATGCACAATGGAGAAATGAGCAGATGCTCTATAATTTTTCTTTTAAAAAAAACCATTTACTAAAAAACCTGACAGAAGCACTGCTTTATGTATTTGCTAAATATGTGGATTTAGGTAAGTTTCGACATTTCAAATATGTGTGTCCTTTTTCCTATCCAAAGCCACATTTTGTTTCCTCTAATAATATAAAGGAAATTACTTAAGAGCTGCTCAAATTTTTCAAAACAGTTATCATACGGAACATTTTTTGGTCCTTTGCTTTTCACTTTTCTTCCAAACTGTACCTCTGTCTGGAGAATTTAGTAATGTTGCAGATGAGGAGGAGAGCCGCTTGTTAATGACTGGATCAACATGTTTCGAAAGGTTCATTGTTGAAACAGATCGCCTGTCTGGATCTAAAACAAATGGAAATAATGCTAATTGACAGCCCGCATGCAGCAGTGTGACTTTGTAGTCCTCCAGAGCATAAATAGGAAGATTTATTTTCTTATGCTTTATGAGGACATATCAAGGGATTTTCTTTTTTAGGTGACTCAAAGATTGGGCACAAAATGGAATCCTATAATTATCCTGCAATAAGTCCAATTGAGGGTTTACTGTTTAGAAGATAAATATAGGATTGCACACTTAATTTCAAATTGCAACCAAACTCCTACTAAAACAGCAATGTTCTCTTTAATGAAATAAATGCAAATGAATAATAAGAAGTAAAGCAATGAGATTTAAAAGGGTTATTTCATTGCACTTTACTGACATTCAAGATAATGCAGTAAACCTGAGGGAAATGAGAAATTAAATGAATAAAACATTTTTTTTTTAAAAAGAACACTGAACTATTTGTTAAGAGAATCCTATAAACTAGAATCTCTCAATATTACATGTCCTTGTATATTCATATGGGAAAGATATAGAAACAAGGCAGATACAGAAAGAAAACCATGGAATTTCAAAGTCAGGAACTTTTAAAGTTAAAGAAGTTCCTGCGAGATCATTTCCAAACACTTCTTGTGAAAGTGCTACAGGCAGAATTTTGTGCAGCTCATGCATGCAATCTTATAGCCAGACCTACTTCCACTTTCAAAAATCTCACTATTTTACAGATTTTTAATAGCACTGTTATAGGTTGTTTGGGTTGATGTTAACCCCCTTAAGGGCCATGGTGTGGAAAGGATTTTGATGCATTAAATAAAAATGTTTTCCTTAGAGAGTAGCAACATTTAATACAACTGACATCTTAGAAACCAATGCTGCAGCCTTCTCTACCCTGATGCCTTCCAGTTAGGATGAGGCAGCTTTGAGTTATTCTGCCTGGAAATATTTGGGGGGGTCACAGATCAAACACAGCTGAGAACAAACGCTATGCTAGTTGGGAATTCTGAGAATTATTGCCCCAAGTCACCTGGAGGATGTCACGATCGAGAAAAAGTTGCATCACTGAATGGCTATCTGGATAAACGTTATATAATCCAATTCATCTTTTTTTTTTAACTTCATTTCTTGTAGCTTTGTGGGAAACATTCAACTCTTCCTTATCTTCTGCATGATGTCCTTCAACTAAGGGTTTCCACTGTAGTGCACACTGCACACAATGTAATTTCACTCTGTTATTTCCTCTCCAACTTGATGACTTTGGGGTGTTTTTTTAGAGGACAGTTGAGTTTTCAGCATGGATACACAGCAATGTGACCCAGCAGTCATTTGACATCCTTTTATTCCATTTTCAAAACAACATAAAGCCACTTTCCTCCAAAGCAAACATATATTTAAAAAAAAAAAGAACAGGTGCATGGAGAAGAATGACACAATGGGATTCAGAGCAAAGAAAGGAATCCATGAGAAGAGCTAGGAAAGATGCTGATGCAAATATTTTCCAGAAGTCTTATATGCCACCTGATCTGGAGATAGTGGGAAAGGTTCCTGAATGATAACCAGTGAGAACCTTTTGCAGCATAGGTAGGTACATGGGGTAATCCTGCAACAGGATTGTTTTTGCCTTTCTTAAAGTGCTGATGATGTTTTTTTTAAAATGCAATGATAAATTACACCACTGAAAAATACAAAATCATGCTTGAAAACATTAATAGTTTTCAAGAGTAATAAACACATATTTTTTAAAGAACTCTACAATAAAATAAGTAATAGAAAAACAATGTTTTTTTTCTTGTATCCAAAAGACTTTTGAAAACATTGTTTTTCAAGGTTAAAAAAATATTCCAAATAGGCAGCATCGCTTCAGAATTGTACAATGCATTTTGAGAAGTTGTGCCACATTCTTTAAGTCACCCGGTAATAAATTTAGTAAACTTCAGGAAAAAGCAAGGGCTATCTATCAGCTCTAGTCTATGCAGTGTTAGACATGCACACAGTCTACAAAAAGATGGATTAGGTATTGGCATACTGAGCCTATTTTGAGGAAATAACTACTTGTGATGAATTCAACAAATCATAGTGATTTATGTACCGAGTTTTCTAGCACCACCCAGAGGTTTGAAGTGGTACTCCAAGCCTGCTAAATTGAGAAGAGTGAAGGATGATTCAACAAAATAACCTAGGACAGAATGCAAGACAATGATTTTCAAAAGTAAAGAATAATTTAAAAGGAAGCAGTCAAGTTACAGAAAAAGCAAAAATAACAGGTAGAACGTTGTTATGAAAAAGACAACAATTTGATCTTGTAGCAGTATCTAGCTCATTTTGGTTGATATATATATATATAAAGGTTTAGTATTTGAATAGGAGAAAACATCAGGAAATCTAAAGTTTTCAGTTAGACCAGGCAATTACAAAAAAAATAATAGCAAGCCACTTCCATACTTTTGCCAAAAGAGCTCTGAATTGAGGTGTCCATGAAATTGCTAATGACTGAATTTGTCTTAAAGGAGACATTACCATTTTATTTATAATTTAAGTGCAATGATAAATGTTTTTGTCCCGTAACAAATACAATAATGCCTGCTAGTGCATTTTCAAAGGAAGAAAATAAAGTATTAATAGAAACACAGTTTCTGCATAGCTCAGGTCCATCTATAATAAGATCCTCCTTCAGCTGAGGAGGACCTGCTATGTATCCCCAAGATCCGATTGGGTGAAAACTGAGGAATTCCTCTAGGATTTTTTATGACATTTAGGAAACAGATGAATAGTATCCTTTTTCTTTTTTTGCAGGACCTATGGTATGGAGTTTCCTCTGAATTTGACTGTAGTGGAGGAGGACACTTATGCTTATGTTTTTAATATAGTAAGCTACCTATAGTTCAATGAAGTCAGATGCCAATGTGTACCCCTCCCCTATTTTATTGAAATATCCTAAAACTCATGCAGAGACCTGAGAAAAGAGATTGGCTGCTTGAAATGAACAGCGGAAGGGGACAGTGTATGCACAAGGTTTTAAACACCTCAGTGATTTCGAAAACTGCAGACCTAATAGTATGCATCTATACTTGCACCGGACTGTATATAGATATAGATATTACGTTATATATTATTTATAACACCATACGGCATTACATTTAAAAAAATATATGTTTAGGAAAATATAGAAGCGATAAGCCATAGTTTAATTATTTATTTAATAGCTGATAATCTCTCAAAGACGGCCAGTTTGGTGTAGTGGTTAAGGTGCTGGCCTAGAAACCAGGAGACGGTGGGGTTCTTGTCCTACATTAGGCCCAAAGCCAGCTGGTGACTTTGGGTCAGTCATTCTCTATCTGCCCTAGGAAGGCAGCAATGGCAAACCACTTCTGAAAAACCTTTCCTTAAAAAACCGCAAGGACTTGTCCAGCCAGTCTCCGAGAATTGGATAGGACTGAACGGAAGGGGGGGGGGGAAATCTCTCCAAAGCCAAATTCATTAGAGAAAAGAGAAATCTGCCTAAGAGCTTTAAATATTAATTAATAAGCAATGCTAGGTACTGGATTTTTCTCCCTATACAAAGGCTTTCACAAGTACAACAAAATATATCATCGGTTTCATTGCTTTATGAGGAATCATATTACTTATCTAAATATCTAATTAAACTCATAATTTTAAAAAGCTTGGCTTAAACAAACAGAGTGCTAGCACACAGAAACAGACAAAGCAAATCATACAAATACAAATACAAATGAAGTTAGAAAGGAGAGATCAGATGTTCAAATATTAGATCAGTTTGTCATTCCGGAAAGTTAAGCATTAAAAGAAAGAGGCACCACACACATCTGGAGACATATGTAGTTAAAGTCTAAAACGCAATTCAGTACGAAAGGAATTGTCTGCAGTTAAATAACCCATATATCTATTAGTACAAAAAAAAAAAAAAGGAGACAGAGTGAGATACCTGGCCTCTAATTTTACCTGCATTATTAACACTGCTGCTACGATGAAGTGTACTTCCCCAGGACCACCTATTCTGCTTTTCTTTTGGTTTCTGGCTCCTCTCAATTGTGCGGCGTACAACAGCTTCATGTCGTTCCTAATGAGATAGCAAATGATTACACTGGCCTGAAGTGATATTGCCTTTATTTCATTCATTTTAATAATCTTAAAATGGTAAATGCAATCAACTGTATAAAATGTGTAGATCTTAAGGCAATCCAGTGAGAGGGGGCATCAATGAATTCCTATATTTCCACTGTCTTTACTGCCATGGTCCCTGCTTTTTTTCTACACAGCTGTAATGAGAAACATCCAAGAAGGAGACCTGTAAGTGGCAGAATTCTGGTTCCCCAAAAAGAGTGAATGGGCTAACTTATATTGGCATGTGATGGCTACGTTTCACTGGAACCCACTATCTACCCTGTTTTCACTACTCCATATAGAAATTTATTGCCTCAGAGATCCCATAAGGCAGAGGTTTCCAACCTTTCCGGGCTCACGGACTGGAGGTAAGGAGAGCAGCTTCAAAATTGGCGCGGGCACACACACGGGGCCACACACACTGGCACGGCACTAGCAGCCCCGTTTGCGCATGCGGCATGCGCTGGCACCATAAGCATGCACAAATGGCCACGCACCCCCCATAGCAGTAGCGGCCCGTTCACGCATGCGCAAACGAGCTGTGCAACACACCCGGGCTAGTGGCGCATGCGCAAACGGGCTGCGGACACCCGCCCCGCACTAGCGTCCCCATTCACGCCCACGTGCATGTGCAAATGGGGCCGCGGGCGCTAGTGCGAGTGGGGGGGAATGCGCACCCACGCGTGTGCGCACCGGCCAGCCATTTCCGCGGCCCACTGGCCAAGAGCCCGTGGCCCATAGGTTGGGGACCTCTGCCGTAAGGAACTTCTCCTACCTTGTCCTCCTCTAATCGCTGCTTCCGTTTTTCTTCTACTGCAACTCGCCTTCTTTCTTCCTTTAGCCTCTGCTCTTCTAATTTCTTTTTACGTTCCTCCAGATGTTTTTCATAATGTTGCCTTGCTCTCTCCTCTTTTTCTAGCCAAGCAGCTTCTCTTGCCGCTAAAGAATATCAAAGGAAATTTCACACATTTGAGGGGATATTTTTCTATGACATGAATATTTAACTATCAATAGCCCATATTTAAAGAAGTTCAAAGCATTCTGGTATTACAGCATTATCATGTACCATTTCAGCAAGAATCCTCACAATGCTTCTTGAAAGGAATACATTTATTAGCAAGCAAAAAGTAGCTAGGAGTTTTTCCCCTTTGGGTCAGTCTTGACTCCTGTCAATTGCCTGGAAAAGTCCATGCAGCCTTTGTGCCAACACATTTGGAAGTGGCTTGTCTTTTTTTTAATGGCTGAGAGAAAATGACTGGCTCATAGTCAACTGGTTGACTTCCATGCCTAAGGCAGGACTTAGACCAGCATCTTAGGCACTAAACCTGACTGGCAGTTTTGGACGTATGAATCTGTCACAAATTATTCAAAACCTGAATCTTGCACTCTGATGCTTACACAAACAGTGACCGAAATTTGTACCTGCATCTACATCTCTCTATTCCCTTTGTTTAGAGATCTTATTGGGTCAATTCTTCTTCACTAAGCTACAAGTAAGGATTCCCTTGAGCTGACTTTGATTTCTGGTTAACTACATGGACATATTCGTGGCATTCATACAGACGTTATTTGTCAGTGCTGTCTTCTGGGATATTTTTCTACTTTCCAGTCTAGCTTCTAGCTTTGAAATTCTACTGTAGTCATTCATCTGTATATGAAGGCTTATTTTCTGAACCCACATAAGGTAGGCCAGATACCAATATCTAAGGGTAGTCCTAGACTTACAACACAATTGGGACTGGAAATTCTGTTATAAATCATTGTGGTTATAAGTTGAGTCAGACCAGGTTTTATAGCAATTTTACACAAGTTGTTAAGCGAATCACCATGGTCACTAAGTGAATCACCCTGTTGTTAAGCAAATTTAGCCCCTGCCCTCTGGAATAGTCTCCCTTCAGATATACGATGACCCCGACCCTGTTGGCCTTTCATAAGGCCGTGAAGATTGGTTGTGTGCCTTATGTGCTAGGCCCTGTTTCCCTAGCAATAGTTTTTATTTGGTGCCATCTATATTTATTTTGTACTGTTTTAATTTATTTATTTTTAATTGTTTTTATTTTTTTATAATGTATACCACCCAGAATCACTTGTTGAGATGGGTGGCTATAGAAATCAAATAGGCAAAAAAAGTTCACAAATCGTAATTACATGACTGCAGGATATTGTACAAGTCACGTATGGGAGCTAGTTGCATATGTGCCCCAATTGATGGTGCAAAGACCATAAGGGTGAGTACAGGTCATGTCACTTTTTCCAAGGTTTTCGTAATTTTGAACAATTATTAAACCGACAGTTGTAAGTTGAGGATTACTTGGACTGGGTTAAGTGTAATTATTCTATTTCATAATGCCTGCAAATGGCAAGTTATTTTGCCTCCTGTTTATTGTTAAGTAGAACATTAGATATACATTCCAAAGGTCTGCCCAACTATATTCAGAATATTCTTATCTGGCTACAAAGCCTAGCACAAGGATGTTCATTGTGTTATTGGTCATGAGTAGAAATATTACTCATCTATAATTTCTATATTGAAGAATGGCATATCACATTGGATTTCAATGTGTCAAAGCTTCACCTATGGGGCAAATACAAGTATACCTGGGCATCCTTCAAGATGACAATATGAAGCACACTGAAGACATGAAAAAGGTTAGAAGTAAATACATCAAGAGAATGAAGAGGATCTTAAAGTCCAAACTCAGTGGAGGAAATACCACCCGAGCAATTCCAGTCACGAGATGCATAACTGGAGAAGTGAACTAGACTCAAGCAGAGATAAAAGCCCAAAATAAAAATAAAAATAAAGAGAATGAGTCATGCCCTGAATCCTCGCAGTGACATTGACAGACTTTACTTACCAAGGAAAATAGGTGGGTGTGGACAGTTGAAGAAGAAAAAAGGATATTGGAAAAATATTTGAAGAACAGTGAAGAAGAGGGACTGAAGTTAGTATACCAGGAAGGCTTACTGAATACTGAAGAGACCAAACTGGCCTAGAGGAAAGACCAAATGAAGAACAGAAAAGAGACATGGGAAGACAAATTATTACATGGCCAGACCTTAAAAATTACAGGCAAAGTATATAATAACAAGACCTGGCAATTGCTAAGAGCAGGAAAGTTGGAGAAAGAGGCAGAGGGGCTAATTCTGGCTGCACAAGACCAAGGCTTAAGAACAAATGCATACAAAGTCAGAATTGAAAAGACAGCAACAGACAGCAAGTCCTGCTTCTGCAAAGAAGTTGAAGAAACAGTGAACTACTTGGTTAGCTGCTGGAAGGAGATCACATAGACTGACTACAAGCAGCATGACAAAATAGCAACAATGGTACCCTGGAAGATCTGCAAGAAATACTGTACCATTTGCCAGTAAGCAAGAACTGGTGGGATCATAAAACAGAGAAAGTAATTGAAAATGAAGAACTAAAGTGCTCTGGGACTGTCAGGCATCTGCCACATAATACCTCAGATTTAATAAGTGTCAATAAGAAAGACAAAAAAGTCTGGATAGCGAACATGGCAGTACCTACAGACAGCAGAAGAGAAGAGAAAGAACTGGAGAAGGTAACAAAATACAAAGACTTGCAAATAGAAATAAAATGACTGTGGAGCATTGCTTGAACACCACTGGCATTGACAAATCACCATCAGTCAATTGCAAAAGGCAGTTTTGCTCAGAACAGCTTACATCCTGCAACGGTACCTAATACCACCAAACATCAACATCTGCCTATCCCAAGTCCTTGGGAAGGACTTGATAGGTGGATAGAAATGCCAAATCCAGACTGAACATCTGGATGACTATGCGACAAAACAGAAATCCAATTTCAATTGCAGTCGTAGGTCATAGTTCAGCTATATGTTAAAGACATAGCAATGCATCTTTAAAAACCATAATCAGCTGCCAGCATAATTACAGCCCTTGTAAAAATATATTTTATTACTGTATTTTATTGAATGTATTTTTAACATTGAGCATAACCTGGAGATGCATTACAAGGGCTTAAAATATTTCAAATAAACAATCATCAAATAAATGAACAGATGCATGATACTATGACTAAAATCCATTAAATAATTATAGAATTATATAATCCATTAAATGAGAGCCAGTTTGGTATAATGGTTAAGGCGTTGGCCTAGAAACCAGGAGACTATGAGTTCTAGTCCAACCTCAGGCATGAAAAACCAGATGGGTGACTTAGGGTCACTCATGGTTTCTCAGCCCAATTCACTTCACAGGGTTATTGTTGTGGGGAAAATAAGAGAAGAAAGAGGTATTGATATATTTGCTACCGTGAGTTGTATATGAAAGAAAAGAGGGCAGGATAAGCATCTAAAAAATAAATACTAAAAAAGTTGAAAACCAACCCGAAACACTATTTAATAAACTAAAATACAATTTTAAAAAATATAAATCAGATTTTTAAAAGTTCATTCAACGTTTTATTAAAAAAGAAATTCTAAGACAGTCCTTCACTTTTAAGTGAGTAATAAAGCAAACAATGAAAAGGAATAAAGTAAAAGTAAAAAAAATAACAAAGGGTCATCTAGATCAGGAGTAGGCAACCTTGGCTCTTTTATGACTCATGGACTTCAACTCCCAGAATTCCTGAGCCAGCCATGCTGGCTCAGGAATTCTGGGAGTTGAAGTCCATGAGTCATAAAAGAGCCAAGGTTGCCTACTCCTGGTCTAGATAGAATCAACCTGAGATGGTATTCTATAATTGGAGAATTCGCACTGAAAAAGTCCCCTGAGATTTATTTGGTTTTTGTTAAGCTGATATTCTGATTCGTAAGACACATATTGTCTAAGTATCTTCCGTAGATGTCCTGTAGCTAGCTTTTTATCTCAATTCTTTCACATGAATATTCTAAACAACTCTTAGAAGCCGGTCAAGAGATATCATTGTTAATCCCAAAACATGTGTCAACTTAGATCAAACTCAGATATGTGCATAATGACTTGGGGTGGTATGCTTTCTACCCCCATGCATACAATCCTTATTGAAGCCACAATTTCTGCACTATACATGTTATTGTGCAGAATTCTGTACTTTGAAGGGGGCTATTTATGCCATTAAATCCAACCAATTCACTCAGTGCAGAAAATTACTATTTATCTTGCAGCAAATGTAAAATCTCGCTGCTAAATGCATGGGTGGCCTGGATTTCTATGATCTGTCCTTATAATTTCAAAAAAAAATATTCATGCATATAACACATTTAATTATGCTGTCAGCCGCAGTAGGTAGACCAGACCATGAAATCAAGTCCAGAGGATGGTTAAAATTACTTTTATTGAGATTGGTTACTATAACAGAATCGTGAAAGTCTGATCTCCTTCTTCTTAAGAGTTCGGAGAATTAGGGAGGTCTCTGTCTGAGCTGCTTCCAAATATTATCTATATATTCTGGACTTAAAAATGCTCTAGCACCTGCAAATCTTTCAAGGTGAACTACCTTATTCTCTCCACACCTATCATAGCTCATGGTATCAAATGCAAGAATCCCATATATTTCTCTCTCTCATATTTAGAAGGCTGCCCAGCTCAATTTGAGGCGTCATGTAAGTTTAAAAACAAACCAAAGACAACAAAAGAAATAAAAAATAGAAACAACCAGGAAGCTAACATGCTCCAACACATTAACACAATGTCACTCAGGGGACATATGTTCCACCCAAGCCAAGCCAAGGAATAAAAGCCAGGCCTTCAACATCTATTTAAAGGGCAGGAGTCTTGGTTTTACTTGAACCTTGGAGAGGGAGGAGATATAATCCAAAGGACTATTGTGCTATGACAAACCCATCAATAAGGACATTTATTTGGTTTATTAGTAAGTATGACTTACCTAAAAGCTTTTCCTGTTCTTCTCTTCGTTCTCTGGCCAGTCGTTGTCTTTCATCAACTTTTAGTACTGCTATACAATTAGTGAAAATAATGTAAGATTTAGGCTCCAAAGATATTCATCTTATATGAGTGGCAGCTATTCCTGAATTCTACAGAACCTACTTCTAAGCATCAATCCATAAAAATCTATTCTTAAGATGTCATGTTAAAAAAAATATGCAGGATTCTAAAACCAATTCAGAATTTATTTCATAACAAAATAAAAGGCACAGAGTATTTAACAATTTGTCTCATTTTTCCCCCACCATATTCAAGAACATCTTATTAAAATCTTTCCTAACCATATATCTTCCAGGTGTTAAGTTGGGAACTTGGAATTACATTTCTGACACATCTGAGAAGCAGAGGACCGCTCTAAATAGTATATATCCATCATCATTTTGATCAGTTCCATAAATCAGTTAGAAAACTTACATTAAAAATAAATACCCTGGAACATGTACATTTCTATATTATTGAAGTTTTCTAGACTTCTCCCTGAAATCTGCAATGCTTCCAGATATTAATAATCAAAAGGTATTGGGCTTCTATCTCATATTTTTCCCCTTTAATGTTCTTTTTTTTCTTGGAAAGAAAAATATGGTGGAAAAAGCAATGAGGTAATGGAATAGTTTACATATTGATAAGGTCATTTAAAGCTCTCAAAATAAGTGAATGAGGCAAAGCAATTTCATATTAAAAGCTTCATCTGGAAGTACTCCATAGTGTTCTCTGTCCAGCATATTGAGAGTCTTTCAGTGGTATGAACTCCAGTCTGCAATTGCAGAGTGCTTACACTGGGGAACCTCTAAGTCAGGGGTCTTCAAACTTGGCCCTTTTATGACTTATGGACTTCAACTCCCAGAATTCCTCAGCCAGCCTGGCTGAGGAATTCTGGGAGTTGAAGTCCACAAGTCATAAAAGAGCCAAGTTTGAAGACCCCTGCTCTAAGTAGCTTGCATTAAAGTTAATTCACAACAACATGCTGTAGAATCCTATCCATCCTACAGGTAATCCTCTACAATTGGGACTAGAATTTTCACTGCTAAGCAAGGTGGTTACGTGATTCACATCAATTTTACAACCTTTTTTTGCCACAGCTGTTAAAGCAAATCACTCTGCAGTTATTAAGTGAACCACACAGTCATTAAGCAAATCCAGCATCCCCCATTGACTTTGCTTGTCAGAAGCCAGGTGGGAAGATCGCAAATGGTGATCATGTGACCCCAGATATGCTGGTTGCTAAGTGCCCAAATTTTGATCATAGTGAATCCTGGGGATGTAATGATGGCTGTAAGTGCTGTTGTAACTTTGAATGGTTGCAAAATGAATGATTGTAAGTTGAGGACTACCTATAACTCTTTAAGAATTACTTCTTATAATAAAATAAAAACAATCTGTATTCACTTTTTTCCATAGGATACAGGAATTATTTTCTCCAAAACATTAGGATCTGAATACATTATTTTTCAGAATTCACAGGCAATGAGTATTTTTTTCTTCTACTAGCACATGCAACAGTTTTTTGCAGGCTCACAAATGAGAGTAATCAGTGAGGCAGACCCTTACGTTATCTTTTATCTGTTTAGAATCAGCAATACAATAACAAGCATGAACACAGTTGCAGGGCTAATAAAATGCTGTAGTATTTCAAGCAGTAATATCTATTTAACTGTATTTGCTATGCTTATGTATGACTCTTCCTAATAACAATGCTGCATCAGTTTGCTGACTTATTTAAAGTAAAACAATAACATCCACAGTAAATGGATTAAAAAATCAGCAAACAATTTATATACAAAACAGCATACTTGAAATGGAACTAAAACAGCAATATTTAAAATTTACAGAATGTTGGTGCTTTAAAGTATAACAAACCTTGTCACATTTCAATACACGGAAAACGCTGGGAAAAATTAAATTACTACAATACCTGTCTTGATTCCTGCAGGATTAGTGCCCTGTCCTAAAAGGGCAGAAGAGGGCCGGCTGGATGAGACAGCTTTTTTATCTGGTGCTTTAGAGTTTTCAGATACTAAAATGAAGAAAGAAAGAAAAATTAATTAACCCTATCATTACAATCTTGAGATAATCAATGCCAACCATTCATCTACAGGTAGTTTTCAAC